>CAJHXA020000002.1:1729093-2391188 GCA_905147815.2 Phalera bucephala | reverse complement strand
AAAACGATTATTACCGTCTATAAATTGGCAATGTTATACCTCCAATAAGAGAAATTAGGGGGACGTTCATCAATTATGATGATTGTTTAGGATCGATGGCATTTAAGGACACGGGTGATGTACGACATACATCGACGTGGTCCGCAAGACTTGACGATAATTCAAGGACACGAATGGTGTACGAGATACATCGGCGTGATCCGCAAGACTTGGGGCCCATACGAGATATGTGCTGAAGGTCATACTACTCATAGGTTTCATCTATGAGGTGTTCCTGTGCAGTTCACATTTCTACAATGGTAAGAATCAAAAATGTAACCTAAAATACATACCTTAAACATGCCTAAAACAGTAAATACAAAGACTATTGCTATAAACTATAAGCAATTTGTCATATTATATCTCCAAAAGGAGACTTACTGAAAGGGTAATTAAAGTGACATTGTTTATGTATAACAATACATTATTAATAACAAAAGTCACTCCTTTGCAGAAACATAGTGTTTTTATTGATTTCATTATTAGACATACTTGTATAATAATACTGAAATAGCCAAACTGGAGCTTATTACACAAAGAATTGTGCAAAATTATGAGTACTTGTATTAAAAAAGTTAAATCCAGCAATACTTATTCCTGAACAGGGTTTTTAACCAAATAAGCCAAAGTAATATACTAATGGCAATGCATGTTGTAACTGACAAGCAACAGGACTGTGGATACATTCCAAATATAATATCTTATCCTACCGATGCTGCGGCAGGCAGGTTGTGGGATAATTTGTGTTATGCACAAAGATACTTAAAAGATAATATAAAATACCTGGTCTATCCAGTTAACATAGAACTAATAATTATCTATCAATATTATCAACCTAGACTCCTTGCAGGGTAGCCAGAAAAGATTAATCCTAACAATACAGTCATGAAACCTTTATTGAGATAAGAACCTTTAAGGTCAGCAGTATATATTTTGCATAAAAGAGTGTTAATATAGTGGATTATCAATATGGAATTATTAACTAGCTAGTCATAGCCAGTAGTTAAAATTTCATAAAACGACCACCGTTGTAACCAATATAGAACAACAATCCTCATCCTGGGTATGGAAATATTAAGTCACAGTGTACCTATCAGTTCACCAAAAACAACATCACGTTGGACATTGGAAGTCTCCTACCAAAGAAAGTGAGGTACAAAAAGCATGATAGGCATTTTACACAAGGACTTGGTTTTTAAGTTGCAGAAAAATTCAGAAAAACTATCAGGAATACAACATGGGTTTTACAAAGAAACCATAATATTGGAGGCTAAAGGTATTCACTGACGGTGGTATGTATCTATGACACTAATAATGCCTTCAACGACAAACATAATTTTATTGGTTTTTGTGCAAGTACTTGCACTTCAGACAAGTGAATCTTGTCCTACATATGTTTAACATTATGTATAGAAACATTATTATTAGAAACACTATTGTTTAACAATTTGAAATATAATTTATAGCTATTTTTATTAAAAAAAAAAAAAAAAAAAAACTTAATGCTAACACGCTAGACCTTACAGTCATAATAAATATACTAATACAAAATTTATTAGTACTATAAATAAGACTAGTTCAGAAGTGTAAATGTAACGTAGCTATATTATTTCATAAAAACATTCCAGTTACTCTTAACAATATCAAATATTAGTAATTACGCTATTATTCAAATTCCGCCATAATCGAAACGTCACTCCAGAGCAGCCAACCTTTTTTTATGCACTCCCGTGCTGCCAACGACCCAATTGTTTATTATGCCAAAAGAACCAAAGATAATAAAAATAAGTTATTTAATTAATAAAATGTTTACAGTCGGTCATTCTGAAATAACAGAGTCCTCTCGTAATGTCTTGACACATTAAAGCAACCTTTTTATTGACACATTCAAGCAACAAAATACTCATGTACATAGGTGTAACAAATTTTAGACTCTACCAAACTCTGAAGATGTTTTGAAGAAACTAAAGAGAATAAATCAAAATTATGTCGGCACCATTTCTTAATAAATTGAATTCATAAAAACATATTGTTTTTGCTACCCAAAAGACAACATTTCTTGTTCTCTGTTCAAATATATATTCTAATCAAATTGAATTTATAAATACATACTATTTTTAATAACCAAAGGCAACCTTTTTTTTTATTCCATTTTGAATCAAATCTATTCTAATCAACACGTTCGGCCATCTGACAAATTAATTGTTCCATCAATTATTTTTCGAAATACAATATAAAATGAAGGAACAACAACTTGTACGATTACAATATGAACAAATTGTATGGTTTATTAAATGTATTTATGCATTATTGCTTAATCATGTATATTTCAATTGCTTTCTTGAAATCTTTTTAAAATTGAATAGTCTTATGACTCCTCCGTGTAAAAATTTCACCAGCAAATTCACTTAAGATCATTTTAATGCAGGTAGTTTCCCAAAATCAATTAATAATAAAAATATTTGTATTGATAAATGTTTTCGCAGAGGCATTAAAACTCATTATAACATAAATAGTATTAATAATGCACCAAATCAGAGAACACCTTCACCTGAAGTACTCAGGCAGTTTAAGGCTGGGATATGGGAATATCCGGTTCAACATAACGCGAATGCAGAGTAGATAATCACTGCTTAGGAAAACACAGCGCACGTTTCAAATATGCTTTTTGAACATATTCCAATAGAAACGTTCACACAAGTTCTCAAATACACACAAATAGAAATCTCCTTTATCTGATAACATCCATTATTTCTGATATAAGAAATTTACACCCACCCATAACTGCATAACTATTTAACCACGTTTATTCAGACAGCACATACAATACCCGAATACATCATACACATGGAATAACTTTTATACTATCTCTTTAGATAGTATAAAAGTTATTCCATGTAGTATCTTTATACTAGTACCGAGGATCCATCTAAATATCGATCTATTACTTGCCTTCAAATAATAAATAAAATACTCACAGCATGCATAAGTGAGATAATTTACGAACATCTTTCCGAAAATCATATACTTGCAGAACAACAGAAGGGGTGCCGGAAAAATAACAAAGGTTGCTAAGAACAACTTATAATAGATGCAATCACAATGAACGAAGCATACAGGAAGAAACATAGTATCTACAGCATATTCATTGATTATAGGAAAGCCTTTGATTCTGTTCCACATAGATGGTTTCTACAAGTGCTCCAGCTGTATATAATCTACCCGACCATTACTATGTTCCTGAAATTATTAATGCAAAATTGGCAAATCATACTAAAATTAAAATGTTCTATTCCAATTACTACCGAAACGATCCACATACGATGTGGCATCTTTCAAGGGGATTCTCTCAGTCCTCTTTGGTTCTGTTATGCACTCAATCCTCTCTATGTTCTTCTCGATAATAGTAATCATGGCTAGAATTTGCATGGACTCGACTCATCATTTATTCATTCTCACCTTTTTTAATGGATGATATTAAAATTTATGCTGGCAATAAAAACGATCTATTTCACTTAGAAGATATTACCCAAATATTCTCCCTGCAGTTATAAATCATCAATCATCGGTAAAATCGAGAGCAATAGGTAACTATCTATTGGATACTGGTGAACAAATACAACCCATGGATGAATATACAATAATAGTGTATACAAATATTAAGGATTTAATCAGTATCGAAAAATCCAGCAAAAGGAAACAAAGCACTAACGCGAAAATTTTAATATCGCGTGAATCAGATTCCAAAGCCATACCTCAATTCTAGAAATATAACAAAGACCAATAATACTTCCGCCATCCAAATACTCACTTATTTATTCGGAATCATAAACTCAGTTCAAACTAGTGTTGTAAGAAATGAGCTCTGAGTCGAGCGCTCGAACCCCGAGTCGAAGCTCGCGAGCGTTCAAGGCTCGAGCCTTTAAGGCTCCGGAGCCCTTAAGGCTCGAGGTTTCAAACCTCGAGCTTTAAAGGCTCGCGAGCCGTTAGGACTCGGCTCTTAAAGGTTCGAGTCGAAGCTTGAGCCTTCAATTTTGCCTATACTAATAAGAACTAATTATACAAGCTATTTTGATTTTTGATACGATTAGCCAAATATTGTACTGAATGAATATTTTTATCTATATCTTTCACCACGCCAAATACGTTGCGGGGTAGGCAGAGAATGTTAATGTTACGAATTAAATACACCCCGATATCTCGTAAACCCTTTATCGGGGATGTTAATTTTTTTACAAGCTTTTATTGACTTGCAATCTGTCTTTCGGGTTCAAATCCTGAGATCCATTTCTCAAGGACATGCGGGTATCCGATTAAGCTGAAATTTGGCATACATATGTAAATCCAATACAATATGTAAATCCAATACATGTAAATCCAATCCAAACATACATATGTAAATCCAATACAATGCAATAATATGGTACCATGGAGCTGATCTGATGATGAAGTCGGAAGGTGGTCATAGGAACATGTGAACTATATGACATAACCCCCTCGCGTTAAGGCTCGTTAGATTGGTATTGAGAACTACTATACAACCAGATAGTGTACAGTGTCTGATGATGAAGCCGAAAGGGGGCCAATGGAACCTAACCTAACCTAACTACTCAATATAACCCCGCTGTGTTTGGGCTCGTTGGATTTGTGTTGACGTGCACTTTGCACCTATATGGTGTCCATGGTCTGATGATGGAGCCCGAGGGTGACCAACAGAACTACCGAAGTACTCAACATAGCCCCGCCGTGATTGGGCTCATTAGATTTGTCTTGACGAGTTCTGTAGACCCGAATTATGTCCAAGTTCTTATGTTGGAGCCGGAAGGTGGCCAACAGAACTACTCAACTATTCAACATAACGTCACCGTGTTTGGGCTCATTGGATTTGTCTTGACAAGTTTTGTATACACGGATGGCCAAGGTCTGATGATGCAGCTGGCAGGTGGCCAACAGCACAACCCAAGTACTCAACATAACTCCGACGTGTTGCGACTCTTTACATTTGTGTACACAAGTACTTGTTGGTCAAAAGATGTTTTAAAATTATCCCGTTTCCAACTTAAATGCTGTCTTTGATATTACTAAAGATTCTTCACTGGAAGTAATCCCGGGATTTACAATTGTCTCAATAGACATGTCAATATCTTGGTCGTTTTTGTTCCCTAGCATTATCAGTAAATATTACTGTCTGTGCTATGAAGAGCGTTGTTATTGGCGCGCAACTAAAATACTACTGGTTGCCGAATGTAGGTATCCTTGCGCAGAGCACCCGGCAACCTGGTCGGGGCCTCAGCATAGTGTACGGAGAAACAACTCCCTAAGGCCGTCTATTATAGTTACTAAAGGGCTTTATTAAAGGGCTATTTGACGAGGAAATAAATATTACTGAAAACATAAGTAAATGTTTAACTAGTTACAAGTTATAAGTATATATTGTAAGTAAATAACGCAATATTTGATAATTGTTTCACAAATTCCATACAAAAACCAAACTCCAAAATTTTTTTTTTTTTACCCTTTTTTAAATACCTTAATTAACAATGAAACTTGCATATAAATGTGTGCGTAATGAGAAATACATTTCAGAAATGCATTTGACATCTCCGTATTGCTTTGTCACAGACATTGCTGCGCATGTTGTAAAGCACATACCGCGCGCGCCCGCGCGCCCTCTTTTCGAATCTGTTTCTCTGTAATATATATCGGTGGTCCCAGTGACGTATTCCGCGGGGTGAAGTGTGTGCGGGCGCAGGGAAGGGCACGCCATCGCCGCCGCCGCGCGGCTCCGTTTTGTAGCGACTTACTTACCTACACTCACATGCGTCACCTATGTAATTGCAGTATAATAGGGAGGTATTAGATAATTAAAATCTTATTAGGTACTGCAAATGCAAGGATACGAAAAACATCTAGGTTTTTGAAACATACAAAAAGACAGCAGTGAGGATGGATGTATTAATTTTTGTATTTACGTAAAAACTTAAAATTAATTATCGTGAGGAAACCTGCATGCCTAAGAGTTTCTCGAAGGTGTGTGAAGTTCGCCAACCCGCACTAGGCCAGCGTGGTGGACTATGGCCTAAACCCTCTCAGTTTGAGAGGAGGCCCGTGCCCAACGGTGGGACAGTTTCTTAATAGGGCTAATATTTTTTTTTTATTTATTTTTTTTTTTGTTATTTTTTTTTTTTTTTTTTGTTAAACATCTAGGTTTTTGAAACATACAAAAAGACAGCAGTGAGGATGGATGTATTAATTTTTGTATTTACGTAAAAACTTAAAATTAATTATCGTGAGGAAACCTGCATGCCTAAGAGTTTCTCGAAGGTGTGTGAAGTTCGCCAACCCGCACTAGGCCAGCGTGGTGGACTATGGCCTAAACCCTCTCAGTTTGAGAGGAGGCCCGTGCCCAACGGTGGGACAGTTTCTTAATAGGGCTAATATTATTATTTACGTAAAAACTAGGATTTTTGTATTTACGTAATAACTAAGGTATTTTGATGAATGATCGTTTTCTTTTAGTGTTAATGACTGTGGAAAGTCCAGTTGGCTATAAGAACTTTAATAAGCAACCAAGGATGGGGTTCTTCTATAACTATAATATTTAACTAAATATTGTAAACACTAAATAGGAGGAGACTATTTGGAAAAAAACCTGTTGAAATTCTGTACTCTCTGCCTACCCCGCAACAGATGTGTGAAGGTTTTTAAAAGATTATTTACGTTTATTTAATTTCGTACTTTTTAGTTTTAGACTTTGATTATTATTCTCTAATAATATCTTTATTTGTGCGTATTTTTTGTTCAGTATTTAATTTTATAATTATTTTATTTATTCATATTCTTATTTTAAACAAATAAGGTATGCCCTAATACGATGGTGTTTCGTGTGACGTTTGTCATCAGACCTTGGACATAATTTGTGTCCAAAATACTTGTCAATATAATGACCCCAAACACGACGGGGCTATGTCGAGTAGTTGCGAAGTTCCGTTGGCCACTTTTCGGCTCCATCATCATACCCTGGAAATCATCTCAGTCGAAAGTTCTTATCAAGACAAGTTAAACGACCCCAAACACGACGAGGCTTTGTTGAGTAGTTGCGGAGTACCGTTGGCCACTTTTCGGCTCCATCATCAGACCCTGGAAATCATCTCAATCGAAAATTCTTATCAAGACAAGTTAAACGACCCCAAACACGACGGGGCTATGTTGAGTAGTTGCGGATGTCCGTTGGCCACTTTTCGGCTCCATCATCAGACCCTGGACATCATCTCAGTAGAATGTTCTTATCAAGACATGTTAAACGATCCCAAACACGACGGGGTTATGTTGAGTAGTTGCCCAGTTCCGTTAGCTATTTTTTGGCTCCATCATCAGACTCTGGACATCATCTCAGTCGAAACTTCTTATCAAGACAAGTTAATCGACTCCAAACACGACGGTGCTATGTTGAGTAGTTGCGGAGTTCCGTTGGCCACTTTTCGGCTCCATCATCAGACCCTGGAAATCATCTCAGTCGAAAGTTCTTATCAAGACCAGTTAAACGACCCCAAACACGACGGGGCTATGTTGAGTAGTTGCGGAGTTCCGTTGACCACTTTTCGGCTCCATCATCAGACCCTGGAAATCATCTCAGTCGAAAGTACTTATCAAGACAAGTTAAACGACCCCAAACACGACAAGGCTATGTTGAGTAGTTGCGGAGTTCCGTTGGCCACTTTTCGGCTCCATCATCAGATCCTGGAAATCATCTCAGTCAAAAGTTCTTATCAAGACAAGTTAAACGACCCCAAACACGACGGGGCTATGTTGAGTAGTTGCGGAGTTCCGTTGGCCACTTTTCCGCTCCATCATCAGACCCTGGACATCATCTCAGTAGAATGTTCTTATCAAGACATGTTAAACGATCCCAAACACGACGGGGTTATGTTGAGTAGTTGCCCAGTTCCGTTAGCTATTTTTTGGCTCCATCATCAGACCCTGCACATCATCTCAGTCGAAACTTCTTATCAAGACAAGTTAATCGACTCCAAACACGACGGTGCTATGTTGAGTAGTTGCGGAGTTCCGTTAATCACTTTTCGGCTCCATCATCAGACCCTGAACATCGTCTGGGTCTTAAGCACTTGCCAAAACACAAACGAGCCCACACGCCATGGGGCTGTGTTGAGTCGTTGGGTAGTTCTGAAGGCCATCTTCCGGCTCCATCATGTGATCTTAAACACCATCTCGGTCTATAGTACTCGTAAAGACAAATCCAACAAACCCAAACATGGCTATATTGTACAAAAGACGTGTCCATTAGACCAGCACCATAACACCGTGTTAGTGGTATTTTATGAATACCTAAAGTTTTCGTTTTACTTGTTTCGAACATTTTTCGAAATTATTAATTCCCGAACTCATTAAAATCGGTAGAAATTACGAGAACATTGACTGACCCTTTCTACAAACCTATTACTTACTATTGCTTTACGGCCCTCACCTTTAAACTCTGAGCAGAGTTTTTTTTCAAAGTAACTACCGTGAACCTTGTTAACAGAGCTCGTTTAAAGCTCGAACCTCCGAGCCTTGTAGCTTCGAGGTTCGAGCCGCGGCTCGAGCCTTGTAGCCGGCGCTCGAGCTTCGAATCGAGCTCTTTATAGAGAGCTCGAGTCGAAGCTCAAGCTTTCTATGGATGCGCGAGCTCTCAACGACTTTAAGGCTCGGAAGCTCGAGCCTTCTGACAACACTAGTTCAAACACAGATCTTAAATAACTGCAGCGTATAATAAACAAAATTAATACAACACATCGGAAGCATCTCACAAAATCCTCCATAGAAAAACTTACAGATATGCGTGACACAATAGGAAGATAGGCTCGGAAATCACTTTACGGGAGACACCCGTTTGGGCCAAAGACACGTGGATAATGTAAAGTCAAACGAATGTATTTAACGAAGTTAACAACAGCTAACAGCTTCATTCTTGCAGTACAAGACAAAATTATTGCCACTCGCAACTATAAAAAAAGCATATTATCAAGGACTCAAACTTACCGACAGATTCATACAGACACTGTCACTCTGCCTCCGGAACCATACAACACATCACCGTCGCATGTAAATCCCTCATCCAAACTGATTACAAACACCGCCACGACCCAGTGGCAGCAATAATTCCCCAAATTATGGCCCACCAATACAATTTATACATAAAAACCCTTATTATAAATACAAACAAGATACAGTGCTTGAAAACAAAGACGTATAAAATTACGGATAGAACTATAATTAAAGACAAAGCGATCCAATATATCCAGACATATCTATTCACGTATAGGACAGTAACACAGTATACGTTATTGATATAGTCATTTCTAATCCCCATAATATTCAATCAACAACATCTGATGAGCTCACAAAATACCAAAATCTTGCATTAGAATTAAAAACACAGTGGAAAGCAGACACCGTGCGTATTGTTCCAATAGTAATCTTATCAACTGGTGTAGTCTCTAAAAGTCTTCTCCAATGCTTCAATATACTAAAAACATCAACTTATACATTCAATTTAGTACAGAAAGCCATCATACTAAATACTTGTCGCATCAGTAGACATTTTTTATCATCTTTATCCATACTTTAGAATAAATTATTTAGCCTGTCACGCTTGGTTTAAGAAAAAAGAATCTTAAATAGTAATAATAATGCACAATGTTTTCCCTTAATTCAATTCTCTGCATTTATCTCAGTCGCATTTGTCTTATGACTCTTTTGTAAATAGATTCCTTTAATAAATTAACATCTCAGATTTAAAATTATTCCGTAACATATCCAATTCTTTGAAAAACAATACAATCATGTTTGTCTTACAAGTCCTTTGTGCATGTACTTCTTCAGAGGACTTATACCTTTGTCCTAAGTTTATAACAAATTTCAATTCATCAACAATACGCAGATCCAATTCTTTTAAATACAAGACACTCATAATTGTCTTAGGACTCCTTTGTGCGTGTATTTCTCCAGAGGAATCATACCTTCATCATAAATGTATAACAAATTTCAACTTACAAAAATAAGCATATCCAATTCATTGAAATACAAGACACTCATAATTGTCTTAGGACTTCTTTGTGCGTGTATTTCTCCAGAGGAATCATACCTTCATCATAAATGTATAACAAATTGCAATTTACAAAAATAAGCAGATCCAATTCATTGAAATACAAGACACTCATAATTGTCTTAGGACTTCTTTGTGCGTGTATTTCTCCAGAGGAATCATACCTTCATCATAAATGTATAACAAATTTCAACTTACAAAAATAAGCAGATCCAATTCTTTTAAATACAAGACACTCATAATCGTCTTACGACTCCTTAGTGCGTATACTCCTCTAGAGGAAATATACCTTCATCATAAATGTATAACAAATTTTAACTTACAAAAACAAGCAGATCCAATTCATTGAAATACAAGACACTCATAATTGTCTTAGGACTCCTTTGTGCGTGTATTTCTCTAGAGGAATCATATCTTCATCATAAATGTATAACAAATTTCAACTTACAAAAATAAGCAGATTGAATTCATTGAAGTACAAGACATTAATAATTGTCTTAGGACTCCTCTGTGCGTGTACTTCTCCAGAGGAATCATGCCTTCATCTCAAGTTATAACAAATTTCAATTTATCAATAAAATATTCATGATGATGTCTACTCAATTTCCTTATGTTCCTGATACGAACCACGGCCTACAATACGTCTTACAGCGCCTTATTCACGCGCTACAGCTCCCTTTACTTCCGCCGCACAGCGCCTCCACTCCGCCGTAGAACGCCTCCACACATGCCATAAAGCGCCTCCACTCACGTCCTACAGCCCCTTTACTCACGCCGTACAGCGCCTCCACTCACGTCCTACAGCCCCTTTACTCACGCCGTACAGCGCCTCCACTCACGTCCTACAGCCCCTTTACTCACGCCGTACAGCGCCTCCACTCACGTCCTACAGCCCCTTTACTCACGCCGTACAGCGCCTCCACTCACGTCCTACAGCCCCTTTACTCACGCCGTACAGCGCCTCCACTCACGTCCTACAGCCCCTTTACTCACGCCGTACAGCGCCTCCACTCACGTCCTACAGCCCCTTTACTCACGCCGTACAGCGCCTCCACTCACGTCCTACAGCCCCTTTACTCACGCCGTACAGCGCCTCCACTCACGTCCTACAGCCCCTTTACTCACGCCGTACAGCGCCTCCACTCACGTCCTACAGCCCCTTTACTCACGCCGTACAGCGCCTCCACTCACGTCCTACAGCCCCTTTACTCACGCCGTACAGCGCCTCCACTCACGTCCTACAGCCCCTTTACTCACGCCGTACAGCGCCTCCACTCACGTCCTACAGCCCCTTTACTCACGCCGTACAGCGCCTCCACTCACGTCCTACAGCCCCTTTACTCACGCCGTACAGCGCCTCCACTCACGTCCTACAGCCCCTTTACTCACGCCGTACAGCGCCTCCACTCACGTCCTACAGCCCCTTTACTCACGCCGTACAGCGCCTCCACTCACGTCCTACAGCCCCTTTACTCACGCCGTACAGCGCCTCCACTCACGTCCTACAGCCCCTTTACTCACGCCGTACAGCGCCTCCACTCACGTCCTACAGCCCCTTTACTCACGCCGTACAGCGCCTCCACTCACGTCCTACAGCCCCTTTACTCACGCCGTACAGCGCCTCCACTCACGTCCTACAGCCCCTTTACTCACGCCGTACAGCGCCTCCACTCACGTCCTACAGCCCCTTTACTCACGCCGTACAGCGCCTCCACTCACGTCCTACAGCCCCTTTACTCACGCCGTACAGCGCCTCCACTCACGTCCTACAGCCCCTTTACTCACGCCGTACAGCGCCTCCACTCACGTCCTACAGCCCCTTTACTCACGCCGTACAGCGCCTCCACTCACGTCCTACAGCCCCTTTACTCACGCCGTACAGCGCCTCCACTCACGTCCTACAGCCCCTTTACTCACGCCGTACAGCGCCTCCACTCACGTCCTACAGCCCCTTTACTCACGCCGTACAGCGCCTCCACTCACGTCCTACAGCCCCTTTACTCACGCCGTACAGCGCCTCCACTCACGTCCTACAGCCCCTTTACTCACGCCGTACAGCGCCTCCACTCACGTCCTACAGCCCCTTTACTCACGCCGTACAGCGCCTCCACTCACGTCCTACAGCCCCTTTACTCACGCCGTACAGCGCCTCCACTCACGTCCTACAGCCCCTTTACTCACGCCGTACAGCGCCTCCACTCACGCCGCACGCCGCGGCGGCGCCTCCACTGACGCTGTACAGCGCCGTGACTGCGCGATGATACCAACGTACGATGTTTCTACTAAATCTATTGACATCGTGTCTGAAATCAGTTTGGGTGGATCCGTTAGTTATCAATAAATCTATAAACATACCACTTAGTAGTGGTACTACACCACTTAGTAAGTAGGCAATTCAGATGAATAATTTTAATTTACAAAGATCTTTTATTTTTAAGCAACCTATTATAGCCAAATCATAAAGGGGATATCTCTGATCCTTATCTGAGGAGATCCTTGCTACTTTTTGGCTCAATCATGTGGCCATCTCTACAGTACCATATTGCATTGTCACCATACTTCCATATGCGTGGCATATCTCAGCTCAATCAGCCACTCACGTACTTGTAAAATGGGTCAAAATAGACAAACAGACGTACGAAACGAACAGTGCAAGTTAAATAAAAGCTTGCAAAACAGAAATAAATTCATTTATATCATTGACTAAAATGTATATATCGTCTTTTTAATCATTGATTCAGAATCAGAATATTTTTTTTATTCATGTAAACCATTATACTCGTAGTATTTATGAATCGTCAGTAAAGCAACAATGACTACCACCACTTTGGAATATCATTCCTGTGAAAAAAAGGGAAGAAACTCCACGGTTACTCATAAAACAAAAATATTATCATTGCATGTAGTAGAAGTTAATGTAAGAATAAAACTCAAGAGTCTGTCGCTGTACCATGTTTTTTCTCAAATATTTATTTGATGTTACCATTTACTACTCGTTTTGTTCTCGACTTGTTACTCATGAAAGTTTTATTTAACACATCTTCCATTACAGATTCCAATGTAGTAAAATCCTGACTGTTTGGGGTTCTGTATATATGCTTATCCAGCTTAACACAAATAAATTAATCACACTGTTCAACTAAAAGCCCAACTATATCACTATGTTATCTCGACATTTTTTTAAGCAAAATTAATGTACATTCATGAAGCCTGGACTTTCAAATATAGTAACTTAAGATCGAATAATTGTCATAATCGATTAATATTCCGTGTGATTTAAGCCAATGTTCACATATACAAACATCATATTTAGTTTTTTTTTTCTTCAATTATAAGTCACTGTCTAATATTTTTGAAGAGAATCCATCCATATTCTGATGAAATAATATCAAATTACCGGGCTTCTCCACCTCCTTATTTAAAAGATCTGAAATGCTAGTGGTACCTATTAAAATGTACCTCTGTTGTTAACCTCGATCATTAAAACAATTTATCACAGTATTATCATAAAACCAGTCTTCATTATATTACTTTTTACATTACTTATATCATGACGGTCCCATGTCAATATATCTATGAAAACATTATGTATACTAGAAAAAATTTAGATCTTTTTAATCAGCTAGGTGATAGACATTGCTATAACACACGACATAGAAATAAATTAGACCAACCGCAGTTTCGTCTGTCAAAAATTCACACGTCTTTCATGGGGCACTGTGTTAGATTTTATAACAAAATTCCCATTGACGTCACTAAACTTAGTGAAAATAAGTTCAAAGCTTGTGTAAAACGAACACTTTGTAAGCAAGCTTATTATTCAATAGAAGATTATTTAAAAGATAAAAATGCTTGGATAGATGCTATTCCAGCTCCACTTGAGTCATAACAACCTATTCAACTGTTGTTAGTTAACATTACCTCTCTTCCTTCTATTAATTTAACACAATATGTACTTTTTTTGTAAATGAGGGAACCATGTAGCCATTCTCATAAATAGTATTATTCGCTTTTTTAACTTAGACTCACCTGATGACCAACCTACATTGTTCTCCCATACCCCACAACAGAATGTAGATGAAAAAGTTTGTAATTTCTTATTTTAAAAGAGTAACCGTGGAGTTTCTTGCCCTTCTTCTCCACAGGAATGACATTCCGAAGTGGCGGTAGAGTCTTTGTTACTTTTCTGACGATTCATAAATACTGTAATGGTTTACATGAATAAAAAATATTCTGATTCTGATTCATTACATACAAATATACCCAAGAATATTTAAGATAACTACATCAGTTTCATATGGCATCATGAACCGTCTTCATACATATTAGTACAATCATTTCTTAAACACAAGTACTTAGCTGTTATTTAATCACTTATTCGCCCCCACAATAAAAATAAAATATATATAATATATTCCTGCACTGGTGCACAAATATTAGGTCGATAATATTTAATCATTAAATACTTGACCAAACCCGCAAGGGATCTGGCGCGATGATAGGTTAAAAAGAGATCATGCATCGTCATTTTTAAAGTCATTCGAAATCGACAATCACTACTTTTTGATTAACCAAGATGCGACTCACCTGTTTTAATTGTTATGTTTTTTACTATATTTACCTTTATCCTTTGTTACCTGAAAGCCTAGTGGGCGTGATGTTGATAGTAATATTTCTATCCGTATCCCACTTCTGAACTATAAATAAAACTAGTTCAGAAGTGTAAATGTAACGTAGCTATATTATTTCATAAAAACATTCCAGTTACTCTTAACAATATCAAATATTAGTAATTACGCTATTATTCAAATTCCGCCATAATCGAAACGTCACTCCAGAGCAGCCAACCTTTTTTTATGCACTCCCGTGCTGCCAACGACCCAATTGTTTATTATGCCAAAAGAACCAAAGATAATAAAAATAAGTTATTTAATTAATAAAATGTTAACAGTACCTATTCAGTTTTCTATCATGTAATGAGTTCAATGGTTTTGGGTTCTTGATTATTTCCTGCATCAATTATAGTGTACTTAATAATATTAGAAATTTGAGGCACACACAATGGAAAGCTATACATCAATTCATGATTTGGAGAATTAGATGTTTTTACTGTATTTTTGTTTGATCATATGATAATCAATAAATAATATGTAATTAAATAAGATTATTCAAGAAATTAATAACTATAAAAAATAGTTTTGTAATTAGTTTGGAATGTGTACAGTTATTTTGAACACCAGTGATGTTTTCTGGTATAGTTATGATAACACAACAAACTGCTACCATTAAAGTAACAAGTTGGTTTTAGAGCACTATATATGTTGTAATTTATTTAAAGGTGTTTCAGTAAGAAATATTGGATTGAGATATCATACAAAAATTTGCAATTTTGGTATTTTTATACTTAAATTATTACATCCACATGTTACATGTATCTTATAAATAGGTATCTATATATAAAAACGACCAAATAAACCGAGTCTTATCTGATGGAAAAGTCAAGAGTCTCCGTAACCGGCGAGCGTGTATGAGACGAACTATGAGAGTCGAGGAAGCCAGAGAGGTATGTAAGGAAAGAACCTGTTGGAACTCTGTACTCTCTGCCTACCCCGCAAGGGATCTGGCGTGAGGTTATAGATATAGATAGATAGATATATATAAAAAGAAAATAAAGTCATGCAAATGACTTGATAATAATATCCATTTGAAAATTTAATGATATTATGTTGACAAGCTACGGTGGATGAAATATTGAGTTACAGTATTTGAAAGTATGGATTATCTTAAACAAGAATAATCAAAAGTATATTCTTATCACAGGTATGATAAATATTATGTAGTATCAGCAATAATCTAAGTCCTAAGGAACTTGATATTATTTATTTATTTTTAAGGGGGGATACATAATAATAAGTTGAGTAACACTAAATTCTCACGGTTGGACATCTAGAACTAACTAGAAAGTTACCCATTGCAATTTTTGTTTTTACTTATAAATACAGTCACATACAAAGAAGCAAAGGAAGTGTGGTATGAAATGAAAATTTCATGGTATGAAATAATTCAGTTATGAATAGGATTCCCAATCAGTAATGTAATTGATTCAGGAGTGGTCCAATCGTATTGCCAAAACGAACGTTCGCGGGCGTTATTGCGCAAGAACGAATCGTTAAGTAATACATAAATATTTATGTGGCCAAGGATTTATTTGTCGGCGCACACTCAGAACATGGAAATGATTCCGGGATAGTTTCGAAATTTAAATTGAATTAATAATAGTGGTATAGTAATAACACTGGGGTAGCGTATGTTTGTTTACCACGCAATAGTACTGCCCTTCGTTCCAGACTCTAAAATTGGGGGGGGGGGGGGGGGGCGCGAGATAATATAGGTAAAGCACATAGCCTTATGGGAGGAATATCTCCAGATAAGGTGTGTGTGTGAGTGATGTACGCTGATGGCCGCGAGGCCTTTACAGCTTCACCGGACTTAATTCCATATAAGTTCATTAGTACAAAGGCCTCTAGTACAAAAAAAAAAAAATGTTAAATTTTGATATATGTACATCTTTAAAGATTAAAAATATAACTAACATTAAATATAGCCGAATGTTGATATTAAAAAAAAATAAAAAAAAATCATAAATTAAATATGTAATGATAGCAAAACCATTATTTTATTTACTCTTTATTGTACATAAAAACAAAAATTGTAAGTACATTTACACATATGATGTACATAGGCGAACTTAACTGAATTTGAGTTGTCTTCCAGTTAACCTTGGAGTGCATGGAGAATATTTCTTGTAAGTGAAGGCAATTGTGCAACTATTCGATAATTCCAAAAGGAAAAAAGTAGAGATGAGTATGAAAACACAAATCAAAATCTCTGCATACATAAATAATACTAATATTACACATTATATATATACATATCCATATATATATATACCTATAAGTATAAATAACCATAATATAAAGAATATAATAGAATTTGTATCAACTTGAAAGGAAATGCTCTTTAACTCTTCCTCTAAAGACATCTAGAGAACAGCTCTCGCGTATAGAATGTGGAAGGGAGTTCCATAGTTTCACCGCACGTACAGTAAAAGAGCCATCATAAAGGCTGGAAATATGAAGAGGAGTACGTAAAAGGAGAGAGGTAGCCTTACGACAAGCTTTGCCCCTGGGAATAAGGAATTCGAAACGTTCACGAAGATATTCAGGTGAGTGAGGGTTATGAAGAACAGAGTAAAGA
Organism: Phalera bucephala; assembly: GCA_905147815.2. NCBI lineage: Eukaryota > Metazoa > Arthropoda > Insecta > Lepidoptera > Notodontidae > Phalera > Phalera bucephala. Next base: position 2,373,787 of record CAJHXA020000002.1, on the reverse strand, counting down.
AGAGTGAGAATGTGTAAATCCCGACGTCGCCTAATAGGTAGCCACTTCAGTTTCATTCGGTACTCGGAAACATGAAAAAAAATAAAAAAAAAAATAAAAAAAAATAAAAAAATCGCGTGTGACAACTGTGCTCCGTGTTTTAAATTCTAAAACCTAATTAAAAGTGGACTTAATTGATCAAAACTTGCATACAGTGATTAGTAATGAAGTGAACTGTGTCTTACACTAGCGAGAACTTTAAAATCTGGCCTGATTGTAGTAAAGGAATCATCTTTTTTCTATACTTGCACTGGAAACGAATACAATACTTGACATATGACAACCCGCTATTCTACCGCTACGGGACAGCAAACTCGCTTGCAGCGCTCGTACGATATTTACTCACTAGACCACCAAAGCTTTACGGCAGCGGCTAATTTGTAAACCTACCTTTCGCTTGGAATTACAGCTGAACTATAGCAGTGCAGCGCTCTATTAGTATTTGCCTTTGTTAGACGCGAATATCTTCAAGCTTGGTGTTTGCGCTTTTTTCACATTGAACCCGTTTTTCCTGCATTTATTTGTTTACCCACTAAGGAAAAGATGAATTGTTTGGCTTGTAATACGAATATTAGTCCTGACGAACAGCTTAAATGCACGGCTTGCAAATACTTTTATCATTATAAGTGCCTAAATATGACTTCATTGTATTATAAAGAAAACATGCAGGATTTGAAAAGGCATTGGAAATGCCATCCTTGTAGCCAAGTTACCCGACGCAGGGATGATAATACGCCAGTACGCAAACAATTTTCGGTGCTGCCCACTGACAATTCCTGTTATGTCATAGATAATGAGCCGGCTATATTTGTGAATAACCAACAATCACAAACATCAACAAAAAAATTAATTCCCATCAGTCTAGTATGATTCCAACAGTATCCTCCAACACCATCACGTATGACCAGTTTAGCTTGTTACTGGACTCAAAACTCTCCAGCATACGGTCAGCAATAAAAGAGGACATAAATTCGGCGATTAACAAATTAAAAGCCGAGTTTACCGAGACCACAGACTACTTGGCTGAAATACAGACTGATTTTAAAAACGACTTAATTATAGCTAACAAAAAAATTATGAAACTTGAAACCGAAAAGGCGGTACTGGAAAATAACATTGGCTTATTACATAACCGTGTTGCTACACTTGAAAAAATCTCTAGAAGCTGTAATATTGAAATACAATCTGTACCCGAGAAGAATAGCGAAAACTTACTCGCCATCATGCACAAACTAATTAAGGAATTAAATGTACCATTAAGTGAGTTTGACATACGGTCTATAAGGAGAATAGCTAAAATGAATAAGGGTTCCGAGCGACCTCGAGGAATCCTTGTTAGTCTACCATCCGAACGTATCCGAGATAACCTTATATCTGCCTTCAAACGTTACAACAAGGAAAATAGGACAAACCAACTTAGCTCTACACACTTAGGCATAACTGGTGACAGGCGCTTCATTTATGTATCAGAACACCTGCCCTCGGAAATTAAGCAATTACATGCCTTAGCCAGAAGCACTGCAAAAGAATTATCGTATAAGTACGTCTGGGTAAAATATGGTCGTGTGTACATGCGGAAGGACGATAACTCATCAGCTATTATTGTCAAGAATACAAGCATTTTAGATAATCTTAAGTGATCTATTATTGCTGCTAATTTTGTTCCTTTCTATGCCTTTGTACTTGTATATTATGTTATTTCATATCTTGTTTATGGATGTTTATTACCAAAATGTTAATAGGATAAGGACTAAGATCACTGATATATACTTAAATTCATTGAATTGTAACTTCGATGTAATCTGCTTTACAGCAACAAACTTAAATTCTAGTATTTTTAATTCAGAACTGTTTGACTCAAGATTTAACGTTTTTCGGAGAGATCGTCATACAACATGTATTACCAAACGCGAAGGTGGTGGTGTGCTGTTGGCTATTAGTGACACTTACAATGTAATAAGGCAAGCAAACTGGGAGTGCGAAATGGAGGATCTCTGGGTCACTATCTTGCCAAGCAGTAACTCACAACCTAAAATTCATGTCTGCCTGTGTTACTTACCGCCCGATCTCCCGCATAGGAAATTACAAACTTTCTATAACAACGTTCATAATAATATATCACGTTCTGAAAGCGATGACACATTCTTGATCATTGGTGATTTCAATACTCCCCATATCTCGTGGCACAAAAAACCTAATACCAATATCTTGTTACCTGGTGTATCTTTGGATACAAAGGCCCGTATTCTTGTGGATTGTGTAAACCTTTGTAACCTCCATCAATATAACTGTATTTACAATTCCAATAATCGTCTATTGGACCTTGTTTTTTCGACCTCTGATCAATTAAACGTAATAACTACTGAACCTATGTCTCGTGTTGACTCGCATCATCCCGCTCTAAATATTGAACTTAAGCAGATAGTAACTGATAAAAATCTGAAGTCTGCGAGCAAAACGCGATACAACTTTTATAAATGCGATTATGATAATCTTAAACTTGATCTTAGTAATGTTGATTGGCCTGCCATATTATCCACCTCCCCAGATATAGATAATGTTGTGGATACCTTCTACAATATAATTATTAATCTTATTGCCAAACATACTCCACCCACAAGAAATAACGTTAATAAATACCCCCCTTGGTATACAAACGCCTTAATAAAATGTTTAAAGGAGAAAAATAAGTATCATAGCCGTTTCAAAAAATACGGCAACCCTAGAGATTATGATACCTTCGCATTGTTACGATCTAGATGCAAAATACTTACTAAGGAAACATATTCATCTTATATACTCTCAACCGAGGAAAATCTCTCATGTAATATTAAAGCCTTCTGGAACTTCGTACATAATAGAAAAGGTAGTTCTGGTATGCCACAAACTATGACCCTTGATTCCGAGACCTCTAGCGATACAAAAGGTATATGTGAAATATTCTCTAAATATTTTAGTTCTGCATTTGAGGATACGCCTGATACGGTCACTGATAATCAGCATTTTGATTGGGATCCTTTAAACATCTACACTCTTTCTATCATTAAGCTTAGTAGTAGTCAAGTATTAAATAAATTAAAAAGATTAGATCATCGTAAGGGAGCTGGTCAAGATGAAATTCCAGCTATGTTTTTGGTAAGATGCGCTGAGGAATTATGTTATCCCTTAACTATTATATTTAATAAATCTCTTGAATTAGGTACCTTTCCAAAGATCTGGAAAATTGCTTATGTTGTTCCCATTCACAAATCGGGCAGCAAGGGTAATTGTGAAAATTATCGTCCAATTAGCATTCTATCATGTGTCGCCAAGGTTTTCGAGTCTGTTCTCTATGATTACTTCTATCATCAAATAACACCATTTATATCCCCTAAACAACACGGTTTCTTAAAAAACAGATCAACGGTCACTAACCTACTAGAATACAAAAATTACTTGTGTGAAGTTTTTGCTAAAGGAGGTCAAGTCAACGCTATTTACACAGATTTTAAAAAGGCGTTCGATAAAGTTAATCATACATTACTGTGTAGAAAGCTCGCTAGCTTTGGCATCCATGGGACTTTACTTCGATGGGTGCAATCTTATTTATGTAACAGGAGTCAGTTAGTAGCTTTGAAGGGCTTTAGATCATCACTTGTTTTAGTAAAATCTGGAGTTCCACAGGGGTCACATCTTGGTCCTCTATTCTTCATTGTTTTTATCAATGATCTTATCAATAACTTATCTAGCTCCTGCCTTTTATACGCCGATGATCTAAAATTGTTTAGTGCAATAAACAGCCTTTCCGATTGCGTTAGCTTACAACGCGACATCAATATAATTTGTGAATGGTGCCAACATAATCATATGTACCTTAATGTGAATAAATGTTTTGTTATTACCTTCACAAACAAACGATATTATACTACATATAGCTATCAATTAGGAGGAAAAATATTAGGTAGAAGCTATATTGCAAAAGATCTCGGTATATTGTTTGACCAAAAACTTACCTTTCGCGATCACTACGCGTACCTCACAAACAAGGCTTTTCAGCTTCTTGGATTTATTACCAGATGCACCAAAGGTTTTAAGAAACCGCATAGCTTTCTCACTATATATTACAGCTTAATAAGGAGTATCCTAGAATACGCAAGTGTTATTTGGTCGCCGTGTTATACTGTTCACTCAGAGAACATAGAAAGCGTCCAAAGAAAATGTCTCAGAATACTTAGCTACAGATGCGGTTTTGGTCGATCGCTCGCGAGTTATCGTGAAAGGTTGGTTAAATTTAAAGTGTCCCCCCTGTATGTTCGCCGAAAAGAGCACGATTTAATATTCTTACACAAATTGTTACACGGCTCATTAGATTCACCTTACCTACTAAGTTTACTAAATTAATACTAAACGTAATTACCGTATCCCCGATAAAACATTTCATCTCCATGTATGCAAAAATAATACCACTTTCTATAATCCAGTTACAAGAATGTGTCGCCTTTACAACGAGTTATCCATGAAATCTAACCACTTCGATGTATTTAACAGCAGACGAACTTCTTTTAAAAATACTGCCAGACAGATCCTTCATCGGGCCTACATCACTTCGTAGTACAACATTTTATGAGTTTCTTTTAATATTACTATACTCTACTTATTTGCTTTCTAGCTCTTATTGTGTCACAAAATAAACCTACTTACCTTAATGTGTTAACATATTTAGGATTACAGTCTAGTTTATATTCCTTTGCACTATCTTACTGACTTAAGTCTTCGATTGTAATCTGTTTTGTTGACCAAATAAAATAAATAAATTTGCGAAGGCCAAAAATGAAGCGGGTACACAAATTCTGCAGGCGTTCGAGTTTATTGACAAGTTCCTCTGTAGCGTCAAGAAAACAAACATCGGCATAATCCAAAAGTGATAGAAGGAAGGACTGAGCAAGAATTGTTCTAGTTTGAAAGGGTAGGAACTTTTGGAGACGTTTGAGAGATTGAAACGAGAAATGTACTCTCCTGCTGACTTCCGCAATGTGAGTGCTCCAGGATAGATTGCAGTATAAATACACGCCTAAATTCTTCGCACTGGTGGTATAAGGTATAGGCACAGAGTCATAGACAATTGGGGGGAGAGACTGATGGTCCAGGAGATTGTAGAAATGCCTGCCACCAATAATGAGCGCCTGCGATTTAATAGGATTGACTAAAAGTCCAAAACTTCTAGCCCACTGATTGATATTTTCAAGATCATTATTGATGGCCCCAATTGCTACTGACAGTTCTTCGACCTTAAAATGACGATAAAGCTGCAAGTCATCTGCGTAGAGATGATACTGTGATGCTATAACTTTAGTGATCGCGTCGATAAATACCGAGAAGAGAAGAGGAGAGTACGCCACCCTGCGGTACACCCGCAGAAAGGTCACACCATCCTGAAGAGGCCTCATTAGAGCGGACCGACTGCGAGCGACCGCGAAGATATGAATTAAACCAGGCAGTTACAGAGGAAGATACGTTAAGTGAGGAAAGGATTCCCAGAAGAAGGTCGAAATCGACAGTATTGAAGGCACTGCTAAAGTCCAGTAGAACCAGAACTGTAAGTTGCTTGTTTTCCATGGCCAATCGTAGATCGTCAGTAATCTTGACTAGTGCAGTTACTGTACTATGGCCAGTACGAAAACCAGACTGGTAAGGACTAAGCAGCCTATTAGAGGAAAGAAAGAAAGATAGTTGTTTCTGGACAACACCTTCAAGAACTTTAGACAGGATAGGAAGTATGGATATTGGACGGAATTGTGAGACAGATGAGGGGTTTGAAACCTTAGGAAACGGTAGAACATAAGCCTTCTTCCAGGCTGAGGGAAAGAAGCTAGAACCAAGTGAGTAATTAATAATGTGGGTAATAACATAAATAAGTTCATCCACGAGGGGGCGCAACATTTGAATTTGAAGGCCGTCTTCACCGACAGCCTTTGTAGTAATCGATAGGATAGATTTTTTTATTTCTTCCTCTGTGACTTGCCGAAAAGAAAATTCAGGACATGCAGGCAAAGGTTGGCAAGAAAGGTTGTGAAGAGTAGAACTTTTTATGTCATTTTCTAAAGTGACAGGAGATTTTGAAAAGTACTCATTGATAGCGTTAAGGTCGATATCTAGGTTGGTATCGTTGGTAGAATTCCCGATACCCAGAGACTTAAGGAATTGCCATGCCTGAGCCGTGCTGAAATTTTGAAGTGAATTGTGTATGTGGCGTCTTTTCGCATCCCCACACATACGACTGCAGCGATTTCGTAGCTTTTTATATAGAGACCAGTTCTCTTCCGCAGGGAACTTAATGTACCACCTTTTAGCTTTGTCCCGTTTAGACATTTGTATTTTGATAGTGTCGGACAGCCATGGTGCAGGAGAATGTTTAACTTTCACCTTTTTTATAGGAGCGTGCACATCAAAAAGGTCTAACAGTAGTTTATTAAAGGCGACCACCTTAGTGTCCAAGTCCTCGCTATTGTAAACAGGAGACCAGTCAATGTTACCCGCGTCCTCTTTCAAACGATCCAGATCAATAGTTTTAAAATTACGAAGAAAAAGGATCTTAGATTTGCGTTTAGGTGTTCGAATTTTATACGAGAGGAAAACTAGATCGTGATAAGAAAAGGAAGCTGGAAGTTGCCCGTGTAGAGCTACTTTACTTGGGTCGGATACTAGGATTAAATCTAGAAGTGAAGGAGAACAGTGGGGTGCATGGTGAGTAGCATGAAGAGGAAGAATATGCATGTTTACAGAAGAGACAAGAGATTGGAGTTTACGGCTGCGGATATCACCCTTAAGCAGACAAGTGTTGAAGTCTCCGAGGATAATAGTGTTGTCATATATTGATGAAAAATATTCGAGTTTGGTTTCAAAAGAAAGAAAATAATCAATATGACAAGATGGACTATAGTAGACACCTAAAAGAGTCTTAGTGTGGTTAAACATCATTTCTATAAAAAGGTGTTCTGCAAAATTTGAGTACATACTTGGAGACTGATCAACCACCTTGTAGGCAATATCTCCACGAAGATAAATCGCAAATCCCCCACCTCCCTTGCCCGTTCTGTCATTGCGCACAAGTTTGTACCCAGGAAGAGAATATTGTATGGAAGGAACAGCGGGTTTGAGAAAAGTTTCAGAAACAAGGACAGCGTGTATAAGTTCAGGGTCAAAAGAAGATAATAAATCGAGATGATGGGCAGGAATGCTTTGAGCATTTATGTGAACTACATTGAACACGTTTTTACATGAGAAAAAAGTGGAAAGAAGCTGATCGCGCAGGTGAACGGAATCATCATTAAATGCGGATGCGTAGCTGTCATCCGATGCCAAGGAGGAAGAGCAAGATATAAAACTATCATCCGACAAATCACCCATAAAATATATAATATTCAGATAAATATGAATAAAAGAGTATAAATATACTAAACTATGAATAAACGAGTGACTATGACTCCTCTATACACTCGCCAGTTTTCTACAAAATGATTAAAGGACTTCTATCCAGATATCGCAAGTTTAAACTATCCGATCACAAAACAACAGTAGGCACAACATTTCCGAACGAACACAGTTAATGTCATTTTAAAGTAAACAAAGTTTAGTTGGTATGTACTGATTGAAAATAAATATTTAATGTGAGGAAAGAAGAATTAGACCATTGAAAATAATTATTTAAGAAAAGAAGATTAGTATTTAAGAAAAGAAGATTAGATAAGAGAAATTATTCTAATAATAAAATAGTATCTAAAGCTACTTGACCGGTTTGCGCGATCTTTTGTCGACCGGCTTCGGACACGATGCAACAGAGCCAGACGCGATATTGTTGGAATCCGCAGCCACCTCTGACGTCGACGCCGCCGCCACCGGAAATTGGCCAATGAGTTGTCGCAGTTCAGCTGCGGATTCTATTTTGCGTCGGGCTTTGTTTGGAAGCAGAATCACTATCTTCCCCTCGGACGTCCAGCACTGCCTCACACCGAAGTGCCTACGCGCATTCAGGAATGTGTCGTGCCTGGGCTTGGTCAAAAATTCTGAGAGTGTAAGCCCAGTGCCCTTCAATTCAGTCTTCCTGCGCCACACCTCACCACGCAGATCGCGCCTCTGGAACCTTACAAGGAGGGGGCGTACCTTTCCTGCGGCCACTCCTAAGCGGTGACAAGTCACTATGTCGTAGGCAGTGATGCTGGCAATTCCACATTTTGTACTTAGCGTCTGGACTACCAAGGAAGTGCAATCTTCATCCTTCTTCTCTGGAAGACCATGGAAAAGGAGCACCTTACTTCGAGAAGCCATTTCGTGACGGTCCAAGCCCAACACCAACAGCTCCATTTGATTTTTTAAAGATGTAACTGACTTCCACATCAAGCATTTGAATTCCATAAAATCCTTAGACAGACTAGCTATGGATTTATGGGAAGCCTCGCTGCCGCCAGCTGCCTTTAATTCCTCTTCATAGTGGTCCATCCGTGCAGAGAATGCAGCCGAGAGATCTTCCATGCAGTTGGATAATTTAGTGTAAAGATCCATTTTGTGAAAAAATACAGATGAGTTTAAAACTAGATAGAGAAAGTGAGTGTTATAGAGGATATAAAAGACTTAGTTCATAAGGAAGATAAAATGTAAGTAAAATATATTTTTAATTTAAATTAAAACAGCTACGAAAAAAAGATACTATCACTTCATCTACCCCCAAAAAAAAAAAAAAAACCATTTTTATAATCACCAAGTTAATTCGTAGCCTTCGTTTGGTACCGTACTCAAAAGGAGATCATTTGACAAAAAACAGTTGGAAGACACATTAGTGGGGAAATAGGTTTCCCTGTTATATTTGTATCATATTGTTATAGATTGGATATTATATTTGTCAGTTACAACAGGCATTGCCATTAGTATATTACTTTGGCTTATTTGGTTATAAACCCTGTTCAAGAATAAGTATTGCTGGATTTAACTTTTTTAATACAAGTACTCATAATTTTGCACAATTCTTTGTGTAATAAGCTCCAGTTTGGGCTATTTCAGTATTATTATACAAGTATGTCTAATAATAAAATCAATAAAAATACTATGTTTCTGCAAAGGAGTGGCTTTTGTTATTAATAATGTATTGTTATACATAAACAATGTCACTTTAATTACCCTTTCAGTAAGTCTCCTTTTGGAGATATAATATGACAAATTGCTTATAGTTTATAGCAATAGTCTTTGTATTTACTGTTTTAGGCATGTTTAAGGTATGTATTTTAGGTACAATTTTTGATTCTTACCATTGTAGAAATGTAAACTGCACAGGAAAACCTCATGGATGAAACCTATGAGTAGTATGACCTTCAGCACATATCTCGTATGGGCCCCAAGTCTTGCGGATCACGCCGATGTATCTCGTACACCACCCGTGTCCTTGAATTATCGTCAAGTCTTGCGGACCACGTCGATGTATCTCGTACATCACCCGTGTCCTTAAAATGCCATCGATCGTTAACAATCATCATAATTGATGAACGTCGTCCTAATTTCTCTTATTGGAGGTATAACATTGCCAATTTATAGACGGTTAATAATCGTTTTCAGGTATATTTCGTGTTAAACTGTTTGTACACGAATAGGGACATAGACTTCATAAGTTTACTTTTCGGGCGACGAAGCTTTCCCAAATTTTAATATGACGAAATTCACGTCTCCAAATATTAGATATTATATAAATAAACAAGTTAAGCTGAAAACACCACAAATAAACAACTATCGGTTGATCTTTTTAGAGTGTACTTCTTTCCTAGGACGTAAACTTTTCTAAATTTGCCTATACGATGTTTTAAATTTATTTCACAAGGTCACTTGAGTATATTACAACCTTTTTGTTATATAATATCAGTGCCATAACAAGATTATTAAATTAAATGTCGACCAAAAACTTTATTACAAAGCATCGGCTGCCGCGCTTTCAAAAGAATGATTGCAGAGGTTATGTCCACAGATACCATAGAGGCGGCGTTGACTTTTCAATTGTCTGAATGACGCGCGGTTGCCAAGCGACTCGAGAGAGCTGCTAATATAGTTTATATCGAAAACGAAGGACACAGTATAATATTTGGAATATTTCCACAATTCTGTTGCTTGTCTGTTACAACAGGCATTGTTATGTTGTTTGATTAATGTCCCCCTAATTTCTCTCATTGGAGGTATGACATTGCCAATTTATAGACGGTTAATAATTGTTTGCAGGTATATTGCGTATTTTTACACGAATAGGGACATGAGACTTCGTAAGTTTACTTTTCGGGTGAAGAAGCTTTCCCAAGTCTTAATATGACGAAACTCACGTCTTCAAATATTCGATATTATATACATAAACAAGTTAAGCTGAAAACGCCACAAATAAACAACTATCAGTTGATCTTTTTAGAATGTACTTTTTTGTCAGGCCGTAAAATATTTCTGAATTTGCCTATACGATGTTTTAAATTTATTTCACAACGTCACTTGAGTATATATAATTTCAGTGATATAACAAGATTATTAAATTAAATGTCTATCAAAACTTTATTACAAGGCTTCGGCTGCCGCGCTAAAATAATGGTCGCAGAGGTTATATCCACAGATGCCATAGAGGAGGCGTTGACGTTTCAAGTCTCTAAAGTTAGCGGGCTGCCAAGCGAGTCGAGAGAGCTGCATGTTTTATATCGAGAACAAAGGACACAGTATAATAACGGAATCAATACATTCGTGCTGTTCGCCGTTAAGGAGTTCCCTCTTGTATTTTCAAAGTCGAAGGTCCAATATCAATAACATTAAAGTAGGATCACCTCAAAACTATACTGAACCCAATGCAAAAAGAATCATCAAAATCGGTTCATAAGCAAAGGAGTTATGAAAAAAGGACGAATTATGAACCTCCTTTTTTTGAAGTTGGCTAATATACTGTTTAGTTCTATAGTAGGGTACCTATAGGATTGACGTAATACCCATAATATCTCAATTTATACATGTTATATTGTTATTGTTTGTCGTTAAGGAGTTCCCTGGTGTATCTTCTAAGTCCAAGGTCCAATGCCAATGAAATTAAAATGGGAATACCTTGGAGCTATACTAAACCCAATGCACATTCTCAGCATGGGTGAGGGGTTGATAGAGAGTCTATCTATCTATCTATAACCTCACGCAGATAACCTCATGATAGAGAGTACTGAGAATAAAAGTGTATGAACATGCAGTGGCATGCTTTACTGAAGAATAGAAAGAAAGAAAAAAAAGATATTGCTACAAGTAAAAAAACTATGGTCTAGCCCTGCTGGGTATCGTTGGTTCATTTACTGTGTTGCGTAGATATACAAAATATAAAAGGATCATAAGCTAAAAAAAAACCGAAACCAATAGAGAGCGCCGCTGCAAACATACAATACATCAATAGTCATGGAAGAAATAAGTTACGTAACACAAAGAAAACCAACAAAAAAAGCAATATCGTTGGAAAGGATAGATATAAATAGAAGCGATTCCCTTAATTCATTACATTCGGATGAAATGTGATGAATTAAGGTTGGACCTATCATCTCACGCATTTACGTCATATAAGGAAGAAATCCAGTCAGAATTAAATAATTTAAAGGAGAATTTACAAAGCACGCAGAACGAATAAGATAACCCTATTCTAGAAAATATAGAACTAAAAAACGCATATCTCAATTGTCTCAGGAGGTAGCGGTACTAAAGCAACTCTGCCAAAGTCCGTCAACATCGCTATCAAAATATTCGTCTTCGTCGAGGAAAATAAGCGCCAAACGTAGACTTACAGACAATTTCAATCCGAGTCCACCAAAGGCACAAGTCAGAATCCACACTCAACATTCACCTTGCGCGACAAATTTATCTAAACAGCTAAATTTTGATATCGAAAGACAAGCATTAGATTCTCATGAACTAGAAACAGTACAGAACCGTAGTATAACAGAACTCGAGATGACAAATGAACAAAAAATAAATCCACTATCTACGAGTACTAGCAATGAGACAACTTCGCACAACTGTTCTGAAAAAAAAAGAAAAAAATCGAGGAACTCAAAACAACGCCTATTTATATTTGGAGGAAGACAATGCTCAGGTGTGGCTAAACATATCAGACACCTGAGGAATCGCACGACTTATGGCTCCTATGACGTTATACGAGGCATGCCTTTTAAGTTTTTTCGTTTGAAGAAAAAAACACAACTAGTACCTTATAGTACTTTTTATTGTTTTTCAAAGTATTCACCACGTAGCTTAATACACTTTTCCATTCGCTCAAACCAGGCATTATAACATTTATTCCACTGGGGGTGTTCAAAATGGCTGACTTGAAAGCGTCGACTGCTTCTTCACCGGACTGGAACCTTTGACCACGAAGACTTTTCTTAATTTTAGGAAATGTGAAGAAATCGTTAGGGCTTAGGTCAGGACTGTATGGAGTATGATCAAGAATTTTTACTTTTTCCTGCTTTAAATACTCAATCGTTTGACGAGCGCTGTGTGAGCTTGCGTTGTCGTGGTGCAGGATGATGCGTTGCTTTGAGTTAGATTTTCGAAGTTCGGCGATGACTTGTGGTAAACAAACTGTGGTATACCACTCTGCGTTAAACGTTCTACGATCTTCAAGTGCAATAGTCGCAACATGGCTGGTTTTTCCAAAGAACGTGGCCACCATCTTCTTTAAAGTGCTTCGAGAACGAACAACTTTCGTCGGCTTTGGCTCGTCTTGAAAGACCCAGATTGTAGATTGTTGTTTGGAATCAGGATCATAGGCATAGATCCAAGATTCGTCACCACTGATGATGTCGTAGACGTGATTTGACTCTCCTCGGTTGAACCTTTGCAGAGTTTTCTTACACCATCTGACGGGGGCCGCCTTGTGATCGTCGGAAAGCAGATGCGGTATCCAAGGGCAAACTAGCTTTCATACACCAAGCGCTTCATGCAAGATCTTCTGAATGGTTGTCCCTGAGATGCGTAATAGAGCCTCTATCTCTCGATACGTCACATGATGATCTTCGAGAATTAGTTGTCTCACAGCAATGATGTTATCTTCAGTGAAGGCGGATTTTGGGCGTCCTTCGGGAGATTTGTCACTAACACTAGTATGTCCACGCTGGAATTCTAAATACCAGCGATCGACAGTCCGCAGACATGGGGCTTCATCACTGAACACAGATGTTAGCTCTTCAAAACACTGAAGCCGTGGCCTCTTCTAAAGTTGTTGAAAATTATTGCACGAAAATTTTCCTTAGAAAGATTCATTTTCGTACGTAACCTGACAGATTCCAATCTACGCTGTGACTAAACAATAGCATTAATCCTATTACTTTCAACTGTTTTGAGATTCAAAATTTAAACACATTCGAAAATAGAACAGTTTCAAATTCAAAATTGCCGGGAAATATGGAAACGACAGAACTTAAAAGGCATGCCTAGTATCATTCATCAAACCAAACGCTTCAACAGAAGAAATACTGAATAGCGCTAAGTTATTTGATATCAATGTACACGACCGCGTGATAATACCCATTGGTCAACATGATTGTAACCCATTGAAAATTATGACGGAATTATGTATTTTCCTTAAAAATATTGAATGTTCTGTATTCATTTTAAAAGTTTTTACTAATATACATTTAAATGAAAATAAAGTAAATGAATTGTTAATAATGCTTAGCAAACAACATTCCAGTTGTCAATTTATCAATTTTGACGATGGCTTTAATATCCATCATATCTGTAAATAAACAAATTATGTATTGGATCAGCTGGATTATGATTTCAAATATTTGCCTTACAAAAACAAATCTATACACGCTGGGAACCCAAATAACAGGGTTGGCAAAGCCCAAAATGTAACAAACTACAACTGCATGTGTAACAAACGGTCTCAAGTACACGCTGAGACTCAAACAGAAAGTAGAAATATGTCTCGTGACACTAATGATAAATGTGAGAAAAAAAAATTTCTTGACTAGAAGTCTTACAGTACTCCATCAGAATATAGCCGGGTTAATATGTAAAAGAAATTTATTTGAGGTACATTTACAAGAGTTACTTAAGCAAAAACAGGAACCGGACGTTATTTGCTTGACAGAAACATTTATAGAAAAGGGCTGTGAGAGTCTAATTAAACTTTCCGGTTATAAATTAGCTGCATCATATTGTCGAGTAAAACCCGAAAAACGTGGAGGTGTTTGCGTGTTGGTAAAAAATGAATTGTCAGGTAGAGAAATACCCATTTTGAAAGAACATTCCAAAGACAAGGACTTTGAGTGTTGCGGGATCGACATTCTGAAACATAACTTATTTATTATAACTTTATAACGCGAAGCTCTGATTTTAATATTTTTACCATACAATTAAGTAAGATGTTACATCATAGCTGCCTGAAATATAAAAATAAAAAAATTGTCTTAGCGGGTGATCTCAATGTTAACACTACGCAAATTCATATAAACTCCGTAGAACTAACGAATGTCATAAATAACTTTAACTTAATTTTTCACATTAAAGAAGCAACTCGTCAAAACACGTGTATAGATCACTTAATTAGTAATATTCGTTCAGCCAAGAGTAAACTTTTACATTTATACCTATCAGACCATAATACAGCCCAGCTATTATACATTCCCGTGAAAAATAAAGAAATGCCTTTAGAGTATTACATCTACAGAAGAGATTACTGCGTTCAGAATATAAAAAAATTCAAACAATGTCTTACAGATCTTTCGTTCTCAGAAGTTTACTGTGATGCGAATATTAATACAGCATATAAAACATTTCATGATCTGGTTTTGATGTTATATGGTTTGTGTTTTCCAATTATCAAAACGAAAATTACAACAAGAACTAAAAGACTCAAATGGATAAGTAAAGGGTTTACGTATAAGCTGTAAAACAAAAAGGATACTACGATACAAATACTATAAAGAAAAATGTAGTACCAATAAACATAAATATAAAACATATTGTAAAATTCTGAAACGGTGTATCAATCAGGCTATTAAAAATAATACAAACACCATAATGAAAAAAGCAAAAAACATAGGTAAAACATCATGGCAATTAAT
Source organism: Phalera bucephala (assembly GCA_905147815.2). Lineage (NCBI taxonomy): Eukaryota > Metazoa > Arthropoda > Insecta > Lepidoptera > Notodontidae > Phalera > Phalera bucephala. The sequence continues at coordinate 2,358,659 of CAJHXA020000002.1, read as the reverse complement.
TAAACAAGAATCCGTACCCCTAAAACCTATGAATTTTATTACTAAAATTGATGATGGGAAGGTTGAAACCAGTGATCCTAAGCATATTGCAGAATTGTTTAGTGACTACTGGATAAATTCTACAAAAACGCAAAATTGCAATATACGCAATACGCTTGATTCAAATCTATGCAATACTATTTTCTTAAAACCGTATAACTATAACGAAGTAAAAAACAATTATCAAATCCCTTAAAAATACAAAAGCCGTTGGTTACGACGACATTTAATAATTCTATTCTATTCTATTTTTCTATATCATCACGCCAGCTCCCTCGCGGGGTAGGCAGAGAGTACAGAGTTCCAACAGGTTCTTTCCTTACATACCTCTCTGGCTTCCCCCACTCTCATAGTTCGTCTCATACACACTCGCCGGTTACGGAGACTCTTGACTTGCCCTTCAGCTAAGACACGGTCTATTTGGTCATGGTAAGATAGTCTAGGTCTTCCCCGGCACCTACATCCTTCCACTTTCGCATTGTATATCTGTTTTGTCATTCTTTCTTCTGGCATCCTTTCTATATGCCCGAACCAACGGAGCATACCCTTTCTCATCTTTACACCGATACTATCTTTCATACCTACTCGCTTTCTTACTACGCTGTTGCGAATACGGTCGGTCAGCGTGACTCCGCACATCTTCCGCAGAGATCGCATTTCGACCGCATTTATCCTGCTTTCGTTCTCCTTCTTACATACCCAACTCTCACTGCCATATAACAGCGTTGGGACAAGCACTCCGTTATGCATGGCCAGCTGCGCCTTTTGGCTTAAGTGCCGGCTCCCAAGTAGCCTTCCCATCGCACCATTCACTCTATTACCTGCATCCACTCTTCTCTCTATATCAGCGGTGTATTTCCCATCCTTACTGAAGGCGCATCCAAGATATACAAACTCATTCACTTGCTCCAGCACATCGTTACCAACCACAATCCTTGCATTCGTTCTGGTTTCTTCCCGTTCAAAAACCATAATTTTGGTTTTCTTCACATTCAAATGTAAGCCATTGTTCATGCAGTCGTCTCTCATAACTGTGACTAGTGTTTGCAGATCAGTGGCTGTTGGCGCTATCAAAACCGCGTCATCTGCATACAATAGGTGGTTTATCACTAGATCCTCACCTCACACAACACTCCATCGGACTTCTCGCGCATTCTACGGTCAATAATTTTACCATACACCTTAGCTGCCAAGCTGATCAAACTGAACATTTAATAATAATAATAATAATTTATTATTGCCAAGATTACAATTTTACGGTCCAGATTCACTATGTTAATACAGGTATACATTATAGGTACATTAGCTTAATAAATTGTAAAAACTAAGTTATTCTGTACTGCTGCCACCCAAGCTAAGATTAAACTTGTGTTATGAGTGGCAGGCATCTCTCATAAAAGACTTACACTTAATCATTATAATTATGACTAATATGGAGTAGCATAGTGTATATTAAAGCAATTAGTGCAAAACAAATATTGTATGAAAATAAAATTATTAATCGACAAAAATTTAAAGTATTAAAACAAATAAACCAAGTGTTTAAAGATAAGTAGTCCTCTCTGTAAAGTTAGGTGTGCATAAGTGTTTGTGTGTGTGTATGTGTATGTGTATGTGTCTGTACGCGTGTGTTTGTGTGTATTATTATATTTATAAAGTTGAAAGCAGGCCAGGAGTATCAGGATAATAATTCTTCCACCTCCTTATAGGTTAAAGCCATGATCCACTCAATCACTTTATTCTTACAATCATATTGATTTAGTACAAAGATATTACAATATCTGTTCACCAAATTGTAGAGTTTACTACCAAGAACTTTAAAATGTCGTCTAGCTAGTTATGTATACTAGACCAGTACACAGCTCAGTGCAAGTACTTTAAAAGATGATGCAATATAAACAGACTGTTGCTCATAGAATATAATTCCAAGTACTGTTTTGCTTAATCAGCTTAACTTGCCTCAGCTGCGTATTAATCATGTAAACAGATATCAGGTTACTTGTTTAGTCTCAGTCCAATTCTCATAACTGTTTTGCTAAATAAGCAGATATCAATTAATAAGACGTATAACGCGTGGGTTCATTCTAGAAAGAGTTGTTTACTTGACGATGCCTATAAAAGCCATCGCCAAGCAAAGTACATTTAATATCGACCCAGCTCTCTTACCGTTCGCACTAACGTTAAGTAATATTAATTGACTGCATTAATATTTTGAGTATCTATTATTAATTTGTATTGTGAAATAAATATATTTTTATAAAGTCACGCCGGCCTTTATATTTGACTGGCGCAGCCGAACGGTAGGATTTCAGTCGCGATAAGTGTTGCAGTAGTCATACCAGACAAGCTCAACGCCGTGCAGGAGTACAAGCATCGATTCCGGACCACAATCGCCTGGCTGAATCCTAGAAAAGGACCTACCCTACCTTCGAACAAAGAAATTTTGTCAAGAAGTGCCTGCAGATACTCAAAGAGCGGATATTCGGCATGAAAAATTGCAGCATTGTGTGAGTTCTGACCTTTCCCACATGTTCCTATTTTTCTGTCTATTCTGAATTTAATTGGACAAGCATCGCTAATTTCATTCAGACCCCGAGCCTGTAATTCCGGTCAAAAATCACGGGAATTATTTGGATAAAAGGATATCGCATTATTAGACAAGCATCGCTAATTTGTGATTAGAATTTAGGATCTCACGGGATTTAGACACGCATCGCTAAGCCGTAGATCACCACTTAGGGCCGTAAGAATCAGACAAGCATCGCTGAACTTACGTAAAACATTGTCGTATTTTATTAAAAAGAAAATTACTTCCAGTGGGGTGATCACAAGGTCCACTTGAGAACGTAAAATATTGAAAAGAAAATAAATCTTAACGAAAAGAAATATTATTAAAAAAAAAAAAAAAATAAACGTTGTTCTGCCTATAAAGGCAAAGTAAATAATAATTGATAAGAGTTATATTTTCGGACAAAATCGCCGAATCTATAAACTTTTCTATTATAAAATTTTTATTGTAAACTTTTTATGTGTTATTTTTAAATTGTATTTTTTTTGTGTGTGTTATTATAATTGTATTTTTTTTAATTTGTGTGTGTAATATTTATCTTATTGTGTTTGTAAAAGTGAATAATAAGTGTTCAAAATATTCAAAATGAATCAAATTCAAATTATTCCGAAAGAAATTCTCGACTTAATTCCACGTTACGACGGTAACAACCAATTGTTAAATTTTTACATCCAAAAGTGCGAATATGTTATTAGAAGTTTTAGTCGCGAAAATAATGCCGCACAACAAATGTACATTTACCATAGTCTGACGAGTAAATTAATAGATAAAGCCGCGAAACTAGTGAGTGAAAGAAATATTATCAATTCTTGGGATAGCTTAAAGGAACTCCTCATAGAACATTTTGGAGATCCTAGAACAGAAGATTGCATTGCCGTAGAATTAGAAAACATTAAATTAAAATCAGGAGAATCATATATAGATTTAGCTCATAGAATTCAAGACGTAAAAAGTTCAGTTATAGCCAAAGTAAATTTGTTAACCGATGAAGGCGTTAAAGCCGCTAAAATGATTATTTATAATAATTCTGCGTTAAATAGCTTTTTGTTTAACTTACCAGAAGACCTATTAAGGATCGTTAGGTTAAATAAATGTGCTAATTTAGAATCAGCCTTAGGAGTAGTTACAGAGGAAGTAAATTTCCATAACCATTATAATGCAAAAAGTAAAGTCAAATCAAATAATAGTTTACAAACAACCAAACAAATTCCGACCCAATATAAATTTGGCATACCTCAAAATAGATTCCTTCAAAGTAATTTCCCACAAAGACAACTAATGAATCAAAACTTCCGACCTAACTTTAATCCTAATTTAATTCAACAAAATCAACAAAAAGTATTTAAAAATGATCAAAGATTACCTTACAATATGAATAATTACAAGCAATCTGGGTTCTTCAAACCCAACCCAAACCAACAATTCCGTTTCGGTATTCCCAATAAATTCATGAATAAAAATCAAACAGATAATGATGTCACAATGAGGACAGCAGTTCGTAACAACATGATTGAAAATTTATATGAGAATGACGTAGATGACATTGACTTTGAGACTGACGAATACTTTAATGAATATGAGCCAGTGACAATCGATGAAGTCGACGACGAAAACCCCGATAATAATGTTTCTCCACCTGAAAATTTTCCCATGGATCCGGTCCAAGATCCCCCGAAATAGTTAAACTTAATTATAGTGAAACCTTAAAATTACCACATATAATAATACCAGAAATCCATTCAAAATTTATGATAGATACAGGAAGCACAAGATCCTTCATTAGCCCCGAAATAGCAAACAAATTCTTTTATAATTTTATAACTTTAGAACCTTTTGAAATAATTAGTACACATGGACATAGTAGGCACAGTAAAGTAGCTTATATGCCCTTAACCAAAACTTTTAAAACCAAACATTGTCACAAATTTTACATTTATGATGTGGATAGTAGATACGAAGGTTTATTAGGTTCAGACTTGTTAAAAGAACTAGAAGCCACAATAGATATGAAAAATCAAGTTTTAAAAACCAGAAATACTAAAATTCCGATATTGTATAGAAAACCCTACGAAATTAAATTATCACCGCGTTCAGAAACTCGTGTTAAAATTCCGACAAATCTTAAAAATGGTGAAGCAATATTACATTTTTTTAGAATTTCAACCAGGTGTTAGAATGCCCGATGCCATAGTAAATTGTAAAAATTCAATAGCCCAAACAATTATACAAAATTCTACAGATCAGAATGTCATATTAAAATTTGATAATCCATTAAAAGTAGACAAATTTGAGGAAAAATTTTTCAATAATCTCAATACCTTAAATTTAAATACAAATAAAAATAAATTGCTACAACAAAATCTTTCAAAATTAAGATTAGATCATTTAAAGAAAGAAGAAAAACAAGCCATACAACAATTATGTTACAGATATAGAGACATATTCTATTGTGATGATATTCCTTTAACTTTTACGAATCAAGTTAAACATAAAATTCGAACCACTAATGAAGATCCCATATATATAAAACCATATAGACATGCCCCTACAGAAAATAAAGAAATTGGAAAACAAATAGATAAATTATTAAGAAACAATGTCATTAGGGAATCGCACTCTCCATGGAGCGCCCCAGTTCACTTAGTTCCAAAAAAAATGGACGCTTCGGGCGAACGAAAATTTCGCATGGTCATAGATTACAGACGATTGAATGAAATAACCGTAGACGACAAATACCCATTACCCAACATTTCAGACCTTTTCGATAAATTAGGAAAAGCGTGTTATTTTTCTACATTAGATTTAGCTAGTGGTTACCATCAGATAGAAGTAGAGAAACAGGATCAATCTAAAACAGCATTTACAGCACAAAATGGTCATTATGAGTTTACTAGAATGCCATTTGGTTTAAAAACAGCCCCCGCAACATTTCAACGTGCAATGGATAACATACTTAGAGGTTTACAGGGTATCCATTGTTTAGTTTACTTAGATGATATCATTATATTCTCAAGTAGTTTAGAAGAACATTTAGAAAAATTAGAAAAAGTATTTGAAAGACTTAGGCAAACAAATTTAAAAGTAACATTAGACAAGTGTGAATTTCTCAGAAAAGAAGTTCTTTACCTAGGTCACACTATTACAGAAAATGGTCTTCAACCAAATGATGATAAAATTAAAGCCATATTACAATTTCCGTTACCTAAAACACCTTCGGAAATACGTAGTTTTGTTGGATTAGTAGGTTACTACCGAAAATTCATTAAAGATTTTTCCAAATTAACACAACCTCTCACTAAATGTTTAAAGAAAAGACACAAAATTATAATTAACAAAGAATATATTGATGCATTTGAGAAATGTAAAGAAATTTTAACAAACGCCCCAATCTTACAATACCCCGATTTTACTAAACCATTTTTGTTAACAACCGACGCATCCAATTATGCCCTTGGCGCTATACTATCACAAGGACCGATAGGTAGTGACAAGCCTGTAGCTTATCTTAGTAGGACTTTAAACGACGCAGAAACCCGTTATAGTACAATAGAAAAAGAATTATTAGCCATAGTATGGGCGTGTAGAAAATTTAGGCCATACTTATATGGAAATAAATTTACCATATTAAGTGACCATAAACCCCTAATGTGGTTAAATTCAGTTAAAGAACCCGGAAGTAGACTTACTAATTGGAAATTACAATTAACAGCATTTGATTACGAAATTAAATACAAACCCGGTAAACAAAATGGAAACGCTGATGCGCTTTCACGTGCAAAAATTAATATACTAAAAGATAATCTATCAATGAAAGTTAATGCCTCTAGTCCCATAACAATATCTTCCGAAAATTCTAGCAAATCAGAATTAACTAACCCAGTTCCATCTTTAAATAGTAGCACCTTAACCGCATCTGAAAAATCAGAATCATCTTTTATAACTGTCCATTCAGAACAAAACATGGATTCTGCTAATATTCCTATTTTACAAGAAGCAATTGATACTAAACCCAATCAAATACTTGTGTACACCTGGAACAGAAATGAATTTACTGTTAAAAACTTATCCAGAGATAAACAAAAAGTATTAGAAGTCCATTTACCATTAAATAATACCCAGTTAATAAAATCATTCCTTAAAGAATATATTAGGCCTAAAATAAAATATTTCATATACTTTGACGATGAACGTCATCGTAAACAATTTTCAGAAATCATTATAACTTTATTTAAAAAAGATTCAGTAAAATTCTTTGAATGCACAAAACGTGTAGTGTACGTTGAAGATGAAAATGAGCAGCGTGATATAGTGTTAAAATACCATATTGGCAAAACTTGTCACCGTGGCATAAAAGAAACCATTGCTCATCTTAAACGAACATTTTTCTGGCAAAATTTAGAACAAACCGTATCAAGTATAATTAATTCTTGTGAAACATGCAAAACCATGAAATACGATAGAAAACCATTAAATCCTAAATTACAATTAACCCAAACTCAAACTAGACCCTTTCAGGAAATTTTCATAGACTTATTTTCCATAGAAGGCAAATATTTCCTAACGATAGTAGACTCCTTTAGTAAATTAGGTCAAGCCATAGAAGTTTCAAATAGAACAACACCAGAAATAATTAGAGCATTAATCAAATATTTTTCCATTTACGGAGTACCAAGAAAAATAAGTTCAGATCCAGGTTCAGAATTCAATAATAATTTACTTAAAGAAATGTTAATATTTTATAAAATAGATTTACATATTGGAACACCCCATAACCCCAACTCAATGGGCATTGTTGAACGTTTTCATTCCACAATAATAGAAATTTATAGACTTGCAAAATATGAAAGGAAAATAACAGATACTGCCTCAGTAATGACATACGCAATAATGTCGTATAACCAGTCCATACATTCAACAACTGGTCTTACGCCATTTGAAGTAGTTTTTGGTCATACAGATTCATCCAATGCATTTGAAGTTGATTTCGAGAAAAATTATACACAGCAACTTGTTTTAGAGCATCGCAAACGAACTAAACATTTATATGATTTCTTAACCGATAAAATGATAAATAATAAAATTAAAATTAGAGAAAAACGTAGCGGTGAAGAAGGAATAAAATTTAAACAAGGAGACACCGTCTTTATAAAAGGTGTCAATATTAGGCGTAGTAAAGACCAACCGCGTTATAAAAAAGCAAAAATTATTGGAACAATTAATAGAAACACAGTACCAGTAGAGTCTCATCAGAGACACACAAAAGTCCCAATAAAAGATATAAAACGTCCTCCGCAGGTTCGCGCTCCTGATCCTCGTACAGGCAGCCCAAAACCTGGCCCTTCAACTTCAGAAAATTGAAGATAATCCTGGAATCTTCCCAGTTAAGGAAGGACAAGCATTCATTAGCACTTATAATTGGAATATAATTAAAATATTAGATTTAAAATTTGTTAGTAACAGTATTGAATATAACGTTAACAAGTATTATGAAGTTAACGATTATTTAAAAGAAAAATTAAATGTATATTTCTTAGACGGAAATATCATAGATGCACAAATGCAAACTGAGTATATTATGAGTTTAACATTAGAGCGCTATAATCAATTAGTCCCAACAATTAGAATTAAAAGAGGTATTTTAAATCCCTTAGGTTCAATAGTTAAAGCCATTACAGGCAATTTAGATAATGAAGACGCAATTAGATACGATTCCTTAATAAGTCATATTCAATCTAAACAAAACGCTATTGATAACAAAATATCATTAGTTTCCGAAACAATTGGAGTATTAGTAAATCTGACAAACTCTACGAGAAACAATTTTATTGAAATAGACAAAACAATTAACGAAATAGAATCCATTCTGAATAAAACTCAATTTCAACATAGTAAGGAAATTGTCTTGAATACTTTCGATTTAATTATCCATAATTTTCAAATTTTGTTAACTAGGTTAGATGAGGTTGAAACAGCTATTGCTTTTAGTAGATTAAATATTTTACACCAATCCATTTTAGACATAGATGAATTGTTATCAACTCTTAAAGACATAGAGAAAATAGATAAATTAATGTATCCCGTAAATACTGATAATTTGATCAAAATTGTACATTGTATAGACATAAGAGCATATATTAAGAACAAACGAATAACGTTTATTATGTCGATACCAATTGTCCAATTAGATTTCTATAACTATTACAACCTTCATCCTTTTCCCATGTATAATCCTCATTTAAACCTAACATTCCTATTAACGCCTCAATATTCCCAAATCCTGGTCAGAGGGTCAGATATACTTCCACTATCACAATCATGCAAAGAAATAGACGAAGGAGAATTCCTGTGTTATGAAGATAATTTATCTGTCACTAATGAAGACTTATGCATTACAGATTTGATGAAATTTTCTTCACAAATTACATCATGTTCTCCACTTACAGTGAAATCCTCAAAAGTCAAGGTCAAATCTATTCGGCCTGACACATGGTTACTATATTCAGGAAAACAGACATTTCTCACAGAGCACTGTGAAAATGATTTCAACCAGTTCAATATTTTTGGCACCTATATATTAACCCTAGATAATGAATGTGAAGCTAAATTAGAGAACATCACATTAAGGAAACGTCTCATTCAATTAACTAATCAAGTCTTCCATCAAGTTCCAGTTATAAATTTACCAAGCATCACAGCAGCAGAGAAAATCTACAAGCAGCCAATCAGCCTAGATGAGGTCAACTTAGAAGATCTTCAGTTCCTGTCACATGTGTTAAACAGTAAAAGTGAAAATCTCAGTGAAAACCACGTATATTCAGTGAATGTGCATAGCATAAGTTTAGGTTCTATAATCATTTATGTAATATTATTAATTGTGCTTTTGATTGTTTTATATATTTATAAGTCTAAAATATTGTCCTTATGTAAACATAAGCAAAATCAACATTCTCAAAAATCGAACGCTGATTTTGAACTTATGGAGGGAGGAGTTATGTATACTAGACCAGTACACAGCTCAGTGCAAGTACTTTAAAAGATGATGCAATATAAACAGACTGTTGCTCATAGAATATAATTCCAAGTACTGTTTTGCTTAATCAGCTTAACTTGCCTCAGCTGCGTATTAATCATGTAAACAGATATCAGGTTACTTGTTTAGTCTCAGTCCAATTCTCATAACTGTTTTGCTAAATAAGCAGATATCAATTAATAAGACGTATAACGCGTGGGTTCATTCTAGAAAGAGTTGTTTACTTGACGATGCCTATAAAAGCCATCGCCAAGCAAAGTACATTTAATATCGACCCAGCTCTCTTACCGTTCGCACTAACGTTAAGTAATATTAATTGACTGCATTAATATTTTGAGTATCTATTATTAATTTGTATTGTGAAATAAATATATTTTTATAAAGTCACGCCGGCCTTTATATTTGACTAGCTAGACTTGTTCTATACGTTTCTCGTGGACAAATATCAGCTAGTCTTCGCCTTGTAAGATCCCGGGGCTCATACGGTACAGTAGCATGCTTGCGAATGATGGTATTGACCACGAAAAGCTTTCTCACGGACATGACCTGGCACTCTTTATACAGTTGTGAAGTACTATATCTAAATGGCTTGAACGACTTGACCTCTAAGATGGCTCTCTGTGTTCTCTCCAATTGTATGATTGTCGTTTTAGGAGCACCGCCCCATATAGTTATGCCGTATGATATAACCGATTGACATAGGGCGAAATAAACCATTTTCAGTACCCCAATATCTGCACAATGTCGAAGTTTATTAAAAATTGCGATAAGCTTTCTAAGTCTGGAGGACAACGTATAAATTTGCAATTTCCATAAGAGCAGAGAGTCTATTAGAATTCCAAGGTATCTAACCTCAGACGTTCTGCTAAGGGAAGGACATGTGCACCCAGGGTGTGATAGATTTGATTGCGTTTGACAGGAGTGAGCTTTAATTGTGTACGAATCATCCGGTTTTAAAGAAGATTTTGTAGAAAAAGTCATATAGCTTGTTTTCTGGACATTGAGCGTTAGACGATTAAATGATAGCCAAGACATAATTATGCGGATTATAAATTCTGAGCGTTCCCGCAACTCTTCCCATTTTTGTCCACGAATCAGAATAGCCGTATCATCCGCGTACGAGTATATGGAGCAGTTTGGAATAGAGAGGTTGCAGAGACTGTTGACGTAGATTAAAAATAGGGTGGGCCCTAAGACAGAGCCTTGAGGGACTCCAAAAGTTAATGTGTGCTCATCACTTATGTGCGAGCCAATTTTGACACTTTGGGTTCGTTCAGAAAGGTAACTTTTGAAAATTGCGAGTGTAATACCTCTCACTCCTATTTTCTCTAGCTTAAAGATTAAGATGGGAGCAGAGACAGTGTCAAATGCCTTGGACAAGTCTAAAAATATACCCAGGCATTTTAACTTCTCATCAAGGTGTCCCTACGACATCATTCGCAAGAGCAGTAGTAGTCTTCACATGATTTCCCTCTTTGAAAGCCATATTGATTACCTGATAAGATCTTATTTACTTCTAAAAACTTTGTTAAGGATTTTTTCTAAAATTTTGGAAATTGCCGGTAGTACTGAAATTGGTCTGTAGTTATTAAATCAAATCAAATCAAATCAAATCATCTTTATTTCAGGCTCAAAAAAAATAACAAACCCATAAGTTGTTAGTAAACATTTGCTTAAACTATGTTAGTAAATTTACATTTATTATTTTTATATACCATTACACCAGGTGTATCCTACACAGGTGCTCCATATAATGGCCCTCAGTTTTGCTGGCAACGACTCTCAGCAGACTGTTGTCACTGTCTCGAACACGTCGCAACAGGGATGCGCATCTTTTGCGTATAATACCGAAAAAGTCGTCAGTATGCGCCGCCGCAAACATACCTGATGCGCTGCAGAACCGAGGCAGCGACAACAGTACCCTAAACGCGTTATTGTACTGCACGCGCAAGGCATTATATGCTTTTTGTGTGTATCTGGTCCACAGGGTACAGGTATAAAAAGACTGGCAGAATGCCTTAAATAAAGTAATCTTGACATTACTGTCACATCTCGCAAACCTGCGGGCCAGCATGTTGCATCTTACAGTTAGCGCCCTACGCTCTCTTTCTATATCACAGTCATCTGTGCCATCTTCCGTAACCCAGTGACCAAGGTATTTGAACCGTGTTGTTCTGCTCAATGGCGTTCCACATAGCGAGACATGGGGTACAGTATCGTAACTTTTATTCCGGGCTTTGAAAACTAGTAGCTCGCTTTTCTTAGCATTGTACCTCAGTCCATGGGCCTCCGCATAGCACTCGCATATTTTTACTAGCTTCCTAAGCGCACTGATCGACGGACTCAGCAGCACCATGTCGTCAGCATAACTTATGTTGTTGAATGAAACTCCATCTATCGAACATCCAATACCAGTGCTGCTAAGTTCATCGATCAGCTTATTAATAAAAATATTAAACAATTTGGGTGATGTTGAGCCCCCCTGCCTCACTCCACACTCGAGCTTATAAACATCTGAGTAGGTGTTTGCCCATCGTACACAGTTTAACTGATTATTGTACCAGTACTGAAAAATTTGTATGATTTCTGGTGGTAGACTTGTCTCCTGTTCTAGCTTACTCCATAGGATGTCATACGGGACAAGATCAAATGCCCGAGACAGGTCCAGAAAACATGCATACACAGGTGTCGCCCTCCCAGTATAATATTGCACTGTGTTTTTCAGTGTCATAATCGCTGTCTCGGTGGATAATCCATTCCTAAAACCAAACTGTCTGTCATTTATAGATAAATGCCTACCTAGGCAACTATCAAGCAAACTGTCCATAATTTTAGCTATAACAGTTGCTAAGGATATAGGCCTGTAGTTATTTTTATCAGACAGGTCGCCAGTTTTGTTTTTAGGAACAGGTACCACCACTGTCTTTGTAAGCGCAGCCGGTATGTATGAATGACTGACACAGAGGTTGAATAATAGCGCAAGACATCTTGGGAGATGTACACCTGCGTTCTGTAGGTGTTCTATACTCAAGTTATCATAGCCGGGAGACTTACCCCTTGTCATATTCTTAATAACTGCTGCCACCTCTCGAGCAGTAAAACGTACACTTACGTCAGTCGCTCCCGTGTAAGACGTTTGGTTACTCGGATTCAGAAGTGACTGTACTGTAAAGTGTTGCTGAAACAGGTTAGCAATATCAGTAGGTCCCGTTATCCCCTCCACAGCAGATGGGAGACCCGACCTCGGACATAATGCATTAGTCTCTCTCCAAAAGCTTCTAAAGTTTTTGTTTGCATGGTGAGAAGCAATTATGTCCATTAATATTTGTTGCTGGTTATTTTGACACCACCTTAGTTTGGCTTTAAAAACTTTCCGAGATTCACACATTTGATAATAGATGGATCCGGAGTCGGGCCTACCGTACTGTAACCAGGTTTGAAACCGAAGCCTAGCCTCCACATGCGCCTCCTTCACATGTTTGTTCCACCCCGTTACATATTTCCGCTTCCGGCCAACCTTACGTTCACACGTTAGCACTGCCGACTCGCTTAAAATGTTAACAATGTTCTGATATAACTTATCTATATATAACCGGTGCTCTAAACTATGACACACATTATCACCACAATTGTGGAAGATAGTAGGCATGTTCACTTCTCGTAGTTTAACATGACAAAGCTCTTGATACTTCTTGATCTGGTCAACATCCCTGTTACCCCATACGACTTTACTATGTACACTTTTATTATTTACAATTTTGGATCTTATCGTATTTATATCACATTTTATTTGCAAAGGTAGGTGATCCGACCAAAACACATCATACCTAACACTGACATCAGTAATAGCCTGCAAAGCGGCTTCAGTGACTACACAGTGGTCCAGCCACCTCCGGCAGTTATCATGAGCATCACTCACAAACGTATATGTTCCAGAAAGAATTCCAAGTTTGTCTATATCGGCACACCACCACCTTTGCTCCTCACAGAAACTAAGTAGTTCAGAACCAAAACGCTCACCTGGGTGCGCATTAAAATCCCCTAACACAAAAACGTTCTCGATATTTTGATTATCAATAACTGCACCAATCTCGCTCAAACATTCCGTAAACTCAATAAGATTATCCATTGAGTCTGTCGGCATGTATACTGAAAATACTAAAAACACACGATCTTCTACTGTAAACTTAACTGCAGCTAGTCTCACACTATTACATTCGATTTCGGACACCGACGCAACTAAACTTTTTCTCCACAGTATCGCGACCCCACCGTACGGTCGCCCTCGTAAAATTCCAGTTGAAGTGTCCACAGCTGATTTGCCTATGTAGGAAAACTCGCTGTCAATTGTTCCTAGGAAAGACATGTCGTGAGGCAAGAGCCATGTCTCCTGCAATGTAATGATGTCCGCTGTCTGGCAGAGAGATTTCACACACTCAAAGGATCTATGAATCGACTTGCAGTTGAAGCTAACTATTTCCATTGTGCACTTTTGTTCCATTATGATTGGTAGATATATTATCTCTGCGGTTTCCAATAGTCTTCTTATTAAGATTAACAAATTTTCTGAATCTAATTCCTTCAGGCCACATGTTATCGTCCAAAAAATCTGGTAACTTATGTTTTGGAACGAAGATTTTAAAGGCATTGTACTCTTTTTCATGTTTCATTACAACCTTTTCTGTTTTTATTGATAACTGCGTTTTACTCATAATATAATTAAATATATCACTGACTGACGTCTCCTTATGAACATTATTAATAAACAAGGGGACTGTCACATCTGCCGCTTTAAACTTTATATCCGTACCGGTTTTTGCCTTTCCATTTTTTCCAATGAATCTATTTCTGGAACGTTTTCTTTGTATTTCCACCCATTCATTATTGACCTCATCACCTTTCCATGTACCAGGCTGACGTAAAACATCAGCCAACGTTTTCTGATTTTGTATCACCGCATTCTGTTGCATTATAATATCATTACCAAGCGCAGGCGCAGCTGGAATATGTGACGTCGTGGAATTCGTTTGCGAAACCGACGTATCAATACGGGCCTCCACTGGTAGTTGTGATTCTGGTTCAGCAAACGGTATGTGCTTATTGCTAGCGCCCTCGTGTGAAAGAGATAGATGTTGCACTAATGCGTCCGAATGCACTTGTCGCTGCATCTGCGAAACCGCAGTACTGAGGCGCGCCTCCACACGAAGCGGTGAAACCGGTTTCACGAGTGGGACGCCTATACTGTTTGCGCATTCGGGTGAAAGGGACAAGTCCTCTGTCGATGCAGGTACTGTATGCAATTGGTCCGTTAAGTTCACTGACTCCCGATCATTGTAAATACCTCCTTTTCTGTTTACATTTAAATGATCAACGCTCATATTTGTTTTTCTTTTTAGGTTTTCCAAGTCACTCTTTAGCATACTGAATTGTTCATTACTTGCATAGTTCTGTTTGATGTTAGATATTTCACTTTGCAAAATTAAAAGGTCTTTGAGTAACCTTGTCACATCGATGTGATCAAACGACACTGGCGGAAGTCTCTGCAAATCTCGTGCCACAAAAATTGGTATCATCTCAGGGTCTGTTTGTTTCAGAACACTAATTATATCTTCCAAATTTCTGCTCTTTTTGCCTTTGTTTTTCCGGGTGATGTTCCGAATTTTAGTTTGGATGGATTCAAATAGCAAACATTTTGCCTTCTCCACTTCTTCCTCTGAAAAAGATGTTGCGCATATCTGCACTAAACTTTCTTCATTCATCACTTCAATTTTATTTTGCACAAAAGCAAGCAACTCATTGATAATGATATTGCAACTCGAACATTTTAACAACTTAGAGGACATGGTGTTTACTTGTTCGGCCAACGACCTTACATAGCACTCACGCGCGCACGCACAACCGACCGCTCACGACGCCGGCGGCGATGACACTGTCTCTGCCACCACTCTTAAAAATGGGATGCACAATTGCTTTCTTTAGGACTCGTGGAAAAATGCCTTTAGTAATACATAGGTTACAGATATGTGTGATGATAGGGACAAGTGTGCGACGAGACTTTTTTATCAAACTCTGCTGCAGAATGGAATGGAATTACAGTAATTCCACCCCATCCTGCAGCAGAGTTTGTGCGAAGATTCATAACTATATTTTCGATTTCAGTGCAGTCTGGTGGAAGTAGCACAAAGGAATTTACTTGGGTATTTTCTTGAATATATGTAGTATGCATCATGTCCGTGTTTATGTTATGTGAGGTACTAACATTACTACCAATATTTGCAAAGTAATCATTTACAATATTGATTGAGGCCTTACAGCCCAGTTCAGAGACAGATAAGAGTTCAGTGGGGGCTGGTTTTAAAATTTGCCTGTTTAGTATGTTATTTATAGCTTTCCATGAGGCTTTAGCATTGCTTTTAGATTTAATTAATTAACTTTTCTCGTAATTCCTTTTTAGTTTGAACAAAAGCTTATTGCAGATTTGGGATTTGATTCTTAAGGGATTTGATAATTGTTTTTTACTTCGTTATAGTTATACGGTTTTAGGAAAATAGTATTGCATAGATTTGAATCAAGCGTATTGCGTATGTTGCAATTTTGCGTGTTTGTAGAATTTATCCAGTAGTCACTAAACAATTCTGCAATATGCTAAGGATCACTGGTTTCAACCTTCCCATTATTAATTTAAGTAATAAAATTCATAGGTTTTAGGGGTACGGATTCTTGTTTAATTAATTGCCATGATGTTTTACCTATGTTTTTTGCTTTTTTCATTATGGTGTTTGTATTATTTTTAATAGCCTGATTGATACATCGTTTCAGAATTTTACAATATGTTTTATATTTATGTTTATTGGTACTACATTTTTCTTTATAGTATTTGTATCGTAGTATCCTTTTTGTTTTACAGCTTATACGTAAACCTTTACTTATCCATTTGAGTCTTTTAGTTCTTGTTGTAATTTTCGTTTTGATAATTGGAAAACACAAACCATATAACATCAAAACCAGATCATGAAATGTTTTATATGCTGTATTAATATTCGCATCACAGTAAACTTCTGAGAACGAAAGATCTGTAAGACATTGTTTGAATTTTTTTATATTCTGAACGCAGTAATCTCTTCTGTAGATGTAATACTCTAAAGGCATTTCTTTATTTTTCACGGGAATGTATAATAGCTGGGCTGTATTATGGTCTGATAGGTATAAATGTAAAAGTTTACTCTTGGCTGAACGAATATTACTAATTAAGTGATCTATACACGTGTTTTGACGAGTTGCTTCTTTAATGTGAAAAATTAAGTTAAAGTTATTTATGACATTCGTTAGTTCTACGGAGTTTTTATGAATTTGCGTAGTGTTAACATTGAGATCACCCGCTAAGACAATTTTTTTATTTTTATATTTCAGGCAGCTATGATGTAAAATCTTACTTAATTGTATGGTAAAAATATTAAAATCAGAGCTTGGCGTTCTATATAAAGTTATAATAAATAAGTTATGTTTCAAAATGTCGATCCCGCAACACTCAAAGTCCTTGTCTTTGGAATGTTCTTTAAAAATGGGTATTTCTCTAGCTGACAATTCATTTTTTACCAACACGCAAACACCTCCACGTTTTTCGGGTTTTACTCGACAATATGATGCAGCTAATTTATAACCGGAAAGTTTAATTAGACTCTCACAGCCCTTTTCTATTAATGTTTCTGTCAAGCAAATAACGTCCGGTTCCTGTTATTGCTTAAGTAACTATTGTAAATGTACCTCAAATAAATTTCTTTTACATATTAACCCGGCTATATTCTGATGGAGTACTGTAAGGCTTCTAGTCAAGAAAATTTTTTTTCTCACAAATCACTAGTGTCACGAGACATATTTCTACTTTCTGTTTGAGTCTCAGCGTGTACTTGAGACCGTTTGTTACACATGCAGTTGTAGTTTGTTACATTTTGGGCTTTGCCAACCCTGTTATTTGGGTTCCCAGCGTGTATAGATTTGTTTTTGTAAGGCAAATATTTTAAATCATAATCCAGCTGATCCAATACATAATTTGTTTGTTTACAGATATGATGGATATTAAAGCCATCGTCAAAATTGATAAATTGACAATTGGAATGTTGTTTGCTAAGCATTATTAACAATTCATTTACTTTATTTTCATTTAAATGTATATTAGTAAAAACTTTTAAAATGAATACAGGACATTCAATATTTTTAAGGAAAATACATAATTCCGTCATAATTTTCAATGGGTTAAAATCATGTTGACCAATGTACACGACATTGATATCACATAACTTAGCGCTATTCAGTATTTCTTCTGTTGAAGCGTTTGGTTTGATGAATGATATAACGTCATAGGAGCCATAAGTCGTGCGATTCCTCAGGTGTCTGATATGTTTAGCCATACCTGAGCATTGTCTTCCTCCAAATATAAATAGGCGTTGTTTTGAGTTCCTCGATTGTTTTCTTTTTTTTTCAGAACAGTTGTGCGAAGTTGTGTGTGTGTGAATGATGTACGCTCTTGGCCGCGAGGCCTTTACAGCTTCACCGGACTTAAAGGCGAGCGTGCAACCACTACGCCCTAGCCAGCCAGAAGGGCAAGAGGCGACATACTCGAGGCGCCCTCGGTTGGGACAGTCGCTGTAGGAGGACGGGTGCACTACTAAGTGCACCGGTCAACCGCCGGCTATGGGAGGGGATCTACTACTACGTCGTCGTCGTCGCCCGTATTCTGAGCGGAAAGAAGGGATGACAAAGCATCGGGGGGGTCGGTGAGAACATGTCGCGGCCGGCAGTGGCGGCAGGGGTCGGGGGGGAGATCGTAGTCGGCGGTGGCTACGATTAACGGATTCGCATGGGTAGATGCGTTCGCGAAGTGACGTGTTGACGCCTTTTTAATAAAGGCGCGAATAGGTTCGAGACCTAGATCGGAGTGGAGGTCGACGTTCCGTACGAACCAGGGGGCTCCTACGGCTTTACGGAGGAAGCGGTTTTGAACCACTTGGAGTTTATCGATGTGAGAGGGGGCCGAATGTCCGAACACAACACACGCATAAGTCATGATGGGTCAAACGCAAGTTTTGTAAAGTGTCACGTTATTTCTAAGGGACATTTTACTCCGCTTGCAGATTAACGAATGGACACGACCGAGCACAAAGAATGCTCGGTGACGGACCCGCTTGATGTGCGGGCCGAAGGACATGGTACTGTTTAGGGTGACCCCTAGATATTTAACCTCTTTGACCCAGGGAATGGGTCGGTCGAACATGGTCACTTGGCCGAGATTACTTCTAGGACGGCGCAGGGAGTGGCGCGGGGTGGCACCTCTGGAGAAGAACACCGCAGCGCTCTTATCCGGGTTCACCTCAATACGCCACTTCCTGAACCAATTCCCTAGGGAATTGGCGGATGTCTGAAGGTTTCTGGTAATGAAACCCTTATTCCTATGCGAGACGTAGAGAGCGGTATCATCCGCGAATAGGGCAAGATGCGCCTTACTCGAACGAGGAATGTCGTTCGTGTAAAGGCTAAACAGGAGCGGAGAGAGAACTGAGCCCTGTGGGACTCCAGCACTGATGGAGTGGGAAGTGGAGCGCGTCATTTCGACGCGATAACGGAAGGCGCGATTCGACAAGAAGTCTTGTAAGATGAGCACGAGTCTGTCCGGCACACGCAATTGGTAGAGCTTGTAGATTAAGCCGTTGTGCCAGACTTTGTCGAATGCCTTCGCGACATCTAGGAAGAGGGCGCCCGTGTAGACGGGTTTGGTTTTATTGAGACCGGAGAGGATGTGCTCCGTGATGCGGTGCACTTGGTGGACGCAAGAGTGTTTGGCTCGAAAGCCGAACTGCTCGTCGATAAGGATACCCCTGGACGTTATGAAGTCTTTGAGCCGCGCCAGAAGTAGGCGCTCGTATATCTTGGCCAGGGAGTTGAGGAGACTGATAGGGCGGTAGCTCGCAGGGAGATTGCGAGGTTTGCCGGGCTTGGGAATGCCTATGACGTCCGCCTCCTTCCACTTAGCGGGGAAGGTGCAGTTCGTCATGGCGGCGTTCAGTATGGCCACTAAAAGGCAGATGAGTTGGGCGGGCAGGCGCGAAGTTGTCTCATTGCTAGTGCTCGTAGATAGTGGATTTATTTTTTGTTCATTTGTCATCTCGAGTTCTGTTATACTACGGTTCTGTACTGTTTCTAGTTCATGAGACTCTAATGCTTGTCTTTCGATACCAAAATTTAGCTGTTTAGATAAATTTGACGCGCAAGGTGAATGTTGAGTGTGGATTCTGACTTGTGCCTTTGGTGGACTCGGATTGAAATTGTCTGTAAGTCTACGTTTGGCGCTTATTTTCCTCGACGAAGACGAATATTTTGATAGCGATGTTGACGGACTTTGGCAGAGTTGCTTTAGTACCGCTACCTCCTGAGACAATTGAGATATGCGTTTTTTTAGTTCTATATTTTCTAGAATAGTGTTATCTAATTCGTTCTGCGTGCTTTGTAAATTCTCCTTTAGATTATTTAATTCTGACTGGATTTCTTCCTTATATGACGTAAATGCGTGAGATGATAGGTCCAAACTTCTTCCCAACATTTCATCCGAATGTGATGAATTAAGGGAATCGATTCTATTTATATCTATCCTTTTCAACGATATTGCTGTTTTTGTTGGTTTTCTTTGTGTTACGTAACTTATTTCTTCCATGACTAGTATTGTATGTTTGCAGCGGTGCTCTCTATTGGTTTCGTTTTTTTTTAGCTTATGATCCTTTTATATTTTGTATATCTACGCAACACAGTAAATGAATCAACGATACCCAGCAGGGCTAGACCATAGTTTTTTTACTTGTAGCAATTTCTTTTTTTTTTTCTTTCTGTTCTTCAGTAAAGCATGCCACTGCATGTTCATACATCTATCTAGATCATCATGCCACATCTCTTGCACGATAAGCAGTGTTGGACATTTTTTAACCGACTTCAAAAAGGAGGAGGTTCTATGTTCGGTTGTATGTATGCTTTTTTTTTTGTTTTTTTTTTTTTATGTATGTTCAGCGATATTTCCGTCAATTGTGGACCGATTTTGATGATTTTTTTGCATTAGGTTTAGTATAGCTCCAAGGTGTTCCCATTTTAATTTCATTGGCATTGGACTTTGGACTTAGAAGATACACCAGGGAACTCCTTAACGACAAACAATAGGCATGTATAAATTGAGATATTATGGGTATTACGTCAATCCTATAGGTACCCTACTATAGAACTAAACATGACAGTCGCAGAGTTGCAGTTTGCTATGAAATTTACCTAGTTCTTTTTTATTTAGTATCCGCGCGGACCCATCCTTTAAAATATTTCCCTGGAAGCAGGAAAATTTTACTAAATGATAACCCTAATTTCATAATAACGCTCACCTGTCAATGTCATCCACGGGCCAAAATATCATTTTCGCACTATGAATTTGCACATAGATATCCATCCAGATTGACATTTGTGATTGTATAGCAGTGATCTCTCTATAATATTTGGTTTTCTTTGAATTACGTTGAGTACGAGTTGAGTTTTTGGGGTCTTTTTTATTAAATCTACAAAACACAAAATCTATTTCAATATTTTTAATTATAATTCAAGTTCAGTAACTTTCTGAACGAAACCGATACATTTTTTTGTTAGTCTATAGCAGAGGTTCCCAGACTTTTTTTCTCACAGACCACTTTCAAAATTTAGCTGGTTCCGGTGGACCCCCTGCAGCTACATTTCTACCATATTCCCAACACTCGACAAAAATGTGAAGATTAGATCTTACTATGGAAATTTGCGTTGCGGCTGAGTTCCAACCACGAATTAATAGTTTTCGAAAAAAAAGTGAGAATTGATTGGTTAATTAATTAATTGATTGTGCTGTGAGTGGATGTCAAAAAAGTAAAGTTGGCCAATCAAAAAAGTGATTCCATCCAACTTTACTTTTTTGACATCTACTCACAGCACAAGGAACCAATCAATTCTCACTTATTTCAACTCCCCATTCGGAGTGGAAAAAATAAAAAGAAAAATAGTATATTTTTTTTGTATTGTATTTATTCAAATATGTAATTATTACACTATTAATTATTATTGTTATCATATTACATTGTTATATGATAACAGTCGTAATATAATTAAAATTAAACATTAACAACGTAACGTAACTTCTACAATGACAATCACAAAATAGTCATCATTTTAATGGGAGGGATATACTTGATGGATTGACAGCAAATAATTAATATTTGTCTTCAGTTTTGTTAGGAATAACCACAAATGTCCCCGTTCTGTGATATTCAATCTGCTCCTTGTTTTGGTAAAAAGGTTTTGTTTCGACAAGATATGACGAGAGAAACGCTATCAAAAGCTTTCTCGCAATTCTCCACAGTCCAGGATATTTTTGGGGTATTTCTGCCTGCAGCCAAAATGATAACTCAGCAAAATAATATAATATCGGTATATAAATATTACTAAATAATTCACTCGTCACTTAAAATTGTAAAATAAAAATCTTTTAAACAAAAAGGTAAACCAACTTCAAAAAGCAAAAAATAAGTATTTGAAGTCGGTGCTGGTTAGTGCAGTCGGTTACTTGGCACCGACTTCAAATAATTACTTTTTGCTTTTTGAGAGCAGAACAAGGGCTCCAAAGTGTGAGCAGAACAAGGGCTCCAAAGTGTTTGCAAGAGGGAGCAGAACAAGGGCTCCAAAGTGTTTGCAAGAGACGCGTCTATTGGGCAAAGCCAGTTGACGAAGCTGAAGACGGAGGACGGAAACGTAACGTCGAATAGGTCAGAGGTGCTCAGGGAGATAGAGAGGTTCTATGGGCAGTTGTATACCTCAGTAGCTGAACCTGTTGTTGACTTGGTAAAAGACCCAAGAGCCAAGCTAACCCGACACTACACTGAAGATATCCCGGACATCAGCCTGTACGAGATTGGGATGGCTCTCAAACACCTTAAAAACAACAAAGCGCCGGGTGAAGACGGAATTACCGCAGAGCTTCTGAAAGCGGGCGGATCGCCGGTACTTAAAGTCCTTCAGAGGCTGTTTAATTCCGTCTTGCTCGAAGGAAAAACGCCGGAAGCGTGGAACAAGGGTGTGGTGGTACTCTTTTTCAAGAAAGGTGATAACACTTTACTGAAGAATTATAGGCCCATCACACTGCTGAGCCATGTTTATAAGTTGTTTTCGAGAGTCATCACGAATCGTCTCGAACGCAGGCTTGATGACTTCCAGCCTCCCGAACAAGCCGGTTTCCGGAAAGGCTTTAGTACCATAGACCACATACATACGCTGCGGCAGATTATACAGAAGACCGAGGAGTATAATCGGCCACTATGCTTGGCGTTTGTGGACTATGAGAAAGCCTTCGATTCGATCGAGACTTGGGCGGTTCTTAGATCTCTCCAGCGATGCCGCATTGACTATCGGTACATTGAAGTGTTGAAGTGCTTGTATAATAACGCCACCATGTCAGTCCGAGTACAGGGGCAGTGCACGAAGGCGATCCCCATAAAAAGAGGAGTAAGGCAGGGAGACGTCATTTCTCCGAAACTGTTTACGGCCACCTTAGAGGACGCCTTCAAGCTCTTGGAATGGCAAGGACTTGGCATCAACATCAATGGCGAATACATCACTCACCTTCGATTTGCCGACGACATTGTGGTCATGGCGGAGTCGCTGGAAGATCTAGGACGAATGCTCGGTGACCTCAACAGAGTATCTCAACAAGTGGGTCTTAAAATGAACATGGACAAAACGAAAATAATGTCTAAAGTCCATGTCGTACCCACCGCACTCACCGTTGGGAACTCTACTCTTGAAGTTGTCGACGAATACATTTACCTGGGACAGGTAGTCCGGTTAGGTAGGTCCAACTTTGAGAGAGAGGTCAATCGACGAATCCAACTCGGCTGGGCAGCGTTCGGGAAACTGCGCAACATCTTCTCATCCAAAATACCTCAGTGCCTTAAGACTAAAGTTTTTAGTCAATGTGTGTTACCAGTGATGATATATGGATCAGAGACGTGGTCTCTTACAAAAGGTCTCATAAAAAAGCTCAGAGTTGCTCAGCGAGCTATGGAGAGAGCTATGCTCGGCGTTTCTCTACGCGATCGAATCAGGAATGAGGAGATTCGTAGAAGAACCAAGGTCACCGACATAGCCGTTAAGATTAGCAAGCTGAAGTGGCAATGGGCGGGCCACATAGCGCGTAGATCGGACGGGCGTTGGGGCAGAAAGATTCTAGAGTGGAGACCACGTATTGGCAAGCGCAGCGTGGGACGACCGCCTGCCAGATGGACCGACGATCTTGTGAAAATCGCAGGAAGTCGTTGGATGCAGGTGGCATCGGACCGGTTACGCTGGAAAGCGATTGGGGAGGCCTATGTTCAGCAGTGGACAAGTATAGGCTGAGATGATGATGATGATGAATTTTAAGTGACGAGTGAATTATTTAGTAATATTTATATACCGATATTATATTATTTTGCTGAGTTGTACAGTTTTTGTTAAAAAGATTTTGTTAACTGCATTAATCACAAATTGAAGCGATTGGTGCAATGTATCACTCACATTTTTCGGTACTAGGTGTTGTCGGTGGATGACACAGTGAATTGCAGTTACCTCTGGTATAATTCTTTTAAGATGGCTTATAAACCCACGATGTCGCCCGACCATGGCAGGAGCTCCATCTGTTGCCACCGAAATAACGTTTGTGACCACCTTTGATGGATGAAAACCAAATTTTAAATAATCAACACTATACTGTTGACATTTCTTCTTAGATTCAGCCATGTTTCGTATCAGTTACCTACCTGTAAATAAAAAAAAACTTTGTTTTAGTAATCATAAGGCGGTCTTACTCAACAAGATATGGCTATTTTAACAGAATAGGATTACGTAAATAATTATTGCAATGAAATAAACAGAGTACCGACGGCAAAGTGATTCTAATTATAAAAAGCAATAAATCGCTTCAGCCGTATTCATAAAACTCTATTATGGATTAAGATCCATAATAGAGTTTTATTAATACGGCTGAACCGATTTTAATGTAATGTAAAACATTTTTTTCATAAATATATTTTGATATATTTCTGTAAATTCGATAGAAAATACTTTTAAATAATATTTTGATATCAAAGCTCCGCGATTTTAATTATTTATTTATTACTTTGATGCACGTTACGGGTACGTAAAGACGCGTACAATTTATGAAAATATATTTAATTAAGTAATTTAGCATTAGGAACCTGAAATATTTACAATAATGCAGGTCAATCATAATATATCTCACCTTTAGTGTACCGCCACACAGTCAGGTAAAAAAAATTTACTAATAAAGTAGGGACAAAAAATTCAACCTTTTTCGGCTTTCTGTTATTTTATGGAAGTATCTAATAATGACTCTGTTCAGTATTTAATTTTTAATACGTACCTACCACACGCAAACATTACAAATATACATATTACAACATAAAAATAAAAGTATGTATAACAAATAGGCAGGTAAATACTTACTTTTTCTGACACTGGCAAACATTAACATTGATTCACTTTACTTTACTTTTCTTTTCGAAATTCCGAAAACAAATGAGTAACGTTTATCCTTGGCATTCGTATTTATATTGGTGAAGAATCAAAAGTTTATGCAAGAGTGCAAGCACACTCACCACAAGTCGTATTTCGTCTGAACAAGCGTTGCGACACGTTGTACTGAATATGGAATATGCAAGTTTTTACAAGTAACAGTCTCTGAGCTTCTTAAAATATTATCTGCCAACATTGATAGGTGAAGTCAAGCCAACATTTTAGTTCTTCACTATCGAAAGCAAATAAATTTTAATGGACCCCCGCTTACGAATTGTAAACCCTGCTTACGAATTGTGAACCCCCATTTTTTTTGTCACGCCAACGTGGTCTACGTCCCGTCGAGTCTCCCGTGGACCTCTGGGGGTCTCTCTGGACACTTTGGGAACTAAGGGTCTATAGAGTTAGGCCAAGGTAGTAATTACAAGGGCGGGCGAAAGGCTATCCCACCACATGCGTCCTACGAGGCGCAGTCGCATAGCTTCTCGCCTATTTTGCTCGTCATTCCCGGCAAGCAATTTGGCGTGGTCTTGGGAGTAGCGCACGGTCGTGACGATCCCCAAGGCAAGTGTGACTGTATTCTGCTCGTGGTTGCTGCCTGCTATTCGTCTGGTCCTTATGAACAGACATAACAGAAACAGTCATGCGCTTACCTTTTCCTCAATTTCGGTCCCATCCCTCCTTTTCCTCTCCCCATGTCCCCCGGTTCTGTCCGGAAGTGGTTGCGCCTAGCTGTCCCCTTCAATCTCCGTTTTGGAGAGGGTCGGGTGCAGCAGGTGGCGCGTCTTGTCGGGTCGGTTGCTGGTCGCTCCCCTCTCTCCTCGCTCGAGGAGAGACTGGAAACCTACAATTCGTTCCCAATAAAGGTCGGTCGAGTCGCTCGCTCCTTGTACTCTCCGTTTGAAGAGAGGACAGGGAGCGGGCCTTGTTGATCAGTGGTTTTGTCGACGTGGATAGGGTCGGTCGACTCGAATTGCCTAATGCCGCGGTCGGCGTGCCTTGGCTGGAAGCGGAGGGGCCAATCTCCGCCAAGCGCCCAAGCTTACATACGTTGCCGTTGCATTCCAGTATTTGTATTATGAGACATACTGATTCCTTATAAGTATACCTGAGTACCTATGTTTTTAAACACACATTGGTGATCTAATTTTTTACTTGTTACTAAGTCGAAATTATAATAAAAAAAATCTGAAACTAATATCAATACTGAGATATAAAAATTACGTTTACCTTTACAAATAGATGTTTTTTAATCCAGACAATATGTAATGGTTATTTATAAAAATAAAATGCTTGTTTAACTTAAAGGGTTCAGATTTTCCTTTATGATAACAGAAACGTATCCTTTATGTTTTGAAAGTTGCCCTTAGAATACTAGGTAAAAACAATTAAAAAAAAAATGACCTTGTGATTGTTCTATAACAAGTGAAGAATGACTGCTGCAAAACAACATTTGTTTTAATATGACTGATTTATGATCCATTTAATATTATTTTAAGTTCTGATTCCAAAATATTACATATTGCCACAAAAAAAAATGGTGATTGTCGTCGCGACAACAGCAAAAAAAGATTCGTACACTATTTACGAAATTGAATTATTCAAACCAGTCTATTTATTTATTTATTCTTTATTGTACACGTTTAATTATAATAACAATAAGATAGGAAAGTTTATGTACAAAGGCGAGCTTAACTCAAAATTGAGTTTTCTTACAGCAAACCTAATAGGCATAGAGAGATGAAAACACAGAGGACAGTACCAAGTGTAAAATCGAAGTAAAATGTGCAAATAACTAACTATATATAATTATACAATATATAACATATACATACAAACCTAACATAATAATATATACATAAACATTTATCGATACATAACAAAAAAAAAATACATATATATCAATAATAATACATACATATTTACACATATAGATCATGATGAAAGGAAATGCTCTTTAATTTTCCTTTTAAAGACGTCTAGTGAGACACTATCGCGTATAGTGTGTGGGAGTGAAATCCAAAGCTGCACTGCACGAACAGTAAACGAACCACTATAAAGGCTAGAAGTGTGATGGGGAGTGCGGAGAAGAAGGGAAGAAGATGTGCGGCAGGGTTTTCCCCTGGGGACTAGAAACTCAAAGCGTTCCCTTAAATAAGTTGGTGAATTAGGATTATGGAGAATAGAATAAAGGAGTGAAAGAATGTGAGTGTCTCGACGACGTCGAATAGGCAACCACTTCAATCGCGCCCGAAATTCCGACACATGATCGTATTTTCGGAGCCCAAAAATAAAGCGGATGCACAAATTCTGAAGTCGTTCGAGTTTATTGAGGAGCTCTTCCGACGCATCCAGGAAACAGATATCAGCATAGTCCAGAAGAGGAAGAAGAAGAGATTGAGCAAGTGTTATTTTCGTATGAAAAGGCAGGAACTTCTGGAGTCGCTTGAGAGACTGGAAAGAGTAATAAAGTCTTCTGCTTACCTCTGCAACGTGAACATTCCACGAAAGATGGCAATCGATATAAAGACCCAGATTTTTAGCCCATTTGGAGTAGACTATGGGTACTGAGTTGTAGAGTACTGGTGGAAGGACATCTTGATCCAAGTGGTTTATGTAGTATCTGCCACCAATAATGAGAGCTTTTGATTTTGTGGGATTTACTAGCAGGCCAAAAGATTTAGCCCACTCGTTGATATTTTTAAGATCATTATTGATGGCATCAACGGCTTCGGGAAGCTCATCTATTTTAAAATGGCGATAAAGTTGCAAGTCGTCTGCGTAAAGATGATAGTGTGATGATAGAATTTTAGTGACAGCGTTTATGAAGACTGAGAAAAGAAGAGGAGAAAGGACGCCACCTTGGGGAACGCCAGCAGTCAGATCACACCATTCAGAGAAGGCCTCATCGTAGCGGACCGACTGTGAACGACCCCGAAGATAAGAATTAAACCATTCAGTCACAGAAGAAGCTACATTAAGAGAGGATAGGATACCTAAGAGAATGTCAAAATCAACTGAGTTAAACGCACTGCTAAAGTCCAGTAGTACTAAAACTGTAAGAAGCTTATTTTCCATGGCCAAACGGATGTCGTCTGTAATTTTTATAAGAGCTGTTACAGTGCTATGGCCAGGACGAAAACCAGATTGGAACGGACTAAGCAGGCAGTTAGACGAGAGATAGCAAAACAGTTGATTATGAACAACACTCTCGAGGACTTTGGATAGGATTGGTAAAATGGAAATTGGACGGAATTCTGATGCAGAGGTGGGATTTGCAACTTTAGGTAAGGGTAGGACATGAGCCTTCTTCCACACCGAGGGAAAGGAGCTTGTGACAAGGGAATGGTTTATAATATGAGTTATGACAGGAATAAGTGTACTTAAAATGTGGAGAAGCATCTGAATATGCAGACCATCATCACCCACTGCTTTAGTGGAAATGGATAGGATATTTTTCTTTATATCTTCTTCTGTAACCTGGTGAAAAGAGAAGGGTGCACATTTTGGCAAAGAAATAGCGGAGAGAAAGTTCAAAGTAGAAGATTTTGTATTGTCATCCAGGATAACAGGCGACTTAGAGAAATGCATATTTATCGCATTGAGATCCAAATCGGGTGCGCCCTCACTACGGGCCTTACCGATGCCAAGAGACTTTAGAAATTGCCATACTTGTGCAGTGTTAAAATTTCGTATAGAATCATCAATGTGGCGTCTCTTAGCATCTCTACACATACGATTGCAACGATTACGCAAAGCTTTATAAGAGCACCAGTTTTCTTCCGTCGGAAACTTTTTATACCGCCTTTTTGCCTTATCCCTTATAGACATAGCTTTTTTGATGGAGTCAGATAGCCAAGGAGCAGGAAGATGTTTTACTCTCACCTTTTTTATGGGTGCGTGTATATTGTAAAGCTTTAAAACTAGACTATTAAAAGCTGCCATTTTCATGTCTAAGTCACTGCAGTCGTAGACAGGAGTCCAGTCAATATCATCCGCATCAGCGCTCAAACGATCCATATCAATGTTCTTGAAACTACGAAGGAAAAGAAATTTGGATTTACGTTTAGAAGAGCGACTTTTATAGGACAGATATATGAGGTCATGATAAGAAAAACAGGCAGGCAATTGACCATGGGTGGCTACTTTACTAGGGTCAGAAACTAGTATTAAATCTAAGAGAGAAGGAGTACAGTGAGGAGCATGATGAGTAGCATTGAGTTGAAGGATATGCATATTGACAGAAGAGACAAGGGATCGGAGTTTACGGCTGCGTAGATCGTCCTTAAGCAAGCAAGTGTTAAAGTCTCCGAGGATAATAGTATGGTCATATAATGAAGAGAGATATTCTAGCTTAGATTCAAAAGTTGAAAAATAATCTACGTGGCAACTGGGACTGTAATAAACGCCTAGAAGATGTTTAGTATGGTTAATAATAATTTCAATGAAAAGATGCTCGGCAAATTTTGAATAATCACTCGGAGACTGATCAATCACCCTATATACGATATCTCCTCGCAGATATATGGCAACCCCCCCACCTCCTTTGCCAGTCCTGTCATTACGCACCAGCTTGTAGCCGGGCAACGCATACTGCGTAGAAGGAAGGGCAGGCTTGAGAAAAGTCTCAGAGACAAGGATAGCATGGATGAGATTAGAATCGAAAGATGTCAACAAATCGGTATAATGTGCGGGAATGCTTTGAGCGTTTATATGGACCAAATTGAAAAATTTGCTGAAACCAATTAAATTTGAAGTTAGTTGGTCTCGCAGAAGAACAGAATTATCACTGAACGCGCTAGCATAGCTTTTATCAGATTCACAAGATGAAGAGCAAGACGCAAAACTATCTTCGGAATCATGATCTGACATAATTATTATCTTATAATAATAAACTAAAACAATAAACTAAAATAATAAACTAAAATAATAAATAATAAGAATAATAACAAATAACGATACCAATAAATAACTATGCTATATCATATATGTCATCCTCGATGCACTCGTCGGTTAAAACTAATTTGGGCTAAAACACTCGTATCCAAGGCTCAAGAAATATAGTTTGACATTTAACATTTCTAAACGAGTGTTTTAACTTCAAAACAAAAACTACAAAAATAAAAATAAAAGTGACCGTCAAAAAATAGGTACAATAAAAATTAATATAAATAAGTCGAGAAGAGTGTTCAGACACAAGTATCACTTTTTTCGCGACTTCTTATCGGCGGTCAACGTAGCTGGCTTGCCACTTATCTGCGACGTTCCTGCTTTGGCAGTTTCGCCGGACGCTAAATTCCTTGTCGGAAACCGAGCAAGAAGGGGCCGTAATTCCGCTACAGATTCGATTTTACGACGCGACTTATCTGGGAGCAGTATATTTATTTTGCCCTCAGAGGTCCAACATTGATTCACACCGAAGTGTCTACGAGCTTGTAGAAACACATCATGTCTTGGCTTAGTTAAAAACTCAGAGAAAATTAAACCTGTGCCTTTCAAAAGGGTTTTATTGCGCCACACTTCGTTCCGCAAATTGTGCGTCTGGAATCTGATGAGGAGAGGTCGCGGCTTGCCTGAACTAACTCCTAGGCGATGACAGGCCATAATGTCTGAAGAAGAGACATTGCTAATCTTCATCTTCTCCTGCATTGTTTTTATAGCCTGGACAATGTGATCCTCATTATGCTGTTCAGGAAGGCCATGGAGTAGCAAGACCTTTTTGCGGGATGCCATTTCATGACGATCCAGGCCGACTGTTAGTAACTCTACCTGACTCTTCAGAGTACCCATAGTTTTCCACATGAGACACTTGAACTCCGTGAACTCTCTGGATAAGCTGGCTATCGTCTTATGTGGAGCTTCATTGTCATTGACGATCCGAAGGTCTTCTTCGTACTTCTCCATCCGTGTGGCAAATGTTGTTGAGAGTTCTTCCACACAGTGAGACAGCTTGGCGTATAGGTCCATGATAGTGCAGATGGAGTGAATTTATAGGAAAAACTTGTAGTGAAAAGAGTGCACCAAAGGATATAGCAAATATTACAGCATATGTCTGATGTATATATACACTTTAATTATTTATATTAATAAATTAAATCAAGAGCTCAAAAAAAATGTTGTTACAACTTGAACTACCCTCGAAAAAAACATTTCAACACCAGTCATTTTATAATTTAATTTATTTTTTATACTTTGGTGTATATTCGACTCATATTATAGATTTTATTAAATTTAAAGCCAATCCGTAATTTTGAGATACAATGTACACATTTTTTATATATAAACATAGACATTTTAAAAAATAGAATAATTCCTCAAAAGACAGAAAGAAAAAAAAATATAACATTTGAAAAGAAAACATTCAATATTAGACCAAATCATAGGACCAAATGGCTTGCTGATAGATGTTTCTATATCTATATATATAAAAATCAATTGCTGTTCGTTAGTCTCGCTAAAACTCAAGAACGGCTTAACGGATTTATCTTATCTTGGTCTTGAAATGTTTGTGGAGGTCTAGGGAAGGTTTAAAAGGTGAGAAAAATTCGAATAAATGCCGGAAAACCCCTAAAACAGCCCTTTTCTTTTTCCCATATAAACGTTTTCTAAATAAAATGTAGAGTCAATTTGAACTTTATTGCTTTATATTCAATAAAGTTCATATTAAATTATAATCATTCACTGTTGTCTAAGAAATGTAGGCGTGTGAAGTTAGGAACTTCAAAGAGTCAATTTGCAATTTATTACCGCTGCACCAAGTTCAAATTCAATCATATCTATCAAAATAGTCTTCGCGTGCGCGTTGGAGGATCTAATGTCGCGTTCCGAAACTTAACAAAAGTGATGATATCGCGAATGCGACCAAATTGTATAGTCCCAAAATGTAATAGATCATTAGTAGTACTGATTTTCAATTTGGTCGGCTTCGCTAAACTTAGTTTTAGCGAACAGTTGTTAATCTATCAGATTATTTTGTTTTATAGATTAATATTAAGTTTTGTCACAAATTAAATTTCTGAACGCAACCATAATATTTGACATTAGATTTGACAACCAACTAATATGTCAATCCATCCTGTCGCACTTCAGAACACGGAAAAAGTATTACGATATTGTGTTACGATATCTATGAGTGCGCGAGAACTTTCTTTACTTTGGTGATCCTTTGTGATAGTGACATTCCAAGTAATGTGCTCTTTTTTTTTTGTTAATTTGTGATAGTGACACTTTTCTGCTAAGTGAGCGAGACATTTTCTCACTTTGATTAATTACAATTTACGATGCCGAGGAGAAGACGCCCTGACTTAGGTCGTCGCAGTCAATCAAATGTGCGAAGAGCTACCTCACGTGCTAACCGCACTGATGACCAGAGAGAGACAGATCAAGAAAATAGTCGTATTGCTATGTCAGAATTGCGTTATTTAGTGAGTGACAATGAAGTAGATAGGCTTAGAATGCAACGAATTCGTGTACATCAAACACAACAACAGCAAGCACGACATAATGAAATTGAGCGAATCCGCA
Organism: Phalera bucephala; assembly: GCA_905147815.2. Lineage (NCBI taxonomy): Eukaryota > Metazoa > Arthropoda > Insecta > Lepidoptera > Notodontidae > Phalera > Phalera bucephala. The sequence goes on along the minus strand of CAJHXA020000002.1, from coordinate 2,325,882 downwards.
GACGCAGTGCTCCTGTGATTCTTGAACGAGCTGCATTCCACTATAATCCGGATCCGGGATGATTGATTATTGTGCCGACAAATCGGTAACAATTGGGGAAATGAAAATAATTTGTAAATATTGTAAGGCGTTAAAATACACTGGTGAATCTACTGGATTATGTTGTGCTGGAGGCAAAGTAAAATTGCCACAATTGGTCCCACCACCAGATCTTTTACGATCTTTAGTTTCTGGGATAGGGAATGATTCTAAGCACTTCTTGGCCAACATTCAGAAATATAACAGCTGTTTCCAGATGACATCATTTGGCGCTACACATTTTATACAGGACAATTTTATGCCCACTTTCAAGGTATTATACCAGAATATTTTTTTATAATATTCAATATGTACTAAAATATATATATATATATATATATATATATATATCTGAAATATTTAATGGTCAAATTTTTAAAAATTAGAGATACAAGGTCAAATTTACCACTTACTGGGGGCACTGTTACCACTACCTGATGCAGATTATCAATTTTTACAAATTTATTTTATAGGCAATTCAGATGCGGAAGTTGATAATCGTTGTGGTCACAATCCAACAGTGAAGATAACCATTGTCCAAGAATTACAAATGTTTCTTCATCAGAATAACAATTTAGTAAACATGTTCAAAATAGCATTGGATCGGATGCCATCTGATAGCCATAATATTATCATTCGAGCTGATAAAACACCTGCCGGTGAACACACAAGGAGGTTTAATTCACCTACCATTGACGAAGTGGCTGTTGTCATTGTGGGAGAAAATTTACAATCTAGAGATATTGTGCTTCATCGTAGGAATAGTGGTTTAAAACGTGTATCTGAAACACACATGGAGTTATGATGCATTACAATATCCTTTGACCTTATGGCAGGGGGAAGATGGATACCATTTTAATATCAAAATGGTAAATCAAGTAACAGGTAAATAAATTGAACAAGATTAAATAATATTTTTAAATTCAATTCATCTAAGTAACAAATTAAACATTTATCATTTTTGATTGCAGGTGCTGAAACCAACAAAAAAGTTAGTGCTATGAATTTCTATTCATACAGACTCATGATCCGTCAAAGTGAAGTAAATCATATTTTGATGTGTCAAAGACTTTTTCATCAGTTTGCAGTTGACATGTATGTCAAAATTGAGACTGAACGATTGACATACATCCGTTTGAACCAACGACAGCTACGATCAGAGGAATACATTCATCTCCGCGATGCTATAAATGCCGATGGCAATGTGAATAATGTGGGAAGAATGACAATTTTGCCAGCCACCTATATACGAAGCCCACGCCACATGCACGAATATGCTCAGGATGCTATGTCATATGTTAGGCATTATGGCCGCCCAGACTTATTTGTTACATTCACATGTAACCCAAAATGGTACGAAATCAAGAGGGAATTGCTACATAGCCAAACACCAGTTGATAGACATGACATAACTGCCAGAGTTTTTAAACAAAAATTAAAATCTCTCATGAATCGTTTTGTTTTGTGTTAAGATTATTTTATACAAAAGTTTAGGTCTTTTATTTATCGATTGAGGTAGTACGAAGTCTGCCGGGTCAGCTAGTTCTGAATATATCTTTTTTTTTTTTTTTTTAAAGTAGCCCCACACTAGGATTTATTCCTGTATCGTGGGTGCGTTTACAAACATGAAAATTCACAGACACAAATACCCATTGGTCTAAAACAGTTACATCTCGTACAGACTCAGACCATACGGCTCAAACATTAGAGATTCCGGTTAAAAAGACCTGTGTGCTAAACAGCTGGAATGTCTCAGTGCGTGATTATAGCTACGAAAATCTTACTAAGATTAGATCATGCATATCTTCTTTATCATTTTGGGATGTCCATAAAGCTGAAGACCCTAACATGGCATATGATACCTTTATAGAAATATTTCAGTTATTCTATAATTTGTCTTTTCCTTGGATTAATAAAAAGATAAAGCTAAGAAGAAATCCAAATTGGTTAACGCCCGGTATAAGGCGCTGTAGCAAAAATAAGACAGCTTCTTTGGCAACTCAGAAAGAAACCAACCGCACACAACCTAATCAAACTTAAAAACTATTCATTAAGACTAAAACAAATTATAAAATTGACACGAAAAGCAAAAAATAACCATAAAATTATCACATTGTGTAAATCACATAAAATTATCACAGCGCGTGAAGTCCGATGGAATGTTGTGCGAGGCACAAGGGGGTTTCAGGCCTGGAAGAGGATGTTCGGATCAAGTCTTCTCACTCCGCAACATCGTAGAGAAGCATCTGGCAGTGGGGAGGAAGGTTTTCTGCGGTTTTGTAGATCTGGAGAAGGCATTTGACAGAGTTGTGCGAAAGAGACTTTGGGACATTTTGCCAGAGTATGGTATAGATGGCACTCTGTTGCGAGCCGTCCAGTCCACTTATGCAAGGTCACTTATCCACTTATGGACTGCAAGGCATGCGTACGGGTGGGTGGTAACAGATCACCCTGGTTTAACGTTAAAATCGGCGTCAAGCAGGGTTGCGTGTTGTCCGCTAGACTGTTTATAATATATCTGGACAAAAGTCTTCAAAGACTGAAAGCGATGAATGAAGGTGTACAAATGGGTGACTTAGTGGTAAACCATCTACTTTATGCAGATGACGCGGTTTTAATAGCGCCAACAGCCACTGATCTGCAAACACTAGTGACAGTTATGAAAGACGACTGCATGATCAATGGCTTACACTTGATTGTGAAGAAAACCAAGATTATGGTTTTTGAAAGGGAAGAAACCAGAACGAATGTAAGGATTGTGGTTGGTAACGATGTGCTGGAGCAAGTGAATGAGTTTGTATATCTTGGATGCGCCTTCAGTAAGGATGGGAAATACACCGCTGACATAGAGAGACGAGTGAGTGCAGGGAACAGAGTGAATGGTGCGATGGGAAAGCTACTCGGGAGCCGGCACTTAAGCCATAAGGCGCAGCTGGCCATACATAACGGAGTTCTTGTCCCAACGCTGTTATATGGTAGCGAGAGCTGGGTATGTAAGAAGGAGAATGAAAGTAGGATAAATGCGGTAGAAATGCGAGCTCTGCGGAAGATGTGCGGAGTGAAGCTGACCGACCGCATTAGCAACAGCATAATAAGACAGCGAGTAGGTATGAAAGGTAGTATCGGTGTAAAGATGAGAAAGGGCATGCTCCGTTGGTTCGGGCATATAGAAAGAATGCCAGAGGAAAGAATGACAAAACAGATATACAATGTGAAAGTGGAAGGATGCAGGTACCGGGGAAGACCTAGACTATCTTACCACGACCAAATAAACCGAGTCTTATCTGATGGAAAAGTCAGGAGTCTCCGTAACCGGCGAGCGTGTATGAGACGAACTATGAGAGTCGAGGAAGCCAGAGAGGTATGTAAGAAAAGAACCTGTTGGAACTCTGTACTCTCTGCCTACCCCGCAAGGGATCTGGCGTGAGGTTATAGATAGATAGATAAAATTATCACATCAAAAAATAAGTCCAAAGACACATGGAAAATAATATATAATAACAGAAGTGTTCTACCACGCGATTACATTAAAGAAATATATTTCAATGGAATAACAATAAATAACCCTAAGGGTATAGCAAATGCATTCAATGAACACTTTATAAATCAAGCTAGATTACTATCGGAAAGTTCAAAATCTACAGGTTCAAAAAATTATGGAACTCTAAATAATTGTAGACAATCAATGTTTCTAGGGCCAACTACTCCTACTGAAGTAAATCGAACTATACAAGATTTAAAAAATAAATCAAGCGTAGGATATGACGGCATCTCGACAAGAGTACTAAAATTTGTTTCGGATGTAATATCGAGTCCAATTAGCTACATCATAAACCTCTGTATATGCTCTGGCATTTATCCCGACAAACTAAAACCAACCATAATAAAACCATTGCACAAGAAAGACGATAAGACCAACATACAAAATTATAGACCTATTGCACTTATTTCAGTAATGTCTAAAATATTTGAAAAAGTCATCTATCATGACATGTACTCCTATTTTACCAAAAATAATATTTTAGCGAAGGAACAAAAAGGTTTTCAAAAAAATAAATCCATAAATATGGCCATATATGACTTTCTTGATATCGTAATGACAGATATGAACCAAGGAGTCCCAATAAGTGCTATATTTATGGATATGACCAAAGCATTTGACCTTATAGATTATAATGTATTACTAAATAAACTTTATAATTATGGAATAAGAGGGAACGTACTTTCTCTTATAAAATCCTACCTTACTAACAGAACGCAGTATACGGAAATTAGTCGAATATGTAAAAAAGCTAAAAGAGAACTCAAATACGTTTCAGAAGAACATGAAATAGCTTGTGGAGTCCCACAGGACAGCGTATTGGGACCACTCTTATTTTTAGCTTATATAAATGACTTTCCAAAACATGTAAGTTTCCCTATGGTGCTATTTGCTGATGATAGCACAATAACAGTAAGGCACGATAAAGAAAGTGACTTCAAATGTGATATAAATAATGCTTTACGCCAGTCTATTGAATGGCTGGAACAAAATAATTTAATCTTAAATATTAATAAAACTAAAATTATTACTAGATAGATTCTGTCCAAGAGCGTGCTCGTCGCGACCCCTGCCAGCCGCTACGGCTACAATCTTGGACCGAGCAAGTACCGCAGTGCGGGCTAGGGCGTCCCCCCGAGGCGACGCGTACCGGCCCGCCCCCGTCGGTACGTCCATAGGCAGAAGCGGCGATGGGGGCCGCCACCCATCACGCCGGGCCCGAACTGGCGAGTCGTGGGGTGCAGAGTGCCGAATAGGCACCTGGAATGTAAGAGGTGGTATGGAAGATAAGATGCATGAGGTGATTGATGTAATGAAAGAGAGACGCCTGGATGCTCTGTGTGTAACAGAGACTAAGCGAAGGGGCAGTGAAGCCTGTGATCTCCCTGACGGCATGATGGCTCTGTGGTCTGGAGTGCCACAGAGCGATCGTGCCAGCATGGGGGTGGGTATCTTGTTGTCCCGTCGCCTGGCCTCTGGAGTGAGAGATTATGGCCTGCATGATGCGAGACTTCTCTGGGTCCGCTTGAAACTGGGTGTCACTAGAGTGTTTTTGGTTGGAGCCTACGCTCCTTTCGTGGTAAAACAATTCTGTAGTATGTATATGCATTTTTATATTATATTTAAGTATTTATTGCTATAAGTTAAAACTTCTATGTAATAAGTGCACCCCCGTTTATTCCACAACGAAATCGTTTTCTCCATCCCAAGGTTGCCTGGAAGAGATTGCTTTTTAGCGATAAGGCCGCCCTTTGTGTATTTTAAGTTCTTTTTTGTTTTTGTATTTTAATATCTATGTAATTGGTGCACAATAAAGAGTTATCTATCTATCTATCTCCTTTAAGCTCGTCGACACCCCCGGCCCTTGAGAAGTTTTGGGATAATGTCAGGGAAGTTCTGGATCTGGCTGATGCGAATGAAATAGTGATTTTGTGTGGCGACCTGAACGGATGGGTGGGAACCAGGCGGCAAACTTGCGACGCTGCTCTGGGTCCTTATGGTGATAAGAGAGTGAATGATACAGGTAAGCTTATTGTAGATGTGTGTTTGGAAAGAGGTCTCCTTGTGTCCAATACAATATTCCAACACAAGGATATTCATATGTATACGTGGCGAAGAAATGAAGGCCGCTTCGGAGGCCTTGAAAGAATTAAGGTTGAAAGGTTGCAAGATGAGAGCGTGAGAAGAACGTATGAAGACAGAGTCCGGGACAAGCTTTTGACAGCTGGTTCTTCGGACTCAAACATAGATGAATGCTGGAATTGTCTGAAAGAGAGTTTGGTAGAATCAGCGAAAGAAGTATGTGGCTGCTCAAAGAAGCATAGCACAGCAAAAGGGGATGCATGGTGTGACACAAAGTTAAAAAGCTCTGTAGAAAGTAAGAAGAAAGCGTGGCAGGACTATGTCTCTTCTTTGAATCTAAATGACAGTATGACGGAGATGAAGAAAGAAATATACCGGCAATGCAAGAATGCCACCAAAACCTTAGTGAAAGAAAAGCGTGAAAGAGCTAGTGTGATTGAGGAGGAGAGGCTGACGAAGAACTTCGAGAATAACACCAAACTCTTTTGGAGCAAGGTGAGAAAGGCTCGAGGTGATTCGTCAGGCTCCAGAATGGAAAAGATAAAATCTAAGGATGGTGACATTCTTGCAGACACACAAGCTGTGCTAAACCGGTGGAGTGAATACTTAGTACCGGTAGAGTCCCTACAGATTGGCGCCGCGCAGTCATAGTACCCTTGTATAAAGGCAAGGGCTCACAATATGACTGCGCCAATTACAGGGCCATCAGTTTGATCAGCTTGGCAGCTAAGGTGTATGGTAAAATTATTGAACGGAGAATGCGCGAGAAGTCCGATGGAGTGTTGTGTGAGGCACAGGGAGGTTTCAGGTCTGGAAGAGGATGTTCGGATCAAGTTTTCTCCCTCCGCAACATCGTAGAAAAGTATCTGGCAGTAGCCCGGAAGGTTTTCTGCGGTTTTGTGGACCTGGAGAAGGCGTTTGATAGAGTCGTGCGAAAGAGACTTTGGGACATTTTGCCAGAGTATGGTATAAACGGCACCCTGTTGCGAGCCGTCCAGTCCACCTAAGTGGACAGCAAGGCATGCGTACGGGTGGGTGGTAATATGTCACCTTGGTTTGACGTTAAAATCGGCGTCAAGCAGGGTTGCGTGTTGTCCGCTAGACTGTTTATAGTGTATCTGGATAAAAGTCTTCAAAGACTGTGTGCGATGACTGAAGGGGTAAAAATGGGTGATCTAGTGATAAACCACCTATTGTATGCAGATGACGCGGTTTTGATAGCGCCAACAGCCACTGATCTGCAAACACTAGTCACAGTTATGAGAGACGACTGCATGAACAATGGCTTACATTTGAATGTGAAGAAAACCAAAATTATGGTTTTTGAACGGGAAGAAACCAGAACGAATGCAAGGATTGTGGTTGGTAACGATGTGCTAGAGCAAGTGAATGAGTTTGTATATCTTGGATGCGCCTTCAGTAAGGATGGGAAATACACCGCTGATATAGAGAGAAGAGTGAATGCAGGTAATAGAGTGAATGGTGCGATGGGAAGGCTACTTGGGAGCCGGCACTTAAGCCAAAAGGCGCAGCTGGCCATGCATAACGGAGTGCTTGTCCCAACGCTGTTATATGGCAGTGAGAGTTGGGTATGTAAGAAGGAGAACGAAAGCAGGATAAATGCGGTCGAAATGCGATCTCTGCGGAAGATGTGCGGAGTCACGCTGACCGACCGTATTCGCAACAGCGTAGTAAGAAAGCGAGTAGGTATGAAAGATAGTATCGGTGTAAAGATGAGAAAGGGTATGCTCCGTTGGTTCGGGCATATAGAAAGGATGCCAGAAGAAAGAATGACAAAACAGATATACAATGCGAAAGTGGAAGGATGTAGGTGCCGGGGAAGACCTAGACTATCTTACCATGACCAAATAGACCGTGTCTTAGCTGAAGGGCAAGTCAAGAGTCTCCGTAACCGGCGAGTGTGTATGAGACGAACTATGAGAGTGGAGGAAGCCAGAGAGGTATGTAAGGAAAGAACCTGTTGGAACTCTGTACCCTCTGCCTACCCCGCGAGGGAGCTGGCGTGATGATATAGATAGATAGATAGATAGAGATTTTGCAAGGATCATTAGAACTGAGAAAAAAAAGAAATGCTGAGAACCAGACAGACTCGCTCATTTTGGAAGTCCATAAGTCATTTCACATACAGAAACAATGAAAAACAATTTCATACCATTTCGCTACATTTAATCGTTATACCAGTCCAAAAATAAGAGGCTGAATGACATAACAAGCAAGAAAAACAATACATAAACCCTGAGTCCTGCATTTCTTTGTATAGCCTGTTTTATTTGTTCATTGGCATCTTTCACATTCTCTGTGGTACCAATAACTGTATTTGATATTCTGTCTAAGTCCTGTTCTTGTTGCAGCACCTGGAAAAATAAAGGAATTTATTAAAACACATTACCCTCATTTTGAACTTGAGTAAAAAGGATGTATGGAGTACACCTCTGCCACACCTTCTTGGCAGTACCGTCTTTACCATAAGGGCACACGAGGCCCGGGCCCTGGGCCCCCATTCTCACGGAGGCCGAAAGGCCGATATATTCGCTTATTCTGTATTTTTTTTTCCTATTTTAGATTGATATAGCCCAACAAAAATATTTGTCAATTATATGCACATGATAAATATTAAATTATAGCAGAAAACACAGGCCATGAAGAATTCATTTTAGCAATTGAAAGCTTAAAACCTGATATCATGGCCATCAACGAGACTTGGCTTAGACCTGGTGAGGAGGATGGGACACCAAGAGTACCTGGCTATCGACTGTGTCCCTCCCCCCGTCTTAACCATATTCGTGGAGGGAGGGGAGGTGGTGTAGGTTTTTAGATAGGAAAGGGTGTTAGAAATTGCATCCTTCAGCACCCTCCAGCATCATTGTTAGAGCAAATGTGGATTCGACTGAATATAAGGGGTGCTGAGCTTATCATTGGAACTGCCTACAGACCACCTTGGCTCGATATAAACATCTTTCTGGATGCGGTTACAGACTCCATTTCATCCTTTACTCGTTATGACAAAATGGTATTGGCTGGAGATTTAAACATCGATGTTCTTGACACGCATAATAACAAATTCGTCCCACTAAACCAATTTCTACAATGTCTTAATTTAAACCAAATTGTAATAGGCCCAACATAAGCCACTAATTGTCATTGTTTGTTCGGATGCTAAAGCCCGCAATATAATCGCCAAACACTCTCCTGACCCAACGGTAGGAGCCTTGACGCCCTGGTCGACCTTCTCGACTTTGACGTCATCGCACCTATGCACCCTACCCACTATCCCGGCAATCCCAACCACCGACCCGACGTCCTGGATATGGCGCTTCTGAAGGGTGTTACCTTACGGCTGCACTCCTTAGAAGTAGTCCAGGAGCTCGACTCTGACCATCGACCTGTAGTCATGAGACTTGGTTCCCCCCCTTCCGCCCCTCAGCGACCCAAAAAGACGGTGGTGGATTGGCATGCGCTAAGCACGGCCTTGGCGGATGCTGAACCTCCCTCCCTCCCCCTCAGCTCGGACTCCATCCCGTCCCCTCAGGACACCGATCAGGCCGTAGATGCCTTCACCGACCACATCCAATCGGCTGTCAGTCGATTGTCTAAGCAAGTCGAGGCGGAAGATCTCAACCGCTTTCGACTGCCGGACGATGTTAGGGATCTCATTCGTTCCAATAATGCCTCAATCCGAGCGCATGACTCTTACCCCACCGAAGCCTAACCAATCGGGCCCGGATGCGCGCTTTACAACGTGAGGTAAAGCGTCGTGTCGCGGAGGTCCGGGAGGAACGGTGGGGTGACTTCCTAGAGGCCCTCGCGCCATCGCACCTGGCCTACTGGCAGCTGGTGCGTAGTCTCAAAACCGACTCCACGACTGGCATGCCCCCGCTGTCCCGCCCTTCAGGCGCACCCCCAGCCTTCGACGACGACGAAAAGGCCGAGCTTCTCGCCGACTCCCTCGAGAGCCAGTGCACCCCTAGCTCTCTGTCCGTCGACCAGTCGCACGTCGACGCGGTCGACAGGGAAGTCGAGCGCAGGGCATCCCTTCCCCCCGCCGATTCCTTACCTCCTATCACCCAAACGGAGGTCGAAGATCTCATTATGGGTCTCAAAACCAAAAAAGCCCCCGACTCTGACGGCATTTCGAATCGCGTTCTGAAATGCCTGCCCGCCCAACTCATCTGCCTCTTAGTGGCCAAATTAAACGCCGCCATGACAAACTGCACCTTCCCCGCTAAGTGGAAGGAAGCAGACGTCATAGGCATTCCCAAGCCCGGCAAACCTCGTTATCTCCCCGCGAGCTACCGCCCTATCAGTCTTCTCAACTCCCTAGCGAAGGTCTACGAGCGCCTACTTCTGGCGCGGCTCAAAGACTTTGTAGTGTCCAGGGGTATCCTTATAGACGAGCAGTTCGGCTTTCGAGCCAAACATTCCTGCGTTCACCAAGTGCACCGCATCAGGGAGCACATCTTCTCCGGTCTTAACAGACCCAAACTCGTCTACACGGGCGCCCTCTTCTTCGACGTCGCGAAGGCATTCGATAAAGTCTGGCACAACGGCTTGATCTACAAGCTCTACCAAATGGGTGTGCCGGACAGACTGGTGCTCATCATACGAGACTTCTTGTCAAATCGCGCCTTCCGGTATCGCGTCGAAATGACGCGCTCTACTCCCCACTCCACCCGAGCTGGAGTCCCGCAGGGCTCGGCTCTCTCACCCCTCCTGTTTAGCCTTTACACGAACAACATTCCTCGTTCGAGTAAGGTGCATTTAGCCCTATTCGCGGATGATACTGCTCTCTATGTCTCGCATAGGAATAAGGGTTTCATTACCAGAAACCTTCAGACAACCGCCAATTCCCTAGGGAATTGGTTCAGGAAGTGGCGTATTGAGGTGAACCCGGACAAGGGCGCTGCGGTGTTCTTCTCCAGAGGTGCCACCCCACGCCCCTCCCTGCGCCACCCTAGAAGTAATCTCGGTCAAGTGACCATGTTCGACCGACCCATTCCCTGGGTCAAAGAGGTCAAATATCTAGGGGTCACCCTAAACAATACCATGACCTTCGGCCCGCACATCAAGCGAGTCCGTCACCGAGCATCCTTTGTGCTTGGTCGTCTCTATCTGCTAATCTGCAAGCGGAGTAAAATGTCCCTTAGAAATAAGGTGACACTTTACAAAACTTGCGTACGACCCATCATGACTTATGCGTGTGTGGTGTTCGGGCACTCGGCCCCCTCTCACATTGATAAACTCCAAGCGGTTCAAAACCGCTTCCTCCGTAAAGCCGTAGGAGCCCCATGGTTTTTACGGAATGTCGACCTCCACTCCGATCTTGGTCTCGAACTTATTGGCGCCTATATTAAAAAGGCGACAACTCGACACTTCGCGAACGCATCTACCCATGCGAATCCGTTAACCGTAGCCGCCGCCGACTACGTTCCGCCCGACCCTGCCGCCCCCGCCACCGCCGGCCGCGACATGTTCTCACCGATCCCCCCGATGCTTTGTCATCCCTTCTTTCCGCTCCGAATACGGGCGACGACGACGACGAAGTCGTAGATCCCCTTCCCTAGCCGGCGGTTGACTGGTGCACTTAGTAGTGCACACCCTCACCCCGCAGCGACTGTCCCAACCGAAGCCGCCTCTTCAAGGCGCCCTCGAGTATGTCGCCTCTGCCTTTCTGGCTCGAGCGTAGTGGTTGCACGCTCGCCCTTAAGTCCGGTGAAGCTGTAAAGGCCTCGCGGCCAACAGCGTACATCACTCACACACACACACTCTCCTGACTTAGGAAAACACGCCATAATCTAAGCTGAATTTAATTTTAAAAAAGATAAAATATCTCCACACCTAGTTACCTACAGAGCTTTTAAAAATATATTGCCGAATCTTTTTCATAATGACCTTAATAGTGTGAATTGGGACTTTTTCAGATCATATCATAATGACGTAAGCAAAATGGTTCTAACGTACTCAGATATTCTTGTGGCCTTGTTCGATTTACATGCACCCCTTAAGACTGCTAAATTTAAGGATCGTCAGCATCCCTGGATAACAGACACCGGTTAAGACATGATGCAAATCAGGGCAGCTACCATGACAAATATAAGCAATACAGAACAGATGTACAAAAAAATAAACTACAAAACTATGAAACAATTGGTGATAGTTGCTATTTAAAACAAAAAAAGAGTTATTTCATGCAACATATAAACAAAAACTTTAAAAATTCTAAAAAATTATGGAAACTTAAAAGCTATATGCAGTCCTGGCAAGAAGCAAAGCACAGAACTCCCACCCCAAATTGAAAATCCTGAACTAATTAATGCCCACTTTCCTAATGTTTCCGGTGAAGCATCTGTCTCTATCTCCCAACTAACCTACTATGAATATCATAGGCACAGCCTTGCCACCTTCTCCCTAAATACAGTAACCAACGAAACTGTCAATAAAGTCATAAACAGTCTTAAGTCTAATGCACAGGGTTCGGATGGTATTTCCTTGGATATGATAATGTTGACGTTGCCAAAATCTTTGGATGCAATTACAAACATAATTAATACCTCTATAGAGACAGGAACTTTTCCTGACAGCTGGAAAGTTGCTGTTGTTAAACCTTCTCCAAAAGTCAACAACCCTGTCTCCTTGCAAGATCTCCGGCCAATAAGTATTCTACCCTGCCTTTCAAAAATACTTGAACGAATAGTGTGTATATAGCTCACTGCATTTCTTGAGGCAAATGACATCCTTCCTCGGGCACAGTCAGGTTACCGGAAAAAGCACAGCACCACCACAGCACTACTTGATGTTGTTGACAATCTTCTGTCTGCGCAGGACCAAGGCATGAGCAGTATATTGGTACTACTCGATTTCTCACGCGCCTTTGACTCTATTAATGTGTCTTTACTATTGTCTAAGCTTGTTTACTATGGATTTGACACACAAGCAGTGAAGTGGTTTCATAGCTACCTTATTGGTCGGAGACAATATGTTGAAATCACTAAGCCTGATGCTTCAAAGTCACACTCCTATCTGCTGATAGGACTACTCGAGTAGTCCCACAGGGCTCTATACTTGGATTGTTTTTTTTCGATTTCTCGATTCTCTTTATTCTGTACAGTGCTGACATTATTAACAGAATTACACATTGCCAGTATCACTTGTATGCAGATGATCTACAGCTATATCACTCCTTTCCCTCTTTAAAGTACTTAGATGCTGTAAACAAAATTAATCAAGATGTACTAGAAGTGTTGACATGGGCTAAATCTAATTGCCTTATATTAAGCCCCAGTAAGTCGAAGTACATGCTTATAGGCACAAGAAAAAACATCCATAACCTTCAGGGTCGGTCCCTCAATATTGTAGTTGATGGTCAGACTGTTGAGGGTGTTACTGAAGCTAGGAATCTAAGCTTGATTTTGGATAGCGGATTGCACTTTGAAAAACATGTTGCTGAGGGTGCACGTAACTGTTTTTATCGACTAAGACTAATGGAAAATGATGAGACTTATCAGACGGGTGTTGGGAGGAAATAACGGAGACTGAGCAATGGACTGTATAATAAACTTAATTTACGCGTAACAAGACAATTACGGACACAGAATTAAACGTGTGTGCTTCGAACGGCGGACAATGACGCAGTCGTTCGCCGTGGCTGTCATCGCTCCCAGCCATCCCCGTCCCGCGTCCCGCGGCCTCTCCGCCGCATAGTGATGTAGCAACATGCTCCCGGCGTTGAAGACTTGTCTTCAAGATTATACTGGTAGAGGGCAGATAATGTTGTATGCGCGTCGAACGATGCCCTTCGTGGTGCGGATGTCGACGGCCCAGGCGATGCCATCTCCGCCGGGGATGACTCGCACGATACGGCCCATAGGCCATATGAGTGGCGCTGTGTGTGGCTCCTTGAGTACCACCAAGGCTCCCACGTCCAGCTGGTGCTGATGCTGTCCACTTTGTTCGCTGCTGGAGATAGAAGATGTACTCGTTAGAGAAGCGTTCCCAGAATTGGTTCTTCAATACCTCGATGCGTAGAAAACGTCTTAAGTTGGAGACGTTCCCAGACTGGATTTGAGTATGTGGTGCCGAAGTGAGAGATCTCCCAATAAGGAAATGAGCAGGAGTCAACGCGTACAAATCTGAAGGGTCGGTGGAAAGAGGAGTGAGAGGACGAGAGTTTAAAATTGCTTCGACCTGAATGAAGCATGTTGACATTTCTTCATAAGTGAGGTGTGCTAAGCCAAGTATACGTCTTAAATGGTGCTTTACCGATTTAACTGCTGACTCCCACAAACCACCGAAATGAGGAGTGTATGCCGGAATAAAAGAAAAATTTATACCTGTGTCTGCCATCTCAGAAGTATAGTCATGCCTCAAAATGGAATCTAACTCGTTACAGGTGCCCACGAATGTTGTGCCATTGTCCGAGAAGATTGTCTTCGGCCTACCGCGACGAGCAATAAACCTATTGAGAGCTGCAATGTAGGCTTGTTTAGTTAGTTCCGAAACAAGCTCCAAGTGAACCGCCCTGGTGGCTAGACCGACAAAAACACAAATATATGATTTGATCAGACGGCAGCCTCTACCTTTGCGGTCGGCTATGAGAATTGGTCCCGCGTAGTCACAACCTGTCTCTAAGAAAGGGAACTCCAAGTGGACCCGTCCCTTTGGCAGGCTCCCCATGATCGGTTGAACGGTTTTCCCTGCGAATCTTTGACATTTTTCGACCGCCTGACGGCGGGTACAAATAAAAAAACACAATTATAAAAAAATACAATTGTTTATTGAAAACAAAAAAAATATATGTAAATAAACGAAAACAAATAAAAATCGTAATAAGAAGAAACAAAGAAAAATTAAAATAAGTAATAATTTTTTTTCCACCCGGGGTGTGAATTCTCGGCACAGGGGAGTTTTCGGGTCACACAAAAAAAACCTATGGACGCTGGGGACTTAACTTTCGGCCGTTCGATCCCGTGACGCGTGGGGGGTCTTCGGTAATCAGCTTCCACCGGCAAGGTGGGGAACTTGGAGGTGCCCTATAGAAGGCCCTCAGCCGCCGAGGTCAGCGGGAGTCGACGGGCAGAAGTGTGGCCTGCTGTCTCCCAAACCGTACTTTGGCAACCCGTACGGTGGACCCCCAGTTTTCTGGAACGCGCCGAATTGGACACATGTAGCGCGAAAGATCCGACCCCCAGGCACTAGGTGAGACCAGGAGTGGGCGTCGGCATCTTTCGCGAAGCAATTAAAATTTCACGAAATGGAGTGGTGATATTTACGTCCGGTTGAAATATAATACTAAGGAAAAACAAATATATAATAAAACTTATTACCCAACCCAGAATCAAACCCCAACATTATATTTAGGACTATCACCACTCCACTACGCTATGAGGCACAAAAGATTTTAATTTTTACACATTACGGTAGGTCTATAAAAACATCGAAACAATGACCATTGATATTTTTTTTTGTCGGGTATATTGAGAAAACCCTCTTATCGTGACATCAATCCAGCAAATAAATTTGTGTTACATTATACAATTTGCGGTGGCAATTTTTAATAGATTAACAAAACCAAAAGCTCATTATTTTTATGTATGTTTAGAAATTTAGTATTTACGGAATTTTGACAACAATTATTTTAGAACAATAGATACAAGCCACCGATGTTAAATAACACACGCGTGGAATGCACAGTGGAAATTAATTATCGCGGCCATATCTCTCCTGGTTTCTTGTGGAGGCTGGATCGATTTGGACGAAATTAATATGATAATAGAAATGAAGAAAAGTACCGCGGTGAAACATATTCAAAACTTATCGGAATGATTAAATAGATAAGGTTATATTTTACAAATTTTAAGATACTCGCTGTCACATTTTGTTACGTTGTTAACCCACTATTAAGAAATATATATAGCCATAGAAAAATACACTATTAAAAGGTAGACCAATTCACTTGTTGAATAGTAATCGAATTAATCCAGACACGAAAAATTAGTTAACAGCAACCAGAACTATTGGAATTAATTATATTAAACTTACCAAGGGGGTTGAAAAATGTTGCTAATCTAAACTTTTATTTTTTATTTTAATAAAGCACTGTTTAAACTGAACTGAATTGTTGTCGTGCGAGCTCTGGCGTCGAAAAAGGCTTTGTTCCTGCGCGAATTCGTTTTTATATACTGTCTCAGGACGGCCTACTTCCTGCCTGTGGCAACAGTGCGCACTCCCCAGATCTCTTGATCCTTCGTCTGAGACGAGGACAGAGATATGGAAAGAACGGCTCAACCGAAGCAAGGCACGCCCTAAGATAGCAATAATCGAACCGAGCGAGATAGGATCATTGTCCCGTTGTTCGCTATTGTATTATTTCTAGATCCTTCTATGTTGTGGGCGTTTCTTATTAAGTGTTCTAGAAGGAATTTGATTTCCGGTGCCAATGAATACCTTATATGGTCATTATGATGCTATCACTAGTTAAGGCGCGCGGTTTCCATTCGATGTAACAACTAGTTATTTTGTTTGTTTGTGTGTAAAGATTTTTTATTTTTATTTTATATTTTAAAAACTTTGTTACGACGTAACAATACCCCCTCCCCCAGAGAAAGGATTTTACGTAGTAAAATCCGCTGCGGTAAGCGCCTAAATAGGACAGAACTGCCCAGTAACTGTCTCACTTTCATACTTCCACTAACAAATACCTACCATGCGACCTAGCATACGACCTGTCATAGTTGTCTGAGGAAATTTATAATCAACAGACTGCCATACAACTACAGTACAACTCTATTAAAAGATTGGACTCGAGAACAGCACTGCTTGACAAGGAGCGTCTAAGAGGAAGAATACTGAAACGTGAAACATTCGGACGAATCGGCACTGTGAAATACATTTGGTCTTTGATGAATTTGTTACAGTCACGACCTGCTGTAACGAGAAAATTAGTGTAGGCTTACTTAAAGAGTCACTACCCGCTCTATACGCGCAGAACGCAAAACAACAAGACGAATCAGACCCATACCAGAGGTCGCAACCCGCCATAAATGCGCAAAACGCAAAACAATAAACGAATTAGGCCTATACAAGGCTCATAATCCACTATAACGCGCAAAACGCAAAAAAAAAAACTATCTCCCAACTAAACGTCAACTTTCGTGTAGGCTTATTTTAATTCATCAAAGACAACGTAGACAGAGACCGAAACGCAACAACTTTTTAATTTAAAATTATTGTAGACGAGAGAAAGAAAGAAAAAAAATTAAACCAATATTCCGAAACACTATGTATCAAGGAAAACAAGAATCGGACCGTGGACGGTGACGACTATGATTAATATACGAACAATTGATTAAAACAAAATTAACTAAACTAAGCGGCATTGCGAGTATGTCTAGTCTTTAGCGAATTTGTTACAGTCACGACCCGCTGTAACGAAAAGAAAGCAGCAGACGAGTAGACCTATACCAAGAAACTGTCATACTCCGCTAAAAATTTGCAAAACGCAATTAAACAAAACGTGTGTAGACCTATAAAGGAATCATACACACTAAAACAAAACTCCCAATCAAAACATCAAATTCGTGTAGGCTTGTTTTAATCCGCTAAAGACAAACATAATTAATTACTGAACGAAATAATGTTGAATTTAATATTTGCCGATACATGATAAAATAAAACGAATGCTAATATATCATAATATTGATTAGCAACCCTAAAAAAGGAAAAACGTTTTATGAGTCGAACCCACGAAACAGAACGAAAATGATAAGGTAAATTCAACGTGTATAACCCACGTGAATATAACAACATAATAAGTGACTTGATATGAGGATCAGAGACACTATAAAAGTATGACAACATACTACCAAAAAAAAAATTACGAAGGAGAGGAGTGTAGTTTAAAATCCTTGATGTGCCAGTTTCCTAAATTATTTCCAGACATGTCTTCGACGGTGTAGACTAATGGGGAGCGCTTGGCTATTATTTTGCATTTCAAGAATTTCGGAGCTAGTTTTTTCGCGAAGTGAGCATCCTTATCGCTTTGGAAATAGCACCGTTTCCACACAATGTCTCCTACGTTAAAATCTACGGGTTTTCTGCGTAGGTTATAATGTCGCGAGCTTTTGACATGGCTGTTATACAGAGATAGTTGGACTTTGTCGAATATTTTTGCCAAACAGCCGAGGTTTTCCGCGTATTCATCGCGTGGCGAGAGCACCAGATCAATTGGGTCTACATCTGTAGAATAATGCGACCCGCATGGTACAAGTTCTCTACCGTACACTAGTATTTGGTTACCTCGTTAACGGCACTATTCATAGCAAACTGTATCTTTGTTAAGTTTACATCCCAAGTTCTGTGGTGATCTTCTACAAAAGTTGATATGGAGGTGATCAATGTCCTATTATAACGTTCCACAGTGTTTACTTGGGGCGTATATTTAGGCGTGAATTGCACTTTTGGAATTTTATAATATTCGTATAGTTTAGCTAATTCACGACTAATGAATTGCACTCCATTGTCCTGCAAAACCACCTGTGGGATGCCATGCACAAGGAAAACACCTTCCTCTAAACATTTGGCGACATTTGCTGCCGTAGCTCTCCTTAGAGGGAATAGTAAGCAATATTTGGAAAAACAACAACAAACTACTAATATGTAAGCATTCTGCTTACGGGAAACTGGTAAAGGGGCCTACTAGATCTATGGAGGTCATTTGAAATGGTCTGCTACACTCCTTAGGCCTACCTAGTGGACCAAGGGTAGTATGGGTAGGAGATTTATATGCAGTACATGTATCACAAGCTGTCCCAAATTTAGCAGTATCGCCGTACATACCTGGCCAATAATAGCGTAACTTAAGTCTTTGGTAAGTTTTAAAAATTCCCATATGTCCCGCAGTGGGGTCAGAATGGTTGTTTTTTAGTATCGTTTCACGATGTTCTTTAGGAACAACTTCCTTCCATTCGAATTCGGATGTAAGTGGGCTGTTACCCTTCGAGAAACGATACAATTTTCCATTCGTCACCACATAGTTCGGAAAACTAGTAGGCGAACTTACGCAACCGTTGAAGATGTTAAGATACCAGTCGTCTTTGGTAATGTAACTGCGATCACTTGTGGCACTAATTTCTGCTATTGGTACTGCTCTAGATAATGCATCTGGAATTACATTATCTTTACCTTTACGTTGTTTAATAATAAAATTAAAGGCAGAAAGCCTCAGACCCCAGCGGGCGAGACGACCCGTGGGGTTGGACAAGGTTAAAAACCATTTTAAAGCTGAATGGTCAGTGTAAACCGTAAAACACTTACCATTCTCTAAATAACAGCGCCAGTGTTCGAGAGCGTCCAGCACAGCCAGAGTTTCTCTCTCTGTAACGCTATAGTTACGTTCAGGACCCGTTAAAGAGCGGCTCCTGAATGCTATAGGGCGGTCAACGCCATCTATATTTTGGGTGAGCATAGCGCCTAACCCGAAATTACTGGCGTCTGTGTGAACTTCGAAAGGAAGGTATACAAAATAATACCGGTGCTGTGACCAAACATGATTTAAGTATCGTGAAGGCCGCTTCCGCTTCCGCTGACCATCTGAAGGGTGAATCACACTTCTTTGTTGATGTTAGAGAGTTCAGAGGGCCCGCAATGGTGCTGAAATTTGGTATAAAACGTCTGTACCAAGACGCGGTTCCTAGGAATCTCTTCACATCTTTTTTCATGGTTGGTGTTGGGAAGTTGAGAATAGCTTCCACCTTCAGCGGGTCTGTGCGGAGACCCTCAGCGTCAACCACATAGCCCAAATACTTTAAGCTATCCCTAAAAAGTTGACATTTTTCGAAGTTAACTGATAAATTAGCTATTTTAAGTTTTTCCAATACGCGCAGCAGCAGGAACACGTGATCCTGGAACGATTCGCTAATTACTATAACGTCGTCTAAGTAACAGAAGACTTTGTGCTCGAACTCCGGTCCAAATAAGGTATCCACTAATCTTTGTTGTGTAGCTGGCGCATTGGTCAACCCAAAAGGCATTACATTAAAAACGAAAGTTCCACGACCCGGAACGTAAAAACTAGTCTTCTCTCTGTCCTTTTTATCCAATGGAATCTGCCAAAAGGATTTTGACAGGTCAATCGATGACAGGAAACGAGCGTCCCTAAGGTTGTCTAAGATCTCCGATATATACGGTAGGCTATAGGCGTCTTTTTTGGTGACCGAGTTAAGCTTCCTACTGTGTAGGCATACCCGAGGTTTACCCTCTTTTTTCTCTACTACTATGACAGGGGAAGACCACGGACTTTCGCCTGGCGAAATTACGCCGAGTTTCAACATTTCGTCTACCTGCTCTGATACGATTCTTTGTTTTTCCGGCAACAACCTATACGAGCGCTGCCTAATAGGAAGTGCATCTCCTGTATCGATCCTATGGGTAATTAGGGATGTTCTACCTAAACCTATACGTTCAAAAGAGATATTTTTAAATTGCTCAATTACGCTATTCGCGATTATTTTTTCTGATGGTTCTAACGTGTCATAGGAATGAAGGGCTAGTGAGGAAGTAGAAGACGTTGTAATATTATAAACTTTAGGGTCTGTGTTACTGATAAAATCTAAGTTAGGTAAATATTTAGGACAAATATTAGTTTTTTTCTAAAAATCAATGCCAAGAATTAAATACGAATTTATTTCTTGTATTACATGAACGTTTAATATTTTAACTATATTTTCGAAAACTATAGGTAACAGAATATTGCCAATAGAATGATAAGACTGACCGCCTGCAGTCGTAACTGTTAATATATCAGCAGTGTTCAATATGAACCCTGCTTTTAGAAGTTATAAATGGGAATTATTCCCTAAAATGGTAATAGCTGAACCCGAATCTAATAGACCTAAATATTTTAAGTTAGGATCTTTAGCAATTGAAACCGTAACATAAGGACGAGGATCGTTATGAGGTAATTTATTAAAAATAGTAGCGACCTTGAAAGTGCGAAAGAAATTTTTTATAGTTGTCAGCCAGTTGGCCCAGTCTTCCTGGTCGAAGTTAAACTGACTGCAACTTTCCTGAGCTAGTTTTTTGTATGATTATTATTTTTTTTTTTTTATTTATTTATTGAAAGGTGGTCCAACGGTTTACATATCTATGATAAATAACTTAAAAATTTCACAGAGGACCAGTTATAGGATCACACGTTTAGGAAACATATTATAAATTCGTACTCATAGGAGCAATAGCATGTGTATCAAGAATAAATCGGTAAAAGTCAATTAACCAAAGAAGTGACGGTTGAGACACCTTCTCGCTGAAGCCGTGTCAATGTTGAAAGGGTCAAATGAAAACTCATATATGGTTAAAATCTCTGCTTGCACGAACCATAAATGAGTTCCGCCTGTAATTGGAATTGAATGATGCAACATTTATAGGCAAATTATGCCTCGCTGACCTACGAGGGATATTAAAGTTAATTTTTTGCAACAAATCAGTGCTATCAATTTCGTTGTTAATAATTTTGGCCAAAAGTGTGAAATCAGCAGTTCGACGTCGATAGTAAAGTGGAAGAATATGAAATTTTTTGCAAAGATTTAAATAATTATAAGAGTGATAAGGAATTTTCAGTTTAAAGCATAGATATTTAATGAATCGCTTTTGTACTTGTTCAATTCGATCAACATATTTGTCATAGCAAGGGTTCCAGATTTGTGAAGCATAATCAAGGTGACTCCTAACGTAAGTGCAGTAAAGGATTTTCAGAGTTTTTGCTTGATTAAAGGAGCTAGATAATCTCATTATAAAACCTAGTGCTTTCGTCGCTCTGGCTACAACTTTATCAATATGTTGATCAAACAAAAGCTTGTAATCATGGTTAACACCTAAATCCCGAACTATATTACTGTTTATGACCGCCTGTCCTTTCAGTTTATAAATTGTCGGAATGGGATGGCGTTTACGACTAAAACTAACAACCGAGCATTTAAGTGGGTTTAGGTCTAATTTGTTCTTCTGGCAATAGTTATCCAGCCGTAAAAGATCCGACTGAAGTGCCTGTATATCTTCCGTCGAAGATATGGAGGAGAATATCTTCATATCGTTGGCGAAACAAAGCAAGCGAGAAGAGTGGAAGCAAGAGTCGATGTCGTTTACGTAGATAATGAACAGCAATGGGCCTAGCAAAGAGCCTTGTGGTACACCGCTAGGGATCGGCACCCAACTGGATATGTAATTGCTTAAGACAACAGCTTGTGACCTATTTTCGATATACGACGAAAACCACCTAAGGAGATCTCCGCAGATTCCAATGTTAAGAAGCTTGTATAAGAGTAGTTTATGATCAATACGGTCGAAGGCTTTGCTATAGTCTGTGTAAACGACATCGACTTGAGCGCCCCTATCCATAACTTCAGTTATGTAGTCGTTTAGAAGAACAAGATTGGTAATCGTCGATCGTCCTCTAAGAAAACCATGTTGAGTCGGGCTAAAAGAATTTTTTAAGGCTGCATAGACCTGATTGTAGACAATTTTTTCAAATACTTTTGCTAGAATACAGAGTTTGGAAATCGGTCTATAGTTGGTAATTTCGAGACTAGAGCCTTTTTTATAGACAGGAGTAATAAAGGCTGATTTCCAGATATGAGGGACAGTGCATTGAGAAAGTGACTTTTTGTATAAAAGAGAGATAGGAATTGCAATTGAATTGTAGCAGTTGATCAAAAGCTTAGGTGAGATATGATCCGGGCCAGCTGATTTAGTAGGATCAAGCTTAAGAATTTGATTTTTGATCATTTCTACGGTAATTTCAATTGAGGAAAGACTAATTGTTGGGTCACTGATTATTGATATCTTTAATCTTTGTTTGAAGGACTTTAGAAGGCGGGCTATATTTGTCCTTACATTTAGGGCAATCTATAACTTTATAACTGCGTTCGCCGCATCTGTAACACTGGAAAGGACTCACGAACGGTTTTTTCTTGGAATTGCACCTAGGGCAAGTAAAAGTAGTGTGGTCCCGAAGGCCACATTTAAAACAATATTTTTTATTTAAGTTTAACGAGGCTAACCTATTTGAATTATATTTATTTTTGTTTGTTTTGATAGACAGATAATTAAATTCTGGTGCTAATGAGCAACCAGGGTTACACGAAGCTTCTTTGAAATTGGAATACCGAGCGTTAATTCTTTCATAGTTTCTGCAGACTTCTCGTAATTCAGAAATGCTAGAAATATTTGGATTCGTAGCCAAAACTCCCGCGTAACACGGCCTAATATTGTGAAGAATTATTTCTAATTTATCCGCCTCTGGCACCGATCTGGAAAGTCGCGAAAACATACCGTGCATAATCGCTAGATAAATAGTTATGCTTTCTTCTTCGCCTTGGCTTCGCGAACGGATCTCGTACATCATTTTGTAGTCAAAGTCAAAAGTGTCGAAGTCCGTTCTTAGCAAAGATAGTAGTTCGTGCCACGAACCTATACCATCCCTTACGCTTCTGAGCTAATGCAAGGCTTCCCCGGTGAAAATTTCTGGCGCTAAACGCATCATTCTCTCGTCCGAAATATTTCGTGCCAACTTGAGCTCTTCTAAGCGAGCGATAAAAGCGCGTATGCAGGATTTGCCGAGGATTGCATATTTTGTCTTTAGAATTTCTGAAAGCGAAGTCCTATCGCAACCTACTTTCGTATTTGTGTATGTTGTTTCCTTCCTCTCGTACGGACTATTTGGTACATTTAAACTATCCTGTACAGAAGTTTTTACCACTAACGGTTTGTTTTTGTTTGTGAAATTATTAAACCTAGTCTGGAGGTCATTGAATTGTTCAACGATATCATCAAAAAGCGTTAATAAAATTTCATTTGTAGGTTTTTCTATTCTTTTTAAACGGAAGTAAATGTGATTAATTAAAGAGCGAGTACGATCTAAAACTGGTTTGTTATCCGGGTTATTGTCTAATGTATCTAAGTTTATAATTATTCTGCTAAAGGTTGCGTTAACTTCTTTCATGTCTGTCTCTATGTCATAGCATGAGTCATAAATCGCGTCCGCAGGATATTCCGAAACAATTTTATTTATTTGCACTCTAAGATCCTCAACCCTGTCTTTAGGTTCTAAACCGCGTATGGCTACTTCATACGTGAGCTCCGGTTTAGTTAAATGTAAATATATAATGGTACGGACCATTTTTAAGCAAAATTATTTTTAAAGAAATTGACTAAGTTCAAGCTAATTCGAATAAATATTTTTATTAAACACCTAAATTGAAGTTAAAATGGCTTAATATATTAATTAATATCTTGTGAGACAATTAATTGAAATTAAAATAGTGAACTGAAATATTTGAAAACAATACGCGACGGAATGTGACACGATTGTGGGCAATGTTAAATTTTTTTATTAAAAACGATTTAAAATAATGTACGTAACCGCTATTACCTTTTCAGAGCATAAAAAAATAAAATTGCAAAACAATAAATGATTGCAACAATAAAAAAATGAATGCAATAAATGCACCAATAAAAAATAAAATCTCTGAAAGGAAATGTCAATTACGCACAAACACAAATGCAAAATACAAATGCTAAAAAAACATGAAATGTAATGCAATGTTATAAAAAAAACGAAACAAAAATGTTGTAGAAAATTTTTTGCTGTTTGCCCACTGTGCAGTTCACGCGTATGTGGGTAATCGGAGATGGTATTTGATTACCCGGCGGAGTACCGACACCACAAGAGTACGAAAACTTCCCTGTGCTTTGCCCTTAAAACGTTGGCGCCACTTTGTTTCGACCGCCTGACGGCGGGCACAAATAAAAAAACACAATTATAAAAAAATACAATTGTTTATTGAAAACAAAAAAAATATATGTAAGTAAACGAAAACAAATAAAAATCGTAATAAGAAAAAACAAAGAAAAATTAAAATAAGTAATAATTTTTTTTTTTCCACCCGGGGTGTGAATTCTCGGCACAGGGGAGTTTTCGGGTCACACAAAAAAAACCTATGGGCGCTGGGGACTTAACTTTCGGCCGTTCGATCCCGTGACGCGTGGGGGGACTTCGGTAATCAGCTTCCACCGGCAAGGTGGGGAACTTGGAGGTGCCCTATAGAAGGCCCTCAGCCGCCGAGGTCAGCGGGAGTCGACGGGCAGAAGTGTGGCCTGCTGTCTCCCAAACCGTACTTTGGCAACCCGTACGGTGGACCCCCAGTTTTCTGGAACGCGCCGAATTGGACACATGTAGCGCGAAAGATCCGACCCCCAGGCACTAGGTGAGACCAGGAGTGGGCGTCGGCATCTTTCGCGAAGCAATTAAAATTTCACGAAATGGAGTGGTGATATTTACGTCCGGTTGAAATATAATACTAAGGAAAAACAAATATATAATAAAACTTATTACCCAACCCAGAATATTATATTTAGGACTATCACCACTCCACTACGCTATGAGGCACAAAAGATTTTAATTTTTACACATTACGGTAGGTCTATAAAAACATCGAAACAATGACCATTGATATTTTTTTTTGTCGGGTATATTGAGAAAACCCTCTTATCGTGACATCAATCCAGCAAATAAATTTGTGTTACATTATACAATTTGCGGTGGCAATTTTTAATAGATTAACAAAACCAAAAGCTCATTATTTTTATGTATGTTTAGAAATTTAGTATTTACGGAATTTTGACAACAATTATTTTAGAACAATAGATACTCACAAGCCACCGATGTTAAATAACACACGCGTGGAATGTACAGTGGAAATTAATTATCGCGGCCATATCTCTCCTGGTTTCTTGTGGAGGCTGGATCGATTTGGACGAAATTAATATGATAATAGAAATGAAGAAAAGTACCGCGGTGAAACATATTCAAAACTTATCGGAATGATTAAATAGATAAGGTTATATTTTACAAATTTTAAGATACTCGCTGTCACATTTTGTTACGTTGTTAACCCACTATTAAGAAATATATATAGCCATAGAAAAATACACTATTAAAAGGTAGACCAATTCACTTGTTGAATAGTAATCGAATTAATCCAGACACGAAAAATTAGTTAACAGCAACCAGAACTATTGGAATTAATTATATTAAACTTACCAAGGGGGTTGAAAAATGTTGCTAATCTAAACTTTTATTTTTTATTTTAATAAAGCACTGTTTAAACTGAACTGAATTGTTGTCGTGCGAGCTCTGGCGTCGAAAAAGGCTTTGTTCCTGCGCGAATTCGTTTTTATATACTGTCTCAGGACGGCCTACTTCCTGCCTGAGGCAACAGTGCGCACTCCCCAGATCTCTTGATCCTTCGTCTGAGACGAGGACAGAGATATGGAAAGAACGGCTCAACCGAAGCAAGGCACGCCCTAAACTATTGTCTGTTTTTTATAAAATTCTTGTGGGACTAAGATAGCAATAATCGAACCGAGCGAGATAGGATCATTGTCCCGTTGTTCGCTATTGTATTATTTCTAGATCCTTCTATGTTGTGGGCGTTTCTTATTAAGTGTTCTAGAAGGAATTTGATTTCCGGTGCCAATGAATACCTTATATGGTCATTATGATGCTATCACTAGTTAAGGCGCGCGGTTTCCATTCGATGTAACAACTAGTTATTTTGTTTGTTTGTGTGTAAAGATTTTTTATTTTTATTTTATATTTTAAAAACTTTGTTACGACGTAACAATACCTCCTCCCCCAGAGAAAGGATTTTACGTAGTAAAATCCGCTGCGGTAAGCGCCTAAATAGGACAGAACTGCCCAGTAACTGTCTCACTTTCATACTTCCACTAACAAATACCTACCATGCGACCTAGCATACGACCTGTCATAGTTGTCTGAGGAAATTTATAATCAACAGACTGATATACAACTAGAGTACAACTCTATTAAAAGATTTGACTCGAGAACAGCACTGCTTGACAAGGAGCGTCTAAGAGGAAGAATACTGAAACGTGAAACATTCGGACGAATCGGCACTGTGAAATACATTTGGTCTTTGATGAATTTGTTACAGTCACGACCTGCTGTAACGAGAAAATTAGTGTAGGCTTACTTAAAGAGTCACTACCCGCTCTATACGCGCAGAACGCAAAACAACAAGACGAATCAGACCCATACCAGAGGTCGCAACCCGCCATAAATGCGCAAAACGCAAAACAATAAACGAATTAGGCCTATACAAGGCTCATAATCCACTATAACGCGCAAAACGCAAAAAAAAAACTATCTCCCAACTAAACGTCAACTTTCGTGTAGGCTTATTTTAATTCATCAAAGGCAACGTAGACAGAGACCGAAACGCAACAACTTTTTAATTTAAAATTATTGTAGACGAGAGAAAGAAAGAAAAAAAATTAAACCAATATTCCGAAACACTATGTATCAAGGAAAACAAGAATCGGACCGTGGACGGTGACGACTATGATTAATATACGAACAATTGATTAAAACAAAATTAACTAAACTAAGCGGCATTGCGAGTATGTCTAGTCTTTAGCGAATTTGTTACAGTCACGACCCGCTGTAACGAAAAGAAAGCAGCAGACGAGTAGACCTATACCAAGAAACTGTCATACTCCGCTAAAAATTTGCAAAACGCAATTAAACAAAACGTGTGTAGACCTATAAAGGAATCATACACACTAAAACAAAACTCCCAATCAAAACATCAAATTCGTGTAGGCTTGTTTTAATCCGCTAAAGACAAACATAATTAATTACTGAACGAAATAATGTTGAATTTAATATTTGCCGATACATGATAAAATAAAACGAATGCTAATATATCATAATATTGATTAGCAACCCTAAAAAAGGAAAAACGTTTTATGAGTCGAACCCACGAAACAGAACGAAAATGATAAGGTAAATTCAACGTGTATAACCCACGTGAATATAACAACATAATAAGTGACTTGATATGAGGATCAGAGACACTATAAAAGTATGACAACATACTACCAAAAAAAAAATTACGAAGGAGAGGAGTGTAGTTTAAAATCCTTGATGTGCCAGTTTCCTAAATTATTTCCAGACATGTCTTCGACGGTGTAGACTAATGGGGAGCGCTTGGCTATTATTTTGCATTTCAAGAATTTCGGAGCTAGTTTTTTCGCGAAGTGAGCATCCTTATCGCTTTGGAAATAGCACCGTTTCCACACAATGTCTCCTACGTTAAAATCTACGGGTTTTCTGCGTAGGTTATAATGTCGCGAGCTTTTGACATGGCTGTTATACAGAGATAGTTGGACTTTGTCGAATATTTTTGCCAAACAGCCGAGGTTTTCCGCGTATTCATCGCGTGGCGAGAGCACCAGATCAATTGGGTCTACATCTGTAGAATAATGCGACCCGCATGGTACAAGTTCTCTACCGTACACTAGTATTTGGTTACCTCGTTAACGGCACTATTCATAGCAAACTGTATCTTTGTTAAGTTTACATCCCAAGTTCTGTGGTGATCTTCTACAAAAGTTGATATGGAGGTGATCAATGTCCTATTATAACGTTCCACAGTGTTTACTTGGGGCGTATATTTAGGCGTGAATTGCACTTTTGGAATTTTATAATATTCGTATAGTTTAGCTAATTCACGACTAATGAATTGCACTCCATTGTCCTGCAAAACCACCTGTGGGATGCCATGCACAAGGAAAACACCTTCCTCTAAACATTTGGCGACATTTGCTGCCGTAGCTCTCCTTAGAGGGAATAGTAAGCAATATTTGGAAAAACAACAACAAACTACTAATATGTAAGCATTCTGCTTACGGGAAACTGGTAAAGGGGCCTACTAGATCTATGGAGGTCATTTGAAATGGTCTGCTACACTCCTTAGGCCTACCTAGTGGACCAAGGGTAGTATGGGTAGGAGATTTATATGCAGTACATGTATCACAAGCTGTCCCAAATTTAGCAGTATCGCCGTACATACCTGGCCAATAATAGCGTAACTTAAGTCTTTGGTAAGTTTTAAAAATTCCCATATGTCCCGCAGTGGGGTCAGAATGGTTGTTTTTTAGTATCGTTTCACGATGTTCTTTAGGAACAACTTCCTTCCATTCGAATTCGGATGTAAGTGGGCTGTTACCCTTCGAGAAACGATACAATTTTCCATTCGTCACCACATAGTTCGGAAAACTAGTAGGCGAACTTACGCAACCGTTGAAGATGTTAAGATACCAGTCGTCTTTGGTAATGTAACTGCGATCACTTGTGGCACTAATTTCTGCTATTGGTACTGCTCTAGATAATGCATCTGGAATTACATTATCTTTACCTTTACGTTGTTTAATAATAAAATTAAAGGTAGAAAGCCTCAGACCCCAGCGGGCGAGACGACCCGTGGGGTTGGACAAGGTTAAAAACCATTTTAAAGCTGAATGGTCAGTGTAAACCGTAAAACACTTACCATTCTCTAAATAACAGCGCCAGTGTTCGAGAGCGTCCAGCACAGCCAGAGTTTCTCTCTCTGTAACGCTATAGTTACGTTCAGGACCCGTTAAAGAGCGGCTCCTGAATGCTATAGGGCGGTCAACGCCATCTATATTTTGGGTGAGCATAGCGCCTAACCCGAAATTACTGGCGTCTGTGTGAACTTCGAAAGGAAGGTATACAAAATAATACCGGTGCTGTGACCAAACATGATTTAAGTATCGTGAAGGCCGCTTCCGCTTCCGCTGACCATCTGAAGGGTGAATCACACTTCTTTGTTGATGTTAGAGAGTTCAGAGGGCCCGCAATGGTGCTGAAATTTGGTATAAAACGTCTGTACCAAGACGCGGTTCCTAGGAATCTCTTCACATCTTTTTTCATGGTTGGTGTTGGGAAGTTGAGAATAGCTTCCACCTTCAGCGGGTCTGTGCGGAGACCCTCAGCGTCAACCACATAGCCCAAATACTTTAAGCTATCCCTAAAAAGTTGACATTTTTCGAAGTTAACTGATAAATTAGCTATTTTAAGTTTTTCCAATACGCGCAGCAGCAGGAACACGTGATCCTGGAACGATTCGCTAATTACTATAACGTCGTCTAAGTAACAGAAGACTTTGTGCTCGAACTCCGGTCCAAATAAGGTATCCACTAATCTTTGTTGTGTAGCTGGCGCATTGGTCAACCCAAAAGGCATTACATTAAAAACGAAAGTTCCACGACCCGGAACGTAAAAACTAGTCTTCTCTCTGTCCTTTTTATCCAATGGAATCTGCCAAAAGGATTTTGACAGGTCAATCGATGACAGGAAACGAGCGTCCCTAAGGTTGTCTAAGATCTCCGATATATACGGTAGGCTATAGGCGTCTTTTTTGGTGACCGAGTTAAGCTTCCTACTGTGTAGGCATACCCGAGGTTTACCCTCTTTTTTCTCTACTACTATGACAGGGGAAGACCACGGACTTTCGCCTGGCGAAATTACGCCGAGTTTCAACATTTCGTCTACCTGCTCTGATACGATTCTTTGTTTTTCCGGCAACAACCTATACGAGCGCTGCCTAATAGGAAGTGCATCTCCTGTATCGATCCTATGGGTAATTAGGGATGTTCTACCTAAACCTATACGTTCAAAAGAGATATTTTTAAATTGCTCAATTACGCTATTCGCGATTATTTTTTCTGATGGTTCTAACGTGTCATAGGAATGAAGGGCTAGTGAGGAAGTAGAAGACGTTGTAATATTATAAACTTTAGGGTCTGTGTTACTGATAAAATCTAAGTTAGGTAAATATTTAGGACAAATATTAGTTTTTTTCTAAAAATCAATGCCAAGAATTAAATACGAATTTATTTCTTGTATTACATGAACGTTTAATATTTTAACTATATTTTCGAAAACTATAGGTAACAGAATATTGCCAATAGAATGATAAGACTGACCGCCTGCAGTCGTAACTGTTAATATATCAGCAGTGTTCAATATGAACCCTGCTTTTAGAAGTTATAAATGGGAATTATTCCCTAAAATGGTAATAGCTGAACCCGAATCTAATAGACCTAAATATTTTAAGTTAGGATCTTTAGCAATTGAAACCGTAACATAAGGACGAGGATCGTTATGAGGTAATTTATTAAAAATAGTAGCGACCTTGAAAGTGCGAAAGAAATTTTTTATAGTTGTCAGCCAGTTGGCCCAGTCTTCCTGGTCGAAGTTAAACTGACTGCAACTTTCCTGAGCTAGTTTTTTGTATGATTATTATTTTTTTTTTTTTATTTATTTATTGAAAGGTGGTCCAACGGTTTACATATCTATGATAAATAACTTAAAAATTTCACAGAGGACCAGTTATAGGATCACACGTTTAGGAAACATATTATAAATTCGTACTCATAGGAGCAATAGCATGTGTATCAAGAATAAATCGGTAAAAGTCAATTAACCAAAGAAGTGACGGTTGAGACACCTTCTCGCTGAAGCCGTGTCAATGTTGAAAGGGTCAAATGAAAACTCATATATGGTTAAAATCTCTGCTTGCACGAACCATAAATGAGTTCCGCCTGTAATTGGAATTGAATGATGCAACATTTATAGGCAAATTATGCCTCGCTGACCTACGAGGGATATTAAAGTTAATTTTTTGCAACAAATCAGTGCTATCAATTTCGTTGTTAATAATTTTGGCCAA
Source organism: Phalera bucephala (assembly GCA_905147815.2). Lineage (NCBI taxonomy): Eukaryota > Metazoa > Arthropoda > Insecta > Lepidoptera > Notodontidae > Phalera > Phalera bucephala. The sequence goes on along the minus strand of CAJHXA020000002.1, from coordinate 2,294,553 downwards.
AAGTGTGAAATCAGCAGTTCGACGTCGATAGTAAAGTGGAAGAATATGAAATTTTTTGCAAAGATTTAAATAATTATAAGAGTGATAAGGAATTTTCAGTTTAAAGCATAGATATTTAATGAATCGCTTTTGTACTTGTTCAATTCGATCAACATATTTGTCATAGCAAGGGTTCCAGATTTGTGAAGCATAATCAAGGTGACTCCTAACGTAAGTGCAGTAAAGGATTTTCAGAGTTTTTGCTTGATTAAAGGAGCTAGATAATCTCATTATAAAACCTAGTGCTTTCGTCGCTCTGGCTACAACTTTATCAATATGTTGATCAAACAAAAGCTTGTAATCATGGTTAACACCTAAATCCCGAACTATATTACTGTTTATGACCGCCTGTCCTTTCAGTTTATAAATTGTCGGAATGGGATGGCGTTTACGACTAAAACTAACAACCGAGCATTTAAGTGGGTTTAGGTCTAATTTGTTCTTCTGGCAATAGTTATCCAGCCGTAAAAGATCCGACTGAAGTGCCTGTATATCTTCCGTCGAAGATATGGAGGAGAATATCTTCATATCGTTGGCGAAACAAAGCAAGCGAGAAGAGTGGAAGCAAGACTCGATGTCGTTTACGTAGATAATGAACAGCAATGGGCCTAGCAAAGAGCCTTGTGGTACACCGCAAGGGATCGGCACCCAACTGGATATGTAATTGCTTAAGACAACAGCTTGTGACCTATTTTCGATATACGACGAAAACCACCTAAGGAGATCTCCGCAGATTCCAATGTTAAGAAGCTTGTATAAGAGTAGTTTATGATCAATACGGTCGAAGGCTTTGCTATAGTCTGTGTAAACGACATCGACTTGAGCGCCCCTATCCATAACTTCAGTTATGTAGTCGTTTAGAAGAACAAGATTGGTAATCGTCGATCGTCCTCTAAGGAAACCATGTTGAGTCGGGCTAAAAGAATTTTTTAAGGCTGCATAGACCTGATTGTAGACAATTTTTTCAAATACTTTTGCTAGAATACAGAGTTTGGAAATCGGTCTATAGTTGGTAATTTCGAGACTAGAGCCTTTTTTATAGACAGGAGTAATAAAGGCTGATTTCCAGATATGAGGGACAGTGCATTGAGAAAGTGACTTTTTGTATAAAAGAGAGATAGGAATTGCAATTGAATTGTAGCAGTTGATCAAAAGCTTAGGTGAGATATGATCCGGGCCAGCTGATTTAGTAGGATCAAGCTTAAGAATTTGATTTTTGATCATTTCTACGGTAATTTCAATTGAGGAAAGACTAATTGTTGGGTCACTGATTATTGATATCTTTAATCTTTGTTTGAAGGACTTTAGAAGGCGGGCTATATTTGTCCTTACATTTAGGGCAATCTATAACTTTATAACTGCGTTCGCCGCATCTGTAACACTGGAAAGGACTCACGAACGGTTTTTTCTTGGAATTGCACCTAGGGCAAGTAAAAGTAGTGTGGTCCCGAAGGCCACATTTAAAACAATATTTTTTATTTAAGTTTAACGAGGCTAACCTATTTGAATTATATTTATTTTTGTTTGTTTTGATAGACAGATAATTAAATTCTGGTGCTAATGAGCAACCAGGGTTACACGAAGCTTCTTTGAAATTGGAATACCGAGCGTTAATTCTTTCATAGTTTCTGCAGACTTCTCGTAATTCAGAAATGCTAGAAATATTTGGATTCGTAGCCAAAACTCCCGCGTAACACGGCCTAATATTGTGAAGAATTATTTCTAATTTATCCGCCTCTGGCACCGATCTGGAAAGTCGCGAAAACATACCGTGCATAATCGCTAGATAAATAGTTATGCTTTCTTCTTCGCCTTGGCTTCGCGAACGGATCTCGTACATCATTTTGTAGTCAAAGTCAAAAGTGTCGAAGTCCGTTCTTAGCAAAGATAGTAGTTCGTGCCACGAACCTATACCATCCCTTACGCTTCTGAGCTAATGCAAGGCTTCCCCGGTGAAAATTTCTGGCGCTAAACGCATCATTCTCTCGTCCGAAATATTTCGTGCCAACTTGAGCTCTTCTAAGCGAGCGATAAAAGCGCGTATGCAGGATTTGCCGAGGATTGCATATTTTGTCTTTAGAATTTCTGAAAGCGAAGTCCTATCGCAACCTACTTTCGTATTTGTGTATGTTGTTTCCTTCCTCTCGTACGGACTATTTGGTACATTTAAACTATCCTGTACAGAAGTTTTTACCACTAACGGTTTGTTTTTGTTTGTGAAATTATTAAACCTAGTCTGGAGGTCATTGAATTGTTCAACGATATCATCAAAAAGCGTTAATAAAATTTCATTTGTAGGTTTTTCTATTCTTTTTAAACGGAAGTAAATGTGATTAATTAAAGAGCGAGTACGATCTAAAACTGGTTTGTTATCCGGGTTATTGTCTAATGTATCTAAGTTTATAATTATTCTGCTAAAGGTTGCGTTAACTTCTTTCATGTCTGTCTCTATGTCATAGCATGAGTCATAAATCGCGTCCGCAGGATATTCCGAAACAATTTTATTTATTTGCACTCTAAGATCCTCAACCCTGTCTTTAGGTTCTAAACCGCGTATGGCTACTTCATACGTGAGCTCCGGTTTAGTTAAATGTAAATATATAATGGTACGGACCATTTTTAAGCAAAATTATTTTTAAAGAAATTGACTAAGTTCAAGCTAATTCGAATAAATATTTTTATTAAACACCTAAATTGAAGTTAAAATGGCTTAATATATTAATTAATATCTTGTGAGACAATTAATTGAAATTAAAATAGTGAACTGAAATATTTGAAAACAATACGCGACGGAATGTGACACGATTGTGGGCAATGTTAAAATTTTTTATTAAAAACGATTTAAAATAATGTACGTAACCGCTATTACCTTTTCAGAGCATAAAAAAATAAAATTGCAAAACAATAAATGATTGCAACAATAAAAAAATGAATGCAATAAATGCACCAATAAAAAATAAAATCTCTGAAAGGAAATGTCAATTACGCACAAACACAAATGCAAAATACAAATGCTAAAAAAACATGAAATGTAATGCAATGTTATAAAAAAAACGAAACAAAAATGTTGTAGAAAATTTTTTGCTGTTTGCCCACTGTGCAGTTCACGCGTATGTGGGTAATCGGAGATGGTATTTGATTACCCGGCGGAGTACCGACACCACAAGAGTACGAAAACTTCCCTGTGCTTTGCCCTTAAAACGTTGGCGCCACTTTGTTTCGACCGCCTGACGGCGGGTACAAATAAAAAAACACAATTATAAAAAAATACAATTGTTTATTGAAAACAAAAAAAATATATGTAAGTAAACGAAAACAAATAAAAATCGTAATAAGAAAAAACAAAGAAAAATTAAAATAAGTAATAATTTTTTTTTTTCCACCCGGGGTGTGAATTCTCGGCACAGGGGAGTTTTCGGGTCACACAAAAAAAACCTATGGGCGCTGGGGACTTAACTTTCGGCCGTTCGATCCCGTGACGCGTGGGGGGACTTCGGTAATCAGCTTCCACCGGCAAGGTGGGGAACTTGGAGGTGCCCTATAGAAGGCCCTCAGCCGCCGAGGTCAGCGGGAGTCGACGGGCAGAAGTGTGGCCTGCTGTCTCCCAAACCGTACTTTGGCAACCCGTACGGTGGACCCCCAGTTTTCTGGAACGCGCCGAATTGGACACATGTAGCGTGAAAGATCCGACCCCCAGGCACTAGGTGAGACCAGGAGTGGGCGTCGGCATCTTTCGCGAAGCAATTAAAATTTCACGAAATGGAGTGGTGATATTTACGTCCGGTTGAAATATAATACTAAGGAAAAACAAATATATAATAAAACTTATTACCCAACCCAGAATATTATATTTAGGACTATCACCACTCCACTACGCTATGAGGCACAAAAGATTTTAATTTTTACACATTACGGTAGGTCTATAAAAACATCGAAACAATGACCATTGATATTTTTTTTTGTCGGGTATATTGAGAAAACCCTCTTATCGTGACATCAATCCAGCAAATAAATTTGTGTTACATTATACAATTTGCGGTGGCAATTTTTAATAGATTAACAAAACCAAAAGCTCATTATTTTTATGTATGTTTAGAAATTTAGTATTTACGGAATTTTGACAACAATTATTTTAGAACAATAGATACTCACAAGCCACCGATGTTAAATAACACACGCGTGGAATGTACAGTGGAAATTAATTATCGCGGCCATATCTCTCCTGGTTTCTTGTGGAGGCTGGATCGATTTGGACGAAATTAATATGATAATAGAAATGAAGAAAAGTACCGCGGTGAAACATATTCAAAACTTATCGGAATGATTAAATAGATAAGGTTATATTTTACAAATTTTAAGATACTCGCTGTCACATTTTGTTACGTTGTTAACCCACTATTAAGAAATATATATAGCCATAGAAAAATACACTATTAAAAGGTAGACCAATTCACTTGTTGAATAGTAATCGAATTAATCCAGACACGAAAAATTAGTTAACAGCAACCAGAACTATTGGAATTAATTATATTAAACTTACCAAGGGGGTTGAAAAATGTTGCTAATCTAAACTTTTATTTTTTATTTTAATAAAGCACTGTTTAAACTGAACTGAATTGTTGTCGTGCGAGCTCTGGCGTCGAAAAAGGCTTTGTTCCTGCGCGAATTCGTTTTTATATACTGTCTCAGGACGGCCTACTTCCTGCCTGAGGCAACAGTGCGCACTCCCCAGATCTCTTGATCCTTCGTCTGAGACGAGGACAGAGATATGGAAAGAACGGCTCAACCGAAGCAAGGCACGCCCTAAACTATTGTCTGTTTTTTATAAAATTCTTGTGGGACTAAGATAGCAATAATCGAACCGAGCGAGATAGGATCATTGTCCCGTTGTTCGCTATTGTATTATTTCTAGATCCTTCTATGTTGTGGGCGTTTCTTATTAAGTGTTCTAGAAGGAATTTGATTTCCGGTGCCAATGAATACCTTATATGGTCATTATGATGCTATCACTAGTTAAGGCGCGCGGTTTCCATTCGATGTAACAACTAGTTATTTTGTTTGTTTGTGTGTAAAGATTTTTTATTTTTATTTTATATTTTAAAAACTTTGTTACGACGTAACAATACCTCCTCCCCCAGAGAAAGGATTTTACGTAGTAAAATCCGCTGCGGTAAGCGCCTAAATAGGACAGAACTGCCCAGTAACTGTCTCACTTTCATACTTCCACTAACAAATACCTACCATGCGACCTAGCATACGACCTGTCATAGTTGTCTGAGGAAATTTATAATCAACAGACTGATATACAACTAGAGTACAACTCTATTAAAAGATTTGACTCGAGAACAGCACTGCTTGACAAGGAGCGTCTAAGAGGAAGAATACTGAAACGTGAAACATTCGGACGAATCGGCACTGTGAAATACATTTGGTCTTTGATGAATTTGTTACAGTCACGACCTGCTGTAACGAGAAAATTAGTGTAGGCTTACTTAAAGAGTCACTACCCGCTCTATACGCGCAGAACGCAAAACAACAAGACGAATCAGACCCATACCAGAGGTCGCAACCCGCCATAAATGCGCAAAACGCAAAACAATAAACGAATTAGGCCTATACAAGGCTCATAATCCACTATAACGCGCAAAACGCAAAAAAAAAACTATCTCCCAACTAAACGTCAACTTTCGTGTAGGCTTATTTTAATTCATCAAAGGCAACGTAGACAGAGACCGAAACGCAACAACTTTTTAATTTAAAATTATTGTAGACGAGAGAAAGAAAGAAAAAAAATTAAACCAATATTCCGAAACACTATGTATCAAGGAAAACAAGAATCGGACCGTGGACGGTGACGACTATGATTAATATACGAACAATTGATTAAAACAAAATTAACTAAACTAAGCGGCATTGCGAGTATGTCTAGTCTTTAGCGAATTTGTTACAGTCACGACCCGCTGTAACGAAAAGAAAGCAGCAGACGAGTAGACCTATACCAAGAAACTGTCATACTCCGCTAAAAATTTGCAAAACGCAATTAAACAAAACGTGTGTAGACCTATAAAGGAATCATACACACTAAAACAAAACTCCCAATCAAAACATCAAATTCGTGTAGGCTTGTTTTAATCCGCTAAAGACAAACATAATTAATTACTGAACGAAATAATGTTGAATTTAATATTTGCCGATACATGATAAAATAAAACGAATGCTAATATATCATAATATTGATTAGCAACCCTAAAAAAGGAAAAACGTTTTATGAGTCGAACCCACGAAACAGAACGAAAATGATAAGGTAAATTCAACGTGTATAACCCACGTGAATATAACAACATAATAAGTGACTTGATATGAGGATCAGAGACACTATAAAAGTATGACAACATACTACCAAAAAAAAAATTACGAAGGAGAGGAGTGTAGTTTAAAATCCTTGATGTGCCAGTTTCCTAAATTATTTCCAGACATGTCTTCGACGGTGTAGACTAATGGGGAGCGCTTGGCTATTATTTTGCATTTCAAGAATTTCGGAGCTAGTTTTTTCGCGAAGTGAGCATCCTTATCGCTTTGGAAATAGCACCGTTTCCACACAATGTCTCCTACGTTAAAATCTACGGGTTTTCTGCGTAGGTTATAATGTCGCGAGCTTTTGACATGGCTGTTATACAGAGATAGTTGGACTTTGTCGAATATTTTTGCCAAACAGCCGAGGTTTTCCGCGTATTCATCGCGTGGCGAGAGCACCAGATCAATTGGGTCTACATCTGTAGAATAATGCGACCCGCATGGTACAAGTTCTCTACCGTACACTAGTATTTGGTTACCTCGTTAACGGCACTATTCATAGCAAACTGTATCTTTGTTAAGTTTACATCCCAAGTTCTGTGGTGATCTTCTACAAAAGTTGATATGGAGGTGATCAATGTCCTATTATAACGTTCCACAGTGTTTACTTGGGGCGTATATTTAGGCGTGAATTGCACTTTTGGAATTTTATAATATTCGTATAGTTTAGCTAATTCACGACTAATGAATTGCACTCCATTGTCCTGCAAAACCACCTGTGGGATGCCATGCACAAGGAAAACACCTTCCTCTAAACATTTGGCGACATTTGCTGCCGTAGCTCTCCTTAGAGGGAATAGTAAGCAATATTTGGAAAAACAACAACAAACTACTAATATGTAAGCATTCTGCTTACGGGAAACTGGTAAAGGGGCCTACTAGATCTATGGAGGTCATTTGAAATGGTCTGCTACACTCCTTAGGCCTACCTAGTGGACCAAGGGTAGTATGGGTAGGAGATTTATATGCAGTACATGTATCACAAGCTGTCCCAAATTTAGCAGTATCGCCGTACATACCTGGCCAATAATAGCGTAACTTAAGTCTTTGGTAAGTTTTAAAAATTCCCATATGTCCCGCAGTGGGGTCAGAATGGTTGTTTTTTAGTATCGTTTCACGATGTTCTTTAGGAACAACTTCCTTCCATTCGAATTCGGATGTAAGTGGGCTGTTACCCTTCGAGAAACGATACAATTTTCCATTCGTCACCACATAGTTCGGAAAACTAGTAGGCGAACTTACGCAACCGTTGAAGATGTTAAGATACCAGTCGTCTTTGGTAATGTAACTGCGATCACTTGTGGCACTAATTTCTGCTATTGGTACTGCTCTAGATAATGCATCTGGAATTACATTATCTTTACCTTTACGTTGTTTAATAATAAAATTAAAGGTAGAAAGCCTCAGACCCCAGCGGGCGAGACGACCCGTGGGGTTGGACAAGGTTAAAAACCATTTTAAAGCTGAATGGTCAGTGTAAACCGTAAAACACTTACCATTCTCTAAATAACAGCGCCAGTGTTCGAGAGCGTCCAGCACAGCCAGAGTTTCTCTCTCTGTAACGCTATAGTTACGTTCAGGACCCGTTAAAGAGCGGCTCCTGAATGCTATAGGGCGGTCAACGCCATCTATATTTTGGGTGAGCATAGCGCCTAACCCGAAATTACTGGCGTCTGTGTGAACTTCGAAAGGAAGGTATACAAAATAATACCGGTGCTGTGACCAAACATGATTTAAGTATCGTGAAGGCCGCTTCCGCTTCCGCTGACCATCTGAAGGGTGAATCACACTTCTTTGTTGATGTTAGAGAGTTCAGAGGGCCCGCAATGGTGCTGAAATTTGGTATAAAACGTCTGTACCAAGACGCGGTTCCTAGGAATCTCTTCACATCTTTTTTCATGGTTGGTGTTGGGAAGTTGAGAATAGCTTCCACCTTCAGCGGGTCTGTGCGGAGACCCTCAGCGTCAACCACATAGCCCAAATACTTTAAGCTATCCCTAAAAAGTTGACATTTTTCGAAGTTAACTGATAAATTAGCTATTTTAAGTTTTTCCAATACGCGCAGCAGCAGGAACACGTGATCCTGGAACGATTCGCTAATTACTATAACGTCGTCTAAGTAACAGAAGACTTTGTGCTCGAACTCCGGTCCAAATAAGGTATCCACTAATCTTTGTTGTGTAGCTGGCGCATTGGTCAACCCAAAAGGCATTACATTAAAAACGAAAGTTCCACGACCCGGAACGTAAAAACTAGTCTTCTCTCTGTCCTTTTTATCCAATGGAATCTGCCAAAAGGATTTTGACAGGTCAATCGATGACAGGAAACGAGCGTCCCTAAGGTTGTCTAAGATCTCCGATATATACGGTAGGCTATAGGCGTCTTTTTTGGTGACCGAGTTAAGCTTCCTACTGTGTAGGCATACCCGAGGTTTACCCTCTTTTTTCTCTACTACTATGACAGGGGAAGACCACGGACTTTCGCCTGGCGAAATTACGCCGAGTTTCAACATTTCGTCTACCTGCTCTGATACGATTCTTTGTTTTTCCGGCAACAACCTATACGAGCGCTGCCTAATAGGAAGTGCATCTCCTGTATCGATCCTATGGGTAATTAGGGATGTTCTACCTAAACCTATACGTTCAAAAGAGATATTTTTAAATTGCTCAATTACGCTATTCGCGATTATTTTTTCTGATGGTTCTAACGTGTCATAGGAATGAAGGGCTAGTGAGGAAGTAGAAGACGTTGTAATATTATAAACTTTAGGGTCTGTGTTACTGATAAAATCTAAGTTAGGTAAATATTTAGGACAAATATTAGTTTTTTTCTAAAAATCAATGCCAAGAATTAAATACGAATTTATTTCTTGTATTACATGAACGTTTAATATTTTAACTATATTTTCGAAAACTATAGGTAACAGAATATTGCCAATAGAATGATAAGACTGACCGCCTGCAGTCGTAACTGTTAATATATCAGCAGTGTTCAATATGAACCCTGCTTTTAGAAGTTATAAATGGGAATTATTCCCTAAAATGGTAATAGCTGAACCCGAATCTAATAGACCTAAATATTTTAAGTTAGGATCTTTAGCAATTGAAACCGTAACATAAGGACGAGGATCGTTATGAGGTAATTTATTAAAAATAGTAGCGACCTTGAAAGTGCGAAAGAAATTTTTTATAGTTGTCAGCCAGTTGGCCCAGTCTTCCTGGTCGAAGTTAAACTGACTGCAACTTTCCTGAGCTAGTTTTTTGTATGATTATTATTTTTTTTTTTTTATTTATTTATTGAAAGGTGGTCCAACGGTTTACATATCTATGATAAATAACTTAAAAATTTCACAGAGGACCAGTTATAGGATCACACGTTTAGGAAACATATTATAAATTCGTACTCATAGGAGCAATAGCATGTGTATCAAGAATAAATCGGTAAAAGTCAATTAACCAAAGAAGTGACGGTTGAGACACCTTCTCGCTGAAGCCGTGTCAATGTTGAAAGGGTCAAATGAAAACTCATATATGGTTAAAATCTCTGCTTGCACGAACCATAAATGAGTTCCGCCTGTAATTGGAATTGAATGATGCAACATTTATAGGCAAATTATGCCTCGCTGACCTACGAGGGATATTAAAGTTAATTTTTTGCAACAAATCAGTGCTATCAATTTCGTTGTTAATAATTTTGGCCAAAAGTGTGAAATCAGCAGTTCGACGTCGATAGTAAAGTGGAAGAATATGAAATTTTTTGCAAAGATTTAAATAATTATAAGAGTGATAAGGAATTTTCAGTTTAAAGCATAGATATTTAATGAATCGCTTTTGTACTTGTTCAATTCGATCAACATATTTGTCATAGCAAGGGTTCCAGATTTGTGAAGCATAATCAAGGTGACTCCTAACGTAAGTGCAGTAAAGGATTTTCAGAGTTTTTGCTTGATTAAAGGAGCTAGATAATCTCATTATAAAACCTAGTGCTTTCGTCGCTCTGGCTACAACTTTATCAATATGTTGATCAAACAAAAGCTTGTAATCATGGTTAACACCTAAATCCCGAACTATATTACTGTTTATGACCGCCTGTCCTTTCAGTTTATAAATTGTCGGAATGGGATGGCGTTTACGACTAAAACTAACAACCGAGCATTTAAGTGGGTTTAGGTCTAATTTGTTCTTCTGGCAATAGTTATCCAGCCGTAAAAGATCCGACTGAAGTGCCTGTATATCTTCCGTCGAAGATATGGAGGAGAATATCTTCATATCGTTGGCGAAACAAAGCAAGCGAGAAGAGTGGAAGCAAGAGTCGATGTCGTTTACGTAGATAATGAACAGCAATGGGCCTAGCAAAGAGCCTTGTGGTACACCGCTAGGGATCGGCACCCAACTGGATATGTAATTGCTTAAGACAACAGCTTGTGACCTATTTTCGATATACGACGAAAACCACCTAAGGAGATCTCCGCAGATTCCAATGTTAAGAAGCTTGTATAAGAGTAGTTTATGATCAATACGGTCGAAGGCTTTGCTATAGTCTGTGTAAACGACATCGACTTGAGCGCCCCTATCCATAACTTCAGTTATGTAGTCGTTTAGAAGAACAAGATTGGTAATCGTCGATCGTCCTCTAAGAAAACCATGTTGAGTCGGGCTAAAAGAATTTTTTAAGGCTGCATAGACCTGATTGTAGACAATTTTTTCAAATACTTTTGCTAGAATACAGAGTTTGGAAATCGGTCTATAGTTGGTAATTTCGAGACTAGAGCCTTTTTTATAGACAGGAGTAATAAAGGCTGATTTCCAGATATGAGGGACAGTGCATTGAGAAAGTGACTTTTTGTATAAAAGAGAGATAGGAATTGCAATTGAATTGTAGCAGTTGATCAAAAGCTTAGGTGAGATATGATCCGGGCCAGCTGATTTAGTAGGATCAAGCTTAAGAATTTGATTTTTGATCATTTCTACGGTAATTTCAATTGAGGAAAGACTAATTGTTGGGTCACTGATTATTGATATCTTTAATCTTTGTTTGAAGGACTTTAGAAGGCGGGCTATATTTGTCCTTACATTTAGGGCAATCTATAACTTTATAACTGCGTTCGCCGCATCTGTAACACTGGAAAGGACTCACGAACGGTTTTTTCTTGGAATTGCACCTAGGGCAAGTAAAAGTAGTGTGGTCCCGAAGGCCACATTTAAAACAATATTTTTTATTTAAGTTTAACGAGGCTAACCTATTTGAATTATATTTATTTTTGTTTGTTTTGATAGACAGATAATTAAATTCTGGTGCTAATGAGCAACCAGGGTTACACGAAGCTTCTTTGAAATTGGAATACCGAGCGTTAATTCTTTCATAGTTTCTGCAGACTTCTCGTAATTCAGAAATGCTAGAAATATTTGGATTCGTAGCCAAAACTCCCGCGTAACACGGCCTAATATTGTGAAGAATTATTTCTAATTTATCCGCCTCTGGCACCGATCTGGAAAGTCGCGAAAACATACCGTGCATAATCGCTAGATAAATAGTTATGCTTTCTTCTTCGCCTTGGCTTCGCGAACGGATCTCGTACATCATTTTGTAGTCAAAGTCAAAAGTGTCGAAGTCCGTTCTTAGCAAAGATAGTAGTTCGTGCCACGAACCTATACCATCCCTTACGCTTCTGAGCTAATGCAAGGCTTCCCCGGTGAAAATTTCTGGCGCTAAACGCAACATTCTCTCGTCCGAAATATTTCGTGCCAACTTGAGCTCTTCTAAGCGAGCGATAAAAGCGCGTATGCAGGATTTGCCGAGGATTGCATATTTTGTCTTTAGAATTTCTGAAAGCGAAGTCCTATCGCAACCTACTTTCGTATTTGTGTATGTTGTTTCCTTCCTCTCGTACGGACTATTTGGTACATTTAAACTATCCTGTACAGAAGTTTTTACCACTAACGGTTTGTTTTTGTTTGTGAAATTATTAAACCTAGTCTGGAGGTCATTGAATTGTTCAACGATATCATCAAAAAGCGTTAATAAAATTTCATTTGTAGGTTTTTCTATTCTTTTTAAACGGAAGTAAATGTGATTAATTAAAGAGCGAGTACGATCTAAAACTGGTTTGTTATCCGGGTTATTGTCTAATGTATCTAAGTTTATAATTATTCTGCTAAAGGTTGCGTTAACTTCTTTCATGTCTGTCTCTATGTCATAGCATGAGTCATAAATCGCGTCCGCAGGATATTCCGAAACAATTTTATTTATTTGCACTCTAAGATCCTCAACCCTGTCTTTAGGTTCTAAACCGCGTATGGCTACTTCATACGTGAGCTCCGGTTTAGTTAAATGTAAATATATAATGGTACGGACCATTTTTAAGCAAAATTATTTTTAAAGAAATTGACTAAGTTCAAGCTAATTCGAATAAATATTTTTATTAAACACCTAAATTGAAGTTAAAATGGCTTAATATATTAATTAATATCTTGTGAGACAATTAATTGAAATTAAAATAGTGAACTGAAATATTTGAAAACAATACGCGACGGAATGTGACACGATTGTGGGCAATGTTAAAATTTTTTATTAAAAACGATTTAAAATAATGTACGTAACCGCTATTACCTTTTCAGAGCATAAAAAAATAAAATTGCAAAACAATAAATGATTGCAACAATAAAAAAATGAATGCAATAAATGCACCAATAAAAAATAAAATCTCTGAAAGGAAATGTCAATTACGCACAAACACAAATGCAAAATACAAATGCTAAAAAAACATGAAATGTAATGCAATGTTATAAAAAAAAACGAAACAAAAATGTTGTAGAAAATTTTTTGCTGTTTGCCCACTGTGCAGTTCACGCGTATGTGGGTAATCGGAGATGGTATTTGATTACCCGGCGGAGTACCGACACCACAAGAGTACGAAAACTTCCCTGTGCTTTGCCCTTAAAACGTTGGCGCCACTTTGTTTCGACCGCCTGACGGCGGGTACAAATAAAAAAACACAATTATAAAAAAATACAATTGTTTATTGAAAACAAAAAAAATATATGTAAGTAAACGAAAACAAATAAAAATCGTAATAAGAAAAAACAAAGAAAAATTAAAATAAGTAATAATTTTTTTTTTTCCACCCGGGGTGTGAATTCTCGGCACAGGGGAGTTTTCGGGTCACACAAAAAAAACCTATGGGCGCTGGGGACTTAACTTTCGGCCGTTCGATCCCGTGACGCGTGGGGGGACTTCGGTAATCAGCTTCCACCGGCAAGGTGGGGAACTTGGAGGTGCCCTATAGAAGGCCCTCAGCCGCCGAGGTCAGCGGGAGTCGACGGGCAGAAGTGTGGCCTGCTGTCTCCCAAACCGTACTTTGGCAACCCGTACGGTGGACCCCCAGTTTTCTGGAACGCGCCGAATTGGACACATGTAGCGCGAAAGATCCGACCCCCAGGCACTAGGTGAGACCAGGAGTGGGCGTCGGCATCTTTCGCGAAGCAATTAAAATTTCACGAAATGGAGTGGTGATATTTACGTCCGGTTGAAATATAATACTAAGGAAAAACAAATATATAATAAAACTTATTACCCAACCCAGAATCAAACCCCAACATTATATTTAGGACTATCACCACTCCACTACGCTATGAGGCACAAAAGATTTTAATTTTTACACATTACGGTAGGTCTATAAAAACATCGAAACAATGACCATTGATATTTTTTTTTGTCGGGTATATTGAGAAAACCCTCTTATCGTGACATCAATCCAGCAAATAAATTTGTGTTACATTATACAATTTGCGGTGGCAATTTTTAATAGATTAACAAAACCAAAAGCTCATTATTTTTATGTATGTTTAGAAATTTAGTATTTACGGAATTTTGACAACAATTATTTTAGAACAATAGATACTCACAAGCCACCGATGTTAAATAACACACGCGTGGAATGTACAGTGGAAATTAATTATCGCGGCCATATCTCTCCTGGTTTCTTGTGGAGGCTGGATCGATTTGGACGAAATTAATATGATAATAGAAATGAAGAAAAGTACCGCGGTGAAACATATTCAAAACTTATCGGAATGATTAAATAGATAAGGTTATATTTTACAAATTTTAAGATACTCGCTGTCACATTTTGTTACGTTGTTAACCCACTATTAAGAAATATATATAGCCATAGAAAAATACACTATTAAAAGGTAGACCAATTCACTTGTTGAATAGTAATCGAATTAATCCAGACACGAAAAATTAGTTAACAACAACCAGAACTATTGGAATTAATTATATTAAACTTACCAAGGGGGTTGAAAAATGTTGCTAATCTAAACTTTTATTTTTTATTTTAATAAAGCACTGTTTAAACTGAACTGAATTGTTGTCGTGCGAGCTCTGGCGTCGAAAAAGGCTTTGTTCCTGCGCGAATTCGTTTTTATATACTGTCTCAGGACGGCCTACTTCCTGCCTGAGGCAACAGTGCGCACTCCCCAGATCTCTTGATCCTTCGTCTGAGACGAGGACAGAGATATGGAAAGAACGGCTCAACCGAAGCAAGGCACGCCCTAAACTATTGTCTGTTTTTTATAAAATTCTTGTGGGACTAAGATAGCAATAATCGAACCGAGCGAGATAGGATCATTGTCCCGTTGTTCGCTATTGTATTATTTCTAGATCCTTCTATGTTGTGGGCGTTTCTTATTAAGTGTTCTAGAAGGAATTTGATTTCCGGTGCCAATGAATACCTTATATGGTCATTATGATGCTATCACTAGTTAAGGCGCGCGGTTTCCATTCGATGTAACAACTAGTTATTTTGTTTGTTTGTGTGTAAAGATTTTTTATTTTTATTTTATATTTTAAAAACTTTGTTACGACGTAACAATACCTCCTCCCCCAGAGAAAGGATTTTACGTAGTAAAATCCGCTGCGGTAAGCGCCTAAATAGGACAGAACTGCCCAGTAACTGTCTCACTTTCATACTTCCACTAACAAATACCTACCATGCGACCTAGCATACGACCTGTCATAGTTGTCTGAGGAAATTTATAATCAACAGACTGATATACAACTAGAGTACAACTCTATTAAAAGATTTGACTCGAGAACAGCACTGCTTGACAAGGAGCGTCTAAGAGGAAGAATACTGAAACGTGAAACATTCGGACGAATCGGCACTGTGAAATACATTTGGTCTTTGATGAATTTGTTACAGTCACGACCTGCTGTAACGAGAAAATTAGTGTAGGCTTACTTAAAGAGTCACTACCCGCTCTATACGCGCAGAACGCAAAACAACAAGACGAATCAGACCCATACCAGAGGTCGCAACCCGCCATAAATGCGCAAAACGCAAAACAATAAACGAATTAGGCCTATACAAGGCTCATAATCCACTATAACGCGCAAAACGCAAAAAAAAAACTATCTCCCAACTAAACGTCAACTTTCGTGTAGGCTTATTTTAATTCATCAAAGGCAACGTAGACAGAGACCGAAACGCAACAACTTTTTAATTTAAAATTATTGTAGACGAGAGAAAGAAAGAAAAAAAATTAAACCAATATTCCGAAACACTATGTATCAAGGAAAACAAGAATCGGACCGTGGACGGTGACGACTATGATTAATATACGAACAATTGATTAAAACAAAATTAACTAAACTAAGCGGCATTGCGAGTATGTCTAGTCTTTAGCGAATTTGTTACAGTCACGACCCGCTGTAACGAAAAGAAAGCAGCAGACGAGTAGACCTATACCAAGAAACTGTCATACTCCGCTAAAAATTTGCAAAACGCAATTAAACAAAACGTGTGTAGACCTATAAAGGAATCATACACACTAAAACAAAACTCCCAATCAAAACATCAAATTCGTGTAGGCTTGTTTTAATCCGCTAAAGACAAACATAATTAATTACTGAACGAAATAATGTTGAATTTAATATTTGCCGATACATGATAAAATAAAACGAATGCTAATATATCATAATATTGATTAGCAACCCTAAAAAAGGAAAAACGTTTTATGAGTCGAACCCACGAAACAGAACGAAAATGATAAGGTAAATTCAACGTGTATAACCCACGTGAATATAACAACATAATAAGTGACTTGATATGAGGATCAGAGACACTATAAAAGTATGACAACATACTACAAAAAAAAAAATTACGAAGGAGAGGAGTGTAGTTTAAAATCCTTGATGTGCCAGTTTCCTAAATTATTTCCAGACATGTCTTCGACGGTGTAGACTAATGGGGAGCGCTTGGCTATTATTTTGAATTTCAAGAATTTCGGAGCTAGTTTTTTCGCGAAGTGAGCATCCTTATCGCTTTGGAAATAGCACCGTTTCCACACAATGTCTCCTACGTTAAAATCTACGGGTTTTCTGCGTAGGTTATAATGTCGCGAGCTTTTGACATGGCTGTTATACAGAGATAGTTGGACTTTGTCGAATATTTTTGCCAAACAGCCGAGGTTTTCCGCGTATTCATCGCGTGGCGAGAGCACCAGATCAATTGGGTCTACATCTGTAGAATAATGCGACCCGCATGGTACAAGTTCTCTACCGTACACTAGTATTTGGTTACCTCGTTAACGGCACTATTCATAGCAAACTGTATCTTTGTTAAGTTTACATCCCAAGTTCTGTGGTGATCTTCTACAAAAGTTGATATGGAGGTGATCAATGTCCTATTATAACGTTCCACAGTGTTTACTTGGGGCGTATATTTAGGCGTGAATTGCACTTTTGGAATTTTATAATATTCGTATAGTTTAGCTAATTCACGACTAATGAATTGCACTCCATTGTCCTGCAAAACCACCTGTGGGATGCCATGCACAAGGAAAACACCTTCCTCTAAACATTTGGCGACATTTGCTGCCGTAGCTCTCCTTAGAGGGAATAGTAAGCAATATTTGGAAAAACAACAACAAACTACTAATATGTAAGCATTCTGCTTACGGGAAACTGGTAAAGGGGCCTACTAGATCTATGGAGGTCATTTGAAATGGTCTGCTACACTCCTTAGGCCTACCTAGTGGACCAAGGGTAGTATGGGTAGGAGATTTATATGCAGTACATGTATCACAAGCTGTCCCAAATTTAGCAGTATCGCCGTACATACCTGGCCAATAATAGCGTAACTTAAGTCTTTGGTAAGTTTTAAAAATTCCCATATGTCCCGCAGTGGGGTCAGAATGGTTGTTTTTTAGTATCGTTTCACGATGTTCTTTAGGAACAACTTCCTTCCATTCGAATTCGGATGTAAGTGGGCTGTTACCCTTCGAGAAACGATACAATTTTCCATTCGTCACCACATAGTTCGGAAAACTAGTAGGCGAACTTACGCAACCGTTGAAGATGTTAAGATACCAGTCGTCTTTGGTAATGTAACTGCGATCACTTGTGGCACTAATTTCTGCTATTGGTACTGCTCTAGATAATGCATCTGGAATTACATTATCTTTACCTTTACGTTGTTTAATAATAAAATTAAAGGCAGAAAGCCTCAGACCCCAGCGGGCGAGACGACCCGTGGGGTTGGACAAGGTTAAAAACCATTTTAAAGCTGAATGGTCAGTGTAAACCGTAAAACACTTACCATTCTCTAAATAACAGCGCCAGTGTTCGAGAGCGTCCAGCACAGCCAGAGTTTCTCTCTCTGTAACGCTATAGTTACGTTCAGGACCCGTTAAAGAGCGGCTCCTGAATGCTATAGGGCGGTCAACGCCATCTATATTTTGGGTGAGCATAGCGCCTAACCCGAAATTACTGGCGTCTATGTGAACTTCGAAAGGAAGGTATACAAAATAATACCGGTGCTGTGACCAAACATGATTTAAGTATCGTGAAGGCCGCTTCCGCTTCCGCTGACCATCTGAAGGGTGAATCACACTTCTTTGTTGATGTTAGAGAGTTCAGAGGGCCCGCAATGGTGCTGAAATTTGGTATAAAACGTCTGTACCAAGACGCGGTTCCTAGGAATCTCTTCACATCTTTTTTCATGGTTGGTGTTGGGAAGTTGAGAATAGCTTCCACCTTCAGCGGGTCTGTGCGGAGACCCTCAGCGTCAACCACATAGCCCAAATACTTTAAGCTATCCCTAAAAAGTTGACATTTTTCGAAGTTAACTGATAAATTAGCTATTTTAAGTTTTTCCAATACGCGCAGCAGCAGGAACACGTGATCCTGGAACGATTCGCTAATTACTATAACGTCGTCTAAGTAACAGAAGACTTTGTGCTCGAACTCCGGTCCAAATAAGGTATCCACTAATCTTTGTTGTGTAGCTGGCGCATTGGTCAACCCAAAAGGCATTACATTAAAAACGAAAGTTCCACGACCCGGAACGTAAAAACTAGTCTTCTCTCTGTCCTTTTTATCCAATGGAATCTGCCAAAAGGATTTTGACAGGTCAATCGATGACAGGAAACGAGCGTCCCTAAGGTTGTCTAAGATCTCCGATATATACGGTAGGCTATAGGCGTCTTTTTTGGTGACCGAGTTAAGCTTCCTACTGTGTAGGCATACCCGAGGTTTACCCTCTTTTTTCTCTACTACTATGACAGGGGAAGACCACGGACTTTCGCCTGGCGAAATTACGCCGAGTTTCAACATTTCGTCTACCTGCTCTGATACGATTCTTTGTTTTTCCGGCAACAACCTATACGAGCGCTGCCTAATAGGAAGTGCATCTCCTGTATCGATCCTATGGGTAATTAGGGATGTTCTACCTAAACCTATACGTTCAAAAGAGATATTTTTAAATTGCTCAATTACGCTATTCGCGATTATTTTTTCTGATGGTTCTAACGTGTCATAGGAATGAAGGGCTAGTGAGGAAGTAGAAGACGTTGTAATATTATAAACTTTAGGGTCTGTGTTACTGATAAAATCTAAGTTAGGTAAATATTTAGGACAAATATTAGTTTTTTTCTAAAAATCAATGCCAAGAATTAAATACGAATTTATTTCTTGTATTACATGAACGTTTAATATTTTAACTATATTTTCGAAAACTATAGGTAACAGAATATTGCCAATAGAATGATAAGACTGACCGCCTGCAGTCGTAACTGTTAATATATCAGCAGTGTTCAATATGAACCCTGCTTTTAGAAGTTATAAATGGGAATTATTCCCTAAAATGGTAATAGCTGAACCCGAATCTAATAGACCTAAATATTTTAAGTTAGGATCTTTAGCAATTGAAACCGTAACATAAGGACGAGGATCGTTATGAGGTAATTTATTAAAAATAGTAGCGACCTTGAAAGTGCGAAATAAATTTTTTATAGTTGTCAGCCAGTTGGCCCAGTCTTCCTGGTCGAAGTTAAACTGACTGCAACTTTCCTGAGCTAGTTTTTTGTATGATTATTATTTTTTTTTTTTTATTTATTTATTGAAAGGTGGTCCAACGGTTTACATATCTATGATAAATAACTTAAAAATTTCACAGAGGACCAGTTATAGGATCACACGTTTAGGAAACATATTATAAATTCGTACTCATAGGAGCAATAGCATGTGTATCAAGAATAAATCGGTAAAAGTCAATTAACCAAAGAAGTGACGGTTGAGACACCTTCTCGCTGAAGCCGTGTCAATGTTGAAAGGGTCAAATGAAAACTCATATATGGTTAAAATCTCTGCTTGCACGAACCATAAATGAGTTCCGCCTGTAATTGGAATTGAATGATGCAACATTTATAGGCAAATTATGCCTCGCTGACCTACGAGGGATATTAAAGTTAATTTTTTGCAACAAATCAGTGCTATCAATTTCGTTGTTAATAATTTTGGCCAAAAGTGTGAAATCAGCAGTTCGACGTCGATAGTAAAGTGGAAGAATATGAAATTTTTTGCAAAGATTTAAATAATTATAAGAGTGATAAGGAATTTTCAGTTTAAAGCATAGATATTTAATGAATCGCTTTTGTACTTGTTCAATTCGATCAACATATTTGTCATAGCAAGGGTTCCAGATTTGTGAAGCATAATCAAGGTGACTCCTAACGTAAGTGCAGTAAAGGATTTTCAGAGTTTTTGCTTGATTAAAGGAGCTAGATAATCTCATTATAAAACCTAGTGCTTTCGTCGCTCTGGCTACAACTTTATCAATATGTTGATCAAACAAAAGCTTGTAATCATGGTTAACACCTAAATCCCGAACTATATTACTGTTTATGACCGCCTGTCCTTTCAGTTTATAAATTGTCGGAATGGGATGGCGTTTACGACTAAAACTAACAACCGAGCATTTAAGTGGGTTTAGGTCTAATTTGTTCTTCTGGCAATAGTTATCCAGCCGTAAAAGATCCGACTGAAGTGCCTGTATATCTTCCGTCGAAGATATGGAGGAGAATATCTTCATATCGTTGGCGAAACAAAGCAAGCGAGAAGAGTGGAAGCAAGAGTCGATGTCGTTTACGTAGATAATGAACAGCAATGGGCCTAGCAAAGAGCCTTGTGGTACACCGCTAGGGATCGGCACCCAACTGGATATGTAATTGCTTAAGACAACAGCTTGTGACCTATTTTCGATATACGACGAAAACCACCTAAGGAGATCTCCGCAGATTCCAATGTTAAGAAGCTTGTATAAGAGTAGTTTATGATCAATACGGTCGAAGGCTTTGCTATAGTCTGTGTAAACGACATCGACTTGAGCGCCCCTATCCATAACTTCAGTTATGTAGTCGTTTAGAAGAACAAGATTGGTAATCGTCGATCGTCCTCTAAGAAAACCATGTTGAGTCGGGCTAAAAGAATTTTTTAAGGCTGCATAGACCTGATTGTAGACAATTTTTTCAAATACTTTTGCTAGAATACAGAGTTTGGAAATCGGTCTATAGTTGGTAATTTCGAGACTAGAGCCTTTTTTATAGACAGGAGTAATAAAGGCTGATTTCCAGATATGAGGGACAGTGCATTGAGAAAGTGACTTTTTGTATAAAAGAGAGATAGGAATTGCAATTGAATTGTAGCAGTTGATCAAAAGCTTAGGTGAGATATGATCCGGGCCAGCTGATTTAGTAGGATCAAGCTTAAGAATTTGATTTTTGATCATTTCTACGGTAATTTCAATTGAGGAAAGACTAATTGTTGGGTCACTGATTATTGATATCTTTAATCTTTGTTTGAAGGACTTTAGAAGGCGGGCTATATTTGTCCTTACATTTAGGGCAATCTATAACTTTATAACTGCGTTCGCCGCATCTGTAACACTGGAAAGGACTCACGAACGGTTTTTTCTTGGAATTGCACCTAGGGCAAGTAAAAGTAGTGTGGTCCCGAAGGCCACATTTAAAACAATATTTTTTATTTAAGTTTAACGAGGCTAACCTATTTGAATTATATTTATTTTTGTTTGTTTTGATAGACAGATAATTAAATTCTGGTGCTAATGAGCAACCAGGGTTACACGAAGCTTCTTTGAAATTGGAATACCGAGCGTTAATTCTTTCATAGTTTCTGCAGACTTCTCGTAATTCAGAAATGCTAGAAATATTTGGATTCGTAGCCAAAACTCCCGCGTAACACGGCCTAATATTGTGAAGAATTATTTCTAATTTATCCGCCTCTGGCACCGATCTGGAAAGTCGCGAAAACATACCGTGCATAATCGCTAGATAAATAGTTATGCTTTCTTCTTCGCCTTGGCTTCGCGAACGGATCTCGTACATCATTTTGTAGTCAAAGTCAAAAGTGTCGAAGTCCGTTCTTAGCAAAGATAGTAGTTCGTGCCACGAACCTATACCATCCCTTACGCTTCTGAGCTAATGCAAGGCTTCCCCGGTGAAAATTTCTGGCGCTAAACGCATCATTCTCTCGTCCGAAATATTTCGTGCCAACTTGAGCTCTTCTAAGCGAGCGATAAAAGCGCGTATGCAGGATTTGCCGAGGATTGCATATTTTGTCTTTAGAATTTCTGAAAGCGAAGTCCTATCGCAACCTACTTTCGTATTTGTGTATGTTGTTTCCTTCCTCTCGTACGGACTATTTGGTACATTTAAACTATCCTGTACAGAAGTTTTTACCACTAACGGTTTGTTTTTGTTTGTGAAATTATTAAACCTAGTCTGGAGGTCATTGAATTGTTCAACGATATCATCAAAAAGCGTTAATAAAATTTCATTTGTAGGTTTTTCTATTCTTTTTAAACGGAAGTAAATGTGATTAATTAAAGAGCGAGTACGATCTAAAACTGGTTTGTTATCCGGGTTATTGTCTAATGTATCTAAGTTTATAATTATTCTGCTAAAGGTTGCGTTAACTTCTTTCATGTCTGTCTCTATGTCATAGCATGAGTCATAAATCGCGTCCGCAGGATATTCCGAAACAATTTTATTTATTTGCACTCTAAGATCCTCAACCCTGTCTTTAGGTTCTAAACCGCGTATGGCTACTTCATACGTGAGCTCCGGTTTAGTTAAATGTAAATATATAATGGTACGGACCATTTTTAAGCAAAATTATTTTTAAAGAAATTGACTAAGTTCAAGCTAATTCGAATAAATATTTTTATTAAACACCTAAATTGAAGTTAAAATGGCTTAATATATTAATTAATATCTTGTGAGACAATTAATTGAAATTAAAATAGTGAACTGAAATATTTGAAAACAATACGCGACGGAATGTGACACGATTGTGGGCAATGTTAAAATTTTTTATTAAAAACGATTTAAAATAATGTACGTAACCGCTATTACCTTTTCAGAGCATAAAAAAATAAAATTGCAAAACAATAAATGATTGCAACAATAAAAAAATGAATGCAATAAATGCACCAATAAAAAATAAAATCTCTGAAAGGAAATGTCAATTACGCACAAACACAAATGCAAAATACAAATGCTAAAAAAACATGAAATGTAATGCAATGTTATAAAAAAAACGAAACAAAAATGTTGTAGAAAATTTTTTGCTGTTTGCCCACTGTGCAGTTCACGCGTATGTGGGTAATCGGAGATGGTATTTGATTACCCGGCGGAGTACCGACACCACAAGAGTACGAAAACTTCCCTGTGCTTTGCCCTTAAAACGTTGGCGCCACTTTGTTTCGACCGCCTGACGGCGGGTACAAATAAAAAAACACAATTATAAAAAAATACAATTGTTTATTGAAAACAAAAAAAATATATGTAAGTAAACGAAAACAAATAAAAATCGTAATAAGAAAAAACAAAGAAAAATTAAAATAAGTAATAATTTTTTTTTTTCCACCCGGGGTGTGAATTCTCGGCACAGGGGAGTTTTCGGGTCACACAAAAAAAACCTATGGGCGCTGGGGACTTAACTTTCGGCCGTTCGATCCCGTGACGCGTGGGGGGACTTCGGTAATCAGCTTCCACCGGCAAGGTGGGGAACTTGGAGGTGCCCTATAGAAGGCCCTCAGCCGCCGAGGTCAGCGGGAGTCGACGGGCAGAAGTGTGGCCTGCTGTCTCCCAAACCGTACTTTGGCAACCCGTACGGTGGACCCCCAGTTTTCTGGAACGCGCCGAATTGGACACATGTAGCGCGAAAGATCCGACCCCCAGGCACTAGGTGAGACCAGGAGTGGGCGTCGGCATCTTTCGCGAAGCAATTAAAATTTCACGAAATGGAGTGGTGATATTTACGTCCGGTTGAAATATAATACTAAGGAAAAACAAATATATAATAAAACTTATTACCCAACCCAGAATATTATATTTAGGACTATCACCACTCCACTACGCTATGAGGCACAAAAGATTTTAATTTTTACACATTACGGTAGGTCTATAAAAACATCGAAACAATGACCATTGATATTTTTTTTTGTCGGGTATATTGAGAAAACCCTCTTATCGTGACATCAATCCAGCAAATAAATTTGTGTTACATTATACAATTTGCGGTGGCAATTTTTAATAGATTAACAAAACCAAAAGCTCATTATTTTTATGTATGTTTAGAAATTTAGTATTTACGGAATTTTGACAACAATTATTTTAGAACAATAGATACTCACAAGCCACCGATGTTAAATAACACACGCGTGGAATGTACAGTGGAAATTAATTATCGCGGCCATATCTCTCCTGGTTTCTTGTGGAGGCTGGATCGATTTGGACGAAATTAATATGATAATAGAAATGAAGAAAAGTACCGCGGTGAAACATATTCAAAACTTATCGGAATGATTAAATAGATAAGGTTATATTTTACAAATTTTAAGATACTCGCTGTCACATTTTGTTACGTTGTTAACCCACTATTAAGAAATATATATAGCCATAGAAAAATACACTATTAAAAGGTAGACCAATTCACTTGTTGAATAGTAATCGAATTAATCCAGACACGAAAAATTAGTTAACAGCAACCAGAACTATTGGAATTAATTATATTAAACTTACCAAGGGGGTTGAAAAATGTTGCTAATCTAAACTTTTATTTTTTATTTTAATAAAGCACTGTTTAAACTGAACTGAATTGTTGTCGTGCGAGCTCTGGCGTCGAAAAAGGCTTTGTTCCTGCGCGAATTCGTTTTTATATACTGTCTCAGGACGGCCTACTTCCTGCCTGAGGCAACAGTGCGCACTCCCCAGATCTCTTGATCCTTCGTCTGAGACGAGGACAGAGATATGGAAAGAACGGCTCAACCGAAGCAAGGCACGCCCTAAACTATTGTCTGTTTTTTATAAAATTCTTGTGGGACTAAGATAGCAATAATCGAACCGAGCGAGATAGGATCATTGTCCCGTTGTTCGCTATTGTATTATTTCTAGATCCTTCTATGTTGTGGGCGTTTCTTATTAAGTGTTCTAGAAGGAATTTGATTTCCGGTGCCAATGAATACCTTATATGGTCATTATGATGCTATCACTAGTTAAGGCGCGCGGTTTCCATTCGATGTAACAACTAGTTATTTTGTTTGTTTGTGTGTAAAGATTTTTTATTTTTATTTTATATTTTAAAAACTTTGTTACGACGTAACAATACCTCCTCCCCCAGAGAAAGGATTTTACGTAGTAAAATCCGCTGCGGTAAGCGCCTAAATAGGACAGAACTGCCCAGTAACTGTCTCACTTTCATACTTCCACTAACAAATACCTACCATGCGACCTAGCATACGACCTGTCATAGTTGTCTGAGGAAATTTATAATCAACAGACTGATATACAACTAGAGTACAACTCTATTAAAAGATTTGACTCGAGAACAGCACTGCTTGACAAGGAGCGTCTAAGAGGAAGAATACTGAAACGTGAAACATTCGGACGAATCGGCACTGTGAAATACATTTGGTCTTTGATGAATTTGTTACAGTCACGACCTGCTGTAACGAGAAAATTAGTGTAGGCTTACTTAAAGAGTCACTACCCGCTCTATACGCGCAGAACGCAAAACAACAAGACGAATCAGACCCATACCAGAGGTCGCAACCCGCCATAAATGCGCAAAACGCAAAACAATAAACGAATTAGGCCTATACAAGGCTCATAATCCACTATAACGCGCAAAACGCAAAAAAAAAACTATCTCCCAACTAAACGTCAACTTTCGTGTAGGCTTATTTTAATTCATCAAAGGCAACGTAGACAGAGACCGAAACGCAACAACTTTTTAATTTAAAATTATTGTAGACGAGAGAAAGAAAGAAAAAAAATTAAACCAATATTCCGAAACACTATGTATCAAGGAAAACAAGAATCGGACCGTGGACGGTGACGACTATGATTAATATACGAACAATTGATTAAAACAAAATTAACTAAACTAAGCGGCATTGCGAGTATGTCTAGTCTTTAGCGAATTTGTTACAGTCACGACCCGCTGTAACGAAAAGAAAGCAGCAGACGAGTAGACCTATACCAAGAAACTGTCATACTCCGCTAAAAATTTGCAAAACGCAATTAAACAAAACGTGTGTAGACCTATAAAGGAATCATACACACTAAAACAAAACTCCCAATCAAAACATCAAATTCGTGTAGGCTTGTTTTAATCCGCTAAAGACAAACATAATTAATTACTGAACGAAATAATGTTGAATTTAATATTTGCCGATACATGATAAAATAAAACGAATGCTAATATATCATAATATTGATTAGCAACCCTAAAAAAGGAAAAACGTTTTATGAGTCGAACCCACGAAACAGAACGAAAATGATAAGGTAAATTCAACGTGTATAACCCACGTGAATATAACAACATAATAAGTGACTTGATATGAGGATCAGAGACACTATAAAAGTATGACAACATACTACCAAAAAAAAAATTACGAAGGAGAGGAGTGTAGTTTAAAATCCTTGATGTGCCAGTTTCCTAAATTATTTCCAGACATGTCTTCGACGGTGTAGACTAATGGGGAGCGCTTGGCTATTATTTTGCATTTCAAGAATTTCGGAGCTAGTTTTTTCGCGAAGTGAGCATCCTTATCGCTTTGGAAATAGCACCGTTTCCACACAATGTCTCCTACGTTAAAATCTACGGGTTTTCTGCGTAGGTTATAATGTCGCGAGCTTTTGACATGGCTGTTATACAGAGATAGTTGGACTTTGTCGAATATTTTTGCCAAACAGCCGAGGTTTTCCGCGTATTCATCGCGTGGCGAGAGCACCAGATCAATTGGGTCTACATCTGTAGAATAATGCGACCCGCATGGTACAAGTTCTCTACCGTACACTAGTATTTGGTTACCTCGTTAACGGCACTATTCATAGCAAACTGTATCTTTGTTAAGTTTACATCCCAAGTTCTGTGGTGATCTTCTACAAAAGTTGATATGGAGGTGATCAATGTCCTATTATAACGTTCCACAGTGTTTACTTGGGGCGTATATTTAGGCGTGAATTGCACTTTTGGAATTTTATAATATTCGTATAGTTTAGCTAATTCACGACTAATGAATTGCACTCCATTGTCCTGCAAAACCACCTGTGGGATGCCATGCACAAGGAAAACACCTTCCTCTAAACATTTGGCGACATTTGCTGCCGTAGCTCTCCTTAGAGGGAATAGTAAGCAATATTTGGAAAAACAACAACAAACTACTAATATGTAAGCATTCTGCTTACGGGAAACTGGTAAAGGGGCCTACTAGATCTATGGAGGTCATTTGAAATGGTCTGCTACACTCCTTAGGCCTACCTAGTGGACCAAGGGTAGTATGGGTAGGAGATTTATATGCAGTACATGTATCACAAGCTGTCCCAAATTTAGCAGTATCGCCGTACATACCTGGCCAATAATAGCGTAACTTAAGTCTTTGGTAAGTTTTAAAAATTCCCATATGTCCCGCAGTGGGGTCAGAATGGTTGTTTTTTAGTATCGTTTCACGATGTTCTTTAGGAACAACTTCCTTCCATTCGAATTCGGATGTAAGTGGGCTGTTACCCTTCGAGAAACGATACAATTTTCCATTCGTCACCACATAGTTCGGAAAACTAGTAGGCGAACTTACGCAACCGTTGAAGATGTTAAGATACCAGTCGTCTTTGGTAATGTAACTGCGATCACTTGTGGCACTAATTTCTGCTATTGGTACTGCTCTAGATAATGCATCTGGAATTACATTATCTTTACCTTTACGTTGTTTAATAATAAAATTAAAGGTAGAAAGCCTCAGACCCCAGCGGGCGAGACGACCCGTGGGGTTGGACAAGGTTAAAAACCATTTTAAAGCTGAATGGTCAGTGTAAACCGTAAAACACTTACCATTCTCTAAATAACAGCGCCAGTGTTCGAGAGCGTCCAGCACAGCCAGAGTTTCTCTCTCTGTAACGCTATAGTTACGTTCAGGACCCGTTAAAGAGCGGCTCCTGAATGCTATAGGGCGGTCAACGCCATCTATATTTTGGGTGAGCATAGCGCCTAACCCGAAATTACTGGCGTCTGTGTGAACTTCGAAAGGAAGGTATACAAAATAATACCGGTGCTGTGACCAAACATGATTTAAGTATCGTGAAGGCCGCTTCCGCTTCCGCTGACCATCTGAAGGGTGAATCACACTTCTTTGTTGATGTTAGAGAGTTCAGAGGGCCCGCAATGGTGCTGAAATTTGGTATAAAACGTCTGTACCAAGACGCGGTTCCTAGGAATCTCTTCACATCTTTTTTCATGGTTGGTGTTGGGAAGTTGAGAATAGCTTCCACCTTCAGCGGGTCTGTGCGGAGACCCTCAGCGTCAACCACATAGCCCAAATACTTTAAGCTATCCCTAAAAAGTTGACATTTTTCGAAGTTAACTGATAAATTAGCTATTTTAAGTTTTTCCAATACGCGCAGCAGCAGGAACACGTGATCCTGGAACGATTCGCTAATTACTATAACGTCGTCTAAGTAACAGAAGACTTTGTGCTCGAACTCCGGTCCAAATAAGGTATCCACTAATCTTTGTTGTGTAGCTGGCGCATTGGTCAACCCAAAAGGCATTACATTAAAAACGAAAGTTCCACGACCCGGAACGTAAAAACTAGTCTTCTCTCTGTCCTTTTTATCCAATGGAATCTGCCAAAAGGATTTTGACAGGTCAATCGATGACAGGAAACGAGCGTCCCTAAGGTTGTCTAAGATCTCCGATATATACGGTAGGCTATAGGCGTCTTTTTTGGTGACCGAGTTAAGCTTCCTACTGTGTAGGCATACCCGAGGTTTACCCTCTTTTTTCTCTACTACTATGACAGGGGAAGACCACGGACTTTCGCCTGGCGAAATTACGCCGAGTTTCAACATTTCGTCTACCTGCTCTGATACGATTCTTTGTTTTTCCGGCAACAACCTATACGAGCGCTGCCTAATAGGAAGTGCATCTCCTGTATCGATCCTATGGGTAATTAGGGATGTTCTACCTAAACCTATACGTTCAAAAGAGATATTTTTAAATTGCTCAATTACGCTATTCGCGATTATTTTTTCTGATGGTTCTAACGTGTCATAGGAATGAAGGGCTAGTGAGGAAGTAGAAGACGTTGTAATATTATAAACTTTAGGGTCTGTGTTACTGATAAAATCTAAGTTAGGTAAATATTTAGGACAAATATTAGTTTTTTTCTAAAAATCAATGCCAAGAATTAAATACGAATTTATTTCTTGTATTACATGAACGTTTAATATTTTAACTATATTTTCGAAAACTATAGGTAACAGAATATTGCCAATAGAATGATAAGACTGACCGCCTGCAGTCGTAACTGTTAATATATCAGCAGTGTTCAATATGAACCCTGCTTTTAGAAGTTATAAATGGGAATTATTCCCTAAAATGGTAATAGCTGAACCCGAATCTAATAGACCTAAATATTTTAAGTTAGGATCTTTAGCAATTGAAACCGTAACATAAGGACGAGGATCGTTATGAGGTAATTTATTAAAAATAGTAGCGACCTTGAAAGTGCGAAAGAAATTTTTTATAGTTGTCAGCCAGTTGGCCCAGTCTTCCTGGTCGAAGTTAAACTGACTGCAACTTTCCTGAGCTAGTTTTTTGTATGATTATTATTTTTTTTTTTTTATTTATTTATTGAAAGGTGGTCCAACGGTTTACATATCTATGATAAATAACTTAAAAATTTCACAGAGGACCAGTTATAGGATCACACGTTTAGGAAACATATTATAAATTCGTACTCATAGGAGCAATAGCATGTGTATCAAGAATAAATCGGTAAAAGTCAATTAACCAAAGAAGTGACGGTTGAGACACCTTCTCGCTGAAGCCGTGTCAATGTTGAAAGGGTCAAATGAAAACTCATATATGGTTAAAATCTCTGCTTGCACGAACCATAAATGAGTTCCGCCTGTAATTGGAATTGAATGATGCAACATTTATAGGCAAATTATGCCTCGCTGACCTACGAGGGATATTAAAGTTAATTTTTTGCAACAAATCAGTGCTATCAATTTCGTTGTTAATAATTTTGGCCAAAAGTGTGAAATCAGCAGTTCGACGTCGATAGTAAAGTGGAAGAATATGAAATTTTTTGCAAAGATTTAAATAATTATAAGAGTGATAAGGAATTTTCAGTTTAAAGCATAGATATTTAATGAATCGCTTTTGTACTTGTTCAATTCGATCAACATATTTGTCATAGCAAGGGTTCCAGATTTGTGAAGCATAATCAAGGTGACTCCTAACGTAAGTGCAGTAAAGGATTTTCAGAGTTTTTGCTTGATTAAAGGAGCTAGATAATCTCATTATAAAACCTAGTGCTTTCGTCGCTCTGGCTACAACTTTATCAATATGTTGATCAAACAAAAGCTTGTAATCATGGTTAACACCTAAATCCCGAACTATATTACTGTTTATGACCGCCTGTCCTTTCAGTTTATAAATTGTCGGAATGGGATGGCGTTTACGACTAAAACTAACAACCGAGCATTTAAGTGGGTTTAGGTCTAATTTGTTCTTCTGGCAATAGTTATCCAGCCGTAAAAGATCCGACTGAAGTGCCTGTATATCTTCCGTCGAAGATATGGAGGAGAATATCTTCATATCGTTGGCGAAACAAAGCAAGCGAGAAGAGTGGAAGCAAGACTCGATGTCGTTTACGTAGATAATGAACAGCAATGGGCCTAGCAAAGAGCCTTGTGGTACACCGCAAGGGATCGGCACCCAACTGGATATGTAATTGCTTAAGACAACAGCTTGTGACCTATTTTCGATATACGACGAAAACCACCTAAGGAGATCTCCGCAGATTCCAATGTTAAGAAGCTTGTATAAGAGTAGTTTATGATCAATACGGTCGAAGGCTTTGCTATAGTCTGTGTAAACGACATCGACTTGAGCGCCCCTATCCATAACTTCAGTTATGTAGTCGTTTAGAAGAACAAGATTGGTAATCGTCGATCGTCCTCTAAGGAAACCATGTTGAGTCGGGCTAAAAGAATTTTTTAAGGCTGCATAGACCTGATTGTAGACAATTTTTTCAAATACTTTTGCTAGAATACAGAGTTTGGAAATCGGTCTATAGTTGGTAATTTCGAGACTAGAGCCTTTTTTATAGACAGGAGTAATAAAGGCTGATTTCCAGATATGAGGGACAGTGCATTGAGAAAGTGACTTTTTGTATAAAAGAGAGATAGGAATTGCAATTGAATTGTAGCAGTTGATCAAAAGCTTAGGTGAGATATGATCCGGGCCAGCTGATTTAGTAGGATCAAGCTTAAGAATTTGATTTTTGATCATTTCTACGGTAATTTCAATTGAGGAAAGACTAATTGTTGGGTCACTGATTATTGATATCTTTAATCTTTGTTTGAAGGACTTTAGAAGGCGGGCTATATTTGTCCTTACATTTAGGGCAATCTATAACTTTATAACTGCGTTCGCCGCATCTGTAACACTGGAAAGGACTCACGAACGGTTTTTTCTTGGAATTGCACCTAGGGCAAGTAAAAGTAGTGTGGTCCCGAAGGCCACATTTAAAACAATATTTTTTATTTAAGTTTAACGAGGCTAACCTATTTGAATTATATTTATTTTTGTTTGTTTTGATAGACAGATAATTAAATTCTGGTGCTAATGAGCAACCAGGGTTACACGAAGCTTCTTTGAAATTGGAATACCGAGCGTTAATTCTTTCATAGTTTCTGCAGACTTCTCGTAATTCAGAAATGCTAGAAATATTTGGATTCGTAGCCAAAACTCCCGCGTAACACGGCCTAATATTGTGAAGAATTATTTCTAATTTATCCGCCTCTGGCACCGATCTGGAAAGTCGCGAAAACATACCGTGCATAATCGCTAGATAAATAGTTATGCTTTCTTCTTCGCCTTGGCTTCGCGAACGGATCTCGTACATCATTTTGTAGTCAAAGTCAAAAGTGTCGAAGTCCGTTCTTAGCAAAGATAGTAGTTCGTGCCACGAACCTATACCATCCCTTACGCTTCTGAGCTAATGCAAGGCTTCCCCGGTGAAAATTTCTGGCGCTAAACGCATCATTCTCTCGTCCGAAATATTTCGTGCCAACTTGAGCTCTTCTAAGCGAGCGATAAAAGCGCGTATGCAGGATTTGCCGAGGATTGCATATTTTGTCTTTAGAATTTCTGAAAGCGAAGTCCTATCGCAACCTACTTTCGTATTTGTGTATGTTGTTTCCTTCCTCTCGTACGGACTATTTGGTACATTTAAACTATCCTGTACAGAAGTTTTTACCACTAACGGTTTGTTTTTGTTTGTGAAATTATTAAACCTAGTCTGGAGGTCATTGAATTGTTCAACGATATCATCAAAAAGCGTTAATAAAATTTCATTTGTAGGTTTTTCTATTCTTTTTAAACGGAAGTAAATGTGATTAATTAAAGAGCGAGTACGATCTAAAACTGGTTTGTTATCCGGGTTATTGTCTAATGTATCTAAGTTTATAATTATTCTGCTAAAGGTTGCGTTAACTTCTTTCATGTCTGTCTCTATGTCATAGCATGAGTCATAAATCGCGTCCGCAGGATATTCCGAAACAATTTTATTTATTTGCACTCTAAGATCCTCAACCCTGTCTTTAGGTTCTAAACCGCGTATGGCTACTTCATACGTGAGCTCCGGTTTAGTTAAATGTAAATATATAATGGTACGGACCATTTTTAAGCAAAATTATTTTTAAAGAAATTGACTAAGTTCAAGCTAATTCGAATAAATATTTTTATTAAACACCTAAATTGAAGTTAAAATGGCTTAATATATTAATTAATATCTTGTGAGACAATTAATTGAAATTAAAATAGTGAACTGAAATATTTGAAAACAATACGCGACGGAATGTGACACGATTGTGGGCAATGTTAAAATTTTTTATTAAAAACGATTTAAAATAATGTACGTAACCGCTATTACCTTTTCAGAGCATAAAAAAATAAAATTGCAAAACAATAAATGATTGCAACAATAAAAAAATGAATGCAATAAATGCACCAATAAAAAATAAAATCTCTGAAAGGAAATGTCAATTACGCACAAACACAAATGCAAAATACAAATGCTAAAAAAACATGAAATGTAATGCAATGTTATAAAAAAAACGAAACAAAAATGTTGTAGAAAATTTTTTGCTGTTTGCCCACTGTGCAGTTCACGCGTATGTGGGTAATCGGAGATGGTATTTGATTACCCGGCGGAGTACCGACACCACAAGAGTACGAAAACTTCCCTGTGCTTTGCCCTTAAAACGTTGGCGCCACTTTGTTTCGACCGCCTGACGGCGGGTACAAATAAAAAAACACAATTATAAAAAAATACAATTGTTTATTGAAAACAAAAAAAATATATGTAAGTAAACGAAAACAAATAAAAATCGTAATAAGAAAAAACAAAGAAAAATTAAAATAAGTAATAATTTTTTTTTTTCCACCCGGGGTGTGAATTCTCGGCACAGGGGAGTTTTCGGGTCACACAAAAAAAACCTATGGGCGCTGGGGACTTAACTTTCGGCCGTTCGATCCCGTGACGCGTGGGGGGACTTCGGTAATCAGCTTCCACCGGCAAGGTGGGGAACTTGGAGGTGCCCTATAGAAGGCCCTCAGCCGCCGAGGTCAGCGGGAGTCGACGGGCAGAAGTGTGGCCTGCTGTCTCCCAAACCGTACTTTGGCAACCCGTACGGTGGACCCCCAGTTTTCTGGAACGCGCCGAATTGGACACATGTAGCGCGAAAGATCCGACCCCCAGGCACTAGGTGAGACCAGGAGTGGGCGTCGGCATCTTTCGCGAAGCAATTAAAATTTCACGAAATGGAGTGGTGATATTTACGTCCGGTTGAAATATAATACTAAGGAAAAACAAATATATAATAAAACTTATTACCCAACCCAGAATATTATATTTAGGACTATCACCACTCCACTACGCTATGAGGCACAAAAGATTTTAATTTTTACACATTACGGTAGGTCTATAAAAACATCGAAACAATGACCATTGATATTTTTTTTTGTCGGGTATATTGAGAAAACCCTCTTATCGTGACATCAATCCAGCAAATAAATTTGTGTTACATTATACAATTTGCGGTGGCAATTTTTAATAGATTAACAAAACCAAAAGCTCATTATTTTTATGTATGTTTAGAAATTTAGTATTTACGGAATTTTGACAACAATTATTTTAGAACAATAGATACTCACAAGCCACCGATGTTAAATAACACACGCGTGGAATGTACAGTGGAAATTAATTATCGCGGCCATATCTCTCCTGGTTTCTTGTGGAGGCTGGATCGATTTGGACGAAATTAATATGATAATAGAAATGAAGAAAAGTACCGCGGTGAAACATATTCAAAACTTATCGGAATGATTAAATAGATAAGGTTATATTTTACAAATTTTAAGATACTCGCTGTCACATTTTGTTACGTTGTTAACCCACTATTAAGAAATATATATAGCCATAGAAAAATACACTATTAAAAGGTAGACCAATTCACTTGTTGAATAGTAATCGAATTAATCCAGACACGAAAAATTAGTTAACAGCAACCAGAACTATTGGAATTAATTATATTAAACTTACCAAGGGGGTTGAAAAATGTTGCTAATCTAAACTTTTATTTTTTATTTTAATAAAGCACTGTTTAAACTGAACTGAATTGTTGTCGTGCGAGCTCTGGCGTCGAAAAAGGCTTTGTTCCTGCGCGAATTCGTTTTTATATACTGTCTCAGGACGGCCTACTTCCTGCCTGAGGCAACAGTGCGCACTCCCCAGATCTCTTGATCCTTCGTCTGAGACGAGGACAGAGATATGGAAAGAACGGCTCAACCGAAGCAAGGCACGCCCTAAACTATTGTCTGTTTTTTATAAAATTCTTGTGGGACTAAGATAGCAATAATCGAACCGAGCGAGATAGGATCATTGTCCCGTTGTTCGCTATTGTATTATTTCTAGATCCTTCTATGTTGTGGGCGTTTCTTATTAAGTGTTCTAGAAGGAATTTGATTTCCGGTGCCAATGAATACCTTATATGGTCATTATGATGCTATCACTAGTTAAGGCGCGCGGTTTCCATTCGATGTAACAACTAGTTATTTTGTTTGTTTGTGTGTAAAGATTTTTTATTTTTATTTTATATTTTAAAAACTTTGTTACGACGTAACAATACCTCCTCCCCCAGAGAAAGGATTTTACGTAGTAAAATCCGCTGCGGTAAGCGCCTAAATAGGACAGAACTGCCCAGTAACTGTCTCACTTTCATACTTCCACTAACAAATACCTACCATGCGACCTAGCATACGACCTGTCATAGTTGTCTGAGGAAATTTATAATCAACAGACTGATATACAACTAGAGTACAACTCTATTAAAAGATTTGACTCGAGAACAGCACTGCTTGACAAGGAGCGTCTAAGAGGAAGAATACTGAAACGTGAAACATTCGGACGAATCGGCACTGTGAAATACATTTGGTCTTTGATGAATTTGTTACAGTCACGACCTGCTGTAACGAGAAAATTAGTGTAGGCTTACTTAAAGAGTCACTACCCGCTCTATACGCGCAGAACGCAAAACAACAAGACGAATCAGACCCATACCAGAGGTCGCAACCCGCCATAAATGCGCAAAACGCAAAACAATAAACGAATTAGGCCTATACAAGGCTCATAATCCACTATAACGCGCAAAACGCAAAAAAAAAACTATCTCCCAACTAAACGTCAACTTTCGTGTAGGCTTATTTTAATTCATCAAAGGCAACGTAGACAGAGACCGAAACGCAACAACTTTTTAATTTAAAATTATTGTAGACGAGAGAAAGAAAGAAAAAAAATTAAACCAATATTCCGAAACACTATGTATCAAGGAAAACAAGAATCGGACCGTGGACGGTGACGACTATGATTAATATACGAACAATTGATTAAAACAAAATTAACTAAACTAAGCGGCATTGCGAATATGTCTAGTCTTTAGCGAATTTGTTACAGTCACGACCCGCTGTAACGAAAAGAAAGCAGCAGACGAGTAGACCTATACCAAGAAACTGTCATACTCCGCTAAAAATTTGCAAAACGCAATTAAACAAAACGTGTGTAGACCTATAAAGGAATCATACACACTAAAACAAAACTCCCAATCAAAACATCAAATTCGTGTAGGCTTGTTTTAATCCGCTAAAGACAAACATAATTAATTACTGAACGAAATAATGTTGAATTTAATATTTGCCGATACATGATAAAATAAAACGAATGCTAATATATCATAATATTGATTAGCAACCCTAAAAAAGGAAAAACGTTTTATGAGTCGAACCCACGAAACAGAACGAAAATGATAAGGTAAATTCAACGTGTATAACCCACGTGAATATAACAACATAATAAGTGACTTGATATGAGGATCAGAGACACTATAAAAGTATGACAACATACTACCAAAAAAAAAATTACGAAGGAGAGGAGTGTAGTTTAAAATCCTTGATGTGCCAGTTTCCTAAATTATTTCCAGACATGTCTTCGACGGTGTAGACTAATGGGGAGCGCTTGGCTATTATTTTGCATTTCAAGAATTTCGGAGCTAGTTTTTTCGCGAAGTGAGCATCCTTATCGCTTTGGAAATAGCACCGTTTCCACACAATGTCTCCTACGTTAAAATCTACGGGTTTTCTGCGTAGGTTATAATGTCGCGAGCTTTTGACATGGCTGTTATACAGAGATAGTTGGACTTTGTCGAATATTTTTGCCAAACAGCCGAGGTTTTCCGCGTATTCATCGCGTGGCGAGAGCACCAGATCAATTGGGTCTACATCTGTAGAATAATGCGACCCGCATGGTACAAGTTCTCTACCGTACACTAGTATTTGGTTACCTCGTTAACGGCACTATTCATAGCAAACTGTATCTTTGTTAAGTTTACATCCCAAGTTCTGTGGTGATCTTCTACAAAAGTTGATATG
This sequence comes from Phalera bucephala, assembly GCA_905147815.2. NCBI lineage: Eukaryota > Metazoa > Arthropoda > Insecta > Lepidoptera > Notodontidae > Phalera > Phalera bucephala. The sequence continues at coordinate 2,257,299 of CAJHXA020000002.1, read as the reverse complement.
GAGGTGATCAATGTCCTATTATAACGTTCCACAGTGTTTACTTGGGGCGTATATTTAGGCGTGAATTGCACTTTTGGAATTTTATAATATTCGTATAGTTTAGCTAATTCACGACTAATGAATTGCACTCCATTGTCCTGCAAAACCACCTGTGGGATGCCATGCACAAGGAAAACACCTTCCTCTAAACATTTGGCGACATTTGCTGCCGTAGCTCTCCTTAGAGGGAATAGTAAGCAATATTTGGAAAAACAACAACAAACTACTAATATGTAAGCATTCTGCTTACGGGAAACTGGTAAAGGGGCCTACTAGATCTATGGAGGTCATTTGAAATGGTCTGCTACACTCCTTAGGCCTACCTAGTGGACCAAGGGTAGTATGGGTAGGAGATTTATATGCAGTACATGTATCACAAGCTGTCCCAAATTTAGCAGTATCGCCGTACATACCTGGCCAATAATAGCGTAACTTAAGTCTTTGGTAAGTTTTAAAAATTCCCATATGTCCCGCAGTGGGGTCAGAATGGTTGTTTTTTAGTATCGTTTCACGATGTTCTTTAGGAACAACTTCCTTCCATTCGAATTCGGATGTAAGTGGGCTGTTACCCTTCGAGAAACGATACAATTTTCCATTCGTCACCACATAGTTCGGAAAACTAGTAGGCGAACTTACGCAACCGTTGAAGATGTTAAGATACCAGTCGTCTTTGGTAATGTAACTGCGATCACTTGTGGCACTAATTTCTGCTATTGGTACTGCTCTAGATAATGCATCTGGAATTACATTATCTTTACCTTTACGTTGTTTAATAATAAAATTAAAGGTAGAAAGCCTCAGACCCCAGCGGGCGAGACGACCCGTGGGGTTGGACAAGGTTAAAAACCATTTTAAAGCTGAATGGTCAGTGTAAACCGTAAAACACTTACCATTCTCTAAATAACAGCGCCAGTGTTCGAGAGCGTCCAGCACAGCCAGAGTTTCTCTCTCTGTAACGCTATAGTTACGTTCAGGACCCGTTAAAGAGCGGCTCCTGAATGCTATAGGGCGGTCAACGCCATCTATATTTTGGGTGAGCATAGCGCCTAACCCGAAATTACTGGCGTCTGTGTGAACTTCGAAAGGAAGGTATACAAAATAATACCGGTGCTGTGACCAAACATGATTTAAGTATCGTGAAGGCCGCTTCCGCTTCCGCTGACCATCTGAAGGGTGAATCACACTTCTTTGTTGATGTTAGAGAGTTCAGAGGGCCCGCAATGGTGCTGAAATTTGGTATAAAACGTCTGTACCAAGACGCGGTTCCTAGGAATCTCTTCACATCTTTTTTCATGGTTGGTGTTGGGAAGTTGAGAATAGCTTCCACCTTCAGCGGGTCTGTGCGGAGACCCTCAGCGTCAACCACATAGCCCAAATACTTTAAGCTATCCCTAAAAAGTTGACATTTTTCGAAGTTAACTGATAAATTAGCTATTTTAAGTTTTTCCAATACGCGCAGCAGCAGGAACACGTGATCCTGGAACGATTCGCTAATTACTATAACGTCGTCTAAGTAACAGAAGACTTTGTGCTCGAACTCCGGTCCAAATAAGGTATCCACTAATCTTTGTTGTGTAGCTGGCGCATTGGTCAACCCAAAAGGCATTACATTAAAAACGAAAGTTCCACGACCCGGAACGTAAAAACTAGTCTTCTCTCTGTCCTTTTTATCCAATGGAATCTGCCAAAAGGATTTTGACAGGTCAATCGATGACAGGAAACGAGCGTCCCTAAGGTTGTCTAAGATCTCCGATATATACGGTAGGCTATAGGCGTCTTTTTTGGTGACCGAGTTAAGCTTCCTACTGTGTAGGCATACCCGAGGTTTACCCTCTTTTTTCTCTACTACTATGACAGGGGAAGACCACGGACTTTCGCCTGGCGAAATTACGCCGAGTTTCAACATTTCGTCTACCTGCTCTGATACGATTCTTTGTTTTTCCGGCAACAACCTATACGAGCGCTGCCTAATAGGAAGTGCATCTCCTGTATCGATCCTATGGGTAATTAGGGATGTTCTACCTAAACCTATACGTTCAAAAGAGATATTTTTAAATTGCTCAATTACGCTATTCGCGATTATTTTTTCTGATGGTTCTAACGTGTCATAGGAATGAAGGGCTAGTGAGGAAGTAGAAGACGTTGTAATATTATAAACTTTAGGGTCTGTGTTACTGATAAAATCTAAGTTAGGTAAATATTTAGGACAAATATTAGTTTTTTTCTAAAAATCAATGCCAAGAATTAAATACGAATTTATTTCTTGTATTACATGAACGTTTAATATTTTAACTATATTTTCGAAAACTATAGGTAACAGAATATTGCCAATAGAATGATAAGACTGACCGCCTGCAGTCGTAACTGTTAATATATCAGCAGTGTTCAATATGAACCCTGCTTTTAGAAGTTATAAATGGGAATTATTCCCTAAAATGGTAATAGCTGAACCCGAATCTAATAGACCTAAATATTTTAAGTTAGGATCTTTAGCAATTGAAACCGTAACATAAGGACGAGGATCGTTATGAGGTAATTTATTAAAAATAGTAGCGACCTTGAAAGTGCGAAAGAAATTTTTTATAGTTGTCAGCCAGTTGGCCCAGTCTTCCTGGTCGAAGTTAAACTGACTGCAACTTTCCTGAGCTAGTTTTTTGTATGATTATTATTTTTTTTTTTTATTTATTTATTGAAAGGTGGTCCAACGGTTTACATATCTATGATAAATAACTTAAAAATTTCACAGAGGACCAGTTATAGGATCACACGTTTAGGAAACATATTATAAATTCGTACTCATAGGAGCAATAGCATGTGTATCAAGAATAAATCGGTAAAAGTCAATTAACCAAAGAAGTGACGGTTGAGACACCTTCTCGCTGAAGCCGTGTCAATGTTGAAAGGGTCAAATGAAAACTCATATATGGTTAAAATCTCTGCTTGCACGAACCATAAATGAGTTCCGCCTGTAATTGGAATTGAATGATGCAACATTTATAGGCAAATTATGCCTCGCTGACCTACGAGGGATATTAAAGTTAATTTTTTGCAACAAATCAGTGCTATCAATTTCGTTGTTAATAATTTTGGCCAAAAGTGTGAAATCAGCAGTTCGACGTCGATAGTAAAGTGGAAGAATATGAAATTTTTTGCAAAGATTTAAATAATTATAAGAGTGATAAGGAATTTTCAGTTTAAAGCATAGATATTTAATGAATCGCTTTTGTACTTGTTCAATTCGATCAACATATTTGTCATAGCAAGGGTTCCAGATTTGTGAAGCATAATCAAGGTGACTCCTAACGTAAGTGCAGTAAAGGATTTTCAGAGTTTTTGCTTGATTAAAGGAGCTAGATAATCTCAATATAAAACCTAGTGCTTTCGTCGCTCTGGCTACAACTTTATCAATATGTTGATCAAACAAAAGCTTGTAATCATGGTTAACACCTAAATCCCGAACTATATTACTGTTTATGACCGCCTGTCCTTTCAGTTTATAAATTGTCGGAATGGGATGGCGTTTACGACTAAAACTAACAACCGAGCATTTAAGTGGGTTTAGGTCTAATTTGTTCTTCTGGCAATAGTTATCCAGCCGTAAAAGATCCGACTGAAGTGCCTGTATATCTTCCGTCGAAGATATGGAGGAGAATATCTTCATATCGTTGGCGAAACAAAGCAAGCGAGAAGAGTGGAAGCAAGAGTCGATGTCGTTTACGTAGATAATGAACAGCAATGGGCCTAGCAAAGAGCCTTGTGGTACACCGCTAGGGATCGGCACCCAACTGGATATGTAATTGCTTAAGACAACAGCTTGTGACCTATTTTCGATATACGACGAAAACCACCTAAGGAGATCTCCGCAGATTCCAATGTTAAGAAGCTTGTATAAGAGTAGTTTATGATCAATACGGTCGAAGGCTTTGCTATAGTCTGTGTAAACGACATCGACTTGAGCGCCCCTATCCATAACTTCAGTTATGTAGTCGTTTAGAAGAACAAGATTGGTAATCGTCGATCGTCCTCTAAGAAAACCATGTTGAGTCGGGCTAAAAGAATTTTTTAAGGCTGCATAGACCTGATTGTAGACAATTTTTTCAAATACTTTTGCTAGAATACAGAGTTTGGAAATCGGTCTATAGTTGGTAATTTCGAGACTAGAGCCTTTTTTATAGACAGGAGTAATAAAGGCTGATTTCCAGATATGAGGGACAGTGCATTGAGAAAGTGACTTTTTGTATAAAAGAGAGATAGGAATTGCAATTGAATTGTAGCAGTTGATCAAAAGCTTAGGTGAGATATGATCCGGGCCAGCTGATTTAGTAGGATCAAGCTTAAGAATTTGATTTTTGATCATTTCTACGGTAATTTCAATTGAGGAAAGACTAATTGTTGGGTCACTGATTATTGATATCTTTAATCTTTGTTTGAAGGACTTTAGAAGGCGGGCTATATTTGTCCTTACATTTAGGGCAATCTATAACTTTATAACTGCGTTCGCCGCATCTGTAACACTGGAAAGGACTCACGAACGGTTTTTTCTTGGAATTGCACCTAGGGCAAGTAAAAGTAGTGTGGTCCCGAAGGCCACATTTAAAACAATATTTTTTATTTAAGTTTAACGAGGCTAACCTATTTGAATTATATTTATTTTTGTTTGTTTTGATAGACAGATAATTAAATTCTGGTGCTAATGAGCAACCAGGGTTACACGAAGCTTCTTTGAAATTGGAATACCGAGCGTTAATTCTTTCATAGTTTCTGCAGACTTCTCGTAATTCAGAAATGCTAGAAATATTTGGATTCGTAGCCAAAACTCCCGCGTAACACGGCCTAATATTGTGAAGAATTATTTCTAATTTATCCGCCTCTGGCACCGATCTGGAAAGTCGCGAAAACATACCGTGCATAATCGCTAGATAAATAGTTATGCTTTCTTCTTCGCCTTGGCTTCGCGAACGGATCTCGTACATCATTTTGTAGTCAAAGTCAAAAGTGTCGAAGTCCGTTCTTAGCAAAGATAGTAGTTCGTGCCACGAACCTATGCCATCCCTTACGCTTCTGAGCTAATGCAAGGCTTCCCCGGTGAAAATTTCTGGCGCTAAACGCATCATTCTCTCGTCCGAAATATTTCGTGCCAACTTGAGCTCTTCTAAGCGAGCGATAAAAGCGCGTATGCAGGATTTGCCGTCATATTTTGTCTTTAGAATTTCTGAAAGCGAAGTCCTATCGCAACCTACTTTCGTATTTGTGTATGTTGTTTCCTTCCTCTCGTACGGACTATTTGGTACATTTAAACTATCCTGTACAGAAGTTTTTACCACTAACGGTTTGTTTTTGTTTGTGAAATTATTAAACCTAGTCTGGAGGTCATTGAATTGTTCAACGATATCATCAAAAAGCGTTAATAAAATTTCATTTGTAGGTTTTTCTATTCTTTTTAAACGGAAGTAAATGTGATTAATTAAAGAGCGAGTACGATCTAAAACTGGTTTGTTATCCGGGTTATTGTCTAATGTATCTAAGTTTATAATTATTCTGCTAAAGGTTGCGTTAACTTCTTTCATGTCTGTCTCTATGTCATAGCATGAGTCATAAATCGCGTCCGCAGGATATTCCGAAACAATTTTATTTATTTGCACTCTAAGATCCTCAACCTTGTCTTTAGGTTCTAAACCGCGTATGGCTACTTCATACGTGAGCTCCGGTTTAGTTAAATGTAAATATATAATGGTACGGACCATTTTTAAGCAAAATTATTTTTAAAGAAATTGACTAAGTTCAAGCTAATTCGAATAAATATTTTTATTAAACACCTAAATTAAAGTTAAAATGGCTTAATATATTAATTAATATCTTGTGAGACAATTAATTAAAATTAAAATAGTGAACTGAAATATTTGAAAACAATACGCGACGGAATGTGACACGATTGTGGGCAATGTTAAAAAAAATTATTAAAAACGATTTAAAATAATGTACGTAACCGCTATTACCTTTTCAGAGCATAAAAAAATAAAATTGCAAAACAATAAATGATTGCAACAATAAAAAAATGAATGCAATAAATGCACCAATAAAAAATAAAATCTCTGAAAGGAAATGTCAATTACGCACAAACACAAATGCAAAATACAAATGCTAAAAAAACATGAAATGTAATGCAATGTTATAAAAAAAACGAAACAAAAATGTTGTAGAAAATTTTTTGCTGTTTGCCCACTGTGCAGTTCACGCGTATGTGGGTAATCGGAGATGGTATTTGATTACCCGGCGGAGTACCGACACCACAAGAGTACGAAAACTTCCCTGTGCTTTGCCCTTAAAACGTTGGCGCCACTTTGTTTCGACCGCCTGACGGCGGGTACAAATAAAAAAACACAATTATAAAAAAATACAATTGTTTATTGAAAACAAAAAAAATATATGTAAATAAACGAAAACAAATAAAAATCGTAATAAGATGGTACTTTTCTTCATTTCTATTATCATATTAATTTCGTCCAAATCGATCCAGCCTCCACAAGAAACCAGGAGAGATATGGCCGCGATAATTAATTTCCACTGTGCATTCCACGCGTGTGTTATTTAACATCGGTGGCTTGTGAGTATCTATTGTTCTAAAATAATTGTTGTCAAAATTCCGTAAATACTAAATTTCTAAACATACATAAAAATAATGAGCTTTTGGTTTTGTTAATCTATTAAAAATTGCCACCGCAAATTGTATAATGTAACACAAATTTATTTGCTGGATTGATGTCACGATAAGAGGGTTTTCTCAATATACCCGACAAAAAAAAATATCAATGGTCATTGTTTCGATGTTTTTATAGACCTACCGTAATGTGTAAAAATTAAAATCTTTTGTGCCTCATAGCGTAGTGGAGTGGTGATAGTCCTAAATATAATGTTGGGGTTTGATTCTGGGTTGGGTAATAAGTTTTATTATATATTTGTTTTTCCTTAGTATTATATTTCAACCGGACGTAAATATCACCACTCCATTTCGTGAAATTTTAATTGCTTCGCGAAAGATGCCGACGCCCACTCCTGGTCTCACCTAGTGCCTGGGGGTCGGATCTTTCGCGCTACATGTGTCCAATTCGGCGCGTTCCAGAAAACTGGGGGTCCACCGTACGGGTTGCCAAAGTACGGTTTGGGAGACAGCAGGCCACACTTCTGCCCGTCGACTCCCGCTGACCTCGGCGGCTGAGGGCCTTCTATAGGGCACCTCCAAGTTCCCCACCTTGCCGGTGGAAGCTGATTACCGAAGTCCCCCCACGCGTCACGGGATCGAACGGCCGAAAGTTAAGTCCCCAGCGCCCATAGGTTTTTTTTGTGTGACCCGAAAACTCCCCTGTGCCGAGAATTCACACCCCGGGTGGAAAAAAAAAAATTATTACTTATTTTAATTTTTCTTTGTTTTTTCTTATTACGATTTTTATTTGTTTTCGTTTATTTACATATATTTTTTTTGTTTTCAATAAACAATTGTATTTTTTTATAATTGTGTTTTTTTATTTGTACCCGCCGTCAGGCGGTCGAAACAAAGTGGCGCCAACGTTTTAAGGGCAAAGCACAGGGAAGTTTTCGTACTCTTGTGGTGTCGGTACTCCGCCGGGTAATCAAATACCATCTCCGATTACCCACATACGCGTGAACTGCACAGTGGGCAAACAGCAAAAAATTTTCTACAACATTTTTGTTTCGTTTTTTTTATAACATTGCATTACATTTCATGTTTTTTTAGCATTTGTATTTTGCATTTGTGTTTGTGCGTAATTGACATTTCCTTTCAGAGATTTTATTTTTTATTGGTGCATTTATTGCATTCATTTTTTTATTGTTGCAATCATTTATTGTTTTGCAATTTTATTTTTTTATGCTCTGAAAAGGTAATAGCGGTTACGTACATTATTTTAAATCGTTTTTAATAATTTTTTTTAACATTGCCCACAATCGTGTCACATTCCGTCGCGTATTGTTTTCAAATATTTCAGTTCACTATTTTAATTTCAATTAATTGTTTCACAAGATATTAATTAATATATTAAGCCATTTTAACTTCAATTTAGGTGTTTAATAAAAATATTTATTCGAATTAGCTTGAACTTAGTCAATTTCTTTAAAAATAATTTTGCTTAAAAATGGTCCGTACCATTATATATTTACATTTAACTAAACCGGAGCTCACGTATGAAGTAGCCATACGCGGTTTAGAACCTAAAGACAAGGTTGAGGATCTTAGAGTGCAAATAAATAAAATTGTTTCGGAATATCCTGCGGACGCGATTTATGACTCATGCTATGACATAGAGACAGACATGAAAGAAGTTAACGCAACCTTTAGCAGAATAATTATAAACTTAGATACATTAGACAATAACCCGGATAACAAACCAGTTTTAGATCGTACTCGCTCTTTAATTAATCACATTTACTTCCGTTTAAAAAGAATAGAAAAACCTACAAATGAAATTTTATTAACGCTTTTTGATGATATCGTTGAACAATTCAATGACCTCCAGACTAGGTTTAATAATTTCACAAACAAAAACAAACCGTTAGTGGTAAAAACTTCTGTACAGGATAGTTTAAATGTACCAAATAGTCCGTACGAGAGGAAGGAAACAACATACACAAATACGAAAGTAGGTTGCGATAGGACTTCGCTTTCAGAAATTCTAAAGACAAAATATGACGGCAAATCCTGCATACGCGCTTTTATCGCTCGCTTAGAAGAGCTCAAGTTGGCACGAAATATTTCGGACGAGAGAATGATGCGTTTAGCGCCAGAAATTTTCACCGGGGAAGCCTTGCATTAGCTCAGAAGCGTAAGGGATGGCATAGGTTCGTGGCACGAACTACTATCTTTGCTAAGAACGGACTTCGACACTTTTGACTTTGACTACAAAATGATGTACGAGATCCGTTCGCGAAGCCAAGGCGAAGAAGAAAGCATAACTATTTATCTAGCGATTATGCACGGTATGTTTTCGCGACTTTCCAGATCGGTGCCAGAGGCGGATAAATTAGAAATAATTCTTCACAATATTAGGCCGTGTTACGCGGGAGTTTTGGCTACGAATCCAAATATTTCTAGCATTTCTGAATTACGAGAAGTCTGCAGAAACTATGAAAGAATTAACGCTCGGTATTCCAATTTCAAAGAAGCTTCGTGTAACCCTGGTTGCTCATTAGCACCAGAATTTAATTATCTGTCTATCAAAACAAACAAAAATAAATATAATTCAAATAGGTTAGCCTCGTTAAACTTAAATAAAAAATATTGTTTTAAATGTGGCCTTCGGGACCACACTACTTTTACTTGCCCTAGGTGCAATTCCAAGAAAAAACCGTTCGTGAGTCCTTTCCAGTGTTACAGATGCGGCGAACGCAGTTATAAAGTTATAGATTGCCCTAAATGTAAGGACAAATATAGCCCGCCTTCTAAAGTCCTTCAAACAAAGATTAAAGATATCAATAATCAGTGACCCAACAATTAGTCTTTCCTCAATTGAAATTACCGTAGAAATGATCAAAAATCAAATTCTTAAGCTTGATCCTACTAAATCAGCTGGCCCGGATCATATCTCACCTAAGCTTTTGATCAACTGCTACAATTCAATTGCAATTCCTATCTCTCTTTTATACAAAAAGTCACTTTCTCAATGCACTGTCCCTCATATCTGGAAATCAGCCTTTATTACTCCTGTCTATAAAAAAGGCTCTAGTCTCGAAATTACCAACTATAGACCGATTTCCAAACTCTGTATTCTAGCAAAAGTATTTGAAAAAATTGTCTACAATCAGGTCTATGCAGCCTTAAAAAATTCTTTTAGCCCGACTCAACATGGTTTTCTTAGAGGACGATCGACGATTACCAATCTTGTTCTTCTAAACGACTACATAACTGAAGTTATGGATAGGGGCGCTCAAGTCGATGTCGTTTACACAGACTATAGCAAAGCCTTCGACCGTATTGATCATAAACTACTCTTATACAAGCTTCTTAACATTGGAATCTGCGGAGATCTCCTTAGGTGGTTTTCGTCGTATATCGAAAATAGGTCACAAGCTGTTGTCTTAAGCAATTACATATCCAGTTGGGTGCCGATCCCTTGCGGTGTACCACAAGGCTCTTTGCTAGGCCCATTGCTGTTCATTATCTACGTAAACGACATCGAGTCTTGCTTCCACTCTTCTCGCTTGCTTTGTTTCGCCAACGATATGAAGATATTCTCCTCCATATCTTCGACGGAAGATATACAGGCACTTCAGTCGGATCTTTTACGGCTGGATAACTATTGCCAGAAGAACAAATTAGACCTAAACCCACTTAAATGCTCGGTTGTTAGTTTTAGTCGTAAACGCCATCCCATTCCGACAATTTATAAACTGAAAGGACAGGCGGTCATAAACAGTAATATAGTTCGGGATTTAGGTGTTAACCATGATTACAAGCTTTTGTTTGATCAACATATTGATAAAGTTGTAGCCAGAGCGACGAAAGCACTAGGTTTTATAATGAGATTATCTAGCTCCTTTAATCAAGCAAAAACTCTGAAAATCCTTTACTGCACTTACGTTAGGAGTCACCTTGATTATGCTTCACAAATCTGGAACCCTTGCTATGACAAATATGTTGATCGAATTGAACAAGTACAAAAGCGATTCATTAAATATCTATGCTTTAAACTGAAAATTCCTTATCACTCTTATAATTATTTAAATCTTTGCAAAAAATTTCATATTCTTCCACTTTACTATCGACGTCGAACTGCTGATTTCACACTTTTGGCCAAAATTATTAACAACGAAATTGATAGCACTGATTTGTTGCAAAAAATTAACTTTAATATCCCTCGTAGGTCAGCGAGGCATAATTTGCCTATAAATGTTGCATCATTCAATTCCAATTACAGGCGGAACTCATTTATGGTTCGTGCAAGCAGAGATTTTAACCATATATGAGTTTTCATTTGACCCTTTCAACATTGACACGGCTTCAGCGAGAAGGTGTCTCAACCGTCACTTCTTTGGTTAATTGACTTTTACCGATTTATTCTTGATACACATGCTATTGCTCCTATGAGTACGAATTTATAATATGTTTCCTAAACGTGTGATCCTATAACTGGTCCTCTGTGAAATTTTTAAGTTATTTATCATAGATATGTAAACCGTTGGACCACCTTTCAATAAATAAATAAAAAAAAAAAATAATAATCATACAAAAAACTAGCTCAGGAAAGTTGCAGTCAGTTTAACTTCGACCAGGAAGACTGGGCCAACTGGCTGACAACTATAAAAAATTTCTTTCGCACTTTCAAGGTCGCTACTATTTTTAATAAATTACCTCATAACGATCCTCGTCCTTATGTTACGGTTTCAATTGCTAAAGATCCTAACTTAAAATATTTAGGTCTATTAGATTCGGGTTCAGCTATTACCATTTTAGGGAATAATTCCCATTTATAACTTCTAAAAGCAGGGTTCATATTGAACACTGCTGATATATTAACAGTTACGACTGCAGGCGGTCAGTCTTATCATTCTATTGGCAATATTCTGTTACCTATAGTTTTCGAAAATATAGTTAAAATATTAAACGTTCATGTAATACAAGAAATAAATTCGTATTTAATTCTTGGCATTGATTTTTAGAAAAAAACTAATATTTGTCCTAAATATTTACCTAACTTAGATTTTATCAGTAACACAGACCCTAAAGTTTATAATATTACAACGTCTTCTACTTCCTCACTAGCCCTTCATTCCTATGACACGTTAGAACCATCAGAAAAAATAATCGCGAATAGCGTAATTGAGCAATTAAAAATATCTCTTTTGAACGTATAGGTTTAGGTAGAACATCCCTAATTACCCATAGGATCGATACAGGAGATGCACTTCCTATTAGGCAGCGCTCGTATAGGTTGTTGCCGGAAAAACAAAGAATCGTATCAGAGCAGGTAGACGAAATGTTGAAACTCGGCGTAATTTCGCCAGGCGAAAGTCCGTGGTCTTCCCCTGTCATAGTAGTAGAGAAAAAAGAGGGTAAACCTCGGGTATGCCTACACAGTAGGAAGCTTAACTCGGTCACCAAAAAAGACGCCTATAGCCTACCGTATATATCGGAGATCTTAGACAACCTTAGGGACGCTCGTTTCCTGTCATCGATTGACCTGTCAAAATCCTTTTGGCAGATTCCATTGGATAAAAAGGACAGAGAGAAGACTAGTTTTTACGTTCCGGGTCGTGGAACTTTCGTTTTTAATGTAATGCCTTTTGGGTTGACCAATGCGCCAGCTACACAACAAAGATTAGTGGATACCTTATTTGGACCGGAGTTCGAGCACAAAGTCTTCTGTTACTTAGACGACGTTATAGTAATTAGCGAATCGTTCCAGGATCACGTGTTCCTGCTGCTGCGCGTATTGGAAAAACTTAAAATAGCTAATTTATCAGTTAACTTCGAAAAATGTCAACTTTTTAGGGATAGCTTAAAGTATTTGGGCTATGTGGTTGACGCTGAGGGTCTCCGCACAGACCCGCTGAAGGTGGAAGCTATTCTCATCTTCCCAACACCAACCATGAAAAAAGATGTGAAGAGATTCCTAGGAACCGCGTCTTGGTACAGACGTTTTATACCAAATTTCAGCACCATTGCGGGCCCTCTGAACTCTCTAACATCAACAAAGAAGTGTGATTCACCCTTCAGATGGTCAGCGGAAGCGGAAGCGGCCTTCACGATACTTAAATCATGTTTGGTCACAGCACCGGTATTATTTTGTATACCTTCCTTTCGAAGTTCACACAGACGCCAGTAATTTCGGGTTAGGCGCTATGCTCACCCAAAATATAGATGGCGTTGACCGCCCTATAGCATTCAGGAGCCGCTCTTTAACGGGTCCTGAACGTAACTATAGCGTTACAGAGAGAGAAACTCTGGCTGTGCTGGACGCTCTCGAACACTGGCGCTGTTATTTAGAGAATGGTAAGTGTTTTACGGTTTACACTGACCATTCAGCTTTAAAATGGTTTTTAACCTTGTCCAACCCCACGGGTCGTCTCGCCCGCTGGGGTCTGAGGCTTTCTACCTTTAATTTTATTATTAAACAACGTAAAGGTAAAGATAATGTAATTCCAGATGCATTATCTAGAGCAGTACCAATAGCAGAAATTAGTGCCACAAGTGATCGCAGTTACATTACCAAAGACGACTGGTATCTTAACATCTTCAACGGTTGCGTAAGTTCGCCTACTAGTTTTCCGAACTATGTGGTGACGAATGGAAAATTGTATCGTTTCTCGAAGGGTAACAGCCCACTTACATCCGAATTCGAATGGAAGGAAGTTGTTCCTAAAGAACATCGTGAAACGATACTAAAAAACAACCATTCTGACCCCACTGCGGGACATATGGGAATTTTTAAAACTTACCAAAGACTTAAGTTACGCTATTATTGGCCAGGTATGTACGGCGATACTGCTAAATTTGGGACAGCTTGTGATACATGTACTGCATATAAATCTCCTACCCATACTACCCTTGGTCCACTAGGTAGGCCTAAGGAGTGTAGCAGACCATTTCAAATGACCTCCATAGATCTAGTAGGCCCCTTTACCAGTTTCCCGTAAGCAGAATGCTTACATATTAGTAGTTTGTTGTTGTTTTTCCAAATATTGCTTACTATTCCCTCTAAGGAGAGCTACGGCAGCAAATGTCGCCAAATGTTTAGAGGAAGGTGTTTTCCTTGTGCATGGCATCCCACAGGTGGTTTTGCAGGACAATGGAGTGCAATTCATTAGTCGTGAATTAGCTAAACTATACGAATATTATAAAATTCCAAAAGTGCAATTCACGCCTAAATATACGCCCCAAGTAAACACTGTGGAACGTTATAATAGGACATTGATCACCTCCATATCAACTTTTGTAGAAGATCACCACAGAACTTGGGATGTAAACTTAACAAAGATACAGTTTGCTATGAATAGTGCCGTTAACGAGGTAACCAAATACTAGTGTACGGTAGAGAACTTGTACCATGCGGGTCGCATTATTCTACAGATGTAGACCCAATTGATCTGGTGCTCTCGCCACGCGATGAATACGCGGAAAACCTCGGCTGTTTGGCAAAAATATTCGACAAAGTCCAACTATCTCTGTATAACAGCCATGTCAAAAGCTCGCGACATTATAACCTACGCAGAAAACCCGTAGATTTTAACGTAGGAGACATTGTGTGGAAACGGTGCTATTTCCAAAGCGATAAGGATGCTCACTTCGCGAAAAAACTAGCTCCGAAATTCTTGAAATGCAAAATAATAGCCAAGCGCTCCCCATTAGTCTACACCGTCGAAGACATGTCTGGAAATAATTTAGGAAACTGGCACATCAAGGATTTTAAACTACACTCCTCTCCTTCGTAATTTTTTTTTTGGTAGTATGTTGTCATACTTTTATAGTGTCTCTGATCCTCATATCAAGTCACTTATTATGTTGTTATATTCACGTGGGTTATACACGTTGAATTTACCTTATCATTTTCGTTCTGTTTCGTGGGTTCGACTCATAAAACGTTTTTCCTTTTTTAGGGTTGCTAATCAATATTATGATATATTAGCATGGCCGTGTGGTGCCGGCAGAGCAGAATAGCGCCACCCCATATCTTCCCGTGGGTATCGTAGAAGGCGATTAAGGGAGTGTGAGAAAATACTGACTCCTTGTATCTTTCTCACCGTGATACTGCTCCGTCTGTCTGAGTCCTTCTCCGGTCGTAACGGTCTCCGTTCCACTGGGCCCAGAAGGATAAGGATGAGTATGTGCACCTGTGTCTCGCGCGTATACTTGTGCACCTTAATATTTCCTGCGCATCTGACCGCTTCCGTTACTGGACTCCGAGTACGCAAAAGTCCTGTGGCGATGGGTAGAAGTAGAGAGGTCTAGCCTGATGCAAACTAGGCTTTGTCTGATATCTGCACGCAGGCGGTCCCGGGGGCGTGAGAACACGCCGTGGTCGTTTCCGAGCTGCACATTTGGGACGACAGCACGGGCTCGGCAGCACTTGGGATGTCAAAGCAGCCCTGTTTAGGGAGGCACTGCTTTCCCCGCTCAGCTGGGGAGGGGGCTAGAAAAGGTGCCCTAAAAAATGCTCGTCCCGACATGGCAGGTGGTAGTAACCGCGGCTATCATCGCATCATTTAAATCGTGGTCGACGCCGCAAAGGAAATTTAAAAAGAACACCTGTTATGACATTCGGCGCGTGGAACGTGAGAACGCTTCTTGATCGAGATGTCAACGCCTGCCCCGAACGTAAGACCGCCATAGTAGCTCGGGAACTTCATCGCTATAGCGTGGATGTGGCTGCTCTCAGCGAAACACATCTCCCCGATGAAGGAGAGCTGGTGGAAGCAGGTGGCGGCTACACTTTCTTCTGGAAAGGTACCGCTGCCTCCGAAACTCGACGATCAGGGGTAGGTTTTGCCATCAAGAATCACTTAGCAAAGCATTTAGAGGAGTACCCTGTACATATCTCAGACCGCGTAACCACACTGCGCCTTCACCTGGACAAAGACAACTACCTTAATGTCATCAGTGTCTATGCTCCAACGTTAGACAAGTCTGATGACATCAAGGAAAAGTTCTATGAGGAAGTGACACATTGCCTCGATAGCTTCAACGCCAGGGAGCAGGTTTTATTGCTGGGCGATTTCAATGCCAGGGTTGGACGGGACTATGAGGCTTGGCCTGGAGTTCTGGGTAGACATGGAGTTGGCAACATGAACAGCAATGGTCAGTTGCTGCTCAGTCTTTGTGCTCAATACGGTCTGGCAATTACGAACACTATGTTTAGACTTGCCGCCAAGTACAAGACAACATGGATGCACCCAAGATCTAAGCATTGGCATTTGATTGACTATGCTATCGTGAGACAAAAAGATTTCAGCCAAGTACAGGTCACCCGCGTGATGCGTGGTGCGCACTGCTGGTCTGACCACCGACTTATTGTCACTAAGCTACGAATCCGCCTCCGTCGCCCGCGTAGATCTCTTATAAAAAAGCTTGCTTCTTTGAACTTGGATAAGCTAGAAGATATCGCGGTCAGGGAGAAATACGCTGAAGCCCTGTCTGAAAAGCTGATGCCAGCTAATGAGGTAGGTGATGTTGATGCTGCCTGGGGAACTATGTCATCTCATATCATGGATACCGCTTCAACTGTACTGGGTAAAAAAATCCGTCGCAACGAAGACTGGTTTGATGGAAATGATGAAACCCTGCGGGCAGCATTCGACAAACACCGAGATCTCCTGCGACAGCACAAAAGGCAGAGAGGAAGCGTTGCGGTTGTTAAAGCTAGTGACCTCGAATTGCGCAAGCTGTCTCGACATATGAAAGACAAGTGGTGGCAGGACAAAGCTAGTCACATGCAATGGCTCATTGACACAAACCAGCTGGGTGAGTTCTACAGTGAGGTACGTAAGCTGATTGGTTCATCCTACCAAGCTCGGGTGCCTTTAAGGTCTCTAGACGGTAGTCACATGTTGACAAGCAAGGAGGATATACTAAACCGCTGGGCGGAGCACTTCAACATTCTGCTAAATGTGGATCGATCAGCTGATCTGCAAAGTATCGGTTTAATGCCTCAGCTCCCTATCGCCTTTGAGCTGGACGAGACTCTATTGCGTGACGAGGTTGTTACTGCCATCAGACAGCAACAAAACAAACGGGCGGCTGGCATTGACCTTATACCGGGAGAGCTGATAAGATACGGCGGAGAGGAGTTGCACACGTTAGTGTGGGAACTATTTGTTCGCATGTGGGAGGAGGAGCGCGTTCCGGATACCTTTAAAGTATCGCGCATAAGTGCTCTTTACAAGCACAAGGGTGACCGATCTGACTGCAACTCCTACCGCGGTATTTCGCTCCTTTCAGCCCCCGGAAAGGTCTTTGCTAGAGTTCTCTTAAACCGCCTAAAGAACTTGTCTGAAAAGATTCTGCCTGAAACCCAGTTTGGCTTCCGACCGGACCGAGGCACATGCGAAGCTATATTCTCTGTGCGTCAACTGCAAGAAAAGAGCAGGGAACAGGGCTGTCAGCTGTACCTTTGCTTTGTTGACCTGGAGAAGGCTTTCGATAGCGTGCCTCGGGAAGCTCTATGGTTGGTGCTAGGTAAGCTCGGGTGCACGGAAAAGTTTGTGAGACTTCTTAGACTCCTGCATGACGACATGCAATGCTGCGTTGCCGTAGACGGTGAACAGACAGACTTCTTCCCCGTTACCTGTGGGGTGAAGCAAGGATGTGTCTTAGCGCCTACTCTGTTCGCCTTATACTTTGCGGTGGTAGTTAGAGAGGTCTTACACACTGTTTCTCAGGGAGTCCGCATCCGTTTCCGCACAGACGGCAGCCTTTTCAACTTGGCTAGACTTAAGGCTCGCACTAAAGTCTCTTACGCACTGATCACTGAGATCATGTATGCTGATGACTTGTGCTTCCTATCAGAATCCCTAGACGGCCTGCAACAGCTGATGTCCGCATTCCACCAAGCCTGCCGTAAGTTTGGCTTAAAGATCAGTGTCAATAAGACGGAGGTTATGTCCCTGGACATGCACGGTCACGAGACACTGACCATAAAACTTGGTGAGGATGTGCTAAAGCAGGTGGATAGATTTCGCTATCTGGGGAACACTGTAACATCCAAGTGTGACCTTGATGCTGAGATCAATAGCAGGGTGGGTACCGCAGCTGCGGCATTCGGCAAGCTATGTACCAAGGTCTTCTGCTCGCATAACCTTAAGTTGCCCACTAAGATATCGGTGTATATGGCAATCGTGCTGCCAAACCTCCTATACTCCTCTGAGACGTGGTGTGTATACCGCCGCCACATTCGCACTCTGGATCGCTTCCACCTTAAATGCCTCCGTACCATCATGAGGATCAGATGGTCCGATAGAGTGCGAAATACCGAAGTTCTGCGACGAGCCAATGTTGGTGGCATTGAGGCCTATTTAATGCGTCGACAGCTTCGGTGGTGCGGTCACGTATCTCGTATGGCGGAGGAAAGAGTGGCGAAGCGCATCTTCTACTCTGAACTGGAGAAGGGCAAGCGGAATCATGGCGGTCCCCTCCTCCGGTACAAGGATGTCCAAAAGCGACACATGAAGAGATGCAACATAGAGCCCTCTCGTTGGGAACGTTTGGCAGCACAGCGGCCAGAATGGCGCAGGATGGTGAACAGCCAAGTACACGAGTTCGAGGCTCAGCGTAAAGCTGACCTTGACGCCAAACGCAATCAGTTAAAGGCCCGCCAACCTGCTGCCATATCATACAACTATGAGAACGGCGTACTTACGTGCCCTCAATGTGCACGGAGTTTCGCCGCGAAGATAGGCTACATAAGCCATCTTCGAGCGCATCAGCGGCATTACTCTGACTAGGGGTCTTTAAAGTGGTCGCCATGGCCGAAATCGGTCGGATCAATCATATTAGCATTCGTTTTATTTTATCATGTATCGGCAAATATTAAATTCAACATTATTTCGTTCAGTAATTAATTATGTTTGTCTTTAGCGGATTAAAACAAGCCTACACGAATTTGATGTTTTGATTGGGAGTTTTGTTTTAGTGTGTATGATTCCTTTATAGGTCTACACACGTTTTGTTTAATTGCGTTTTGCAAATTTTTAGCGGAGTATGACAGTTTCTTGGTATAGGTCTACTCGTCTGCTGCTTTCTTTTCGTTACAGCGGGTCGTGACTGTAACAAATTCGCTAAAGACTAGACATACTCGCAATGCCGCTTAGTTTAGTTAATTTTGTTTTAATCAATTGTTCGTGTATTAATCATAGTCGTCACCGTCCACGGTCCGATTCTTGTTTTCCTTGATACATAGTGTTTCGGAATATTGGTTTAATTTTTTTTCTTTCTTTCTCTCGTCTACAATAATTTTAAATTAAAAAGTTGTTGCGTTTCGGTCTCTGTCTACGTTGTCTTTGATGAATTAAAATAAGCCTACACGAAAGTTGACGTTTAGTTGGGAGATAGTTTTTTTTTTTGCGTTTTGCGCGTTATAGTGGATTATGAGCCTTGTATAGGCCTAATTCGTTTATTGTTTTGCGTTTTGCGCATTTATGGCGGGTTGCGACCTCTGGTATGGGTCTGATTCGTCTTGTTGTTTTGCGTTCTGCGCGTATAGAGCGGGTAGTGACTCTTTAAGTAAGCCTACACTAATTTTCTCGTTACAGCAGGTCGTGACTGTAACAAATTCATCAAAGACCAAATGTATTTCACAGTGCCGATTCGTCCGAATGTTTCACGTTTCAGTATTCTTCCTCTTAGACGCTCCTTGTCAAGCAGTGCTGTTCTCGAGTCCAATCTTTTAATAGAGTTGTACTCTAGTTGTATGGCAGTCTGTTGATTATAAATTTCCTCAGACAACTATGACAGGTCGTATGCTAGGTCGCATGGTAGGTATTTGTTAGTGGAAGTATGAAAGTGAGACAGTTACTGGGCAGTTCTGTCCTATTTAGGCGCTTACCGCAGCGGATTTTACTACGTAAAATCCTTTCTCTGGGGGAGGGGGTATTGTTACGTCGTAACAAAGTTTTTAAAATATAAAATAAAAATAAAAAATCTTTACACACAAACAAACAAAATAACTAGTTGTTACATCGAATGGAAACCGCGCGCCTTAACTAGTGATAGCATCATAATGACCATATAAGGTATTCATTGGCACCGGAAATCAAATTCCTTCTAGAACACTTAATAAGAAACGCCCACAACATAGAAGGATCTAGAAATAATACAATAGCGAACAACGGGACAATGATCCTATCTCGCTCGGTTCGATTATTGCTATCTTAGGGCGTGCCTTGCTTCGGTTGAGCCGTTCTTTCCATATCTCTGTCCTCGTCTCAGACAAAGGATCAAGAGATCTGGGGAGTGCGCACTGTTGCCTCAGGCAGGAAGTAGGCCGTCCTGAGACAGTATATAAAAACGAATTCGCGCAGGAACAAAGCCTTTTTCGACGCCAGAGCTCGCACGACAACAATTCAGTTCAGTTTAAACAGTGCTTTATTAAAATAAAAAATAAAAGTTTAGATTAGCAACATTTTTCAACCCCCTTGGTAAGTTTAATATAATTAATTCCAATAGTTCTGGTTGCTGTTAACTAATTTTTCGTGTCTGGATTAATTCGATTACTATTCAACAAGTGAATTGGTCTACCTTTTAATAGTGTATTTTTCTATGGCTATATATATTTCTTAATAGTGGGTTAACAACGTAACAAAATGTGACAGCGAGTATCTTAAAATTTGTAAAATATAACCTTATCTATTTAATCATTCCGATAAGTTTTGAATATGTTTCACCGCGGTACTTTTCTTCATTTCTATTATCATATTAATTTCGTCCAAATCGATCCAGCCTCCACAAGAAACCAGGAGAGATATGGCCGCGATAATTAATTTCCACTGTGCATTCCACGCGTGTGTTATTTAACATCGGTGGCTTGTATCTATTGTTCTAAAATAATTGTTGTCAAAATTCCGTAAATACTAAATTTCTAAACATACATAAAAATAATGAGCTTTTGGTTTTGTTAATCTATTAAAAATTGCCACCGCAAATTGTATAATGTAACACAAATTTATTTGCTGGATTGATGTCACGATAAGAGGGTTTTCTCAATATACCCGACAAAAAAAAATATCAATGGTCATTGTTTCGATGTTTTTATAGACCTACCGTAATGTGTAAAAATTAAAATCTTTTGTGCCTCATAGCGTAGTGGAGTGGTGATAGTCCTAAATATAATGTTGGGGTTTGATTCTGGGTTGGGTAATAAGTTTTATTATATATTTGTTTTTCCTTAGTATTATATTTCAACCGGACGTAAATATCACCACTCCATTTCGTGAAATTTTAATTGCTTCGCGAAAGATGCCGACGCCCACTCCTGGTCTCACCTAGTGCCTGGGGGTCGGATCTTTCGCGCTACATGTGTCCAATTCGGCGCGTTCCAGAAAACTGGGGGTCCACCGTACGGGTTGCCAAAGTACGGTTTGGGAGACAGCAGGCCACACTTCTGCCCGTCGACTCCCGCTGACCTCGGCGGCTGAGGGCCTTCTATAGGGCACCTCCAAGTTCCCCACCTTGCCGGTGGAAGCTGATTACCGAAGACCCCCCACGCGTCACGGGATCGAACGGCCGAAAGTTAAGTCCCCAGCGTCCATAGGTTTTTTTTGTGTGACCCGAAAACTCCCCTGTGCCGAGAATTCACACCCCGGGTGGAAAAAAAATTATTACTTATTTTAATTTTTCTTTGTTTCTTCTTATTACGATTTTTATTTGTTTTCGTTTATTTACATATATTTTTTTTGTTTTCAATAAACAATTGTATTTTTTTATAATTGTGTTTTTTTATTTGTACCCGCCGTCAGGCGGTCGAAAAATGTCAAAGATTCGCAGGGAAAACCGTTCAACCGATCATGGGGAGCCTGCCAAAGGGACGGGTCCACTTGGAGTTCCCTTTCTTAGAGACAGGTTGTGACTACGCGGGACCAATTCTCATAGCCGACCGCAAAGGTAGAGGCTGCCGTCTGATCAAATCATATATTTGTGTTTTTGTCGGTCTAGCCACCAGGGCGGTTCACTTGGAGCTTGTTTCGGAACTAACTAAACAAGCCTACATTGCAGCTCTCAATAGGTTTATTGCTCGTCGCGGTAGGCCGAAGACAATCTTCTCGGACAATGGCACAACATTCGTGGGCACCTGTAACGAGTTAGATTCCATTTTGAGGCATGACTATACTTCTGAGATGGCAGACACAGGTATAAATTTTTCTTTTATTCCGGCATACACTCCTCATTTCGGTGGTTTGTGGGAGTCAGCAGTTAAATCGGTAAAGCACCATTTAAGACGTATACTTGGCTTAGCACACCTCACTTATGAAGAAATGTCAACATGCTTCATTCAGGTCGAAGCAATTTTAAACTCTCGTCCTCTCACTCCTCTTTCCACCGACCCTTCAGATTTGTACGCGTTGACTCCTGCTCATTTCCTTATTGGGAGATCTCTCACTTCGGCACCACATACTCAAATCCAGTCTGGGAACGTCTCCAACTTAAGACGTTTTCTACGCATCGAGGTATTGAAGAACCAATTCTGGGAACGCTTCTCTAACGAGTACATCTTCTATCTCCAGCAGCGAACAAAGTGGACAGCATCAGCACCAGCTGGACGTGGGAGCCTTGGTGGTACTCAAGGAGCCACACACAGCGCCACTCATATGGCCTATGGGCCGTATCGTGCGAGTCATCCCCGGCGGAGATGGCATCGCCTGGGCCGCCGACATCCGCACCACGAAGGGCATCGTTCGACGCGCATACAACATTATCTGCCCTCTACCAGTATAATCTTGAAGACAAGTCTTCAACGCCGGGAGCATGTTGCTACATCACTATGCGGCGGAGAGGCCGCGGGACGCGGGACGGGGATGGCTGGGAGCGATGACAGCCACGGCGAACGACTGCGTCATTGTCCGCCGTTCGAAGCACACACGTTTAATTCTGTGTCCGTAATTGTCTTGTTACGCGTAAATTAAGTTTATTATACAGTCCATTGCTCAGTCTCCGTTATTTCCTCCCAACACCCGTCTGATAAGTCTCATCATTTTCCATTAGTCTTAGTCGATAAAAACAGTTACGTGCACCCTCAGCAACATGTTTTTCAAAGTGCAATCCGCTATCCAAAATCAAGCTTAGATTCCTAGCTTCAGTAACACCCTCAACAGTCTGACCATCAACTACAATATTGAGGGACCGACCCTGAAGGTTATGGATGTTTTTTCTTGTGCCTATAAGCATGTACTTCGACTTACTGGGGCTTAATATAAGGCAATTAGATTTAGCCCATGTCAACACTTCTAGTACATCTTGATTAATTTTGTTTACAGCATCTAAGTACTTTAAAGAGGGAAAGGAGTGATATAGCTGTAGATCATCTGCATACAAGTGATACTGGCAATGTGTAATTCTGTTAATAATGTCAGCACTGTACAGAATAAAGAGAATCGAGAAATCGAAAAAAAACAATCCAAGTATAGAGCCCTGTGGGACTACTCGAGTAGTCCTATCAGCAGATAGGAGTGTGACTTTGAAGCATCAGGCTTAGTGATTTCAACATATTGTCTCCGACCAATAAGGTAGCTATGAAACCACTTCACTGCTTGTGTGTCAAATCCATAGTAAACAAGCTTAGACAATAGTAAAGACACATTAATAGAGTCAAAGGCGCGTGAGAAATCGAGTAGTACCAATATACTGCTCATGCCTTGGTCCTGCGCAGACAGAAGATTGTCAACAACATCAAGTAGTGCTGTGGTGGTGCTGTGCTTTTTCCGGTAACCTGACTGTGCCCGAGGAAGGATGTCATTTGCCTCAAGAAATGCAGTGAGCTATATACACACTATTCGTTCAAGTATTTTTGAAAGGCAGGGTAGAATACTTATTGGCCGGAGATCTTGCAAGGAGACAGGGTTGTTGACTTTTGGAGAAGGTTTAACAACAGCAACTTTCCAGCTGTCAGGAAAAGTTCCTGTCTCTATAGAGGTATTAATTATGTTTGTAATTGCATCCAAAGATTTTGGCAACGTCAACATTATCATATCCAAGGAAATACCATCCGAACCCTGTGCATTAGACTTAAGACTGTTTATGACTTTATTGACAGTTTCGTTGGTTACTGTATTTAGGGAGAAGGTGGCAAGGCTGTGCCTATGATATTCATAGTAGGTTAGTTGGGAGATAGAGACAGATGCTTCACCGGAAACATTAGGAAAGTGGGCATTAATTAGTTCAGGATTTTCAATTTGGGGTGGGAGTTCTGTGCTTTGCTTCTTGCCAGGACTGCATATAGCTTTTAAGTTTCCATAATTTTTTAGAATTTTTAAAGTTTTTGTTTATATGTTGCATGAAATAACTCTTTTTTTTGTTTTAAATAGCAACTATCACCAATTGTTTCATAGTTTTGTAGTTTATTTTTTTGTACATCTGTTCTGTATTGCTTATATTTGTCATGGTAGCTGCCCTGATTTGCATCATGTCTTAACCGGTGTCTGTTATCCAGGGATGCTGACGATCCTTAAATTTAGCAGTCTTAAGGGGTGCATGTAAATCGAACAAGGCCACAAGAATATCTGAGTACGTTAGAACCATTTTGCTTACGTCATTATGATATGATCTGAAAAAGTCCCAATTCACACTATTAAGGTCATTATGAAAAAGATTCGGCAATATATTTTTAAAAGCTCTGTAGGTAACTAGGTGTGGAGATATTTTATCTTTTTTAAAATTAAATTCAGCTTAGATTATGGCGTGTTTTCCTAAGTCAGGAGAGTGTGTGTGTGTGAGTGATGTACGCTGTTGGCCGCGAGGCCTTTACAGCTTCACCGGACTTAAGGGCGAGCGTGCAACCACTACGCTCGAGCCAGAAAGGCAGAGGCGACATACTCGAGGGCGCCTTGAAGAGGCGGCTTCGGTTGGGACAGTCGCTGCGGGGTGAGGGTGTGCACTACTAAGTGCACCAGTCAACCGCCGGCTAGGGAAGGGGATCTACGACTTCGTCGTCGTCGTCGCCCGTATTCGGAGCGGAAAGAAGGGATGACAAAGCATCGGGGGGATCGGTGAGAACATGTCGCGGCCGGCGGTGGCGGGGGCGGCAGGGTCGGGCGGAACGTAGTCGGCGGCGGCTACGGTTAACGGATTCGCATGGGTAGATGCGTTCGCGAAGTGTCGAGTTGTCGCCTTTTTAATATAGGCGCCAATAAGTTCGAGACCAAGATCGGAGTGGAGGTCGACATTCCGTAAAAACCATGGGGCTCCTACGGCTTTACGGAGGAAGCGGTTTTGAACCGCTTGGAGTTTATCAATGTGAGAGGGGGCCGAGTGCCCGAACACCACACACGCATAAGTCATGATGGGTCGTACGCAAGTTTTGTAAAGTGTCACCTTATTTCTAAGGGACATTTTACTCCGCTTGCAGATTAGCAGATAGAGATGACCAAGCACAAAGGATGCTCGGTGACGGACTCGCTTGATGTGCGGGCCGAAGGTCATGGTATTGTTTAGGGTGACCCCTAGATATTTGACCTCTTTGACCCAGGGAATGGGTCGGTCGAACATGGTCACTTGACCGAGATTACTTCTAGGGTGGCGCAGGGAGGGGCGTGGGGTGGCACCTCTGGAGAAGAACACCGCAGCGCCCTTGTCCGGGTTCACCTCAATACGCCACTTCCTGAACCAATTCCCTAGGGAATTGGCGGTTGTCTGAAGGTTTCTGGTAATGAAACCCTTATTCCTATGCGAGACATAGAGAGCAGTATCATCCGCGAATAGGGCTAAATGCACCTTACTCGAACGAGGAATGTTGTTCGTGTAAAGGCTAAACAGGAGGGGTGAGAGAGCCGAGCCCTGCGGGACTCCAGCTCGGGTGGAGTGGGGAGTAGAGCGCGTCATTTCGACGCGATACCGGAAGGCGCGATTTGACAAGAAGTCTCGTATGATGAGCACCAGTCTGTCCGGCACACCCATTTGGTAGAGCTTGTAGATCAAGCCGTTGTGCCAGACTTTATCGAATGCCTTCGCGACGTCGAAGAAGAGGGCGCCCGTGTAGACGAGTTTGGGTCTGTTAAGACCGGAGAGGATGTGCTCCCTGACGCGGTGCACTTGGTGAACGCAGGAATGTTTGGCTCGAAAGCCGAACTGCTCGTCTATAAGGATACCCCTGGACACTACAAAGTCTTTGAGCCGCGCCAGAAGTAGGCGCTCGTAGACCTTCGCTAGGGAGTTGAGAAGACTGATAGGGCGGTAGCTCGCGGGGAGATAACGAGGTTTGCCGGGCTTGGGAATGCCTATGACGTCTGCTTCCTTCCACTTAGCGGGGAAGGTGCAGTTTGTCATGGCGGCGTTTAATTTGGCCACTAAGAGGCAGATGAGTTGGGCGGGCAGGCATTTCAGAACGCGATTCGAAATGCCGTCAGAGTCGGGGGCTTTTTTGGTTTTGAGACCCATAATGAGATCTTCGACCTCCGTTTGGGTGATAGGAGGTAAGGAATCGGCGGGGGGAAGGGATGCCATGCGCTCGACTTCCCTGTCGACCGCGTCGACGTGCGACTGGTCGACGGACAGAGAGCTAGGGGTGCACTGGCTCTCGAGGGAGTCGGCGAGAAGCTCGGCCTTTTCGTCGTCGTCGAAGGCTGGGGGTGCGCCTGAAGGGCGGGACAGCGGGGGCATGCCAGTCGTGGAGTCGGTTTTGAGACTACGCACCAGCTGCCAGTAGGCCAGGTGCGATGGCGCGAGGGCCTCTAGGAAGTCACCCCACCGTTCCTCCCGGACCTCCGCGACACGACGCTTTACCTCACGTTGTAAAGCGCGCATCCGGGCCCGATTGGTTAGGCTTCGGTGGGGTAAGAGTCATGCGCTCGGATTGAGGCATTATTGGAACGAATGAGATCCCTAACATCGTCCGGCAGTCGAAAGCGGTTGAGATCTTCCGCCTCGACTTGCTTAGACAATCGACTGACAGCCGATTGGATGTGGTCGGTGAAGGCATCTACGGCCTGATCGGTGTCCTGAGGGGACGGGATGGAGTCCGAGCTGAGGGGGAGGGAGGGAGGTTCAGCATCCGCCAAGGCCGTGCTTAGCGCATGCCAATCCACCACCGTCTTTTTGGGTCGCTGAGGGGCGGAAGGGGGGGAACCAAGTCTCATGACTACAGGTCGATGGTCAGAGTCGAGCTCCTGGACTACTTCTAAGGAGTGCAGCCGTAAGGTAACACCCTTTAGAAGCGCCATATCCAGGACGTCGGGTCGGTGGTTGGGATTGCCGGGATAGTGGGTAGGGTGCATAGGTGCGATGACGTCAAAGTCGAGAAGGTCGACCAGGGCGTCAAGGCTCCTACCGTTGGGTCAGGAGAGTGTTTGGCGATTATATTGCGGGCTTTAGCATCCGAACAAACAATGACAATTAGTGGCTTATGTTGGGCCTATTACAATTTGGTTTAAATTAAGACATTGTAGAAATTGGTTTAGTGGGACGAATTTGTTATTATGCGTGTCAAGAACATCGATGTTTAAATCTCCAGCCAATACCATTTTGTCATAACGAGTAAAGGATGAAATGGAGTCTGTAACCGCATCCAGAAAGATGTTTATTCGAGCCAAGGTGGTCTGTAGGCAGTTCCAATGATAAGCTCAGCACCCCTTATATTCAGTCGAACCCACATTTGCTCTAACAATGATGCTGGAGGGTGCTGAAGGATGCAATTTCTAACACCCTTTCCTATCTAAAAACCTACACCACCTCCCCTCCCTCCACGAATATGGTTAAGACGGGGGGAGGGACACAGTCGATAGCACACACTCTTGGTGTCCCATCCTCCTCACCAGGTCTAAGCCAAGTCTCGTTGATGGCCATGATATCAGGTTTTAAGCTTTCAATTGCTAAAATGAATTCTTCATGGCCTGTGTTTTCTGCTATAATTTAATATTTATCATGTGCATATAATTGACAAATATTTTTGTTGGGCTATATCAATCTAAAATAGGAAAAAAAAATACAGAATAAGCGAATATATCGGCCTTTCGGCCTCCGTGGCCGGATGGGGGCCCAGGGCCCGGGCCTCGTGTGCCCTTATGGTAAAGACGGTACTGCCAAGAAGGTGTGGCAGAGGTGTACTCCATACATCCTTTTTACTCAAGTTCAAAATGAGGGTAATGTGTTTTAATAAATTCCTTTATTTTTCCAGGTGCTGCAACAAGAACAGGACTTAGACAGAATATCAAATACAGTTATTGGTACCACAGAGAATGTGAAAGATGCCAATGAACAAATAAAACAGGCTATACAAAGAAATGCAGGACTCAGGGTTTATGTATTGTTTTTCTTGCTTGTTATGTCATTCAGCCTCTTATTTTTGGACTGGTATAACGATTAAATGTAGCGAAATGGTATGAAATTGTTTTTCATTGTTTCTGTATGTGAAATGACTTATGGACTTCCAAAATGAGCGAGTCTGTCTGGTTCTCAGCATTTCTTTTTTTTCTCAGTTCTAATGATCCTTGCAAAATCTCTATCTATCTATCTATCTATCTATATCATCACGCCAGCTCCCTCGCGGGGTAGGCAGAGGGTACAGAGTTCCAACAGGTTCTTTCCTTACATACCTCTCTGGCTTCCTCCACTCTCATAGTTCGTCTCATACACACTCGCCGGTTACGGAGACTCTTGACTTGCCCTTCAGCTAAGACACGGTCTATTTGGTCATGGTAAGATAGTCTAGGTCTTCCCCGGCACCTACATCCTTCCACTTTCGCATTGTATATCTGTTTTGTCATTCTTTCTTCTGGCATCCTTTCTATATGCCCGAACCAACGGAGCATACACTTTCTCATCTTTACACCGATACTATCTTTCATACCTACTCGCTTTCTTACTACGCTGTTGCGAATACGGTCGGTCAGCGTGACTCCGCACATCTTCCGCAGAGATCGCATTTCGACCGCATTTATCCTGCTTTCGTTCTCCTTCTTACATACCCAACTCTCACTGCCATATAACAGCGTTGGGACAAGCACTCCGTTATGCATGGCCAGCTGCGCCTTTTGGCTTAAGTGCCGGCTCCCAAGTAGCCTTCCCATCGCACCATTCACTCTATTACCTGCATTCACTCTTCTCTCTATATCAGCGGTGTATTTCCCATCCTTACTGAAGGCGCATCCAAGATATACAAACTCATTCACTTGCTCTAGCACATCGTTACCAACCACAATCCTTGCATTCGTTCTGGTTTCTTCCCGTTCAAAAACCATAATTTTGGTTTTCTTCACATTCAAATGTAAGCCATTGTTCATGCAGTCGTCTCTCATAACTGTGACTAGTGTTTGCAGATCAGTGGCTGTTGGCGCTATCAAAACCGCGTCATCTGCATACAATAGGTGGTTTATCACTAGATCACCCATTTTTACCCCTTCAGTCATCGCACACAGTCTTTAAAGACTTTTATCCAGATACACTATAAACAGTCTAGCGGACAACACGCAACCCTGCTTGACGCCGATTTTAACGTCAAACCAAGGTGACATATTACCACCCACCCGTACGCATGCCTTGCTGTCCACTTAGGTGGACTGGACGGCTCGCAACAGGGTGCCGTTTATACCATACTCTGGCAAAATGTCCCAAAGTCTCTTTCGCACGACTCTATCAAACGCCTTCTCCAGGTCCACAAAACCGCAGAAAACCTTCCGGGCTACTGCCAGATACTTTTCTACGATGTTGCGGAGGGAGAAAACTTGATCCGAACATCCTCTTCCAGACCTGAAACCTCCCTGTGCCTCACACAACACTCCATCGGACTTCTCGCGCATTCTCCGTTCAATAATTTTACCATACACCTTAGCTGCCAAGCTGATCAAACTGATGGCCCTGTAATTGGCGCAGTCATATTGTGAGCCCTTGCCTTTATACAAGGGTACTATGACTGCGCGGCGCCAATCTGTAGGGACTCTACCGGTCTTCCAGCAAAGATTTGCGAGGACCCAAAAAGCGTCCCGGACGCAAGTTCCACCAAATTTAATCATCTCGGCAGATATCATGTCTATTCCCGCAGCTTTACCATTTTTCATACTTCGTATCGCCCATTCAACTTCTTCCATAGTGATGTCCTCTGTGGATTCTGGTGCCGCAAACTCGCCTCTGGGCTCGTCTGTAGCACCAGCATCCGGGGCATTTTCATACATTTCTCCAAAGTATTCACTCCACCGGTTTAGCACAGCTTGTGTGTCTGCAAGAATGTCACCATCCTTAGATTTTATCTTTTCCATTCTGGAGCCTGACGAATCACCTCGAGCCTTTCTCACCTTGCTCCAAAAGAGTTTGGTGTTATTCTCGAAGTTCTTCGTCAGCCTCTCCTCCTCAATCACACTAGCTCTTTCACGCTTTTCTTTCACTAAGGTTTTGGTGGCATTCTTGCATTGCCGGTATATTTCTTTCTTCATCTCCGTCATACTGTCATTTAGATTCAAAGAAGAGACATAGTCCTGCCACGCTTTCTTCTTACTTTCTACAGAACTTTTTAACTTTGTGTCACACCATGCATCCCCTTTTGCTGTGCTATGCTTCTTTGAGCAGCCACATACTTCTTTCGCTGATTCTACCAAACTCTCTTTCAGACAATTCCAGCATTCATCTATGTTTGAGTCCGAAGAACCAGCTGTCAAAAGCTTGTCCCGGACTCTGTCTTCATACGTTCTTCTCACGCTCTCATCTTGCAACCTTTCAACCTTAATTCTTTCAAGGCCTCCGAAGCGGCCTTCATTTCTTCGCCACGTATACATATGAATATCCTTGTGTTGGAATATTGTATTGGACACAAGGAGACCTCTTTCCAAACACACATCTACAATAAGCTTACCTGTATCATTCACTCTCTTATCACCATAAGGACCCAGAGCAGCGTCGCAAGTTTGCCGCCTGGTTCCCACCCATCCGTTCAGGTCGCCACACAAAATCACTATTTCATTCGCATCAGCCAGATCCAGAACTTCCCTGACATTATCCCAAAACTTCTCAAGGGCCGGGGGTGTCGACGAGCTTAAAGGAGATAGATAGATAGATAACTCTTTATTGTGCACCAATTACATAGATATTAAAATACAAAAACAAAAAAGAACTTAAAATACACAAAGGGCGGCCTTATCGCTAAAAAGCAATCTCTTCCAGGCAACCTTGGGATGGAGAAAACGATTTCGTTGTGGAATAAACGGGGGTGCACTTATTACATAGAAGTTTTAACTTATAGCAATAAATACTTAAATATAATATAAAAATGCATATACATACTACAGAATTGTTTTACCACACATACACATAATTAACTATCACAATACGACGGCAGGACCCGGTGAACAAGTAGATAAGTAATACTTCCTCACCTGGCCCTTGAAGCTCTCTAGCGACGATGCACGCCGTATACTGATAAGTATAGTATTCCACAGTCGTACCGCCTGGACAGTAAAAGACTTATCATAGAAGCTGCTATTGTGAAGGGGCATTCTTAGGCTAAGATTTTCTGAGGACCTGAGGCATTGGGTGCCAGTGCTTTTCAGGTACTCGAAACGTTGTTTAAGATAGGAAGGGGAAGAAGGGTTAATTAATATGTTGTAAAGAAGGGAAAGAATATGCGCGTTCCGGCGAAGTCGAATGGGTAGCCACTTGAGTTTTGTACGAAATTCGGATACATGGTCATATTTGCGCAAGCCAAATATGAACCGAATTGCGAAATTTTGGAGACGCTCAAGTTTATCTAGCTGTTTCTCCGTTAAATCTAAATAGCACACATCGGCATAATCTAGAATAGGAAGGAGGAGAGATTGTGCCAGAGCAACCTTAGTGGCAGTGGGTAGGAAATTGCGAAGTCTTCGCAAAGAGGCTGCTGTAGCAAATGTTTTACAACTAATAGCTTCTAGTTGTGGACCCCATGTCAGACAACGGTCTAGCAAAACCCCAAGATTTTTCACAGATTCGCTATAGGGAATTATAGTGCCGTCGAAGATAATTTGTGGGAGAGTTAACCAATTAATTCTATTGATCATTCGAGAGCTGCCTATAATGATAACTTGCGTTTTGACGGGATTCACTGTCAATCCGTAAGATTTGGTCCATTTAGTTATTTGGCATAGATCTTTGTTAGTGTTTTCAATGCCTTCACTAAGATTTGAGAGTGAGGCCTGAGAGTAAATTTGCAGGTCGTCTGCGTAAAGGTGGTAGGAAGAAGTAAAATATCGGGAAATTGAGTTAATAAAAATAGTAAAAAGAAGAGGAGATAAAACGCCGCCCTGAGGAACGCCGGCTTTTGCGTCACACCAAGCAGAGACAGACTCGTCCCGGCGAACACGCTGCCGACGACCGAGCAGATAACTGCGAAACCAGTCGAAAGGAGCGTAGGCTCCAACCAAAAACACTCTAGTGACACCCAGTTTCAAGCGGACCCAGAGAAGTCTCGCATCATGCAGGCCATAATCTCTCACTCCAGAGGCCAGGCGACGGGACAACAAGATACCCACCCCCATGCTGGCACGATCGCTCTGTGGCACTCCAGACCACAGAGCCATCATGCCGTCAGGGAGATCACAGGCTTCACTGCCCCTTCGCTTAGTCTCTGTTACACACAGAGCATCCAGGCGTCTCTCTTTCATTACATCAATCACCTCATGCATCTTATCTTCCATACCACCTCTTACATTCCAGGTGCCTATTCGGCACTCTGCACCCCACGACTCGCCAGTTCGGGCCCGGCGTGATGGGTGGCGGCCCCCATCGCCGCTTCTGCCTATGGATGTACCGACGGGGGCGGGCCGGTACGCGTCGCCTCGGGGGGACGCCCTAGCCCGCACTGCGGTACTTGCTCGGTCCAAGATTGTAGCCGTAGCGGCTGGCAGGGGTCGCGACGAGCACGCTCTTGGACAGAATCTATCTAGTAATAATTTTAGTTTTATTAATATTTAAGATTAAATTATTTTGTTCCAGCCATTCAATAGACTGGCGTAAAGCATTATTTATATCACATTTGAAGTCACTTTCTTTATCGTGCCTTACTGTTATTGTGCTATCATCAGCAAATAGCACCATAGGGAAACTTACATGTTTTGGAAAGTCATTTATATAAGCTAAAAATAAGAGTGGTCCCAATACGCTGTCCTGTGGGACTCCACAAGCTATTTCATGTTCTTCTGAAACGTATTTGAGTTCTCTTTTAGCTTTTTTACATATTCGACTAATTTCCGTATACTGAGTTCTGTTAGTAAGGTAGGATTTTATAAGAGAAAGTACGTTCCCTCTTATTCCATAATTATAAAGTTTATTTAGTAATACATTATAATCTATAAGGTCAAATGCTTTGGTCATATCCATAAATATAGCACTTATTGGGACTCCTTGGTTCATATCTGTCATTACGATATCAAGAAAGTCATATATGGCCATATTTATGGATTTATTTTTTTGAAAACCTTTTTGTTCCTTCGCTAAAATATTATTTTTGGTAAAATAGGAGTACATGTCATGATAGATGACTTTTTCAAATATTTTAGACATTACTGAAATAAGTGCAATAGGTCTATAATTTTGTATGTTGGTCTTATCGTCTTTCTTGTGCAATGGTTTTATTATGGTTGGTTTTAGTTTGTCGGGATAAATGCCAGAGCATATACAGAGGTTTATGATGTAGCTAATTGGACTCGATATTACATCCGAAACAAATTTTAGTACTCTTGTCGAGATGCCGTCATATCCTACGCTTGATTTATTTTTTAAATCTTGTATAGTTCGATTTACTTCAGTAGGAGTAGTTGGCCCTAGAAACATTGATTGTCTACAATTATTTAGAGTTCCATAATTTTTTGAACCTGTAGATTTTGAACTTTCCGATAGTAATCTAGCTTGATTTATAAAGTGTTCATTGAATGCATTTGCTTTACCCTTAGGGTTATTTATTGTTATTCCATTGAAATATATTTCTTTAATGTAATCGCGTGGTAGAACACTTCTGTTATTATATATTATTTTCCATGTGTCTTTGGACTTATTTTTTGATGTGATAATTTTATCTATCTATCTATAACCTCACGCCAGATCCCTTGCGGGGTAGGCAGAGAGTACAGAGTTCCAACAGGTTCTTTTCTTACATACCTCTCTGGCTTCCTCGACTCTCATAGTTCGTCTCATACACGCTCGCCGGTTACGGAGACTCCTGACTTTTCCATCAGATAAGACTCGGTTTATTTGGTCGTGGTAAGATAGTCTAGGTCTTCCCCGGTACCTGCATCCTTCCACTTTCACATTGTATATCTGTTTTGTCATTCTTTCCTCTGGCATTCTTTCTATATGCCCGAACCAACGGAGCATGCCCTTTCTCATCTTTACACCGATACTACCTTTCATACCTACTCGCTGTCTTATTATGCTGTTGCTAATGCGGTCGGTCAGCTTCACTCCGCACATCTTCCGCAGAGCTCGCATTTCTACCGCATTTATCCTACTTTCATTCTCCTTCTTACATACCCAGCTCTCGCTACCATATAACAGCGTTGGGACAAGAACTCCGTTATGTATGGCCAGCTGCGCCTTATGGCTTAAGTGCCGGCTCCCGAGTAGCTTTCCCATCGCACCATTCACTCTGTTCCCTGCACTCACTCGTCTCTCTATGTCAGCGGTGTATTTCCCATCCTTACTGAAGGCGCATCCAAGATATACAAACTCATTCACTTGCTCCAGCACATCGTTACCAACCACAATCCTTACATTCGTTCTGGTTTCTTCCCTTTCAAAAACCATAATCTTGGTTTTCTTCACAATCAAGTGTAAGCCATTGATCATGCAGTCGTCTTTCATAACTGTCACTAGTGTTTGCAGATCAGTGGCTGTTGGCGCTATTAAAACCGCGTCATCTGCATAAAGTAGATGGTTTACCACTAAGTCACCCATTTGTACACCTTCATTCATCGCTTTCAGTCTTTGAAGACTTTTGTCCAGATATATTATAAACAGTCTAGCGGACAACACGCAACCCTGCTTGACGCCGATTTTAACGTTAAACCAGGGTGATCTGTTACCACCCACCCGTACGCATGCCTTGCAGTCCACATAAGTGGACTGGACGGCTCGCAACAGAGTGCCATCTATACCATACTCTGGCAAAATGTCCCAAAGTCTCTTTCGCACAACTCTGTCAAATGCCTTCTCCAGATCTACAAAACCGCAGAAAACCTTCCGCCCCACTGCCAGATGCTTCTCTACGATGTTGCGGAGTGAGAAGACTTGATCCGAACATCCTCTTCCAGGCCTGAAACCCCCTTGTGCCTCGCACAACATTCCATCGGACTTCACGCGCTGTGATAATTTTATGTGATTTACACAATGTGATAATTTTATGGTTATTTTTTGCTTTTCGTGTCAATTTTATAATTTGTTTTAGTCTTAATGAATAGTTTTTAAGTTTGATTAGGTTGTGTGCGGTTGGTTTCTTTCTGAGTTGCCAAAGAAGCTGTCTTATTTTTGCTACAGCGCCTTATACCGGGCGTTAACCAATTTGGATTTCTTCTTAGCTTTATCTTTTTATTAATCCAAGGAAAAGACAAATTATAGAATAACTGAAATATTTCTATAAAGGTATCATATGCCATGTTAGGGTCTTCAGCTTTATGGACATCCCAAAATGATAAAGAAGATATGCATGATCTAATCTTAGTAAGATTTTCGTAGCTATAATCACGCACTGAGACATTCCAGCTGTTTAGCACACAGGTCTTTTTAACCGGAATCTCTAATGTTTGAGCCGTATGGTCTGAGTCTGTACGAGATGTAACTGTTTTAGACCAATGGGTATTTGTGTCTGTGAATTTTCATGTTTGTAAACGCACCCACGATACAGGAATAAATCCTAGTGTGGGGCTACTTTAAAAAAAAAAAAAAAAAAGATATATTCAGAACTAGCTGACCCGGCAGACTTCGTACTACCTCAATCGATAAATAAAAGACCTAAACTTTTGTATAAAATAATCTTAACACAAAACAAAACGATTCATGAGAGATTTTAATTTTTGTTTAAAAACTCTGGCAGTTATGTCATGTCTATCAACTGGTGTTTGGCTATGTAGCAATTCCCTCTTGATTTCGTACCATTTTGGGTTACATGTGAATGTAACAAATAAGTCTGGGCGGCCATAATGCCTAACATATGACATAGCATCCTGAGCATATTCGTGCATGTGGCGTGGGCTTCCTATATAGGTGGCTGGCAAAATTGTCATTCTTCCCACATTATTCACATTGCCATCGGCATTTATAGCATCGCGGAGATGAATGTATTCCTCTGATCGTAGCTGTCGTTGGTTCAAACGGATGTATGTCAATCGTTCAGTCTCAATTTTGACATACATGTCAACTGCAAACTGATGAAAAAGTCTTTGACACATCAAAATATGATTTACTTCACTTTGACGGATCATGAGTCTGTATGAATAGAAATTCATAGCACTAACTTTTTTGTTGGTTTCAGCACCTGCAATCAAAAATGATAAATGTTTAATTTGTTACTTAGATGAATTGAATTTAAAAATATTATTTAATCTTGTTCAATTTATTTACCTGTTACTTGATTTACCATTTTGATATTAAAATGGTATCCATCTTCCCCCTGCCATAAGGTCAAAGGATATTGTAATGCATCATAACACCATGTGTGTTTCAGATACACGTTTTAAACCACTATTCCTACGATGAAGCACAATATCTCTAGATTGTAAATTTTCTCCCACAATGACAACAGCCACTTCGTCAATGGTAGGTGAATTAAACCTCCTTGTGTGTTCACCGGCAGGTGTTTTATCAGCTCGAATGATAATATTATGGCTATCAGATGGCATCCGATCCAATGCTATTTTGAACATGTTTACTAAATTGTTATTCTGATGAAGAAACATTTGTAATTCTTGGACAATGGTTATCTTCACTGTTGGATTGTGACCACAACGATTATCAACTTCCGCATCTGAATTGCCTATAAAATAAATTTGTAAAAATTGATAATCTGCATCAGGTAGTGGTAACAGTGCCCCCAGTAAGTGATAAATTTGACCTTGTATCTCTAATTTTTAAAAATTTGACCATTAAATATTTCAGATATATATATATATATATATTTTAGTACATATTGGATATTATAAAAAAATATTCTGGTATAATACCTTGAAAGTGGGCATAAAATTGTCCTGTATAAAATGTGTAGCGCCAAATGATGTCATCTGGAAACAGCTGTTATATTTCTGAATGTTGGCCAAGAAGTGCTTAGAATCATTCCCTATCCCAGAAACTAAAGATCGTAAAAGATCTGGTGGTGGGACCAATTGTGGCAATTTTACTTTGCCTCCAGCACAACATAATCCAGTAGATTCACCAGTGTATTTTAACGCCTTACAATATTTACAAATTATTTTCATTTCCCCAATTGTTACCGATTTGTCGGCACAATAATCAATCATCCCGAATCCGGATCATAGTGGAATGCAGCTCGTTCAAGAATCACAGGAGCACTGCGTCTGCGGATTCGCTCAATTTCATTATGTCGTGCTTGCTGTTGTTGTGTTTGATGTACACGAATTCGTTGCATTCTAAGCCTATCTACTTCATTGTCACTCACTAAATAACGCAATTCTGACATAGCAATACGACTATTTTCTTGATCTGTCTCTCTCTGGTCATCAGTGCGGTTAGCACGTGAGGTAGCTCTTCGCACATTTGATTGACTGCGACGACCTAAGTCAGGGCGTCTTCTCCTCGGCATCGTAAATTGTAATTAATCAAAGTGAGAAAATGTCTCGCTCACTTAGCAGAAAAGTGTCACTATCACAAATTAACAAAAAAAAAAGAGCACATTACTTGGAATGTCACTATCACAAAGGATCACCAAAGTAAAGAAAGTTCTCGCGCACTCATAGATATCGTAACACAATATCGTAATACTTTTTCCGTGTTCTGAAGTGCGACAGGATGGATTGACATATTAGTTGG
Organism: Phalera bucephala; assembly: GCA_905147815.2. NCBI lineage: Eukaryota > Metazoa > Arthropoda > Insecta > Lepidoptera > Notodontidae > Phalera > Phalera bucephala. The sequence goes on along the minus strand of CAJHXA020000002.1, from coordinate 2,219,618 downwards.
TTGTCAAATCTAATGTCAAATATTATGGTTGCGTTCAGAAATTTAATTTGTGACAAAACTTAATATTAATCTATAAAACAAAATAATCTGATAGATTAACAACTGTTCGCTAAAACTAAGTTTAGCGAAGCCGACCAAATTGAAAATCAGTACTACTAATGATCTATTACATTTTGGGACTATACAATTTGGTCGCATTCGCGATATCATCACTTTTGTTAAGTTTCGGAACGCGACATTAGATCCTCCAACGCGCACGCGAAGACTATTTTGATAGATATGATTGAATTTGAACTTTGTGCAGCGGTAATAAATTGCAAATTGACTCTTTGAAGTTCCTAACTTCACACGCCTACATTTCTTAGACAACAGTGAATGATTATAATTTAATATGAACTTTATTGAATATAAAGCAATAAAGTTCAAATTGACTCTACATTTTATTTAGAAAACGTTTATATGGGAAAAAGAAAAGGGCTGTTTTAGGGGTTTTCCGGCATTTATTCGAATTTTTCTCACCTTTTAAACCTTCCCTAGACCTCCACAAACATTTCAAGACCAAGACAAGATAAATCCGTTAAGCCGTTCTTGAGTTTTAGCGAGACTAACGAACAGCAATTGATTTTTATATATATAGATATAGAAACATCTATCAGCAAGCCATTTGGTCCTATGATTTGGTCTAATATTGAATGTTTTCTTTTCAAATGTTATATTTTTTTTTCTTTCTGTCTTTTGAGGAATTAGTCTATTTTTTAAAATGTCTATGTTTATATATAAAAAATGTGTACATTGTATCTCAAAATTACGGATTGGCTTTAAATTTAATAAAATCTATAATATGAGTCGAATATACACCAAAGTATAAAAAATAAATTAAATTATAAAATGACTGGTTTGAATAATTCAATTTCGTAAATAGTGTACGAATCTTTTTTTGCTGTTGTCGCGACGACAATCACCATTTTTTTTTGTGGCAATATGTAATATTTTGGAATCAGAACTTAAAATAATATTAAATGGATCATAAATCAGTCATATTAAAACAAATGTTGTTTTGCAGCAGTCATTCTTCACTTGTTATAGAACAATCACAAGGTCATTTTTTTTTTAATTGTTTTTACCTAGTATTCTAAGGGCAACTTTCAAAACATAAAGGATACGTTTCTGTTATCATAAAGGAAAATCTGAACCCTTTAAGTTAAACAAGCATTTTATTTTTATAAATAACCATTACATATTGTCTGGATTAAAAAACATCTATTTGTAAAGGTAAACGTAATTTTTATATCTCAGTATTGATATTAGTTTCAGATTTTTTTTATTATAATTTCGACTTAGTAACAAGTAAAAAATTAGATCACCAATGTGTGTTTAAAAACATAGGTACTCAGGTATACTTATAAGGAATTCTATAACAAGTGAAGAATGACTGCTGCAAAACAACATTTGTTTTAATATGACTGATTTATGATCCATTTAATATTATTTTAAGTTCTGATTCCAAAATATTACATATTGCCACAAAAAAAAATGGTGATTGTCGTCGCGACAACAGCAAAAAAAGATTCGTACACTATTTACGAAATTGAATTATTCAAACCAGTCATTTTATAATTTAATTTATTTTTTATACTTTGGTGTATATTCGACTCATATTATAGATTTTATTAAATTTAAAGCCAATCCGTAATTTTGAGATACAATGTACACATTTTTTATATATAAACATAGACATTTTAAAAAATAGACTAATTCCTCAAAAGACAGAAAGAAAAAAAAATATAACATTTGAAAAGAAAACATTCAATATTAGACCAAATCATAGGACCAAATGGCTTGCTGATAGATGTTTCTATATCTATATATATAAAAATCAATTGCTGTTCGTTAGTCTCGCTAAAACTCAAGAACGGCTTAACGGATTTATCTTATCTTGGTCTTGAAATGTTTGTGGAGGTCTAGGGAAGGTTTAAAAGGTGAGAAAAATTCGAATAAATGCCGGAAAACCCCTAAAACAGCCCTTTTCTTTTTCCCATATAAACGTTTTCTAAATAAAATGTAGAGTCAATTTGAACTTTATTGCTTTATATTCAATAAAGTTCATATTAAATTATAATCATTCACTGTTGTCTAAGAAATGTAGGCGTGTGAAGTTAGGAACTTCAAAGAGTCAATTTGCAATTTATTACCGCTGCACAAAGTTCAAATTCAATCATATCTATCAAAATAGTCTTCGCGTGCGCGTTGGAGGATCTAATGTCGCGTTCCGAAACTTAACAAAAGTGATGATATCGCGAATGCGACCAAATTGTATACTCCCAAAATGTAATAGATCATTAGACTTGGTACTATCGAATGGTGAAATTACAGTTACGCACTGCTCCAACCCTCTGGTTCCTGAAGATCCTCATCACAAAGCTCTGAACTTTTCAGCTGAGTATGTTCAAATCCATACTTTGCCTCTAAAGCCCCGTACAAAGTTCCTATACTATATGGGAGATTTTAGTGCGATATCTAATGAGTTGGATAAAATTAACTGGCAACACGAACTTCACACTCGATCGCTGGAAGACGCCACAACTTTTTTCTATGATACTCTTAATACATTAAGTAATACCTTCATACCAACAAGGACGTTTATCCCTCAAAGTAAATATCCTCCCTGGTATAAAAGGCCTTTAATCAAAATGCTTAAAGAAAAATTTAAATACCATAAAAAATATAAGAAATATGGCAACCTCGCAGACTATCACTCGTTTGTCTTATTAAGGAATCGAGCTAAAATTTTAGAAACTGACATGTTTAATCAATACATATTGCGAATTGAACAAAATATCTCAAAAAATCCCAAGGCATTTTGGTCTTATGTCAAAGCCAAAAACCATAATAATACATATCCCTCTGTACTGAATTATGGGCAACGCTCATCCAGCGATGGGGAGGAGATATGTAACCTCTTTGGTGATTTTTTCCATTCCAATTTTTTACAACCTTCTGAATCTGAAAGCAATAATTATTTTATAAATTCCGAACAGCAGTGTGCTACGGTATCTGATATTGGGTCTATACAAGTTTGTGATGATATGGTTTTTGAACTCCTAAGAAAGATCGATGGAAATAAATCTGCAGGGCCTGACAATATCCCTCCTATTCTTATCGGAAAATGTGCTAAGAGTCTTACGACCCCTCTGTCTATCCTATTCAGAAGATCTCTTCAAGACGGCATTGTCCCCATAATATGGAAGAGAGCATTTATTACTCCAGTTCATAAAAAAGGGCCCAAACATCTTGTTGAAAACTATAGACCCATATCCAAACTGTGTCTGTTTGCTAAGCTATTAGAGAAAATAGTTTCTAATCAGTTATCTAATTCACTAAAACATAGTTTTATTGAACACCAACATGGCTTTTTAAAAGGTAGGTCAACAACGTCAAACCTGTTACTTTGTAGCGACTTTTTGACAGAGGTTATGTCTTGTCGTCATCAAGTTGATGTTATATATACCGATTATAGTAAGGCATTTGATAGAATTGACCATCTCATACTGCTACAAAAGCTTCTGTTAGTTGGTATAAGGGGTAACCTTTATAGATGGTTTTCCTCCTACATCGAAAACAGTTGCCAAACTGTCGTTCTTAATGGTTACTCATCGAGAACGATGAATATACCTTCCGGTGTGCCGCAAGGCTCCCTTTTGGGACCATTGCTCTTTAACATATTTATAAATGACATCGCCAGATGCTTTAAATATTCTAAAATACTTATATATGCTGACGACATGAAAATTTTAGGTACGATTAAAAATCAAGAAGATGCTTCTCATTTACAAGATGACCTTAATAGATTTCAGGAATATTGTATTACTAATAAATTGGATTTAAATGTTTCGAAATGTTACATATGTTCTTATACTCGCAAGCATAATCCCATAGTATATAATTATACCCTTATAGACACTGCCGTGTCGCGAGTTTCAGCTACTAGGGATTTGGGAATAACGTTCGACTCAAAGCTTCTTTTTGATGAACATATAAATAACATTGTAGATAAAGCTTCTAAAGCACTAGGTTTTGTGTTAAGACTATCTGCTGAATTTAAAAATATTAAGACATTCAAAATACTATTTTGCGCTTTTGTCCGCAGCCACTTAGAGTATGCCTCGCAGGTTTGGAACCCTAATTATAAAGTTTACATTAATAGAATAGAAAATATACAAAAAAGTTTCTAAGATACCTCCAATTCCGATCTAAACAAAAATTCGATAATTATTTTATTCGTTGCAAAAAATTCCATATCCTACCCCTGTATGAGCGTAGGAGAATAGCAGACTTATCCTTTCTTTTCAAACAGTTCAATGGGTCGGTGGATTGTCCCGAGCTCCTAGCCAAGATTGGGCTGCGTGCGCCAACCTCATTTCTTAGAAATCCAAAACTTTTAAATGTACCTACGGCTAAAAGTTCTTACCGCCAAAATTCTTATGTAATACGAACGTGTAATACGTTTAACGCTGCGCTGCGAGAAGTCGATATTGATCTATTTAACACTAGTGTTTTAACACTTAAGAAGGCATCATGTGAGCACTTTTTCACCAAAGTTTAACTTAGACCAGTATAAGTCAGTGGTCTTCATTGCCCTGCATAATATCGTAACTCCACCTCATCCAACGCGCTAATTGTTGATAAATTTACCTAATGATAATTTCTTGGTTTTAATAGATGCTTTAATAGATTTAATAGGTGCTCAGACTGTAAGACAGGTCCATCCGTGCATAATACAGGTTTTGTGAGTCGCGATTGTATGTATCGTATGGCTAATGGCGGTCTATTGATTTTAACTGTCCTGTACTTAAAGGGCTTTCTCTTTTTAAGGTCTTGTGTTTAAACGTTTAATCCTTTGATCTCTGTGTCGTATCTGTTTTGCTGTCTCAACTTCCTTCTTAAACTTTATTACTAATTTGTGAAAACTTGTAATTGGCCTTCCTTTTATGTGATTTTACTTATATCTGTTTACTAGCTGTAAGTTTTCTTGAGAAATAAAATAAAATAAAAAATAAAATTAGTAGTACTGATTTTCAATTTGGTCGGCTTCACTAAACTTAGTTTTAGCGAACAGTTGTTAATCTATCAGATTATTTTGTTTTATAGATTAATATTAAGCGGCGCTAGAGTTCATAAATTTGGCCTCATTTGATAGCTGTTATGAATATCTATATACCCTATTAATTCCGGAGTGGTACTCGACCTACTATAGCCACCATAGGCGAAAAACACCAGCGGCCTATGAAGATTGCCAGTTTTCGGCCCGACCGGACCCCTTAGACGGCGCTAGAGTTCATAAATTTGGCCTCATTTGATAGCTATTATGAATACCTATATACCCCATTAATTTCAGAGTGGTACTCAACCTACTATAGCCACCATAGGCGAAAAACACCAGCGGCCTATGAAGATTGTCAGTTTTCGGCCCGAACGGACACCTTAGACGGCGCTAGAGTTCATAAATTTAGCCTCATTTGATAACTTGTATAAATATCTATATACCCTATTAATTTCAGAGTGGTACTCGACCTACTATAGCCACCATAGGAAAAAAACCACCGGCGGCCTATGAAGACTTTCAGTTTTCGGCCCGAACGGACCACTTAAACGGCGCTAGAGTTCATAAATTTGGCCTCATTTGATAGCTGTTATGAATATCTATATACCCTATTAATTCCGGAGTGGTACTCGACCTACTATAGCCACCATAGGCGAAAAACACCAGCGGCCTATGAAGATTGCCAGTTTTCGGCCCGACCGGACCCCTTAGACGGCGCTAGAGTTAATAAATTTAGCCTTATTTGATAGCCATTATAACTGGCTATATACCATATTGTTTCCAAAGTGGTACTCGACCTACTATAGCCACCATAGGCGAAAAAACACCAGCGGCCTATGAAGATTGTCAGTTTTCGGCCCGAACGGACCCCTCAGACGGCGCTAGAGTTCATAAATTTAGCCTCATTTGATAGCTATTATGACTGTCTATATACCCTATTAAGTCCAGAGTGGTACTCGACCTACTATAGCCACCATAGGAAAAAAACCACCGGCGGCCTATGAAGATTGTCAGTTTTCGGCCCGAACGGACACCTTAGACGGCGCTAGAGTTCATAAATTTAGCCTCATTTGATAGCTGTTATAAATATCTATATACCCTATTAATTTCAGAGTGGTACTCGACCTACTATAGCCACCATAGGAAAAAAACCACCGGCGGCCTATGAAGACTGTCAGTTTTCGGCCCGAACGGACCGCTTAAACGGCGCTAGAGTTCATAAATTTGGCCTCATTTGATAGCTGTTATGAATATCTATCTGTAAGTACTTTTGTTTTAATAATGTCGGGTCGTTCTTCGCGGTCTAAAAGTAAAAGTGGCGATCCAGTAAAACGTAGTAAAAGACGCGAACATTCTTCGAAGAGATCACGATCGCGACGTCGTGAAAACAGCTCATCTAACGAAGTTTTGGATACCATCATGAGTAGTTTAACTGCTATTGAGGATAAGCTAATTACCTCAAGCTCAGTAGCATCACGTCCAGCTCAAGAACCCCAAACTCCATCACCACCACTCCCAGGTGGTAAGGTCAGCGAATTTGGTGAGTCAGTTCCAAATTTTAATGAGAACAGTGCGGACAAAATTGTGAGTGCATTATCATCTTTGCTGCAAGTAAAGCCTAGTCCCTATTACATCTCCAATTTTGATCCGGGTGTTCATGACTTTGACGTTTGGTGCGCAGAGGTTGATCGTGGACGTGAGCTCAATCGTTGGGACGACCATGAGTGCTTGTCACGCATCGGAAAATGCCTGAGGGGTGATACGCGCCCGTGGTTGAACGATTGGGTGTCCGACGATCGCACGTGGACAAATTTAAAACTTGAATTCGTTCACTCTGTCCGCGGAGCGTCAATATCGCTAACATTTTGTTCGAAGTAATGTGTGTTGATTCGACGAATTTTACCACTTATGCGTAATACGTACGAAAGTCTTTGCTGCGCTTAAATATTGTGAAAGGTCTATCGGATGACCTAAAAACCGCTATTGTCATCAGTGGTATAACGGACCCGCAAGTACAAGCTGTCGCATACAATGCCAAGTCGCAAACTAGTGAGCTGGTGGAATTTCATTCAATATACTTGAAACCTAAATAGGATTTTAGAAATGCCCCTAAATTTGTCCACCCGTTAACTGAAAATCGTTTTGAACCTCACAAGCGTCCAGCCGGTACTTCACAAACGGTTATGAAATGTTTTAAATGCGGCGGTGTAGACCATATGCAATCACGTTGCCCTAAAAAGTAGAAATCCGAATCCAACAACACAGAAGCGAAATCTGCAATGCCAATTAATAAGTCACCTTTGTTATCTTGCACGTACTGCCACAAGGTAGGGACATTCTATTGGTAGATGTTTTGATAAACAGCACAACAAATTGACAACTCCGTCTAAAGTAAAATTTTGTCAGAAGTTGCCCGACACAGCAACATCATGACAGCAACCATCAGAGGGGTTCCAGTAAATGTTTTGGTTGAAAGCGGTACTGATATCTCTTTATTTCTAGGCCAGTTTTTAATCATCTTAATTGCAATAGGATTCCCTCATACCGCTCAATGCGTATAATCGGTAGTCAACTCATCGAGTCTACCTGCTATGTCACAACTGATATTAAGTTTCCAGAGATATCATTAGGGGTGAATCTATTCGTAGTGCCATCTGAAACCATCAGTGCTTCTGTACCGTACTGTAGTTCTTCTGTAATAGGCACTGATGTCTTAAATCAAAAACAAGTAGCTTATATGCGAACCGATGATATAAAACGGCTCATTAGGGTAGAAAGTGATTCACGGGTGCTTCACTGACGCAACACAGATTTCATCGATACCTCCTTGGTAGGCGAGGAGAGAAATCGACTACTTTCGCTAGTAAAGGAGTTTTCAGAGTCATTCGTTAATGGCACTGTGACGTTCACTGACAATACTGGCTGTATGGAAATAAGGGTAAATAGTGATGTGTCGGTGCGCTATCGGCCCAATAAGCTCTAGGTTGATGAGACAGCGCGAGTTCTTGATATCGTGAATGACTTGTTCGGTAAGGGAATAATCAGGGAGTCCCAATCTGAGTATGCGAGTCCTTTCATGCTCGTTATGATAAAAGACGGGTCTGATGGGATGTGCGTTACTATCGCGCTATAAATGCGATTACTATTAAAGACTGATTTTCTTTGCCTTTGATAGATGACCATATCGACAAGTTGAGTAGTAGTAAACTTTTCACTAGTCTTGATATGAAAACCAGATTTCATCAAATACCAATGAGGGATAATGAATCTATTAGCAAAACAGTGTTCGTTACACCGGAAGGCTATTTTGAATACACCAAGATGCCTTACGGTCTGACCAATGCACCTGTGGTATATCAAAAAAATCATATCAAGCACTTTAAAAACTCTTTTAGAAGTATCTTCTTTCAATACATCATCGATATAGGTAAGGCCCAGTAGGGCCTTACCTATATCGATGACGTATTGCTTTTAACTGATTCGGTTGATGGTCTGGATTTGTTGAGCCAGGTGCTTGCTGTTCTAACTACTGCGGGGTTTTCTATAAATCTGAAGAAGTGCGCCTTCCTAAAGACTGAGGTAGAATACTTGGGCCGACGCATTAGCCAAGGTCAGGTACGGCCGAGTCCTGGGAAGGTGGATGCTTTGGTAAAATCAGCGAAGCCCACTGGCGTCAAGCAAGTACGGCAATTTTTGGGTCTGGCCGGGTATTTTAGATGATACATCGCTAATTACGCAGCCAAAACAGCTTGCATCGCAAATCTTACAAAAAAGAGGAGAACCTTTTATTTGGGGTGGCGATCAAGACACGTCGCGTAGTTACATTATTCGTGGTTTAACTGAGGAGCCTGTGCTCGTGATATTTGACTCCAAATTGCCTACTGAACTTCATACAGACGCTAGTGCGATCGGTTACGGAGCTGTCTTACTATTACAGGAGCGTTGATGGGGGATGTAGCCCTCAACAGTTCTCGTCGGAACCGCGGGGCATTGATTTCTTTGGGACGACGGCGTGCCTTGGAGCTGTTGGAATCTGGTCGACGACAGCGGGATTGTCGCGTGGATGAAGGGCGGAGGCAACCTCGTATATATGCTTTGGGTGGCTTTGTTTTTTGGCAGGATTTCGCGGAGCTTCGGGAGGCTGGATGCCTGCATGGGGGGTCCTTGCAAGGTCGTCGAGATCCTTCCTCATTGCTGTTATGGGCTGGAGCGTCTGGCGGGGTCCTGTGGCAAGCGGACTCGAGCTGCTGCAGAACGTATGGACGCCGGAGGCGTGTGCCGTGGCGAAGAGCGTGCCGTGGCGAAGCGTGTGCTATGGCGAGGCGCATGCTGTGGCGAGGCGTGTGCTATGGCGAGGCGCATGCCGTGGCGAGGCGTGTGCTATGGCAAGGCGCATACCGTGGCGAGGCGTGTGCTATGGCGAGGTGCATGCCGTGGCGAGGCGTGTGCTATGGCGAGGCACATGCCGCGGCGAGACGTGTGCAGCTTTCTTCGTGGCGGGTGACTGGCTGTCACGCGCGCTTGCCTTTGTGCAGCTACCTATGGCATGTGTCGGGACCATGCGCGCTTGCCTTTGTGCAGCTACCTATGGCATGTGTCGAACCACGCGCGCTTGCCTTTGTGCAGCTACCTATGGCGTGAACAGTAGTTTTGGGACCATGCGCGCTTGCCTTTGTGCAGCTACCTATGGCATGTGTCGGGACCATGCGCGCTTGCCTTTGTGCAGCTACCTATGGCATGTGTCGAACCACGCGCGCTTGCCTTTGTGCAGCTACCTATGGCGTGAACAGTAGTTTTGGGACCATGCGCGCTTGCCTTTGTGCAGCTACCTATGGCATGTGTCGGGACCATGTGCGCTTGCCTTTGTGCAGCTACCTATGGCATGTGTCGAACCACGCGCGCTTGCCTTTGTGCAGCTACCTATGGCGTGAACAGTAGTTTTAGGACCATGCGCGCTTGCCGTTGTGCAGCTACCTATGGCATGTGTCGAGACCGTGCGCGCTTGCATCAGTGCAGCTACCTATGGCATGTGTCGAACCACGCGCGCTTGCCTTTGTGCAGCTACCTATGGCGTGAGTAGTAGTCATGTTTGACGAGGATATCCTATAATGCGGATATAGGCTGCTGGCGCTTGCAAGTTGCAGCTACCTATGCCGCGAACCGTTTCCCCTTAGTTCATTAGTATCGTTTTCCTTGGTGGTGCCACCTTAGTTATAAAAAGTACTTACTAGGTTTTCCTAGCTGCCTTGTTGCCTTTTCTTACCTTTTATCTGCCTTAGTTGGAACCGCTTGAGTGCACGCTTGCGCGTTCCATTCTGATGGTAGAAGTTGTCCCCAAATGTTGCTAACGGTACTACGTTTCAGACGACGACTCTACCGAAGCCACCATGAGCGGTTCTATCCAGGGACCCAACCAGAGACAAGCGGTCGAGGACGACGCTCTGTCAGGAGAAGCCGTGTTAGAATTATCACCCAGTAAGGAGGCGGAGCCCAGCGCAACGTCATCGTGACGCGTGTGGAGTGGGATTGCTTAGTGGGGGTAGTGGCAGATTTCGAAGCGACAGTGTCGTTGGGACTCACTTTTGCTGGAGCACTTGGGTGTGCTGGACGTGCTTAGAGATCTATTAGAATTATTCATTCCAATTGTATTTTTTTGGATTAAGTCTAATTGAAAATGTAACAGAATTAAAGATTGTGATTTAGGTAATTTTCAGTTTCTTTTTTTTAATTAAACCTACTTCTGGTTTGTAAAACTATTGATTCCAGAGTGGTACTCGACCTACCTGCCGCGGCCTGTGAAGATTGTCAGTTTTCGGCCCGGACGGACCCTTTAGACGGCGCTAGAGTTCATAAATTCAGCCTTATTTGATAGCTATTATGACTGTCTATATACCCTGTGAATTCCAGAATGGTACTCGATCTACTATAGTCACCAAAGGCGAAAAACACCAGCGGCCTATGAAGATTGCCAGTTTTCGGGCCGAACGGACCCCTTAGACGGCGCTAGAGTTCATAAATTTAGCCTCATTTGATAGCTATTATGACTGTCTATATACCCTGTTAATTCTAGAGTGGTACTCGACCTAATATAGCCACCATAGGCGAAAAAATACCCGCGGCCTATGAAGATTGTCAGTTTTTGGCCCGAACAGACTGCTTAGACGGCGCTAGAGTTCAAAAATTTACCTCATTTAATAGCTATTATGGCTGTCTATATACCCTGTTAATTCTAGAATGGTACTCGACCTACTATAGCCACCATAGGCGAAAAAACACCAGCGGCCTATGAAGATTGTCAGTTTTCGTCCCGAACGGACCCCTTAGGTGCGCTAGAGTTCATAAATTTAGCCTCATTTTATAGCCATTCATCATCACCAGCCCGTATCAGTCCACTGCTGGACATAGGCCTCTCCCAAGGCACGCCATTGAGCCCGATCTTCGGCTCTTCTCTTCCAACCGCTGCCCGCCACCCTCCGTATATCATCGCTCCATCTAGCTACAGGGCGTCCCACACTACGTTTGCCAAGCCGCGGTCTCCACTCGAGAACACGTCTACCCCAGCGGTTATCGGTCCTTCGGCAAATATGGCCAGCCCACTGCCACTTCAGCGTGCTGATCCTGCGAGCTATGTCGATGACCTTGGTTCTCTGTCGGATCACCTCATTCCGGATTCGATCTTTCAGAGAAACTCCGAGCATAGCTCTCTCCATAGCCCGCTGAGCAACTTTCATTTGGTGGACTAGTCTCACCGTAAGTGTCCATGTCTCGGCTCCGTATGTCATGACAGGTAGGACGCACTGATCAAAGACTTTTGTCTTCAAACTTTGAGGTATAGGCGACGAGAAGAATTGACGTAGTTTCCCAAACGCTGCCCAGCCCAGCTGTATCCTCCTGCGGACCTCTCTCTCAAAGTTGTTTCTACCTAATTGTAGTATTTGTCCGAGGTAGATGTATTCTCGTACAGCTTCGAGAGTAGTTCCATTTACATTTACTGGCTCCGGAATGACATACTCATTGAACATAATCTTGGTTTTATTCATGTTCATCCGGAGGCCAATGCGTTGGGAAGAATCAGCTAGGCCGCACAGCATCTGTTGTAATTCCGGCAATGTCTCTGCCATAATGACGATATCATCCGCGAATCTTAGGTGCGAGATGTACTCACCGTTAATGTTAATGCCGCGTCCTTTCCAGTCCAGCGTCTTAAACATATCCTCCAGTGCAGTCGTAAACAATTTAGGTGAGATAACATCGCCTTGTCTCACACCTCGATGCAAGGGGATATGCTTAGTCCGCCGATTTTGTACTTGGACGGTCATTGTTGCAGCGTCATACAGGCATCTCAGCACTTGGATCTCAGTATCGCCAGTCGACCTGGCAACGTTGCAGGGATTCGAGAACAGACCAGGTTTCGATGGAGTCGAAGGCTTTCTCGTAGTCCACGAATGCCATGCACAGGGGCTGATTATACTCCTGGGTCTTTTGCATAATCTGCCGCACTGTGTGAATGTGGTCTATAGTGCCATATCCTGTCCTGAAACCAGCCTGTTCCGTTGGTTGAAACTCGTCAAGTCTTCCCGAAAGGCGATTTGTGATGACTCTAGAAAACAACTTGTAGACATGGCTTAGGAGGGAAATCGGTCGATAGTTTTTCAGAAAGGTCTTGTCTCCCTTCTTGAATAACAAAACGACTACACTCCTGTTCCATGCCTTTGGAGTTCTCCCAGAGAAGATAACGGAATTAAATATACGCTGAAGTTGTTTGAGCATAGGAGTACCTCCTGCCTTTAGGAGCTCCGTAGTAATTCCGTCATTACCCGGGGCTTTTCCATTTTTAAGTTGTCTTAGAGCCATCTCGATTTCGTCAAGGCTGACTTCTGGCAGCTCGTCTGTGTAGTGGCGTGTTAGGGTGGCTCTTAAATCCCTTATGTCGGGTTCCGGTTGGTTAACTTGCCTGGCGTAAAGTTGGGAATAGAAATTTTCGACTTCCGCGAGAATTTCTGGCACCGACACGACGACTCTTCCGCTTAGAGTGGTCAGCTTCGTCAGATGGCTCCGGCCAAGCTGTTGTGCGAAGACTTTTGACCCCCGATTCCGCTCAATCGCTCTTTCTATTTGGCATGTGTTAGAGCGTCGGACGTCTCGTCTTACCAGCTTCGTGATCTTTTTATTCAATGCCCGTTGTTCTGACGATATGACTGCGGGGTCTTTGCGTCTTTTCTCCATGAGTTGCAGACATTCCGTTGAAAGTCTCGATTTCTTTCCGTTGCGCCGCATCTTGCAGAACCTTGTTCCCTCTTCCCTTAGGATGTCAACTACCTGGTCGAGTTCCTCATCGATATCGTCATCAATTGTGTTTTCCAGAGCAGCGAATCGGTTCTTTAGTTTCAACTGAAACGATTCGGACCCAACTACGTGTTGGAGCAGGTTAGGTCGGAGTGTGGACTTCATCAAACGGATACGTTCCAGCTTATAATCGATATCCAGAGTGCCTCGCACAAGCCGGTGGTCGCTACCCGTTTTAAACCTTGTAACCACTGAGACATCTCTAAATAAGCGCTTCTTGTCCGCTATGATGAAGTCGATCTCGTTTTTAGTGTTACCGTCGGGACTTTGCCACGTCCACTTCCGTTGGGGCCGTTTCTGAAAGAAAGAGTTCATTAAGAATAGCCCCTCTTTTTCCAGGAAGTTGACGAGCATTTGTCCTCTATGGTTCCTGCTACCGAATCCGTGTCGACCCACTACCGATTCGCTACATGTTTGTACTCCCACTATTGCGTTGAAATCCCCCATGACAACGTTGAAGTGAGCCTTGGAGGTGTCGTGTAAGGCTTTGGATATGTCCTCGTACATATCCTCTATTTCATCATCCGAGTGTGTTGATGTTGGTGCGTAGACCTGGATGACCTTAAGCTTATATCTCTCGGTTAATTTAATCACAAGGTACGCAACCCTTGTCGATACACTGGACATTTGTTCAACGTTGTCAGAGAGGACTTTGTTGACAAGGATCCCGACGCCGCCTTGAGATTGATGGTCTCCTTCTCTGAAATACATAAGATGGCCCGATTTTAAGGTAACGATATCCTCTCCCTTTCTTCGGATTTCGCATAATCCAAGGACGTGCCATCTTATGTGTCTCAGTTCCTCTTCTAGTTGCGCCAGATGTTCGTCGAGCCGCAACGTACGTCCGTTATACGTGGCTAAGGTCAGTCGGTTTTGGCGGCCTTTCGTAACCCGGAGATTCTTAGCACCCCCCACCCTGCCGTTACCGTGACCGCCGCCGTGGTCAGGAATAGCAGAGTTGCCGGGAACTGGGGGCCGTGGGTTGTTTTGGCTTATCATAGGGAGGTAATGCCCGTAATCTCCACGCTGGGCAGGCGGATTGGAGATCGCAGAGCGCGGCTTCTCGCACCAGTGGCGCTGCTGCCCGTCACCAGTCTGTCATTTAGCTGCGCAGTTTGACAATGGATATACCGCCATTAGCCGGTCGCCAGAGCCTCGTTTGCTGTTTGGCAGGGTGCACCACGAGCAGGTGAGGTTGGCTTGGGGCACTAGGATGGTGATGTACCCCTCACACCCCATTATAACTGGCTATATACCCTATTGATTCCAGAGTGGTACTCGACCTACTATAGCCACCATAGGCGAAAAAACACCCGCGGCCTGTGAAGATTGTCAGTTTTCGGCCCGAACGGACCCCTTAGACGGCGCTAGAGTTCATAAATTTGGCTTCATTTGATAGCTATTATGACTGTCTATATACCCTATTAATTCCAGAGTGGTACTCGACCTACTATAGCCACCATAGGCGAAAAAACACCCGCGGCCTGTGAAGATTGACAGTTTTCGGCCCGAACGGACCCCTTAGACGGCGCTAGAGTTCATAAATTTAGCCTCATTTGATAGCTGTTATAAATATCTATATACCTTATTAATTTCAGAGTGGTACTCGACCGACTATAGCCACCATAGGAAAAAAACCACCGGCGGCCTATGAAGACTGTCAGTTTTCGGCCCGAACGGACCGCTTAAACGGCGCTAGAGTTCATAAATTTGGCCTCATTTGATAGCTGTTATGAATATCTATATACCCTATTAATTCCGGAGCAGTACTCGACCTACTATAGCCACCATAGGCGAAAAACACCAGCGGCCTATGAAGATTGCCAGTTTTCGGCCCGACCGGACCCCTTAGACGGCGCTAGAGTTCATAAATTTAGCCTCATTTGATAGCCATTATAACTGGCTATATACCCTATTGATTCCAGAGTGGTACTCGACCTACTATAGCCACCATAGGTGAAAAAACACCCGCAACCTATGAAGATTGTCAGTTTTCGGGCCGAACGGACCCCTTAGACGGCGCTAGAGTTCATAAATTTAGCCTCATTTGATAGCTGTTATGAATATCTATCTTCATCTTCATCTCAGCCTATACTTGTCCACTGCTGAACATAGGCCTCCCCAATCGCTTTCCAGCGTAACCGGTCCGATGCCACCTGCATCCAACGACTTCCTGCGATTTTCACAAGATCGTCGGTCCATCTGGCAGGTGGTCGTCCCACGCTGCGCTTGCCAATACGTGGTCTCCACTCTAGAATCTTTCTGCCCCAACGCCCGTCCGATCTTCGCGCTATGTGGCCCGCCCATTGCCACTTCAGCTTGCTAATCTTAACGGCTATGTCGGTGACCTTGGTTCTTCTACGAATCTCTTCATTCCTGATTCGATCACGTAGAGAAACGCCGAGCATAGCTCTCTCCATAGCTCGCTGAGCAACTCTGAGCTTTTTTATGAGACCTATTGTAAGAGACCACGTCTCTGATCCATATATCATCACTGGTAACACACATTGACTAAAAACTTTAGTCTTTAGGCACTGAGGTATTTTGGATGAGAAGATGTTGCGCAGTTTCCCGAACGCTGCCCAGCCGAGTTGGATTCGTCGATTGACCTCTCTCTCAAAGTTGGACCTACCTAACCGGACTACCTGTCCCAGGTAAATGTATTCGTCGACAACTTCAAGAGTAGAGTTCCCAACGGTGAGTGCGGTGGGTACGACATAGACGTTACACATTATTTTCGTTTTGTCCATGTTCATTTTAAGACCCACTTGTTGAGATACTCTGTTGAGGTCGCCGAGCATTCGTCCTAGATCTTCCAGCGACTCCACCATGACCACAATGTCGTCGGCAAATCGAAGGTGAGTGATGTATTCGCCATTGATGTTGATGCCAAGTCCTCGCCATTCCAAGAGCTTGAAGGCGTCCTCTATGGTGGTCGTAAACAGTTTCGGAGAAATGACGTCTCCCTGCCTTACTCCGCTTTTTATGGAGATCGCCTTCGTGCACTGCCCTTGTACTCGGACTGACATGGTGGCGTTATTATACAAGCACTTCAACACTTCGATGTACCGATAGTCAATGCGGCATCGCTGGAGAGATCTAAGAACCGCCCAAGTCTCGATCGAATCGAAGGCTTTCTCATAGTCCACAAACGCCAAGCATAGTGGCCGATTATACTCCTCGGTCTTCTATATAATCTGCCGCAGCGTATGTATGTGGTCTATGGTACTAAAGCCTTTCCGGAAACCGGCTTGTTCGGGAGGCTGGAAATCATCAAGCCTGCGTTCAAGACGATTCGTGATGACATTCGAAAACAACTTGTAATCTATATACCCTATCAATTCCAGAGTGGTACTCGACCTACTATAGCCACCATAGGCGAAAAAACACCCGCGGCCTGTGAAGATTGTCAGTTTTCGGCCCGAACGGACCCCTTAGACGGCGCTAGAGTTCATTAATTTGGCCTCATTTGATAGCTATTATGACTGTCTATTTTCCTATGGTGGCTATAGTAGGTCAAGTACCACTCTGAAATTAATAGGGTATATAGATATTTATAACAGCTATCAAATGAGGCTAAATTTATGAACTCTAGCGCCGTCTAAGGTGTCCGTTCAGGCCGGAAACTGACAATCTTCATAGGCCGCTGGTGTTTTTCGCCTATGGTGGCTATAGTAGGTTGAGTACCACTCTGAAATTAATGGGGTATATAGGTATTCAAAACAGCTATCAAATGAGGCCAAATTTATGAACTCTAGCGCCGTTAAAGTGGTCCGTTCGGGCAGAAAACTGACAATCTTCATAGGCCGCTGGTGTTTTTCCGCCTATGGTTGCTATAGTAGGTCGAGTACCACTTGGAATCAATAGGGTATATAGCCAGTTATAATGGCTATCAAATGAGGCCAAATTTATTAACTCTAGCCCCGTCTAAGGGGTCCGTTCGGCCCGAAAACTGACAATCTTCATAGGCCGCTGGTGTTTTTCGCCTATGGTGGCTATAGTAGGTTGAGTACCACTCTGGAATTAATGGGGTATATAGGTATTCATAACAGCTATCAAATGAGGCCAAATTTATGAACTCTAGCGCCGTTAAAGCGGTCCGTTCGGGCCGAAAACTGACAATCTTCATAGGCCGCTGGTGTTTTTTCGCCTATGGTTGCTATAGTAGGTCGAGTACCACTTTGGAATCAATAGGGTATATAGCCAGTTATAATGGCTATCAAATGAGGCTAAATTTATGAACTCTAGCCCCGTCTAAGCGGTCCGTTCGGGCCGAAAACTGACAATCTTCATAGGCCGCCGGTGGTTTTTTTCCTATGGTGGCTATAGTAGGTCGAGTACCACTCTGGAATCAATAGGGTACATAGATATTCATAACAGCTATCAAATGATGCTAAATTTATGAACTCTAGCGCCGTCTAAGGGGTCCGTTCGGACCGAAAACGGACAGTCTTCATAGGCCGCTGGTGTTTTTTGCCTATGGTGGCTATAGTAGGTCGAGTACCACTCCGGAATTAATAGGGTATATAGATATTCATAACAGCTATCAAATGAGGCCAAATTTATGAACTCTAGCGCCGTTTAAGCGGTCCGTTCGGACCGAAAACGGACAGTCTTCATAGGCCGCCGGTGGTTTTTTTCCTATGGTGGCTATAGTAGGTCGAATACCACTCTGAAATTAATAGGGTATATAGAATTCCTTACTGGGCTGGAAGCGAAAGAAAAACTTAGAATGCCCCAGTAGCCTTACTTTTGCTAGGCTGGTGGTAAGAGTCCACCAAAGGTAGTAACGTCATTCGATCAACGACCAGAAAAGGAAAATTAAAAACAAACCCTATACCAACCCGTCTGGCCAGCGTGGTATAGTAGGCCGAAACCTCCTAACATGGTAGGGCACCTAAAACAAAGGCCCCCAGTTCCCGGTAGTCCCGCTGTCCGCTGCCACGGTAGCGGTCGCGGTAACAGCGGGGCAGGGGGTGCGAAGAATCTCCGGGCTACGACACAAGGCTACCAAAAACACCTGACCCTGGCTACGTACAATGGACGCTCTCTACGGCTGGACCAACACCTCACTGAACTCGAGGTAGAACTAGGTCGCATAAACTGGCACATATTGGGGTTATCCGAAGTCCGAAGACAGGGCGAGGACACGATAACCCTTGAGTCAGGCCACCTGTTCTACTTTCGTGAAGGTGATCGGCCCTCTCAGGGCGGTGTCGGTTTCCTGGTCAACAAAGCTCTCACTAACAACGTTGTAGAAGTCAGCAGTGTGTCGACACGGGTAGCGTACCTCATAATTAAAATCACCAACAGGTGCACCCTGAAGGTGGTACAGGTATATGCGCCGACCTCGACATACTGCGACGACATAGTCGAAGCCATGTATGAAGACATAGCCAAGGCATTACATGGCACCACCAAGGCTCACTACAACGTTGTTATGGGGGACTTCAATGCCAAAGTGGGAGTACAAGAACGCGGCGAAACAATAATCGGACCCCACGGCGTGGGGCGCCGAAACCACAGGGGGCAGATGCTGGTCAACTTTCTGGAGTCGCAGGGGCTCTTCTTGATGAATTCGTTCTTTAAGAAGAAGCCTCATAGAAAGTGGACATGGCGAAGCCCCGACACTGTGACGAGGAACGAGATAGACTTCATCATGACTGACAGGAAGTCTATATTTAGAGACGTCTCCGTGATCAACAGGTTTAATACCGGCAGCGATCACCGACTTGTCCGAGGCGCTCTAAATATAAACTTCAGGGCCGAAAGGCGTCGCATGATGAGGGCTACTCTGAGACCTACTGCGCCTCAAATAGCTTTAGGGTTCGAAAAGTTCCAACTGGAGCTTCAAAATCGTTTCGACCTGCTGGAAACCGAAGGCAATGTTGACGAAAAAACCGACACAGTGGTCAAAACGCTACAGGAGGTGTCTCGAAGGGTGTTTCCCGGCAAAAGCGGTAACAGAGAGTCTAAACTCTCGCTCGAGACTCTCGAACTTATGAGGCAGAGATGAGAAATGTCATCCACGCAGGCGTCTTCGCTGGATGGGAGGAACCTCAACCGGAAGATCCGGAAGCTGGTGCGACGTGACCTCCGATGTTCCAACACCCGCGCCATCGCGGCTGCGATTGAACAGAACAGAGGCACCAAAGTCTTCGCTCGCCAGCTAGGTAAATCCCATCTGACGAAACTTAATACTGCAGATGGCAAAACCGTGACCTCCAAGTTCGAGATACTCGAGGAGATTGAGAGTTTCTACAAAGACCTGTACGCATCACGGATGACTAAACCCACGAGACCCAGCGCTGACGACCACAGAGCCCCACTCGCACGCCACAACACGGAAGACATCCCTGATGTCAACCAGGACGAGGTCAGAGTGGCTCTCGAGCAGCTCAAAAACAACAAGTCGCCAGGCGATGACGGAATCACCACTGAGCTCCTAAAAGCAGGCGGGACTCCAATACTGAAAAAGTTAGCGAGCCTCTTTAATTCCGTCATCCACCAGGGCTTAACACCTCAAGCGTGGAGCGGGAGTGCGGTGGTTCTGTTCTTCAAAAAAGGTGACAAAACCTTGCTGAAGAACTACAGACCCATCTCACTCCTGAGCCACGTCTACAAGTTGTTCTCGAGAGTACTCACAAACCGCCTCGCCAGAAGACTTGACGAGTTCCAGCCACCGGAACAAGCTGGGTTTTGAAAAGGCTACAGCACCGTGGACCACATCCATACTGTTCGGCAGATTGTACAGAAGACCGAAGAGTACAATCAGCCGCTGTGTATGGCTTTCGTGGACTACGAGAAAGCCTTCGACTCCATCGAAACCTGGGCGGTTCTGGATGCTCTGCAGCGATGTGGCATCGACTGGCGCTATATCGAGGTGCTGAGATGTCTATATAATACCGCCACAATGACCGTCCAGCTCCAAGACCAAAAGACCAACCCGATCAAGCTGCGTCGAGGTGTAAGACAGGGGGATGTAATATCCCCCAAGCTCTTCACCAATGCACTCGAAGACGTCTTCAAGACGCTGGACTGGACTGGGCGGGGCATTAACATCAACGGCGAATACATCTCACATCTTCGGTTTGCCGATGATATCGTCATCGTGGCAGAGTCACTGGAACAGTTACGCGAAATGCTGCATAGCCTAAATGGAGCCTCTCGAGGTGTCGGTCTCGGCATGAACTTGGATAAAACCAAGATCATGTTTAATGACCATGTCACGCCGGGACCGATCCACGTCGATGGTTCGATGCTCGAAGTTGTTCGGGAGTATGTCTACCTTGGACAAGTTGTCCAATTTGGTAGAAACAACTTCGAGAAAGAAATCAACCGCAGGATCCAATTGGGTTGGGCAGCATTTGGCAAGCTACGTCACGTTTTCTCTTCGCCTATTCCGCAATGCCTGAAGACTAAAGTGTACAACCAATGCGTCCTACCTGTTATGACCTACGGGGCCGAGACGTGGACACTCACAGTGGGACTGGTCCACAAATTTAAAGTCGCACAGCGGGCTATGGAGCGAGCTATGCTCGGCGTCTCTTTGAAGGATAAAATTCGTAACGAGGTAATCCGACAAAGAACCAAAGTTACCGACATAGCTCGCAAACTCAGTAAGCTAAAGTGGCAATGGGCTGGTCACATCTGCAGAAGGACCGACGACCGATGGAGCAAACGTGTCCTAGAGTGGAGACCGCGACTTGGTAAGCGTAAGGTAGGACGGCCCCCAGCTAGATGGACCGACGACCTCAAAAAGGTCGCTGGGACAGACTGGATGCGGAAGGCGGAGGACCGTGTGCAATGGCGCGTGTTAGGAGAGGCCTATGTCCAGCAGTGGACTGCGATAGGCTGATTGATTGATTGATTGATTGATAGATATTTATAACAGCTATCAAATGAGGCTAAATTTATGAACTCTAGCGCCGTCTAAGGTGTCCGTTCGGGCCGGAAACTGACAATCTTCATAGGCCGCTGGTGTTTTTCGCCTATGGTGGCTATAGTAGGTTGAGTACCACTCTGAAATTAATAGGGTATATAGGTATTCATAACAGCTATCAAATGAGGCCAAATTTATGAACTCTAGCACCGTTAAAGCGGTCCGTTCGGGCCGAAAACTGACAATCTTCATAGGCCGCTGGTGTTTTTTCGCCTATGGTTGCTATAGTAGGTCGAGTACCACTTTGGAATCAATAGGGTATATAGCCAGTTATAATGGCTATCAAATGAGGCCAAATTTATGAACTCTAGCACCGTTAAAGCGGTCCGTTCGGGCCGAAAACTGACAATCTTCATAGGCCGCTGGTGTTTTTTCGCCTATGGTTGCTATAGTAGGTCGAGTACCACTTTGGAATCAATAGGGTATATAGCCAGTTATAATGGCTATCAAATGAGGCCAAATTTATGAACTCTAGCCCCGTCTAAGGGGTCCGTTCGGGCCGAAAACTGACAATCTTCATAGGCCGCTGGTGTTTTTCGCCTATGGTGGCTATAGTAGGTCGAGTACCACTCCGGAATTAAAAGGGTATATAGATATTCATAACAGCTATCAAATGAGGCCAAATTTATTAACTCTAGCGCCGTTTAAGCGGTCCGTTCGGGCCGAAAACTGACAATCTTCATAGGCCGCCGGTGGTTTTTTTCCTATGGTGGCTATAGTAGGTCGAGTACCACTCTGGAATTAATAGGGTATATAGGCAGTCATAATAGCTATCAAATGAGGCCAAATTTATGAACTCTAGCGCCGTCTAAGGGGTCCGTTCAGGCCGAAAACTGACAATCTTCACAGGCCGCGGGTGTTTTTTCGCCTATGGTGGCTATAGTAGGTCGAATACCACTCTGGAATCAATAGGGTACATAGATATTCATAACAGCTATCAAATGAGGCTAAATTTATGACTCTAGCGCCGTCTAAGGGGTCCGTTCGGCCCGAAAACTGACAATCTTCATAGGCCGCGGGTGTTTTTTCGCCTATGGTGGCTATAGGAGGTCGAGTACCACTCCGGAATTAATAGGGTATATAGATATTCATAACAGCTATCAAATGAGGCCAAACTTATGAACTCTAGCGCCGTTTAAGCGGTCCGTTCGGGCCGAAAACTGACAATCTTCATAGGCCGCCGGTGTTTTTTTTCCTATGGTGGCTATAGTAGGTCGAGTACCACTCTGGAATTAATAGGGTATATAGACAGTCATAATAGCTATCAAATGAGGCCAAATTTATGAACTCTAGCGCCGTCTAAGGGGTCCGTTCGGGCCGAAAACTGACAATCTTCACAGGCCGCGGGTGTTTTTTCGCCTATGGTGGCTATAGTAGGTCGAGTACCACTCTGGAATCAATAGGGTACATAGATATTCATAACAGCTATCAAACGAGGCTAAATTTATGAACTCTAGCGCCGTCTAAGGGGTCCGTTCGGCCCGAAAACTGACAATCTTCATAGGCCGCGGGTGTTTTTTCGCCTATGGTGGCTATATTAGGTCGAGGACCATTCTGGAATTAATAGTGTATATAGTTAGTTATAATAGCTATCAAATGAGGCTAAATTTATGAACTCTAGCACCGTCTGAGGGGTCCGTTCGGGACGAAAACGGACAATCTTCATAGGCTGCTGGTGGTTTTTCGCTTATGGTAGCTATAGTAGGTCGAGTACCACTCCGAATTTAATAGGGTATATAGATATTCATAACAGCTATCAAATGAGGCCAAATTTATGAACTCTAGCGCCGTTTAAGCGGTCCGTTCGGACCGAAAACTGACAGTCTTCATAGGCCGCCGGTGGTTTTTTTCCTATGGTGGCTATAGTAGGTCGAGTACCACTCTGAAATTAATAGGGTATATAGATATTCATAACAGCTATCAAATGAGGCCAAATTTATGAACTCTAGCGCCGTCTAAGGGGTCCGTTCGGGCCGAAAACTGACAATCTTCATAGGCCGCTGGTGTTTTTCGCCTATGGTGGCTATAGTAGGTCGAGTACCACTCCGGAATTAATAGGGTATATAGATATTCATAACAGCTATCAAATGAGGCCAAATTTGTTAACTCTAGCGCCGTTTAAGCGGTCCGTTCGGGCCGAAAACTGACAATCTTCATAGGCCGCCGGTGGTTTTTTTCCTATGGTGGCTATAGTAGGTCGAGTACCACTCTGGACTTAATAGGGTATATAGACAGTCATAATAGCTATCAAATGAGGCTAAATTTATGAACTCTAGCGCCGTCTGAGGGGTCCGTTCGGGACGAAAACTGACAATCTTCATAGGCTGCTGGTGGTTTTTCGCTTATGGTTGCTATAGTAGGTCGAGTACCACTGTAGAATTAATAGGGTATATAGCCAGTTAAAGAAGCTATCAAATGAGGCCAAATTTATGAACTCTAGCGCCGTCTAAGCGGTCCGTTCGAGCCGAAAACTGACAATCTTCATAGGCCGGTGGGTGTTTTTCGCCTATGGTTACCTTAGTAGTTCGAATACCACTCTACAATTAATGGGGTATATAGATAGTCATAATAGCTAACGAAAGTGGCCAAATTCATGAACTCTTGCGCCGTGTAAAGGGTCCGTTTGGGCCAAAAACTGTAAATTTTCACAGGCCGCTGCGACTGAATTCTGAAAACCCATGACTTTATTTGGGTTTTCGTTCGAGCTTGTTTTCATTATGGTTGACCCATTTTGTTCCTCGATTCCACTTTAAGGTATGCTAAGAAAGTCGTAATGAGTTTTGGTTAGACAAATGCAAAAGAATGAAAAATAAAAATTCTGGACTTAGTATCTATAAAAAAATTCTTGTTTTCATCATGGTAGTCTAGGTAGTCAAATATAAAGGCCGGAGTGACTTTATAAAAATATATTTATTTCACAATACAAATTAATAATAGATACTCAAAATATTAATGCAGTCAATTAATATTACTTAACGTTAGTGCGAACGGTAAGAGAGCTGAGTCGATATTAAATGTACTTTGCTTGGCGATGGCTTTTATAGGCATCGTCAAGTAAACAACTCCTTCTAGAATGAACCCACGCGTTATACGTCTTATTAATTGATATCTGCTTATTTAGCAAAACAGTTATGAGAATTGGACTGAGACTAAACAAGTAACCTGATATCTGTTTACATGATTAATACGCAGCTGAGGCAAGTTAAGCTGATTAAGCAAAACAGTACTTGGAATTATATTCTATGAGCAACAGTCTGTTTATATTGCATCATCTTTTAAAGTACTTGCACTGAGCTGTGTACTGGTCTAGTATACATAACTCCTCCCTCCATAAGTTCAAAATCAGCGTTCGATTTTTGAGAATGTTGATTTTGCTTATGTTTACATAAGGACAATATTTTAGACTTATAAATATATAAAACAATCAAAAGCACAATTAATAATATTACATAAATGATTATAGAACCTAAACTTATGCTATGCACATTCACTGAATATACGTGGTTTTCACTGAGATTTTCACTTTTACTGTTTAACACATGTGACAGGAACTGAAGATCTTCTAAGTTGACCTCATCTAGGCTGATTGGCTGCTTGTAGATTTTCTCTGCTGCTGTGATGCTTGGTAAATTTATAACTGGAACTTGATGGAAGACTTGATTAGTTAATTGAATGAGACGTTTCCTTAATGTGATGTTCTCTAATTTAGCTTCACATTCATTATCTAGGGTTAATATATAGGTGCCAAAAATATTGAACTGGTTGAAATCATTTTCACAGTGCTCTGTGAGAAATGTCTGTTTTCCTGAATATAGTAACCATGTGTCAGGCCGAATAGATTTGACCTTGACTTTTGAGGATTTCACTGTAAGTGGAGAACATGATGTAATTTGTGAAGAAAATTTCATCAAATCTGTAATGCATAAGTCTTCATTAGTGACAGATAAATTATCTTCATAACACAGGAATTCTCCTTCGTCTATTTCTTTGCATGATTGTGATAGTGGAAGTATATCTGACCCTCTGACCAGGATTTGGGAATATTGAGGCGTTATTAGGAATGTTAGGTTTAAATGAGGATTATACATGGGAAAAGGATGAAGGTTGTAATAGTTATAGAAATCTAATTGGACAATTGGTATTGACATAATAAACGTTATTCGTTTGTCCTTAATATATGCTCTTATGTCTATACAATGTTCAATTTTTATCAAATTATCGGAATTTACTGGATACATTAATTTATCTATTTTCTCTATATCTTTAAGAGTTGATAACAATTCATCTATGTCTAAAATGGATTGATGTAAAATATTTAATCTACTGAAAGCAATAGCTGTTTCAACCTCATCTAACCTAGTTAACAAAATTTGAAAATTATGGATAATTAAATCGAAAGTATTCAAGACAATTTCCTTACTATGTTGGAATTGGGTTTTATTCAGAATGGATTCTATTTCGTTAATTGTTTTGTCTATTTCAATAAAATTATTTCTCGTAGAGTTTGTCAGATTTACTAATACTCCAATTGTTTCGGAAACTAATGATATTTTGTTGTCAATAGCGTTTTGTTTAGATTGAATATGACTTATTAAGGAATCGTATCTAATTGCATCTTCATTATCTAAATTGCCTGTAATGGCTTTAACTATTGAACCTAGGGGATTTAAAATACCTCTTTTAATTCTAATTGTTGGGACTAATTGATTATAACGCTCTAATGTTAAACTCATAATATACTCAGTTTGCATTTGTGCATCTATGATATTTCCGTCTAAGAAATATACATTTAATTTTTCTTTTAAATAATCGTTAACTTCATAATACTTGTTAACGTTATATTCGATACTGTTACTAACAAATTTTAAATCTAATATTTTAATTATATTTTAATTATATTCCAATTATAAGTGCTAATGAATGCTTGTCCTTCCTTAACTGGGAAGATTCCAGGATTATCTTCAATTTTCTGAAGTTGAAGGGCCAGGTTTTGGGCTGCCTGTACGAGGATCAGGAGCGCGAACCTGCGGAGGACGTTTTATATCTTTTATTGGGACTTTTACCTTCCTAGAACGGGATTTATTTTTGCCATGGTTTGATAATATTTTATCATCCTGTTTTACTTTACGTTTACGTTTCTTTTTAACTTTTATTTTGTTTGGATTAAAGTCTTTGATTGAAAATATTAAAGGATTCGATGTATTAACCATCATTGAAAAATTATCTTTAAATAAAATAGGAATATCGGAAGAATCTATGTTTTCCTTTGAATGGATAGTTATAAGGGATGATTTCGGATTTTCAGACACGGTTAAGGTGCTACTATTTAAAGATGGAACTGGGTTAGTTAATTCTGATTTGCTAGAATTTTCGGAAGATATTGTTATGGGACTAGAGGCATTAACTTTCATTGATAGATTATCTCTTAGTATATTAATTTTTGCACGTGAAAGCGCATCAGCGTTTCCATTTTGTTTACCGGGTTTGTATTTAATTTCGTAATCAAATGCTGTTAATTGTAATTTCCAATTGGTAAGTCTACTTCCGGGTTCTTTAACTGAATTTAACCACATTAGGGGTTTATGGTCACTTAATATGGTGAATTTATTTCCATATAAGTATGGCCTAAATTTTCTACACGCCCATACTATGGCTAATAATTCTTTTTCTATTGTACTATAACGGGTTTCTGCGTCGTTTAATGTCCTACTAAGATAAGCTACAGGCTTGTCACTACCTATCGGTCCTTGTGATAGTATAGCGCCAAGGGCATAATTGGATGCGTCGGTTGTTAACAAAAATGGTTTAGTAAAATCGGGGTATTGTAAGATTGGGGCGTTTGTTAAAATTTCTTTACATTTCTCAAATGCATCAATATATTCTTTGTTAATTATAATTTTGTGTCTTTTCTTTAAACATTTAGTGAGAGGTTGTGTTAATTTGGAAAAATCTTTAATGAATTTTCGGTAGTAACCTACTAATCCAACAAAACTACGTATTTCCGAAGGTGTTTTAGGTAACGGAAATTGTAATATGGCTTTAATTTTATCATCATTTGGTTGAAGACCATTTTCTGTAATAGTGTGACCTAGGTAAAGAACTTCTTTTCTAAGAAATTCACACTTGTCTAATGTTACTTTTAAATTTGTTTGCCTAAGTCTTTCAAATACTTTTTCTAATTTTTCTAAATGTTCTTCTAAACTACTTGAGAATATAATGATATCATCTAAGTAAACTAAACAATGGATACCCTGTAAACCTCTAAGTATGTTATCCATTGCACGTTGAAATGTTGCGGGGGCTGTTTTTAAACCAAATGGCATTCTAGTAAACTCATAATGACCATTTTGTGCTGTAAATGCTGTTTTAGATTGATCCTGTTTCTCTACTTCAATCTGATGGTAACCACTAGCTAAATCTAATGTAGAAAAATAACACGCTTTTCCTAATTTATCAAAAAGGTCTGAAATGTTTGGTAATGGGTATTTGTCGTCTACGGTTATTTCATTCAATCGTCTATAATCTATGACCATGCGAAATTTTCGTTCGCCCGAAGCGTCCATTTTTTTCGGAACTAAGTGAACTGGGGCGCTCCATGGAGAGTGCGATTCCCTAATGACATTGTTTCTTAATAATTTATCTATTTGTTTTCCAATTTCTTTATTTTCTGTGGGGGCATGTCTATATGGTTTTATATATATAGGATCTTCATTAGTGGTTCGAATTTTATGTTTAACTTGATTCGTAAAAGTTAAAGGAATATCATCACAATAGAATATGTCTCTATATCTGTAACATAATTTTTGTATGGCTTGTTTTTCTTCTTTCTTTAAATGTTCTAATCTTAATTTAGAAAGATTTTGTTGTAACAATTTATTTTTATTTGTATTTAAATTTATAGTATTGAGGTTATTGAAAAATTTTTCCTCAAATTTGTATACTTTTAATGGATTATCAAATTTTAATATAACATTCTGATCTGTAGAATTTTGTATAATTGTTTGGGCTATTGAATTTTTACAATTTACTATGGCATCGGGCATTCTAACTCCTGGTTGAAATTCTAAAAAATGTACTATGGCTTCACCATTTTTAAGATTTGTCGGAATTTTAACACGAGTTTCTGAACGCGGTGATAATTTAATTTCGTAGGGTTTTCTATACAATATCGGAATTTTAGTATTTCTGGTTTTTAAAACTTGATTTTTCATATCTATTGTGGCTTCTAGTTCTTTTAACAAGTCTGAACCTAATAAACCTTCGTATCTGCTATCCACATCATAAATGTAAAATTTGTGACAATGTTTGGTTTTAAAAGTTTTGGTTAAGGGCATATAAGCTACTTTACTGTGCCTACTATGTCCATGTGTACTAATTATTTCAAAAGGTTCTAAAGTTATAAAATTATAAAAGAATTTATTTGCTATTTCGGGGCTAATGAAGGATCTAGTGCTTCCTGTATCTATCATAAATTTTGAATTAATTTCTGGTATTATAATATGTGGTAATTTTAAGGTTTCACTATAATTAAGTTTAACTATTTCGGGGGATCTTGGACCGGATCCATTGGAAAATTTTCAGGTGGAGAAACATTATTATCGGGGTTTTCGTCGTCGACTTCATCGATTGTCACTGGCTCATATTCATTAAAGTATTCGTCAGTCTCAAAGTCGATGTCATCTACGTCATTCTCATATAAATTTTCAATCATGTTATTACGAACTGCTGTCCTCATTGTGACGTCATTATCTGTTTGATTTTTATTTATGAATTTATTAGGAATACCGAAACGGAATTGTTGATTTGGATTGGGTTTGAAGAACCCAGATTGCTTGTAATTATTCATATTGTAAGGTAATCTTTGATCATTTTTAAATACTTTTTGTTGATTTTGTTGAATTAAATTAGGATTAAAGTTAGGTCGGAAGTTTTGATTCATTAGTTGTCTTTGTGGGAAATTACTTTGAAGGAATCTATTTTGAGGTATGCCAAATTTAAATTGGGTTGGAATTTGTTTGGTTGTTTGTAAACTATTATTTGATTTGACTTTACTTTTTGCATTATAATGGTTATGGAAATTTACTTCCTCGGTAACTACTCCTAAGGCTGATTCTAGATTAGCACATTTATTTAACCTAACGATCCTTAATAGGTCTTCTGGTAAGTTAAACAAAAAGCTATTTAACGCAGAATTATTATAAATAATCATTTTAGCGGCTTTAACGCCTTCATCGGTTAACAAATTTACTTTGGCTATAACTGAACTTTTTACGTCCTGGATTCTATGAGCTAAATCTATATATGATTCTCCTGATTTTAATTTAATGTTTTCTAATTCTACGGCAATGCAATCTTCTGTTCTAGGATCTCCAAAATGTTCTATGAGGAGTTCCTTTAAGCTATCCCAAGAATTGATAATATTTCTTTCGCTCACTAGTTTCGCGGCTTTATCTATTAATTTACTCGTCAGACTATGGTAAATGTACATTTGTTGTGCGGCATTATTTTCGCGATTAAAACTTCTAATAACATATTCGCACTTTTGGATGTAAAAATTTAACAATTGATTGTTACCGTCGTAACGTGGAATTAAGTCGAGAATTTCTTTCGGAATAATTTGAATTTGATTCATTTTGAATATTTTGAACACTTATTATTCACTTTTACAAACACAATAAGATAAATATTACACACACAAAAAAAAAATACAATTTAAAATAACACACACAAAAAAAAATACAATTTAAAAATAACACATAAAAAGTTTACAATAAAAATTTTATAATAGAAAAAGTTTATAGATTCGGCGATTTTTGTCCGAAAATATAACTCTTATCAATTACTATTCAACTTAATTTAACCTTAGCCTTTATAGGCAGAACAACGTTTATTATTTTTTTTTTTAATAATATTTCTTTTCGTTAAGATTTATTTTCTTTTCAATATTTTACGTTCTCAAGTGGACCTTGTGATCACCCCACTGGAAGTAATTTTCTTTTTCAATAAACACGACAATGTTTTACGTAAGTTCAGCGATGCTTGTCTGATTCTTACGGCCCTACGTGGTGATCTACGGCTTAGCGATGCGTGTCTAAATCCCGTGAGATCCTAAATTCTAATCACAAATTAGCGATGCTTGTCTAATAATGCGATATCCTTTTATCCAAATAATTCCCGCGATTTTTGACCGGAATTACAGGCTCGGGGTCTGAATGAAATTAGCGATGCTTGTCCAATTAAATTCAGAATAGACAGAAAAATAGGAACATGTGGGAAAGGTCAGAACTCACACAATGCTGCAATTTTTCATGCCGAATATCCGCTCTTTGAGTATCAGCAGGCACTTCTTGACAAAATTTCTTTGTTCGAAGGTAGGGTAGGTCCTTTTTCTAGGATTCAGCCAGGCGATTGTGGTCCGGAATCGATGCTTGTACTCCTGCACGGCGTTGAGCTTGTCTGGTATGACTACTGCAACACTTATCGCGACTGAAATCCTACCGTTCGGCTGCGCCAGTCAAATATAAAGGCCGGAGTGACTTTATAAAAATATATTTATTTCACAATACAAATTAATAATAGATACTCAAAATATTAATGCAGTCAATTAATATTACTTAACGTTAGTGCGAACGGTAAGAGAGCTGAGTCGATATTAAATGTACTTTGCTTGGCGATGGCTTTTATAGGCATCGTCAAGTAAACAACTCCTTCTAGAATGAACCCACGCGTTATACGTCTTATTAATTGATATCTGCTTATTTAGCAAAACAGTTATGAGAATTGGACTGAGACTAAACAAGTAACCTGATATCTGTTTACATGATTAATACGCAGCTGAGGCAAGTTAAGCTGATTAAGCAAAACAGTACTTGGAATTATATTCTATGAGCAACAGTCTGTTTATATTGCATCATCTTTTAAAGTACTTGCACTGAGCTGTGTACTGGTCTAGTATACATAACTAGGTACGTAGGTAGGTAGCAATAAAAAGGATTTATGAAAAGCATTTTCATGTATTTTCCAACGACAATTTTATTTGGTCGGGTTCTAACAGGCCGCTAACTTTAGGCCGCCAACTTCACACCGGTTATAGTTCTCAGCTTTAAAGTCGAGGCTTTTGAGAACCAACGCAGCAATACCATGAAGGGACGATCTAAGGTAATGGAACTTATTGATGTTGTCAATAGTCGGTTCATCATGTATAAGTGAGACATAAATATCTTTAAACTCCAACCAATTCTCATAACCGCCGCTAAAGTGTGGCAAATCAATTTTTGGCAATCTAACATTAGTGTGTCTAGCTACCGAGTGCTCACTGGAACCTACCTTCGGCAACAGCCGCGAACGATGCTGCACAACCAGCGCGCGCGCAGCGGCGAGGTGCTTGTAGTACTGAGTCTCGAACAACTCACGCTCAGTATATTGCTCGTCGGGCTTGGCCGCCATACATTCCAGCCGACCCTGAAACTGATCATAGGCGGCATATAACACCATTTTTTCAACGCGCATATCCATTTCCATCAGCTGCTCCTCACTGAGCTGTTCGTAAGACCTAGCCACAGCTAAATAATTGCAGAATTGCGTAAGCTGTGATTTAGCCGAAGCCTGCCTTTTGACAAGTTCCTTAAAGGTCAATACTTCAGCCATAGCTGCTATAAATATTAAGCTATAGAATATGAAGAGAAACAAAGGAAACAAGAAAAAAAAGTAAGAAAATATCATTAAAAAAAAATTAAGCGAAGTTGACGGTAAGCACGCAATAGCGAACAGCTGACCGATTAGGTCTACGCGCAATGACAATAACGATCAATGAAAAATGCGATGTATAAAGTTTAAAAAAAAGGGGGTACAACTTGGTAAAAAAAAATCACGATAACTACCCCTTGGTGACCAACTAATGACTTGCACAAACACAGATAGAAGCATACAAGTAATGAAAATGATACGGTATGGATCAATGTATAAAGATAAAATGTGAATACGAGTATTATGACTGTGACGCGTAAATGACTACTATCCTAAAATATTGTGTAGGTAAACATACAAATACAACGGCACTAATGCAACATCACTCTTTACGTACACATGACTACAATAAGCACAACGATGCGTGATTCTAAGTCTAATGCACTAATAAACTAATGAACTGAGATGGAATGGATTGTTAGTATATGATTATGGTTATTATGAATATTAGTATGAAACTGGAAAGATCTCACGAAGTTCTGTTGACTGCGTGCCCACAAACGTCTTGAGCTGGAGTATTCGTGTCAGATGATGTTCTTGGGCTCTGCTTGGGTTGCTATCTATGTCGCGATGACCCAGCGATGATGACCTCTGGAGAACAAATGCACCCAACACGATGATACGATGATATCCACGCCGCTCAACGTATCGACGCTGTGATGTCAAGACCGACCGAAGATCACACTTGCAAAAAATTCTTCAGAACGGCGGTTTACAAATGTAACGGCCGTTTTTCAAATTCCGGAAAAAATGCTTGTCACGCTTCCAATTCGCTGTCCTCTTCATAGGACCATGGAAAAAGATGAGACGACTTTCTTACTGGATGAATTTGGTATGAACACAGAAATGAATAAACTTAGATACGCGTAACAAGACAATTACGGAGACAGAATTAAACGTGTGTGCTTCGAACGGCGGACAATGACGCAGTCGTTCGCCGTGGCTGTCATCGCTCCCAGCCATCCCCGTCCCGCGTCCCGCGGCCTTTCCGCCGCATAGTGATGTACCAACAACTAATGTATAAAATTCGGCCTTACCTGAGCGAGGAGATCAGGCTACTGCTTTGTGAATCCTTGGTTCTATCGAAACTTAATTATTGTGACATAGTATATGGTCCCTGCCTGCTCAGTAGAACTGAAAAATTAATCCAACTCGTGCAGAATGCTCGATTTTGTTTCCAGGTGAGCGAGGGGCAACCCTCGCTCACATATCACTCCATTTTTGAATGCATCAAACCTCTTAAAAATGGCAGCACGCAGGAAGCTCCATTTTGCTTAGCTGCTGTTTGGGGTCATTGTGACTAAAACCCCCAAATATCTATATGAGAAACTCTCATGGGCCCAATCACAATCTGAGCAGTTGAGACAGATGAGTATGTTCGGATTTCACACACCGAGACACAGGTCCATGGCATTTCGTGGTACCTTCAGATTTGCTGCCTCTCGATGCTGGAATGATCTGCCCCCACCTGTTCGTGCTCTAAAAATGTTAAGCGATTTAAAAACAAAGCTCAAAAAACTTCTGCTGATTGCGCAAAAAGAATAGCAGCTTTACTCACCACAAGTATTTGCACGCTTTGCTATGGAGGTATCTTATGAGGAGGTAGTTTATTTTAACTGTCCACATTGTAATGTAATGTAATCTAAATTAGTCGTTCCCTTCCGTCTATACGGCTATACAATATTTGTATTACACCAATAACAGTAAATAATTAAATATAATAGCACACTATAAGGTGTGTGTGTGTGTGAGTGATGTACGCTGTTGGTCGCGAGGCCTTTACAGCTTCACCGGACTTAAGGGCGAGCGTGCAACCACTACGCTCGAGCCAGAAGGGCAAGGGGCGACATACTCGTCGCCTCTTCAAGGTGCCCTCGGTTGGGACAGTCGCTGTGGCGGGACGGGGTGCACTACTAAGTGCACCGGTCAACCGCCGGCTATGGGAGGGGATCTACGACTACGTCGTCGTCGCCCGTATTCTGAGCGGAAAGAATGGATGACAAAGCGTTGGGGGGATCGGAGAGAACATGTCGCGGTCGGCGGTGGCGGCAGGGGTCAGGGGAGGGATCGTAGCCGGCGGCAACTACGATTAACGGATTCGCATGGGTAGATGCGTTTGCAAAGTGTCGTGTTGTCGCCTTTTTAATATAGGCGCGAATAGGTTCGAGACCTAGATCGGAGTGGAGATCGACATTCCGTACGAACCAGAGGGCTTCTACGGCTTTACAGAGGAAGCGGTTTTGAACCACTTGGAGTTGCCTGAAGGTTTCTGGTAATGAAACCCTTATTTCTATGCGAGACGTAGAGAGCGGTATCATCCGCGAATAGGGCTAGATGCACCTTACTCGAACGAGGAATGTCGTTCGTGTAAAGGCTAAACAGGAGAGGCGAGAGAGCCGAGCCCTGCGGGACTCCAGCTCGGGTGGAGTGGGGAGTGGAGCGCGTCATTTCGACGCGATATCGGAAGACGCGATTTGACAAGAAGTCTCGTATGATGAGCACGAGTCTGTCCGGCACACCCATTTGGTAGAGCTTGTAGATCAAGCCGTTGTGCCAGACTTTGTCGAATGCCTTCGCGACGTCGAAGAGGAGGGCACCCGTGTAGACGGGTTTGGGTCTGTTAAGACCGGAGAGGATGTGCTCCGTGATGCGGTGCACTTGGTGGACGCAGAAGTGTTTGGCTCGAAAGCCGAACTGCTCGTTGATAAGGATACCCCTGGACACTACAAAGTCTTTGAGCCGCGCCAGAAGTAGGCGCTCGTAGACCTTAGCCAGGGAGTTGAGAAGACTGATAGCGTGGCGTGGCGGTAGCTCGCGGGGAGATTACGAGGTTTGCCGGGCTTGGGAATGCCTATGACGTCTGCTTCCTTACACTTAGCGGGGAAGGTGCAGTTCGTCATGGCGGCGTTCAATATGGCCACTAAGAGGCAGATGAGTTGGGCGGGCAGGCATTTCAGAACGCGATTCGAAATGCCGTCAGAGCCGGGGGCTTTTTTGGTTTTGAGACCCACAATGAGATCTTCGACCTCCGTTTGGGTGATTGGAGGTAAGGAATCGGCGGAGGGGAGGGATGCCCTGCGCTCGACTTCCCTGTCGACCGCGTCGACGTGGGACTGGTCGACCGACTGAGAGCTGGGGGTACACTGGCTCTCGAGGGAGGCGGCGAGAAGATCGGTCTTTTCGTCGTTGTCAAAGGCTGGGGGTGCGCCTGAAGGGCGGGACAGCGGGGGCATGCCAGTCGTGGAGTCGGTTTTGAGGCTACGCGCCAGCTGCCAGTAGGCCAGATGCGATGGCGCGATGCCCTCTAGGAAGTCACCCCACCGTTCCTCCCGGACCTCCGCGACACGACGCTTTACCTCACGTTGTAAAGCGCGCATCCGGGCCTGATTGGATTCGGTGGGGTAAGAGTCGTGCGCTCGGATTGAGGCATTCTTGGAACGAATGAGATCCCTAATATCGTCCGGCAGTCGAAAGCGGTTGAGCTCTTCCGCCTCGACTTGCTTAGACGATCGACTGACAGCCGATCGGATGTGGTCCGTGAAGCCATCTACGGCCTGATCGGTGTCCTGAGGGACGGGATGGAGTCCGAGCTGAGGGGGAGGGGGGGAGGGTCGGCATCCGCCAAGGCCGTGCTTAGCGCATGCCAATCCATCACCGTCTTTTTGGGTCGCTGAGGGGCGGAAGGGGGGAACCGAGTCTCATGACTACAGGTCGATGGTCAGAGTCTAGCTCCTGGACTACTTCTAAGGAGTGCAGCCGTAAGGTAACACCCTTCAGAAGCGCCATGTCCAGGACGTCGGGTCGGTGGTTGGGATTGCCGGGATAGTGGGTAGGGTGCATAGGTGCGATGACGTCAAAGTCGAGAACGTCGACCAGGGCGTCAAGGCTCCTACCGTTAGGGGAAGTGGTGAGACCATTCCAGGCCACGTGCTTACTGTTGAAGTCGCCCGCCAGAATAACGGCGCTTCCCAGATTGAAGAGTGCTTCAAAGTCACTCCTGAGGACGAGCTTAGTGGGGGAAAGGTATACGGAGGCGATCACGATGGGCTGGTGCCCAGTGAGAGAGATGCGACAGACCGAGGCTTCGATGTTGGTGAGCGCAGGGGGATCGAGAGGGATGCAGTGAAGGGACCTCCTGTAGTAAATGAGAGTACCGCCTCCACGGGAGCCGATCCTGTCATTACGCACGAGGTTGTAGTTTGCGATCCTAGGGTCGCGTTGTGCGGGCTTGAGGAATGTTTCCTGCACTAGGAGGATATCAAGCTGGTGATCTCGGAGGAAATCAGCAACCTGATCTCGCTGGGAGCGAAGGCCATCGGCGTTAAAAAACGCCAGGGATAGGTTGTAGGGCTTAAGACGGGAAGGTCGTAAATCCATTATTGGGTGCGGGGGGGTTGGGTTCTGAGGGACGCCAGGACGTCAGAGACGTCCCTGTACTCCGCGGTCAGGAGAACCTGGTCCGCCAAGTTGGTGGCGGCGCGGAATTTAAGGGCGAGTTCTTGGACTCTGGGGATCAACGCGGGTGAAGTCCTGGCTGAAGTTTGTGGACGGAGGGGGACATGCCGCTGCCGGCGGGAACGCCGGCGAGCGCTTTGGGGGGCGGTTAGGGCCTACTGGCGGGTGAAAGGCCGCGGTGTAAGACAGCGGCTTCACCCACGCGTTGGCGCCGAGCGACGGCCTAAGAGGGGGGAGGACTTTAGCGTCTGGGGCGCGGGAGCATGGGGAGCTAAGGTACCTGGGGGGAGGGGTGCTGAAGGCGCCGGATGGGGGTGCGCTGAGGGCGCAGGGGGGCGGGCATCCGCGCGAGGGCGGCGGCGGCCGCGCCTAGTGCGGCGTTTCCCCTTCGGGGCCTTGGGGCAACCGCGATAATTCGCGGTGTGCCCCTTGGCGCCGCAGAGGACGCAGCTGGGGGGCTCGACCGCCGTCTCCCTAGAGCGGGTGCATTGACCCGGACGTCGCGTGGTCCCCGATGCATTTCACGCATCGAGGGCGCGCGTGACAATTGCGGGCAGAGTGCCCTTAGAGTTGGCAATTGTGGCACTGCCCGGGCGTGCCACGTTTGCGGGGGGCCTCCACTGTGAGGCCAGAAATATGACATACGGCCGTAAGGTTAAATACCTTACGACCGGACTCGGTGCGGTCGAGGACGACCAGCACCATGGCGTAAGGCTCCTTAGAGCGGCCATTGACCATCCTGTGCAGGAAGGTCCTGGGAGAGGAGGTCCTCCTTAATGACGGCGGTGTCCAGCTCTTTAGGGACACCGCGAATTGTCGCGCATGGGTGTAATTAATTTGGCGATTATAAATCGCCTAGGATATACGCTCCCAGGCGCTCTTGTCCTGAATGACAAGCGGCGGGGGAGTGAAAGTCGGACGTGCGGGGCGCGCGGGGGGAGGATCTCGCGGCCGCGTTATGAGACGGCTGAGGGGCGGAGGGGCCGGGACGAACGACGTCGTTCCCGGCCTTTTGAATTTTCGGAGGTGGCGAGTCGCACGGTTTACGCTCTCGCTTCCCATTAGAAATGGGAATAAAGTCGTCTTCCGACGAGGATGGCGATGACGAAGGTGACGAGGGGGGGGCTACGCGGCGGGCAGTCGCGAGCTCAACCTCCATGTCAGAGTCCGAGTGAGGCTCGGACCCGCATGCAGAGACGGGGCGGGCAGCGGGGGGCAGGGGTGGGGCGGTGATCGGCGCGGCGAATGGGGTCGCGGGGCGCGCAGAAGGCGCGTGGTGCGCGGGAGATGGGGGCGACGCGTGCGCGGGCGACGCGTCGGGCGAGTACGTCGCGGAGAACTGTCGGACGATATCCGGGCAGTTCGCCGCGACGTACCTCAGGAACTCCCTCATGAACTCAGGCAAAAACTCGTCCGCCATTTCCTGAGGGGAAATGGCAGGGCGGGTGGACTTAACGGGTCCTATGACCCGGGCGATAGTGCCCAGATCCCCCCACCGGGTGGCGGGGGAAGGGGTACCACCGGGAAGACCAGGTGTGTCCTTTCGCCTTATGGGCGAAAGGGCAAACACCAAACCCTAGCTGCTCCGAGGCGAAGAGAACCACCGCACGGAGAATAGGATGGCGGGATGGGTGTAGGTAAGGGTCCCGGAGAAATCAGGAGGCCTGGCTAGGGAAGCCCCCAAGGCCAGAGCTCAAGCCCTTCCGAGTTGGCCGCCCTCTGAAGGAGGGAGGCGAGCGCTCGGGTCCTGCTCAAGACTAGCTTAGTGACACCGTTAGGCGTCCACCAGTCTTACCACGAACGGACAAAAGTCGTGGTTTTAAAACCAAGCACTACTACCTAATCGAAAACCGTTACAAAAAACGCGGGAAAGGTCGACCGCCGTCAGAACAGCGCGTCTACCTATTGGCCCACGTAATAAGTCACACGCGAGCGAAACGCACAGACGTGATCACACAAGACGTACTTGCATACGCGTGAGCGAATGAAAACATGCAATTGCGCAATCACGTAAGCGCGGCGAGACGAACTACGTAGGCACACGACACGAAAAAGCGTTAGGAAAACGCGGGAAGGCCGACTGCCGTTAGAACGGCGCGTCTACCTGTCGACTCACGTAGTATATATATGTATATATCGCATGTTCTACAAGCAAGTAGATGGCGTGGCGATGGGCTCCCCTGTATCTCCCATTGTTGCCGATATATTCATGGAAGACTTTGAGGAGACAGCCCTTCGTACCTCACCTGTAAAGCCAAGTTTCTACAAGCGGTACGTAGATGATACTTTCACAATATTACCATCTGACAAAACTCATGTATTCCCAAATCATCTTGACTCCATTAACCCTAAAATTCAGTTTACAATGGAGTTGGAGGCAAACAATTCCCTAGCTTTCTTAGATGTTTTAGTAATCCGTAACCCCAGCAACACCTTAAGCCATACGGTTTATCGAAAAAAGACCCATACTGATAAGTACTTAAACGGTGAATCTCACCACCATCCAACACAGTTAGCTACCGTGGGTAAATCTTTGTTTCAGAAACCACAAGGGATCTGTGACAAGAAACATCTGGCTGCCGAGCTTCAACATGTCAAGCAAGTCCTGCACGACAATAAGCTTCGAGTCCCACGCCAACGTCACAGTGACCGAGTAAAACCAGCCACAGTTGAGCGTCTCCCTGCTGTACTACCTTACATGAGAGGAGTCACGGACAAGATTGGCTACATCTTGAAGCGTGCTTCGATTAAAACATTTTATAAGCCGCCGAAGAAGAGCAGTCAATTTTTACCATCTGTCAAGTGTCAGATCCCTCTACAAGATGCAGGAGTTTACAAGCTTGATTGTGAATGTGGTCTCTCTTATATAGGACAAACAAAAAGACCGGTAAAAACTCGGGTTAAAGAACACATAGCTGACCTAAAACACCGTCGCTCAAAGAAGTCTGCAGTCTGTGAACA
Source organism: Phalera bucephala (assembly GCA_905147815.2). Lineage (NCBI taxonomy): Eukaryota > Metazoa > Arthropoda > Insecta > Lepidoptera > Notodontidae > Phalera > Phalera bucephala. Next base: position 2,180,067 of record CAJHXA020000002.1, on the reverse strand, counting down.
TGTCCTTGACCGCACCCGCCATGACATCAGATTTGATAGACCACAAATCCTCGTGAAAGAACACCGATTCCTACCAAGGATGGTTCGCGAGGCTATTGAAATTAAAAAACATCCTAATTTCAATAGAGAAGATGGCTGGGTGCTTCCATCGTCTTGGGATCCGGTAATTAATATAATCAAATCCAAAACCAAGCATAACACTGCGAGACCTCAAGACACCGTGAGCTCATTCTGCGTAGATCGGACCAACAACAACAAAAATAATTAAGAAGTTTGAGGGTACCCCGGAACAACTATGCCTTTTGGACGTCTAATACCTCAGTCCCTCCCGTGACCATGGGTGCTGCAAAGCACTCGAAACGTCGGGAACTAAAAATAAACCGCGATAAAATCCGTAAAATAGTTTTATTTCAGACCTTACATTGTTGAACGACAAGTTAGTGTACACAGTACACCACTCACACTCCCGCTTGGGGAACATAGGCGCAGCGGTGGTTTCAATTTTTACATCACATTTGCACCCTACGTTTGCACGTGCGCTTTTTCAATGCACGTTAGTCATGAAACTAGGATGTATGGTCAGCGCATATCGCTGAGGTAGCGTGGTAATTTTATGTGGGAGTACACTAACGCAAATCCACAGATTTGCGTTAGTGTACTTTAATAGGGAAGTGATTACTAGGACACGCCTTATCAACGTAAAAGACAATTGATGATTAAAAAATATATTTATCCGATCCGAACAGAAAACCTTAAGTTACCTGAGAATCTAAAGTAAATATGTTCATTTATTGAATAACATTAGTGTACACTGACACATGTGTAATTATATCAATTCACACCATTTTTAATCTACCCCTGCTGATTGTGTATAAGGGGTTAATTAAAGTTGAATCAGTAAGACAGAAAAAAAATTGAAGCAATCAGTTCAGTTCAATTTGTGATAATTTAAGATATATCATCTTACACTTTGTTAATTCTGAAAAATCCTTAGTTATATTAATATGCACAAAAAAAAACTTCCTCATTTTAAGAGACATGGGCATCAGATTGAAAAATAGCAGATTTTTTCTGCTGCATAATGTGTAAATATATCAAAAGTGCTATAACTCGAGTTGTATCACCTGGAGGTACAGATTTGCTACTAGACCAATATGGCACTTAAATAAGATTTTTTAATACTGAGTTCTTACTTTTACGCGAATATTACACATGAAATAAAACTATTTTTCGGATTTTATCGCGGTTTATTTTTTGATTTTAATTTCCCGACGTTTCGAATGCTTTGCAGTACCCATGGTCACGGGAAGAACTGAGGTGTTAGATGTCCAAAAGGCATAAGTGTTTCGGGGTACCCTCACACTTTTTAATTATTTTTGTTGGTCCGATCTACGCAGAATGAACTCACGGTGACTTGAGGGCTCTTAGTGTTCTATCTATCTATCTATCTATATTATCACGCCAAATCCCTTACGGGGTAGGCAGAGAGTACAGAGTTCCAACAGGCTCTTTCCTTACATACTGTAAGCATCGATTTAGTTAGCATCGACTACTGTAAGCATTGATATCAATACTCGTTATCTAATGATTTCGATATTGTTCGTTTCACAACCGATATGTCAATCGATTAATAATCGACTTAACTTTTATAATCTATGCAATCGAATGATCTGATCAAAGACAACTAATGCAAGTTGACAGTTGAGGGTAGACTTTATAACTCGTATTTCGATTTGACATCACTTGACATCACGGGTTGAAGGAGCACAGACGTGTTGTTAAATCGCTGTTGGGAAATAAATCTGTTTATACCAAACATATCCGTGGTTATTTCACTGAAGATTGACCTAGTCCTTCAGGTCAGAAGCGGGATCTACTAAATCCACGTGTTATTTTGCCGCCACGTACATCCTGTAAGAAAATTTTTGTGATTGCACATCATGAGTAGTGATAACGAAGGTACATGTACAAATTCATCTGGTGCGCGACGTCGCCGCCACCGGAGATTACATGAGACTAAAACATATAATCGAAGCATGAACAATGAAAATACTGGAGGGAAAAATCGAAAGAAACGCCTCAGAACCAAATCGAATGAACAAGAAGAATCTGCGGAAGCTGATAGGAGACAGTCAAAATCAAGATGCAATAGGCGAAGCCGCGAGACCTGCACACCTGAACCTAGAAAAAGAAGAACCGAAAGTTTAGAAGAAAATCGAAATGCTGTTCGTCGGAGCGGTGGAGAAGATCAGGATCACCATAAAGGACGTCGATCTGGATCGAGACTGCATAGTTCACGTGTCGAGACGAGTATACGGCGTAGCCTGAGCAACTCACCCGAACAAAGACAAGGTAAGCGTGCAGTGGATTGTCTATTATATGGCATAGAAGACCGTAGTTTGAGATTAGGAGCAAAGGCAGCAAAATGTAGAAAACCTGAACAAGTATTAGAATATTTTCAATCAATTAAACAATTACCACGAGATACAGACAGGTCGAAAAATTATTTCGATAAGAGAGCAAATCCTAACTTTAGTTATACAAATCAAATTACAAATTTAAAATCAATTAAGTCAAATGAAAATAATAGACCTATAGTTTGTTATAATTGCAACGAGGCTGGCCATTATAGTTTTCGATGTACTAAAAGAATTTTGAAGTGTAATATATGTAGTAAACTAGGACACATATCTACTAACTGTCCAAAATTGCCTGTTGATAATAATAAATCTAAGGAGGATACTGGTAAAGAAAAATCAGTTATGGTATTGGATGATGTATGTAATTTAAGTAACGAAAAATATTTAGTTTGTTTAAAATTAAATGGCCACTCTCTTCAAGGATATGTTGATTTGGGAAGTCAGTGTACTTTGATACGCCAAAGTGAAGCTAAAAGGTTAGGTATTCAATGGTCAACTGTGAATCTATCCACAATGCGTGGTATAGGGAACAATCTTGTTTTACCCTTAGGAAAAACTACTATTGAGATTGAAATTCAAGGTGTAACAGAATTTGTCGAATCTTATGTAGTTGAAGACAATATTATTAAATATGCAGTGTTAGTAGGACACAGTTATTCCGAGAAACCAGGTATAGTCATTACAAAAACTGCTGATGCGTTAGTCATTGAACGAAACATACCATCAAAATTAAGACTTTTACTCTCTGAAGACGCCCTCATTTTATCTCGCAGTATAGCTATAGTTAGTATAAATAGTGACACTGAAGAATTTTCGGGCACGTTCTACGTTAATGGATCACTACGTGGACTTTCTGGAAAGGAGTACTATTTAATGCCTGGAGAATATGATATGACGAACGGAGTAGGTGCTTTACTAATACAAAATTTATCGAGTAATGATTTAAAATTAGATCGGGGAATTCTGTTAACACGTGCCTTACGTACAAATAAATGCGCAAATATTAATGTGTTAGATTTTACTGACTCAAGCACAATCGCTTCCATTAATTACGGTACGCACTTATCGGATAAAGAAATTACGCGATTAAAAGGAGTTCTTCAGCAGTTTAACGAATGTTTTTCTGATAATTTGACGGACTTAGGGTACACAAATGTCGATAAGATGGAAATCGAATTAAATGACACAAAACCAGTGGTTTATAGACCGTATAGACTGCCTTTTCCAGAAAGAGAGCTCGTCAAGTCAATGGTCAAGGAAATGCTTGATGCGGATATTATATGCGAGTCCAACTCGGCTTACGCAAGCCCAGTCCTTTTAGTCAAGAAAAAGACCGGAGATAAACGTCTTTGTATAGACTACCGCGCTTTAAACAGTAAAACTAAAAAGGAGCATTTTCCTTTACCATTGATCGATGACCAGTTAGATCGATTGGCGGGTAATACGTTGTTTGTAGGCCTGGATTTGGCCTCAGGCTATTACCAAATTCCCGTAGCTGAACACTCTCAGGATAAAACTGCTTTCGTGACGCCTGATGGTCAATACCAATTCAAAAGAATGCCTTTTGGCTTATCAAATGCGCCATCAGTATTTCAAAGAACTATGAACAAAATTCTAGCGAAAGTTGACTACACTTTAGTTTATATGGATGATATTCTGATCCCCTCACGTACATTTGACGAGGGCCTACAGAGGCTGAATAAAGTCTTAAGTATTTTTTGTGACGCAAAACTAACTCTTAAATTAAATAAGTGTTTTTTCTTTTACAAAGAAATCGATTTTTTGGGGTTTGAGGTTAGCGGATTAGGCATACGACCTGGTACACGAAAGATAGCAGCTGTTTCTAATTTCCCTGTCCCTAAAAATGTTCATGATGTAAGGCGTTTTATAGGCTTGGCAAGTTTTTTCAGGCGATTTGTAAAAGAGTTTTCTTTGATCGCACGCCCTCTGACAGATCTCTTAAGGAAACATTTTGTTTGGAAATGGACCGACGAACATATGGCAGCTTTCGAAACGCTTAAAAAGAAATTAACGGAGAGACCTATTCTAGCATTATACGATGCTAAGTTAGAAACTGAGTTGCATACAGATGCCTCAAAATACGGTATCGCGGATATTCTAATGCAGCGCGCTACTGACGGGCTTATGAGATCTGTGGCGTATTACAGTCTGAAAACAACACCTGACGAACAAAAATTGCATTCTTTTGATTTGGAAACGTTGGCTGTAGTAGCTTCTTTAAATAGATTTCGTGTGTATCTATTGGGATTAAAGTTTAAAATCATTACCGACTGTAATGCGTTACGAACTACTATGACAAAACGAGATCTTATCCCTAGAATAGGACGATGGTGGGTGCAGCTCCAGGAATATGATTGCGAAATAGAATATAGATCTGGTTCAAAGATGTCACATGTCGATGCGCTTAGTCGTGCCCCTGTTGCTGAGCCCACCGCGATTAATGAAACTCACGTGATCGATGTATTTGAATTAGCCGTTCAGGACTGGATTGCGACCGTTCAAAGTGATGACGATGAAGTGAAAAGAATAAAAGAGATTTTATTGGACAAGGACACTGCATATATCGCAGATGTACATAAAAATTATCAGTTAAAAGCTGATCGTGTGTATAGGGTAATTGATGGTGAGTTACGTTGGGTGGTCCCTAAATTAGTTAGATGGCAATTATTAAGGATGAACCACGATGACGTGGGTCATTTTGGTTATGACAAAACCTTAAAAAGGCTTAAAGCTTCCTTTTGGTTCCCCAAAATGCGGCGCTTTACGAAAAAGTATGTAACTGCGTGCTTAGAATGTGCCTACCATAAAGCTCCTGGAGGGCCTAAAGAAGGAACGTTGCATCCTATCCCGAAACCAGATATCCCTTTTCATACTTTGCATGCAGACCATTTGGGGCCATTCGTTCGTTCGCGGAGAGGCAATATGTACCTTTTAGTAATCATTGATTCATTTACAAAATTTATAAATATCAAACCTGTTAGAGATACGAAAACTACTACAACTGTCCGTGTGTTCAAAGAACATTTCAGTTATTTTGGAGCACCTGTGCGATTAATCACAGATAGAGGCTCATGTTTTACGAGTTCTAAATTTAAAACTTTTGTTGAAAATACTGGAATAAAACACATATTGAATGCCGTAGCAACTCCGCGAGCGAACGGACAGATCGAGAGATTTAACCGTACGATTTCTGATGCTCTGAGTACGAAGTGTCACGGCAAAAATGATAATACCTGGGACGAATACGTAGGCGAAGTACAATTAGGATTAAACACTTCCGCCAACAAGACCACAGGCAAGAGCCCGTCAGAGTTATTATTCGGTTATAAAATTACAAGTACTTCTGAAAATATATTAAGTGATGTGATAAATACAACAGTAAACAGAATAAGCGGTAATGAACTAACAGACCTTAGGACGGAAACCGTAGTTAGAATTAAAAAAGAACAGAGTATTGCTAAAGAACGTTTTGATAAGCATAGAAAATCAGCGACAAAGTATAATGAAGGAGACCTTGTTAGAATAGAAAGAACTACACTTGATAAGGACAGAGTAGGCAAATCAAAGAAACTTGCACCTAAATTCCATGGACCGTATAGAATACTTAAAATACTACCTAATGACAGATTTTTAGTTGTCGATACTCCTCTTACTAGAAGAGGAAACAAGAGGTACGAAAATATTGTATCAATTGATAAGATTCATCCGTGGTTAAACTTTAAAGGATTCGAGAGCGAAAACGACAGCGACACAAACAATAATAATGATGAGAATAACAAATAAAACTTGATTTTGTAATGTATGTTAATAGGAAGGTATAGGTTGCGAGCGTCAGTGTATTTTGGTTAATTTACACAGATGACGCAGATCGTAACTGACTATACTACGTATGTGATTATGAATTTTGTGTTTATAAGCGGCATAGGTTGCGAGCAGTCAGTGGTTATACACAGATGACTGTAGATCGCGACAGACTATGCGTTGTTGATTATTAGCATACATGGATAATCAGATGATGACAGGTTATAGGTCACGAGCGGTCAGTGCTTACGCACAGATGACCGCAGATCGAGACAGACTATACCTGTTGTTAATTTGTTGGCATGAATGAGTAATTGGACTATGGCATGGGTCGCGAGCAGTCAGTGTTTGAACATAGATGACTGCAGATCGCGGCTACTGCGCTCAGTCTCATCATCGTCCATTATTGACGCGAATATGTGATTTTAATCTTCTTAAAATATTATACAAAGTTATTTGATTAGTAGTAAATTGATTATACATGTATGCATGATTGTGAGCAGTCAGTGCTTAGGCACAGATGGCTGCAGATCACATTAATCTAACGAATGATTACGATTGTGATTGTGAGACACAGGTTATGAGCGAACAGTGCAGACATAGAAGATAGTATCGGTGTAAAGATGAGAAAGGGCATGCTCCGTTGGTTCGGGCATATAGAAAGAATGCCAGAGGAAAGAATGACAAAACAGATATACAATGTGAAAGTGGAAGGATGCAGGTACCGGGGAAGACCTAGACTATCTTACCACGACCAAATAAACCGAGTCTTATCTGATGGAAAAGTCAAGAGTCTCCGTAACCGGCGAGCGTGTATGAGACGAACTATGAGAGTCGAGGAAGCCAGAGAGGTATGTAAGGAAAGAACCTGTTGGAACTCTGTACTTTCTGCCTACCCCGCAAGGGATCTGGCGTGAGGTTATAGATAGATAGATAGATTAACTTTTATAATCTATGCAATCGAATGATCTGATCAAAGACAACTAATGCAAGTTGACAGTTGAGGGTAGACTTTATAACTCGTATTTCGATTTGACATCACTTGACATCACGGGTTGAAGGAGCACAGACGTGTTGTTAAATCGCTGTTGGGAAATAAACCTGTTTATACCAAACATATCCGTGGTTATTTCACTGAAGATTGACCTAGTCCTTCAATACCTATCTGGCTTCCTCTACTCTCATAGTTCGTCTCATACACGCTCGCCGGTTACGGAGACTCCTGACTGGTCCTTCAGATAAGACCCGGTCTATTTGGTCATGGTAAGATAGTCTAGGTCTTCCCCGGTACCTACATCCTTCCACTTTCGCATTGTATATCAGTTTTGTCATTCTTTCTTCGGACATTCTTTCTATATGCCCGAACCAACGGAGCATACGTCTCTCAGTGTTATGCTTGGTTTTGGATTTGATTAAATTAATTATCGGATCCCAAGTCGATGGAAGCACCCAGCCATCTTCTCTATTGAAATTAGGATGTTTTTTAATTTGAATAGCCTCATGAACCATCCTTGGTAGGAATCGGTGTTCGTTCACGAGGATATGTGGTCTATCAAATCGGATGTAATGGCGGGTGCGGTCAAGGACATGTTCACAGACTGCAGACTTATTTGAGCGACGGTGTTTTAGGTCAGCTATGTGTTTTTTAACCCGAGTTTTTAATTATTTTTTTTACTGTAATTATACTAATGACCCTTAAATAATATTAGCTTATTATAAAAATTTCTGACACTAGTTTCTACTACTGCATTCTTCATTATATAATGAATTCTTAATTTGAAATACTTTTCACATTTTGATTTTATTAATAAATATTTGTGGTCTTCAAAAAAACCATAATCAAACTGGTGTTCATTTAAAACTTGAATTTTTTTTATAATTTGTTGAATGTAGAACTTGCAATATTACGTCGCGAAATATTTTAAATACGTCCTTCGTGTTAAGTTTACTGTAATGGACACTTAAAAAAGATTTCCGCAAAACTTATTCACTTGGAGGTACCTTCTAAACGTTTTAGCACTCAAACGCGGATTCTAAATCACGAAAATCAATAGTTCCTTCACACGGATATCAACATGCTTTTCAGGGTTCAGATTTATCTACATACGGGCATGGCATACAATGCACCCTCGCGGGGTGGAGGGCACAATGCCAACTCATATAGAGGTCAAACCTCTAATCTTCAGTAAAAGCATTACTACCCAAAGGGCAAAACTTCATTTCGCAACCGAGGCTCTATATGCCATCTCAATATAAAACTTCCAGGGAGGTAAGTAGTTTTATTTCAGGGAAAACGCTATAAAGATGAAATAATCATAAATAGGTCCCACCCCCGATTGGGGAATATCCCACCCCCGATTGGGGAATATAGACGTGACAGTGTTTATCTAGATATCCTATCCTTACTAAATTTCATCCAAATTCGTTTAGTCATTATGACGTGAAATAGGAATTGTTAATGTTTCAGTATTAATTTATTAATATCGACAGTAGGCGATAGGCGCTGTAGGACATTACTAGTGGAGAAGCGTAAAATAATGCATATTTAAAATACAAATTAAAGCTTTAAACTCACAGTAAATTATCACCGTATATTAATTATATGACATCAATAACGCATATATCGGCGCAACAGCAAATACCGAGCAGATGGCATACCTGCTTAAACAACCTAAATTACCAATGAAATAAGTCTACACCTAATTAATAACATATTGATTTATTTCATCATAATAATTACAAAATAACACGAACATAAAGTCACTCGATTGATCCATTTTGTTTATTTTCAAATAATTCAATGTAAAACTAAATTATTTTTTATAATTCAATTAATATTAAAATATTTACGAATTAACATTAATTAACAATAACACAAATTAAACGTGTGAATTATTACGTTGTTTTAAATCAAATCCACGCGCTAACGAGTGGCGATTAGTGGGGGAAATTCGCACGTGGCCCCTCCCGTCGTTTTATTATAAAAGCGGCCGCCGGACAAGAGGGGACCTAGTGGAGTAAGAATTCTAATGTATTGCTGTAGTTCATTTTTATGAAAGCATAATTGTTAATATTATAAATGATTCATGCTATCGGTTAAATTGGCTAAAAGTATCATTTTTAATTTAATCAATTAAAATAATTTATTATTGTAATAATAATAATCAAAAATTAATAATCATTTATTGCTATTCCAAAGTTAATTAAATTAATAAAAAGTTGTTATTAAATTGTTTGGCTAAAATTCTTATTATTTAGCGCTACATAAAATGGATAATAGTGACGTCAGCATTGCTGACGTCACTCATTTTAAAAACTCACAAACACAAGAGCTAAAATATGGCTTGACGACTGGATGGTGACCACATCTTCATGGGGAGAATTACGTGACTATTTAATCACTACCTTTAAACCAGAAAATAGATACTCCAGGGACATCGTCCGGTTTAGAGAACACGCCTACGACTCTTCAAAAGATATAGCAGAATTTTTGTCACTTGAATTTGAATTTTTGGCTGGGTTTTATGGAGACGTATCACCAAAGACAAATTAACCGACAAAGATGCAGTGGAAGCTGTAATTGGCTGCGTGAATGATGAAAGATTAAGGATCGAGTTGTTAAACGCAAGAGCAACTTCAGTACCAGAACTCATATCTATTGCATCATCAATTCGAGTAAGAAGGCCTCACACAGGTTCCAGCTCTTCAATACCCAACAAACGTACACGATTTTCATATAATAATCGCATTACCCCACCTTGTCAGTTCTGTAAGAGAACTAACCATTTATCAAGCGAATGCAGATATAAACCCTTGGAATCTAAACAAGACCATACCAACAAGGAACCGTTATCTACTAACAAACCCACCTGTACTTTCTGCAAAAAGCTGGGTCATACATATGATGTATGCTTCAGTCGGGAACGGTCTATAACTTCAAATGTTAATCACATCACAGGCACTAAGCTGGCACCAATGAACATTAGGATAGGGTAGCGATCTTTTCAGGCTGTGTTTGATAGTGGCGCGGAATGTTCTGTTATGCGAGAGTCTGTGGCAGCAGCGCTGCCTGGACGAAGGATACACGTACCTAACTACTTGAAAGGTATCGGTCAATTTCCAGTTTTATCCCTGATCACATTATTAGTTGTCGGTGTTATCGACGATATCAACGTCGAGCTACAATTTTTCGTACTGCCTGATGATTAAACTTCAACTGATGCTTTAATAGGTATGAACTTAATAAATGGCACAAATCTTAGTGTCATAGTGACATCAGCCGGAACGAAGTTAGTACGGCAATTGTCTATTAACCACATAAATGCATCTAACCCTATTTTTGACAAACTGGACTGTGACCTCACAGACATAGATCAAATCTCTCAACCACGCACGCTTTTGAACAAATTTCAACACCTTTTTATTCGCGGATACCCCAAAACCCGTGTTAACACCGGACAGTTGGAGATCAGATTAAAGAATCCCGATAAATATGTCGAACGGAGACCATATCGCCTCAGCCCTGTTGAGAGAGAAAAAGTTCGTATCATCATTATGATCTATTTGGTATATCAACTACTGGACCATGATATCATACGCGAAAGTAAGTCACCATATTTTAGCCCTATCATATTAGTTAAAAAGAAGAACGGCGACGACCGTCTTTGTGTCGATTTTCGAGAGTTGAACTCTAACACATTACGCGACCATTATCCACTTCCATTAATATCTGACCAAATTGATCAACTGGCTAACGGCAGGTATTATAATACCTTTGATATGGCTGCTGGTTTCCACCAGATTGCAATCTCCGAGTCTTCAATAGAAAAGACTGCCTTTGTCACACCAGATGGGTTGTATGAATATCTAACAATGCCATTTGGATTGAGTAATGCCTGTTCGGTTTATCAGAGATGTATCAATAGAGCACTATTTCCGCTGCTGAGAGAGACTGCACAAGTCTATGTGGATGACGTGTTAAGTAAATGTACAGATTTTGCACAAGGTATGTCACATATGGAGCGCATCCTCATTGCATTGCAAGAAGCTGGATTCTCTATCAATGCTGACAAGTGCAGTTTCTTTAAACACTCAATTGAATACTTGGGTAACATCATCTCTGATGGACACATTTGTCCGAGCCCTAAGAAAGTTGATGCCCTTGTAAAAGCACCGGCGCCAAGAAACGTTAAGCAGGTGAGGCAATTCAACGGACTGGCAGGATATTTTCGCAGGTTCATCCCAGATTTCTCCCGTATCATGGTGCCTTTGTACCAGCTCACCAAACAAGGAGCTAAATGGGAATGGACTGACCGACATGCAGAAGCAAGAGAAAACGTAATCCAGATCTTAACATCTGCTCCAGTATTAACGTTATTTCAGGAAGAAGCACCAATAGAGTTATACACCGATGCAAGTAGTCTGGGATTTGGCGCTGTTCTTGTGCAAGTAATTGAGAATCGCCAGCATGTAGTTGCCTTCATGAGTATGCGAACAACCGAAGTCGAAAGCCGGTATCACTCGTATGAGTTGGAGACCTTGGCAGTTGTACGAGCAATCAAACATTTTCGACATTACCTGTATGGACGTAAATTTAAAGTTATAACTGATTGTAACTCGTTAAAGGCATCGAAGCACAAAAAGGATTTACTACCCAGAATCCATAGATGGTGGGCCTTCCTACAAAACTATTACTTCGAAGTTAAATACCGCAAAGGTGAACGCCTCCAGCATGCTGATTTCTTTAGCAGGAATCCTAAGGAACACGTTATCAAAATTTTAACAAGAGATCTGGATTGATTGAAAGTTGAACAACGGAGAGATGCGACGCTGCGCCCCATAATGGACAGATTAAGTAACGGTGAACCGGTGCATGAATATATCCTAGAAAACAACGTTTTAAAACATCTTCTACAGGATCCAGTTTTTGGCCAGCAAATATGCACAGTGGTTCCAAAATCATTTCAATGGAGTATAATCAATTCCTTTCATACAGTGCTTAAACATCCAGGATGGGAAAAGACTCTACAGAAGATCAAAGAAACATATTGGTTTTACAAGATGGCTACCCTAGTCTGCAGGTTCGTGAATAACTGTGTCATATGCAGGACATCCAAGGGAACAACAAGAGCTACTCAAGTACAGCTCCACTCTATCCAGAAACCTACCGCTGCTTTCCAAGTAATCCACATGGACATAACAGGTAAACTGGGAACTCCTAATGATCAACAATATGTAGTAGTCACTATCGACGCCTTTACCAAATACGTATTGTTCCATTATGCTACCAATAAGAGCCAACATAGTACACTAGCAGCTCTTAAGCGCACTATTCATCTATTTGGCACACCAGTCCAAATTGTGGTAGATGGAGGACGGGAATTCCTGGGCGAATTCAAGGATTACTGCGGTCGCATCGGAATAGAAATCCATGATATATCCCCAGGAGTTAGCCGAGCCAATTGACTAGTGGAAAGAGTAGTAGCAACGTTAAAAAATGCATTAGTCATGATCAAAAATTATGAGACTGAGCAGTGGCATACAACACTTGAGGAGCTTCAGTTGGCTATGAACTGCACTGTTCATCGTATTACAGGAGTTTCCCCTCTAACTCTTCTTACACAACGAAGACATTGTATTCCTCCGGAATTACTGCAATTAGTTAATATTGATAATCAAACCATAGATATTGAAGCCCTAACCCAACATGTTCAACAGAAGATGTATCAGGCAGCTGAACATGACCGACTACGTTTCAACCTTCGTTAAGCGAAAATTCGGCATTTTCAAAGGGGAGATTACGTGTTGATTAAAAATAATCCACGAAATCAAACTTCACTAGATTTGAAATTCATCGAACCGTATGAGATCTCCAGGATCCTCGATAACGATGGATACCTAGTGCGAAGAGTAGTTGGTAGAGGACGACCCCGAAAAGTCGCTCATGACCAACTTCGTCGGGCTCCTCAACCTGACGACCAAGTGACCGTATCGGCGGATGAAGACGAAGGACTACTACCCCAAGGTTACCCTATGGCTGGAACCGAACCGATGGCATCCACTTCTCGTACAAGAAGTCGTAACGAACCACTTCACTCGACAAGTAGCAACGAGTCATCTTAGAAATGTAAGAAGAATTCAATTTTAATATTTTCGCTCCTTATCAATCTAAAACCTCTGTGTAAAACACAGCATCGTCCTATTCATAATTTCTTTAGAGCCTTTGTGTACCACGGCAAACAGGACCGCCCAGAGCACAACATCAACCTTTCCCTATTCTACGAGTCGTCGAGATAACTGTGCCTAGATTTGTTGGATGATTGAAGCACACATACAAAAACAAACCTTAAATCTACGAGTATATATTTACTCCGAAGCAATCATTTTTAGAACCTCTGTGTATAACACAGCATCAACATACTCATAAATTCCTTAGAGCCCTTGTGTACCACGGCGAACAAGACCGCCCAGAGCACAACATCAACCTTTCCCTATTCTACGAGTCCACGAGATAAGTGTGCGTAGATGTGATAAATGATCGAAACACACTCAATAATAAAATAAATAAATGTAATGTAGTAGTTAGGGCCAATATAAATACTGTTGCAACCCATACTATATGACTTAGAATAAACTTATGCACTGAACAGTAAACATCTTTTATTGCATACACCGAACCTTACATGGCGACCCTGCCAGGATGGCGCCGCCGACGCGGGCGTCTTAAGGTGTCGGGTAGCGACCGCGGAGTGCAAATTCCATTGCTTTAAAAGGACTTATTGATTTATTTGTACCGTTGCGTAAAGTGCAATAAAATAAAGAAAAATGAATATAAAAAAGACGAAACGTATGAAGAATGTTTAAGATTTTCCGCAAAAGAGAAGACATGCGGACAAAAATCACGCGAGATGGACCGACCCTCCCTCCCGCTCAGGGTCTAGAGGTCATTCGTAAGTTGATACGGGTGTGTGAGACACCCGTATCAACTTGGTGCGAAGTAAAAGAAATTGAGACGTTCAAACATTCCATTCCATTTAAGGCACGTTACAATAATCGTGTGTGGTCAATTTCATTAGGTAGGTTTGTTTATTTGAAGATAACCATAACAGGATTGGAATGCATCCACAAGTTTCATGTTTTTAAAACTAGTTGCAATTATAACGAAATATTAAACTTAGATATATTTTTATACTTATTTCAATTACAATTAAATAATTATGTCGGAAAAGTACTGAGTATTATGTGGTAGTTTCTCTGAATGTACTTCTCTAGTAAAAGGACCATGTATAGCAATAATTATGTAATGACGTAATAAATAATGTTACTTATATGTAGTCGGAAGGTTTGTCTACTATAAGAGTAGATGGTTGATAGGTTTAGGATTTGGTATAGTAGGTCAGGTTTTGGTATAATGTTGGATTTGCTCGTTTTGGTAGTTTGGTTTGAAGTAGGTAGTTTGAATTGGAATGTCATGAATAGTTTGAATAAAAATGTGACTGGGAAGAGATAGAATTAGAAGATATAGAATGGTGAAAAGGTTATCTTAAGAGGTGGCAAAGATAGATTTTAGAATGCATATTTATTTTGATGGGGATTCTTATGGATAATAAGCCTATAAGGTATCAACGAAAGCTTAGCCTGATCACCTAAGTCATTTTTTTGATATCCTTATAAGCGCCATAGAATTCAATAGGGTTGAGATTATTGTAAGGCACTGATAGGTATTTTATATGTTGATGGAATGTAATAACAAAGATAGTACATGGGGAGTAGAGAAATAGCAATCGCTATCAACAGTAGCCCGAGATGCACTGTTGAGCGAGCTAGCCCCAATAATAGCAAGGTACACCAGGATACAAGGCAGGCACGGAATCCTTGTTAATCTGATCATAATTCGGTCGAGCTACCACTTGTGAAGTTAACTTGGACACATGGTAGGATTAAAAAAAGGAAGTGTTAAATGAACTGCCTGAATTAGTAAAAATAATTGTTTTATAAGGAATGTGCGCACAATAATGTAATTAATATTTCCTTGTATCCTGCATAATAAAACGAATGAAATAAATAAATGGTAGGCCTACCAATAAAATAAAATAAAATGTGTACCTTGAAGACACTAGTACAGTCTTGTACTTAAAAAGGTGTAAAACCGTATATAGGAAGTAAAACGACATTGCAGAAGTTTAATTGCAAAAAGGATATTTTCACAAGGATGAAAGGTGACGTCACGAACATAAATAAATTTTATTAGTCATGAATTCTGTGACTATAGACGATATACCTAGAATATTAATCATGCTTACTTATGATTACAACTATAACAACATCGATATCGTTGATGTTTATATAGATATAGGGGCCCACTTTTAGATAAGAATTATTTTAAACATGTTTATAAACACATATATGATAGTACTTATTAGTTTTTACACTGTGTATGTAAGCTTAAGTAATATTAGACTTATTTTTTTTTATAACTGAAATATACACTAATAACCTTAAGTTTTATATTATAATTTTGACTATACTATAATAATTTTCGCAATAACATTCTATAAAAATACCTACATTTAATATTATCCAAAATAAAATCTAAGGTGATTTATAATGAAAATGAATTATGTTGATTGAAAAAAAAAATATTTTAATATTCCTGATGAAATTGTAATAATTAAACTTTTGTAAAAGAGTCAAAATTTATGTGTGACTGGTAATTAACATGGGAAAGAAAAAAAATATAGGTTACAGTCAATTATTACCACAATACATATTTGAAATATTGTATTTGTTAAGTATGTACTTGGGAAAAAAAAATCTATTGTTTTATTTTTTTTTTATTTTAAGGGGGAGGTGTAATGTAGTAGTTAGGGCCAATATAAATACTGTTGCAACCCATACTATATGACTTAGAATAAACTTATGCACTGAACAGTAAACATCTTTTATTGCATACACCGAACCTTACATAAATATAACATAATCAAATACAACAAGACACATGTAATTAAACATAAAATTGGGCAACAAATGTGCCAACAAACAATCAACTCATCTTTTCAGGCTGGTGCAGAGCGCGCACCGCCTGTCAGAATGGCCGTATCGGCGCAACAGCAAATACCGAGCAGATGGCATACCTGCTTAAACAACCTAAATTACCAATGAAATAAGTCTACACCTAATTAATAACATATTGATTTATTTAATCATAATAATTACAAAATAACACGAACATAAAGTCACTCGATTGATCCATTTTGTTTATTTTCAAATAATTCATCATCATCATCATCTCAGCCCATACTTGTCCACTGTTGAACATAGGCCTCCCCAATCGCTTTCCAGCGTAACCGGTCCGATGCCACCTGCATCCAACGACTTCCTGCGATTTTCACAAGATCGTCGGTCCATCTGGCAGGCGGTCGTCCCACGCTGCGCTTGCCAATACGTGGTCGCCACTCTAGAATCTTTCTGCCCCAACGCCCGTCCGATCTACGCGCTATGTGGCCCGCCCATTGCCACTTCAGCTTGCTAATCTTAAGGGCTATGTCGGTAACCTTGGTTCTTCTACGAATCTCCTCATTCCTGATTCGATCGCGTAGAGAAACGCCGAGCATAGCTCTCTCCATAGCTCGCTGAGCAACTCTGAGCTTTTTTATGAGACCTATTGTAAGAGACCACGTCTCTGATCCATATATCATCACTGGTAACACACATTGACTGAAAACTTTAGTCTTAAGGCACTGAGGTATTTTGGATGAGAAGATATTGCGCAGTTTCCCGAACGCTGCCCAGCCGAGTTGGATTCGTCGATTGACCTCTCTCTCAAAGTTGGACCTACCTAACCGGACTACCTGTCCCAGGTAAATGTATTCGTCGACAACTTCAAGAGTAGAGTTCCCAACGGTGAGTGCGGTGGGTACGACATGGACGTTAGACATTATTTTGGTTTTGTCCATGTTCATTTTAAGACCCACTTGTTGAGATACTCTGTTGAGGTCACCGAGCATTCGTCCTAGATCTTCCAGCGACTCCGCCACGACCACAATGTCGTCGGCAAATCGAAGGTGAGTGATGTATTCGCCATTGATGTTGATGCCAAGTCCTTGCCATTCCAAGAGCTTGAAAGCGTCCTCTAAGGTGGCCGTAAACAGTTTCGGAGAAATGACGTCTCCCTGCCTTACTCCTCTTTTTATGGGGATCGCCTTCGTGCACTGCCCCTGTACTCGGACTGACATGGTGGCGTTATTATACAAGCACTTCAACACTTCAATGTACCGATAGTCAATGCGGCATCGCTGGAGAGATCTAAGATCCTCTTCCCCTCGGACCGCGCAAGCGTTTAGACGTGGATTAGACGTTATATCCTTTCATTAAAATTATTTTTCAATAAATTATACAATTATAACTGTGAGAAGTACCAGGCGCGCATACTGCAGAGCAAATTACATCGAGGTGCAAAAAGGACAAGAACTGCAACGTGTGAGTGAGATAAAATTATTTCTCTTTGCCCCACCAAACAGACGTCACACAGTGTCCACTCAAGCTAATTTGCCATAATTTATGAGCGGAAGCGATTTGCTGGTACCCTTGAGTCTACAAGAGCGCAATCTTTAAAATTGCCCATTTAAAATTTCCTTCTCACTCCTTTAGTAAAAACGGTCTACTATTATTTCAAACAATTAACCTTACGAAGATCCTAAGAGTCATATTCCCATCAATCTAATAATCATAGGTAGAACGATGCCCTTAAAACGCACTCCGCCTAAGACTTACGCCTCAGACTCTGACCAGTCGGCAACGGCTAGTGCAAGTGGCAGTAAAACATACCTACCCGAAAGTGTTTCACAAAATAAATCTCGTCGTAAACGTAAATATGATAATGAATATGAGTTCCATGAATTTACGACGGAGGTTCGAAATATGTTTTCAAATTTCGTTGAACAACAAAACTTCAAGCTAGAAAACCTAGAAACCTCATTGAAAGATATTAAATCACAAAACCTTGAGTTACAACGAACTATGGAAATTCTCTCTGTTAAATATGATGAGGTACAAAAGGAATTGGAATGTCTAAGGACGGAACGAAAGCATAATATCTCCTACATTCAAACACTGGAACGTAAAATTGACACCCTAGAGAGGCAATCCTGTTCGACGAAAGTGGAAATCCGAAATATTGCCAAATCTCAATCACATCCTGAGACAAAGGAAGACCTCTGTGAAGCCGTACAGTTGATAGGGAAGGAACTTAATATAGAAGTTCAACTTAGAGATATCAAAGACGTGTATCGTCCATTTGTGAAGCCGGATAAACCGAGTCTAATTATAGTCGAATTTACGTCCGTCTTGATGAAAAATAATGTCATTAAAAGTTATAAAAAGCTTAACTCCAAAGAAAGATCTGAAAAACTCTCCACAAAATTGTTTAGTACCAAGGATCAAATTAAACAAATCTTTATCTCTGAGAGCCTAACTCAAAAAACACGCCAATTATTCTTTGTTACTCGCGACTTTGCAAAATCACATGGATACACCTTCTGCTGGACTTCACATGGGAAAATCTACATTCGTAAGAAAGAAGGTTTACCTCCAATACGGATACAAGAAGAGGCAGACTTAAATAAATTAAAAGGTTCCACGAAAATGTGACTAGCAAATGTTTTTTTCAGGAATTATAAAAATTGTCATGAAATTTGTTTTACATTACTATTTCTTTTATATTACCATTTATTTATTGTTTTAATTTTTAGTCTTAGCATAAAGCACCTTATTACAAGGTTATATATCGTAAACTCTTTACAGACTATACAAACCTCCGTTGCCACTCATTCAAACGCAATTATAAACCTTATCTATGGATTCTGTGTTGATGTAATTTTTTATTTTTATAATTTACTGACTCCTATCAATATACCTGTTTATAGTTTTACTACTCCTGTTTCTAGTTATTTATACATAATCTCTGATAAATTTACTTATCTATACATGTCAGTTTTAAAACATGAACCCCATCTACATAAACATAATCAAAAATGGTTGACTTATTAAAAGAATTAGATACTTTCTCTGTTTCTGAATACATGTTTTGTGGTATTCAAAACTGTAAAAATACCCTACCAAGGTCTGAAAAGTGTTTAACTATCTTGACTCAAAACATACGTAGTATCTCACGAAATTTTGATACTTTCACTGTGGTATTAAGCCAGCTTAATATCTTCTGTGACGTGGTTGTCTTTACTGAGTGCTGGCTGTCATGCAACAGTGTGATTCCGATTTTGAATAATTATAATTACATCGCAACGAAACATTTTATGAACCAGAATGACGGAGTAGTAGTTTATTACAAAAACACCCTGAATTTACAATTCGAAGAACCAATTTGCTCGCATTGTAACTGTCTGATTATCAGATTTGGCGCTGACACTGCTTTGGTAGCTGTTTATAGATCTCCTTCAAATAGAAACCTAGAACAATTCTTCCAATCGTTAGATAATATTTTGACGAAGCTTTCGAACTTTAAAAATGTCATCATTATTGGAGACATCAACATTAATATTAACCCGGGTGATCTGGATAATAAATCCCAAGATTACCTTAATCTTTGTTCATTTCACGGACTACTACAGGGACATACACTGCCTACTAGGGGCAATAAATCTTGCTTAGACCATGTTATGTTAAAAAAAAAACTATCAGCGATGGTATTAGTCCTAGAAACTGATATAACTGATCATAAAGCTGTTCTTCTTTCATTAAATTATAAACTCTCCCACACTTTCTCTCATGCTACAAGAAGTACAATTAACCACGATAGTCTGAAATTAGATATGGCACAAATAGACTGGAAACCAATCCTTACCTCCGACGATGCGACCAAATGTATGGATCTTTTCGTAAATACAATACAACGGGTCATGCTCTCTAATACTGTTTTAATTAAATTATCTAAACGGAACAAAATTATTAAACCCTGGTTTGCTTCGTTGTATGAAACATAGAGATAAGCTGCATAAACGGTGCAGACAATCACCAACAAATTATATACTGAAATTAACCTATACTAGATACCGGAACTTCTGCAATAATTTGGTAAAAAAAGTAAAAAGAGCATACGACAAGAAAATGTTGCAGGAAGCAGGCAAAAATAATAAAAAGATTTGGGAGGCCATAAAACTTTTAACCAACACGTCAAAACGTAAAATTGCCAATACTAAATTATTGAACCCTGATAACCCAAAAAAATCTGTGGACCATGTCAATCATTTTTTTGTTAATATTGGTAAAGTTTTAGCTGATAAAACAGTAAAATGTAAGAACCCAGAACACATTATATATACTAAGAAAAAAAAACATAGTTTTAGTGATTTCTTCGTCATGCTAAAAACCGATGAGAAGGAAGTAGAACGACTTATCATGGGGCTAAAAAACACTTGTACTGTCGGGTGGGATGGTATTCCAAATTCCTTTCTTAAAGAATATAAGCACTTTCTCGTTAAACCTTTAACTCATATTTTTAACCTTTGTCTCTTAAGTGGTACATTCCCTAGAATTTTAAAAAGATCAATAGTTCACCCGATCTATAAAGCTGGTGATGATAACTGTGTCAAGAACTATAGACCTATCTCTATCCTGCCATCGGTCTCCAAGCTTCTGGAACGTATGATTAACAGTCGGCTGGTACAGTTTCTAGAAAAGAATTCTTATTTTTCTCAGAACCAATTTGGCTTTAGAGGCGGTAAGTCTACAAATGACGCTGTCCATGAGCTTGTTGACTATATGGTTAGGAATGTTGATAAAGGGAAGAAAACTATTGGCATATTCCTAGACCTGGCCAGGGCTTTTGACAGTCTCTACACCATTGCTTTTACGAAAGCTGGAAGCGCTGGGTATAAGAGGAACCCAGCTTAAACTTCTAGAAGATTATCTATCGAATCGGTCCCAAAGTGTGAAAATAGACAACTATTTAAGTGACGATCTCCCTATCTCCTTCGGTGTCCCACAAGGCAGTATAGCAGGGCCGAGCCTATTTTTGGTCTATTTAAATGACCTCTGCAACCTTAATATTCCGAATGGAAAAATTATATCTTATGCAGATGACAGCGTTCTGCTTTTCTCAGATGATTCATGGGAGAAAGTCTATAATTGTGCTCAATTAGGATTAGATATCGTAATGCACTGGTTAAGCGAAAATGTGTTAACACTAAATCCTGCAAAAACCCAATATATTACTTTTTCTATGAGGAACTCAAATCCACCCCCAAATTCTTATAATTTGATTGCCCACAGCTGTTGTAACGATAACCATTGCGCCTGTACAATAATCCAAAAAACTGAAACGTTTAAATATCTAGGTATTGTATTAGACAATAACCTTTCCTTTCGAGGGCATATAGAATCAATTAGCTCTAGATTAAGGAAACTAATGGCCGTCTTCAGAAATTTAAGAAATGTTGCCAACTTCAAACTAATAAAACAGGTATACCTAGCATTGGGACAGTCTATTATAGAGTATTGTATCTCTGTTTGGGGAGGTGCCCCTAAAACTGTTATAAAACCTTTAGAGGTAGCACAACGAGGACTGCTAAAAGTTAGCACATCTCGCCCCTTTACATTCCCGACCTTTGAACTTTACCAGTCGTGGGAAGTATTAACTGTTCGTCAGTTACATATTCTGCACACTATAGTAAAAAAACATTCGTCCTTACCCTATAATAAATCCTTAATTACGTCTAAAAGGAGAAAAGATATAGTATGCACTGACGGTTATGTTATGAAACATGCTTATGTTAATAAATACTTCCCGTTTCTAGGGCCATTTTTATATAATAAGCTTAACAAAACTCTGAACATTTATGCCCTAAACCAAACTCAATGCAAATCCGTAGTAAAGGAATATTTACTTCACCTAAATTATGATGAAACTGAAAAACTCCTACTCCTGTTAACATGAACAAAAATTACGTCCCTGTCCCCAGCCCACCTGAAATGTTATTGCATAACACACCCTCTTACACCCACACACTCACATTCACTCAACACACAAAGAGGCCACAAATACACAACCTTAATATTTATTCTTTTTTTTTTTAATTAAAATTAATAATCAATTAATACATTATTATAATTGATATACAAATAAAAATTGTTATTTATATTAATGGAAAATTGCTTATTGTTGTATTGTCCATGTTATGCTAAGCTCTATGTTGTTGTCTAGGGAAGAGCATTGTGTCTGGGATACAGATAATATTATGTTATCTAGTCCAGACACAAATGTTTCCGCAAATTTGAGCAGATTTACACAAGATTGTATTGCACAAAGTAATTAAGGTAATGTAATGTTCTATTCTTTGAAATAAATCATTATTATTATTATTATTATTCGCCATTGATGTTGATGCCAAGTCCTTGCCATTCCAAGAGCTTGAAGGCGTCCTCTAAGGTGGCCGTAAACAGTTTCGGAGAAATGACGTCTCCCTGTCTTACTCCTCTTTTTATGGGGATTGCCTTCGTGCACTGCCCCTGTACTCGGACTGACATGGTGGCGTTATTATACAAGCACTTCAACACTTCGATGTACCGATAGTCAATGCGGCATCGCTGGAGAGATCTAAGAACCGCCCAAGTCTCGATCGAATCGAAGGCTTTCTCATAGTCCACAAACGCCAAGCATAGTGGCCGATTATACTCCTCGGTCTTCTGTATAATCTGCCGCAGCGTATGTATGTGGTCTATGGTACTAAAGCCTTTCCGGAAACCGGCTTGTTCGGGAGGCTGGAAGTCATCAAACCTGCGGTCGAGACGATTCGTAATGACTCTCGAAAACAACTTATAAACATGGCTCAGCAGTGTGATGGGCCTATAATTCTTCAGTAAAGTGTTATCACCTTTCTTGAAAAACTTTTTTTTTTTTCTTTTTTTTTGCTTGAGGGTAGCCTAGAGTGAACACAACATTTTAAAGTTCTTACTTTTATTTTTATTTAAAATAGTACCATATTACATTTGATGCTACTTACGCACTAGAACTTATATTGGTCCTCCGGTGCACTTAGTTTCACTACAGTTCTCTCTTTGTTACACACTTTTACGGCACTTTCGTCTCACTGCACAATATGGATCTATATGCAAAGTTGTCGAGTTGCATGGAGGATCTATCTGCCACGTTTACGTCACGCATGGACCAGTACGAGGAAGACTTGCAGAACTTCAGCAGCAATGAAACAGCACACAAGACCATTGCCAGTCTTTCACGGGAGTTCACTGAATTTAAGTGTCTTATTTGGAAGACAGTCAGTGCACTTAAATCACAAATGGAGCTCCTGATAATGGGTTTGGATAGACATGAAATGGCGTCACGGAAGGAAGTCTTGCTTCTTCATGGCCTTCCCGAACAAAACGATGAACAACCAACATCCGTGGCTGTTGCTGTGCTGACAGGAAAATTAAAGCTGACAGATGTCTCCTCCACGGATATTATAGCTTGCCATCGCCTTGGTGTCAACACAAGGAAGCCTCGCCCACTTCTACTGCGCTTTCGGAGTCAAACTTTACGCAGACAGGTTTGGAGCAATAAAACTGCACTGAAGGGTTCTGGCCTAATATTCTCCGAGTTTCTTACAAAACCCAGACACGATACGTTCTTGGACGCTCGCAAACACTTCGGTGTAAAGCAGTGTTGGACCTCTGAGGGTAGGATTATCATCCTGCTGCCGGATAAGACTCGACGAAAAATTGAGTCCGCGGCCGAATTACGAAAACTTGCAGCGCAGTTCCCCATCGCCTCTTTGAAGAATGATGAGCCCTCAACTTCAAAGATCAAGCCGGCTGGTGACAAAAGGCCACGCAACAAAGCCAAGTAACACGTAGGCAGTGATAAGAACATGTTCTTTGTAGATGCATACTTGTCGCAATATCTTTTAATTTTTTTTTTTTTTTTTCTTTTCTTTTGACGGTCACTCAATAGTTATAATCTTTGTCTTTTTATTTATTATTTTTTTCTTTGTTATTGTTTTTTTTTTGTTTGTTTTTTTTTTATATTTACTTCTCTCAAATGTCACTTGTCACTCTTCTTCTTCTTCTTCTTATTTTAATTAATGGCCGCACACTTTAACAGTGTATTTCGCCAATGTCAAGTAGTAATAGAGTATAACAGTAAATTATAAAAATTGGCTTCTTGTCGCAATTACGGCAATAAACAAAAGCCCACTTGTCACTCGTTCTTAGATAAACTCCGATTGGTCGGTAATTTGTTTGCGTGACGTTCAAGCGCTCGTTCAGAAACCATTTAGAAACGATTACTAATTATAGATACGAGTTCTTTAAGCTATTTTGTCGTGAACTGGTGAGTGCATCGAGGACAGTTATCGATAGTTTAATTTTATTTTCGTTTTTATTATTTTATATATCGGATTATATATATATATATTGACGGACGATTTAGCGCAGTGGTTAAGAGCTTAGGTCGCTCCACCTACTGTGTTTAATAGTCGCGGGTTCGATTCCCGCACGGGACAAATCTTTGTGTGATCCACAATTATTTGTTCCGGTCTGGGTATTTGTGTGTGAATTTTCATGTTTGTAAACGCACCCACGACACAGGAATAAATCCTAGTGTGGGGCTTTTTAAAAAAAAAAAAAAAAAAAAAAAAAAAAAAAAAAAAAAAAAAAAAAAAAAAAATATATATATATATATATATATATATATATATATATATATATATATATATATATATATATATATATATATATATAGATAAGTATTGTACATTATTGCAATGTGCGATAATATCGATGATAGCTTTTTGTCTTGTTCTTCTTCTTGTACATCTGATGAGAATTATGCGAGCGCGTTCAGTGATGATTCTGTCCATTTACGTGATCAACTTATTTCTACTTTTTCTCGCTATAACAAGTCTTTTAATATAGTTCACATTAATGCTCAAAGTGTTCCTGCACATTATTCTGATCTATTATCTTCCTTCGATTCTGATCTCATTCACGCTATCCTCATCTCTGAAACATTTCTCAAGCCTGTTCTTCCTTCCATTCAATACTCTTTGCCCGGCTATAAATTAGTGCGTAATGACAGAACAGGTAAGGGGTGCGGAGGCGTAGCTATTTATCTCCGTGGAGATATAAATTACAAGGTCGTCGATCAGTCTCCGAGTAATTATTCTAACTTTGCTGAACACTTATTTATTGAAATCGCCTCTAATCCTACAAAACTTCTTTTAGGTGTCTACTATAGTCCCTCTAGTCATATTGATTATTTTTCTTCATTCGAATCTAAATTAGAATCTTTTTCTTCTATATATGACGACGTTATTATCCTTGGAGATTTCAATACTTGTTTGCTCAAGGATAATGAGCGTAGCCGTAAACTCCGATCTCTTGTCTCTTCTGTCAATATGCATATCCTTCAGCTTAACGCTACTCATCATGCTCCCCATTGCACTCCTTCTCTTTTAGATTTAATTCTAGTCTCCGACCCCCAAAAAGTAGCCGTGCATGGGCAACTCGCTGCCGCTTTCTCGTATCATGATCTCATATTCCTGTCTTATAAAATTCGCGCTCCTAAACGCAAATCCAAATTTCACTTACTTCGCAGTTTTAAGAACATTACCTTGGATCGTTTGAGGGAAGACGTGAGTTGTATTGACTGGTCGCCAATATATAGCTGCAGTGACATAGACAATAAAGTGTCTGCTTTTAACAAGATTGTCTTAGATGTGTATGATAAACACGCTCCTCTGAAGAGGGTAAAAGTAAAGCATCTACCTGCACCCTGGTTATCGGATACCATCAAAAGAGAAATGTCAAAAAGGGACAAAGTCAAGAGACGTTATAAAAAACATCCTACTAATGAGATCTGGTCTCTATACAAAAAATTGCGGAATCGTTGTAATCGTCTGTGTAGGGATGCTAAAAGACGCCACATTCATAACTCAATCCAAAACTTCAGTACGAAACAAGTATGGCAATTTCTCAAGTCTCTGGGTATTGGAAAAACGTCTAGTAACGACTCACCCAATAACGTAGACCTTAACACTATAAATTTGCACTTCTCCAAGTCACCAGTTACCTTGGATGACTACATAAAATCCTTTACTCTCAATAATTTATCTAATCTTCCGTTGCCTAGATGTACTTCATTCTCATTTCAGCAGGTTACAGAGGGGGAAATTAAGAAATTAGTCTTATCTGTCTCCACGAAAGCGGTGGGTCATGATGGTCTTCAAATCCAAATGCTTCGTCCCATCTTAGATGATCTTATTCCTGTCATACACCACATCGTTAACTATTCTCTGCAAACTTGCACTTTTCCTTCAGCCTGGAAGAAGGCCCATGTTATACCGCTACCCAAAGTACCTAATCCCTCTTCTGTTTCCCAATTCCGTCCTATATCCATACTCCCAATTTTGTCCAAGGTCCTTGAGAGTGTTGTTCAAAATCAACTGTCTCACTATCTCTCCATTAATAATCTGCTTAGTCCCGTCCAATCAGGATTTCGCCCTGGCCATAGCACTGTAACAGCACTGGTTAAGATAACTGATGACATACGTATGGCCATGGAAAATAAGCTTCTCACTGTACTGGTTCTACTAGACTTCAGCAGCGCCTTTAATTCAGTTGATTTTGACATCCTCTTAGGAATTCTCTCCTCCCTAAATGTCTCTCCTTCTGTAACTGCTTGGTTCAACTCGTATCTTCGCGGTCGCTCGCAGTCGGTTCGTTCTGATGAAGTCTCCTCTGAGTGGTGTAATCTGGCTGCGGGGGTTCCGCAAGGTGGCGTACTCTCTCCTTTGCTTTTTTCAATTTTCATTAACGCAATCACTAAAGTTATATCTTCACACTATCATCTCTATGCAGACGACTTGCAAATTTATCAGCATTTCAAAGTCGATGATTTTACCGCTGCCATCGCTGCCATCAATAATGATCTCCTAAATATTAATAACTGGGCAAAAAGCTTTGGGCTTTTGATAAACCCGGCAAAATCACAAGCGCTAATTATTGGTGGCAGATATTTTAACAACCTTTTAGATCGCCAGTCTCTTCCGCAAGTTGTATATGATGCTATACCGATCCCTTTTTCAAGTAGCGCAAGAAACTTGGGCATCTACATAGACAGCAATCTATCGTGGAATGTACACGTTTCGGAAGTAAGCAGGAAAGTTTATTGCTCATTTCAATCTCTCAAACGGCTCCAAAAGTTCCTACCATTTCAAACCAAGGTAACTCTTGCTCAATCTCTTCTATTGCCACTTCTTGACTATGCCGATGTCAGCTTTCTCGATGCAAGTGAGGAACTTCTGAATAAACTCGAACGGCTGCAGAATTTGTGTATCCGCTTCATTTTTGGCCTTCGGAAATTCGACCATGTGTCAGAATTTCGTAGGCGGTTGAAGTGGTTGCCTATTCGGCAGCGTCGGGATACTCATATTCTCTCTTTGCTTTTCTCTGTTCTTAATAATCCAAATTCCCCAGTATACCTTCGTGAACGCTTTGAGTATCTTGTCCCCAGGGGAAAACCCTGTCGCTCCACCTCTTCTCTTTTACTTAGTACACCCCGACATACCTCAAGTCGATATGATAGCTCATTTACTGTACGTGCTGTGCGTTTATGGAACTCTCTCCCTCACTCTTTACGTGATAGCCCTACTCTACAGATTTTCAGGAGAAGAATTAAACAACATTTCCTATCTACGTAAGTTGTTTGTATGTATGTCTGTATATGTCTATGTAGTGTATTATTTTATGGTATTGTATAGTATGTAGTATATTTATGGATATATATCTGTAGTTTATACCTCTAATATCTTCTGTGTTGTACACTTATTACTATCCTCCTTTTGATGATTTGTTTCTCTTTCACTCAAAGGTTTGCTGGTAGAGAACTCGACTTTGAGTTAAGCTCGCCTTTGTACATTTACCTTTTCTTTAATTTTAATTTTATAATTTGTAACTATTTGTACAATAAAGAATTAAGAAAAACAGTACCACCACACCCCTGTTCCATACTTCCGGCGTTTTCTCTTCGAGCAAGACGGAATTAAACAGCCTCTGAAGGACTTTAAGTACCGGCGTTCCGCCCGCTTTCAGAAGCTCTGCGGTAATTCCGTCTTCGCCTGGCGCTTTGTTATTTTTGAGTTGTTTGAGAGCCATCCTAATCTCGTACAGGCTGATGTCCGGGATATCTTCAGTGTAGTGTCGGGTTAGCTTGGCTCTTGGGTCTTTTACCAAGTCAACAACAGGTTCAGCTACTGAGGTATACAACTGCCCATAGAACCTCTCTATCTCCCTGAGCACCTCCGACCTATTCGACGTTACGTTTCCGTCCTCCATCTTCAGCTTCGTCAACTGGCTTTGCCCAATAGACGCGTCTCTTGCGAACACTTTAGAGCCCTTGTTCTGTGCTATGGTCTCCTCAATACGCCTTGTATTGAAGGACCGTAAGTCTTGTCGCAAGGACTTCAATATGTGTCCATTGAGCTGCCTATAGGACTTAGCATCATCGGAGGTTTGGAGCGTCATGGAACGTCGCTCAGCCATGAGGTTTCGGGTGTAGTTGGATAGTTTTTGAGGTCTATTTTTACGGTGGGGCTTAAAATACTTGGACCCGACCGTATGGACAGTCTCTACCAGCCTGTTGTTGATTTCGTCCACTGATGCGCTGCTGTCTAGCAATTCGAAGCGGTTTGCCAATTCGAGTTGAAAGTTCTCGGGGTTTTGGATATGTGCATTACAAGGTCGGAGCGTAGACTTCATCAGACGCGATCTTTCCATTTTGACATTAATATTTAATGTGCCTCTGACCATTCGGTGATCACTGCCGGTTTTTACCCTGTGGATCACGGAGACATCATTAAATATTTGTCGCTTGGTGCTCATTATGAAGTCTATTTCGTTTTTGGTGGAACCATCAGGGCTCATCCAGGTCCATTTCCTATGAGGCGGCTTCTGGAAGAAAGAGTTCATCATAAAGAGTCCCTCTTTCTCCAGAAATTCGGCCAGCCTCTGACCCCTGGGGTTGCGCTGCCCATATCCAAATTGCCCCACTCTCAACTCATCATCGCCCCGTTTGCCCAGCCGCGCATTGAAGTCACCCATAACCACTGTAAAGTGTGTTTCGGAAGTATGTATGGCTCTACTAATGTCCTCATACATAACTTCGACATCATCATCTGAGTATGTCGAGGTCGGTGCGTAGACCTGTATGACCTTCAGCGAATATCTTTTGGATATTCTGAGTATCAGGTACGCTACCCTGCTCGACACACTAGTGATGGACACAACGTTGTCTATGAGTGACTTGTGGACGATAAATCCGACACCACCTTGGGACTGCTGTTCGCCCTCCCGGTAGTAAAACAAGTTGCCGGATTTTAAGGTTATCGTGTCCTCGCCCTCTTTTCGGACCTCCGATAAACCAACAATATTCCACCGCAACTTGTTTATCTCTTCTTCCAGCTCAACAAGCTTCTCATCTGTCCTCAAAGTGCGTGCGATGTATGTCACCAGGGCCAATTTTCGTTTTTGGTGGTAGCCGAATCTCTGCCGGAGATTCTTAGCACCCCTTGTCCTGTCGTTACCATGGCTGCTACCGTGGCCAAGACGATCAGGACCGCCGGGGACTAGGGGCCTGGTTTTCTTCTTGTCTTCCATAATAGTGATTGGGGGGATTTGCCATACTCGCCACGCTTGGCAGGCGGGTTGGCGAGCGCAGTTTTTGATCGCAGAAGTGTTAAGAGAACGCTGCTGCCCATTCCCTAGTTTTCCCTTAGTCGCCTTGTACGACACCCGATGGGATGAGATGGGTTGGTCCTATTCTAAGCCGGGAACCACGCGGCACTAATTATAATAAATAATTCAATGTAATACTAAATTATTTATTATAATTCAATTCATATTAAAATATTTACGAATTAACATTAATTAACAATAACACAAATTAAACGTGTAAATTATGTTTTAAATCAAATCCACGCGCTAACGAGCGGCGATTAGTGGGGGAAATTCGCACGTGGCCCCTCCCGTCGTTTTATTATAAAAGCGGCCGCCGGTTTGACGGTAGCACTTAGTTAAGAAGGCCCATGGTAAGGAAGAAGGCCCATGGTAAGATAATATCTGCCGTGCTCCGCGCTTTAACGCATCGAGTTCAAATCTTACCCCGACTGTTCTTTTCTGCAAGCGGAGTAAAATGTCCCTAAGAAATAAGGTGACGCTTTACAAAACTTGCGTTCGTCCCATTATGACTTATGCGTGTGCTGTGTTCGGGCATTCGGCCCCCTCTCACATCGACAGACTTCAAGCGGTTCAAAACCGCTTCCTCCGTAAAGCCGTAGGAGCCCCATGGTTCGTACGGAACGTCGACCTCCACTCCGATCTAGGTCTCGAACCTATTCGCGCCTTTATTAAAAAGGCGTCAACACGTCACTTCGCGAACGCATCTACCCATGCGAATCCGTTAATCGTAGCCACCGCCGACTACGATCTCCCTCCCGACCCCTGCCGCCACCGCCGGCCGCGACATGTTCTCACCGACCCCCCCGATGCTTTGTCATCCCTTCTTTCCGCTCAGAATACGGGCGACGACGACGTAGACGTAGACGTAGTAGTAGATCCCCTCCCATAGCCGGCGGTTGACCGGTGCGCTTAGTAGTGCACCCGTCCCCCTACAGCGACTGTCCCAACCGACAGACTATTATTATTATTACAAAATTTTTGATTATTATTATTACAAAAATAAATTATTCTATCTATCTATCTATAACCTCACGCCAGATCCCTTGCGGGGTAGGCAGAGAGTACAGAGTTCCAACAGGTTCTTTCCTTACATACCTCTCTGGCTTCCTCGACTCTCATAGTCCGTCTCATACACGCTCGCCGGTTACGGAGACTCTTGACTTTTCCATCAGATAAGACTCGGTTTATTTGGTCGTGGTAAGATAGTCTAGGTCTTCCCCGGTACCTGCATCCTTCCACTTTCACATTGTATATCTGTTTTGTCATTCTTTTCTCTGGCATTCTTTCTATATGCCCGAACCAACGGAGCATGCCCTTTCTCATCTTTACACTGATACTATCTTTCATACCTACTCGCTGTCTTACTATGCTGTTGCTAATGCGGTCGGTCAGCTTCACTCCGCACATCTTCCGCAGAGCTCGCATTTCTACCGCATTTATCCTACTTTCATTCTCCTTCTTACATACCCAGCTCTCGCTACCATATAACAGCGTTGGGACAAGAACTCCGTTATGTATGGCCAGCTGCGCCTTATGGCTTAAGTGCCGGCTCCCGAGTAGCTTTCCCATCGCACCATTCACTCTGTTCCCTGCACTCACTCTTCTCTCTATGTCAGCGGTGTATTTCCCATCCTTACTGAAGGCGCATCCAAGATATACAAACTCATTCACTTGCTCCAGCACATCGTTACCAACCACAATCCTTACATTCGTTCTGGTTTCTTCCCTTTCAAAAACCATAATCTTGGTTTTCTTCACATTCAAGTGTAAGCCATTGATCATGCAGTCGTCTTTCATAACTGTGACTAGTGTTTGCAGATCAGTGGCTGTTGGCGCTATTAAAACCGCGTCATCTGCATAAAGTAGATGGTTTACCACTAAGTCACCCATTTGTACACCTTCATTCATCGCTTTCAGTCTTTGAAGACTTTTGTCCAGATATATTATAAACAGTCTAGCGGACAACACGCAACCCTGCTTGACGCCGATTTTAACGTCAAACCAGGGTGACCTGTTACCACCCACCCGTACGCATGCCTTGCAGTCCACATAAGTGGACTGGACGGCTCGCAACAGAGTGCCATCTATACCATACTCTGGCAAAATGTCCCAAAGTCTCTTTCGCACAACTCTGTCAAATGCCTTCTCCAGATCTACAAAACCGCAGAAAACCTTCCGGCCCACTGCCAGATGCTTCTCTACGATGTTGCGGAGTGAGAAGACTTGATCCGAACATCCTCTTCCAGACCTGAAACCCCCTTGTGCCTCGCACAACATTCCATCGGACTTCACGCGCATTCTCCGTTCAATAATTTTACCGTACACCTTGGCTGCCAAGCTGATCAAACTGATGGCTCTGTAATTGGCGCAGTCATATTGTGAACCCTTGCCTTTATACAAGGGTACTATGACTGCGCGGCGCCAATCTGTAGGGACTCTACCGGTCCTCCAGCAAAGGTTTGCAAGGGCCCGGAAAGCGTCCCGGACGCAAGTTCCACCATATTTGATCATCTCGGCAGATATCATGTCTACTCCCGCAGCTTTACCGTTTTTCATACTTCCTATCGCCCATTCAACTTCTTCCATAGTGATGTCCTCCGTTGATTCTGGTGCCGCAATCTCGCCTTTAGGCACGTCTGCGGCATCAGCATCCGGGTCATCTCCATACATTTCTCCAAAATATTCACTCCACCGGTTTAGCACAGCTTGTGTGTCTGCAAGAATGTCACCATCTTTAGATTTTATCCTTTCCATTCTGGAGCCTGACGAATCACCTCGAGCCTTTCTCACCTTGCTCCAAAAGAGTTTGGTGTTGTTCTCGAAGTTCTTCGCCAGCCTCTCCTCCTCAATCATACTGGCTCTTTCACGCTTTTCTTTCACTAAAGTTTTAGTGGCATTCTTGCATTGCCGGTATATATGTAAATAAATTATTAATAATTAATAACAAGAATAAATTATTATAATTGATTAAATTATGAAAATGATAATTTTAGCCAATTTAACCGATAGCATGAATCATTTATAATATTAACAATTATGCTTTCATAAAAATGAACTACAGCAATACATTAGAATTCTTACTCCACTAGGTCCCCTCTTGTCCGGCGGCTGGAGCAAAAGTGCTACCGTGTGTGTGTGTGTGTGTGTGTGAATGACCTACGCTGTTGGCCTCGAGGCCTCTACAGCTTCACCGGATTTTAAAGGCGAGCGTGCAACCATTACGCTCCAGCCAGCCAGAAGGGCAAGAGGCGACATACTCGAGGGCGACTCGAGTTTGGGACAGTCGCTACGGGGGGAGGGGATCTACGACTTAGTCGTCGACGTCCGTATCCGGAGCGGAAAGAAGCGATGTCAGAGCATCGGGGGGATCGGTGAGAATGTGTCGCGGTCGGCGGCAGCGGCGGACTTAAGAGCGTGCAACCACTACGCTCGAGCGAAAAGGGCAAGGGGGCGACATACTCGAGGGCGCCTCGAGTTTGGACAGTCGCTACGGGGGGAGGGGATTTACGACTTAGTCGTCGACGTCCGTATCCGGAGCGGAAAGAAGCGATGTCAGAGCATCGGGGGGGATCGGTGAGAACACGTCGCAGCCGGCGGTAACGGCGGCCGGGGATGGGTTCGTAGTCGGTAGCGGCTACGATTAGCGGATTCGCATGGGAAGATGCGTTCGCGATGTGTCGAATTGTCGCCTTTTTAATATAGGCGCGAATAGATTCGAGACAGAGATCGGAGTGGAGGTCGACATTACGTACGAACCACGGGGCACCTACGGCTTTGCGGAGGAAGCGGGACTGAACCGCTTGAAGTGTATCGATGTGATAGTCGGCTGCGTGGCCGAACATCTCACACGCGTACGTCATGATGGGTCGTACGCAAGTTTTGTAGTGACACCTTATTTCTAAGGGACATTTTACTCCGCTTGCAGATTAGCGGATAGAGACGGCCGAGCACAAAGGATGCTCGGTGCCGGACTCGCTTGATGTGCGGGCCGAAGGACATGGTATTGCCTAGGGTGACCCCTAGATATTTGACCTTCTTGACCCAGGGAATGGGTCGGTCGAACATGGTCACTTGACCGAAATTCCTTTTGGGGTGGATCCGGGAGGGGCGCGGGGTGGCACCTCTGGAGAAGAGCACCGCAGCGCTCTTTTTCGGGTCCACCTCGATTCGCCACTTCCTGAACCAGTCCCCTAGGGTATTGGCGGCGGCCTGGAGTTTTTTGGTGATGAAGACCTTACTTCTACTGGAAAAATAGAGGGCGGCATCATCCGCGAATAGGGCTAGTTTAACATCACTCGAACGAGGAATGTCGTTCGTGTAAAGGCTAAACAGGAGGGGCGAGAGAGCTGAGCCCTGCGGGACTCCGGCTCGGGTGGAGTGGGGAGTGGAGCAGTGGAGATATTGGAAGGCGCGATTTGACAAGAAGTCTCGTATGATGAGCATGAGTCTGTCCGGCACACCCATTTGGTAGAGCTTGTAAGTCAAGCCGTTGTGCCAGACTTTGTCGAATGCCTTCGCGACGTCGAAGAAGAGGGCGCCCGTGTAGACAGGTTTGGGTCTGTTGAGACCGGAGAGAATGTGCTCCGTGATGCGGTGCACTTGGTGGGCGCAAGAGTGTTTGGCTCGAAAGCCGAACTGCTCGTCGATAAGGATACCCCTGGACATTACCAAGTCTCTGAGCCGCGCCAGAAGTAGGCGCTCGTAGACCTTAGCCAGGGAGTTGAGGAGACTGATAGGGCGGTAGCTCGCGGGGAGATCGCGAGGTTTGCCGGGCTTGGGAATGCCTATGACGTCGGCTTCCTTCCACTTATTGGGGAAGGTGCAGTTCGTCATGGCGGCGTTCAGAATGGCCACTAAGAGGCAGATGAGTTGGGCGGGCAAGCATTTCAGAACGCGATTCGAAATGCCATCAGAGCCGGGGGCTTTTTTAGTTTTAAGACCCATAATAAGATCCTCGACTTCGTGTTGGGTGATGGGAGGTAAGGAATCGGCGGGGGGGAGGGATACCCTGCGCTCGACTTCCCTGTCAACCATGTCGATGTGGGATGAGTCAACGGACAGAGTGCTGGGAGTGCACTGACTCTCTAGGGTGTCGGCGAGAAGCTCGGCCTTTTCGTCGTCATCGAACGCTGCGGGTGCCTGATGGGCGGGACAGCGGGGGCATGCCAGTCGTGGAGTCGGGTTTGAGGCTGCGCGCCAGCTTCCAGTAAGCCAGATGCGATGGCGCGAGGCCCTCTAGGAAGTCACCCCACCGAGCCTCCCAGACCTTTGCGACACGACGCTTTACCTCACGTTGTAAAGCGCGCATCCGGGCCCGATTGGCTTCGGTGGGGTAAGAGTCGTACGCTCGGATTGGGGCGTCCTTAGAACGAATGAGATCCCTAACATCGTCCGGCAGTCGAAAGCGGTTGAGATCTTCCGCCTCGACTTGCTAGAGAGCGAGGCCGTTTCGGCCCTCGCTTATATTCTATTCTTTGGGGTCACAACTAGTGGGGGTTGTACTGAGCCCAGCCTTTTACTTTATTTCTTATAACTTAATCTATTACATTCTGCATATTAGGTTATTATAATTAGTCGCGAACACGGATAATTATGATTAGTCGCGAACACGGATAATTATGATTAGTCGCGAACAGTAAGATTTGTAGAAATAAACAATGTATGTAAGAGAAAGTTTTTTGCTGGATTTTCTCAAAGGTTGTTAGGTTTGACGTTTATGGGTGCATTTTATTGGCCTCTATATAAATTGATTATTTTTGACTTACACGTTTTGTATTTCTTTATACATAAAAACTTAAATCTTAAAATGTGTGTTTTTATTTTCTTAGTATTACAATGTTTTCATTGCAGCACACACAACGAAAATAACATAGCACCAAAAGTACTTCAAAGCAAAAGAAAATTACGAAAACATTTTAACCCTTATGAACAGGACGAATATGATACGTCGTGCGCCCTGTTGCAGTTTTGGCCAGTGTGCGTCGCGGGGAAAGATTCAAATGGAAAGCTGAACAATTGTTGAAACAGTGCTCCACCCACCAGTTGTGACCCTCTTCAGACAGACACGCAGAGTTTCTTCTCAAAAATATGGGTTCCCAGTCGCTCGAACGTACGCGCTGCGATGTCGCCCGCGCTTAGGTACAATTTTATTGAGTCACAACTAGCTGGCTTTGCAACGAGCTTTATTGGTCTAATAACCCAATCACACATTACAATTATCTATCCCTTTCTAGGGTCAAACTCTTTTAAATCTACCTATCCCTTTCCAGGGTTACACTCTTCCAATTGTATTACGTAATCCTTATGTGCTAATTACTAAATCTATTACATACTATACTATTTTAACTTAATCTATTACAATATCTATTTTATATACATCATGAAGACGTCGTCCCGTATTTTTTTGTTACTGTAGTAAAATCGTCACCGTCACGCCTATATTCCCCAGAGGGGGTGGCAGAGGTGTACTGAGTACACCCACGTTTCGCCGACGATGTTAGGTCCCATGTAATAGGGGGCGAGCCTATTGCCATATACCGGGCACAATTCCAGACTCCGGATTCATACTGGGAATTTTTCGTTAGAAAAACTACATTTGTCCGACCTAGGATTTGAACCCAGGACCTCGTTATCACAAAGCGATGCGCTTTGCCACCAGACCAACGAGGTAGGCATCTGTGGTAAAATAACATATATATTCATAAAAAAACGGTCTTTTGTTAAATATCTATTAGGTATTTCATATATGATTATAATTTTAGTGAATCTAAATTGCAAGAAAATGTAATTATAACATTAAATCAACTAGAATTATAATAATTCATCCTAACAATCTGTTTCTCCAGTTCGAATCAAGAATTTTGATTATTATTACGAAATCAAGAAGTTCAATAAGTATTATTAATTACAAAAATAAACGACAAGCCTCCAGCTATAAACAATGGCTCAATGAATATCATGCTCTAAATATGTGTAGTAGGTGCCTAACTTTTTTTTTCGTGGCAATTGCGTTTACATTATGCCATTGTACAAAGTTTACGAATATTCATTTCTAAATTAATTCAACTCCTCAATGAACTTGATGACAAAGATGATAATGAAATTGATAAAGTGCCCAACCCTGGATAGTAAAGTGATGGATACTTTACATACCAATTGCGACAGCCGTTTTGAGGGAAATCGAAAAGGCACGTTTTATCACTTTGTTACAATTACCTTCACTCATGCACATATAGGAATACATAATGGTTAATATTCCACCAACATTACACATTATAATTCGAAATAAAACAAGTTTTAGAAATTAAAACAAATTGACAACATCACTCTTCGATTTCCCGTCAAAAAGTCGTGCCTATCTTCCTTATTATAATTGGTACAAATTGTAAAGATTAAATCTTACCATGGAATACATTAAACAACAAAATGCTGGCATATAATTATATAACATCAGAACAAAAAAAATGCAATTGATTGTAAGTTTATAATAAAGAAAATTTATAAAAATATTCTTTTAATGTTAACTTAACTATATAGAATATGAATGAGTAAGTATTAAGATGTATGGAAGGTAATTATAAAAATATAAAGTTATTTTAAAATTTGACTACATAAATTGCACATATGATTTCCCTATAAAACCTTGTGTGGTGCTTGTCAGGACTGCAGACGAATGATAGTAAAACAGGCTACTCCTATATCTTCCGGATGTATAGCAGTTGAAAATATCTTAAAATAAAATCACCACTTAATTTTGGGTTGTTCGTATTCATATTGGTGAAAAGTGGATGTTTACAATAGTAGTGTTTCCATTCTAATTATCTCTGACGATCCCTTGTAGTGTAATGGTCGTAGTCATTTATGCATTACCTAATTTTATTAATAGAATGAACATAATAAAGTATTACTTACTGACTGCCTCGTTGGTCTAGTGGCAAAGCACATCGCTTTGATATCAAGAGGTCCTGGATTCAAATCCTAGGTTGGACAATTGTAGTTCTTTTACGAAAACTTCTCAGTATGTACTGAGTTCTTAGATTTAAGCGAATATTACACATGAAATAAAAATATTTTTCGGATTTTATCGCGGTTTATTTTTGATTTTTAAGTTCCCAAAGTTTCGAGTGCTTTGCAGCACCCATGGTCACGAGACAATGGGTGGGTGGGAAAAATAGTTTTACTTCCTAGTATGAGTCCAGAGTCTGGAATTGTGCCCGGTATATGGCAATAGGCTCGCCCCCTATTACATAGGACCTAACATCGTCGGTAAAAAATGTACACAGTACACCTCTGCCACCCCCGCTTGGGGAATATAGGCGTGTTGGTGTTTATTTTTTTATTTATTTTTTATTCTCGTCGAAAAAATCGTGAAATTACAAAGATAATGTTCATTTGGTAGCTTCTTCGATACCTATATACTTCTAGATTTTTAATTCACATTGGCCATACGTGACTTTTATTTTGTAAATCTCCCTCTTTTTAATTTAATCTCTTTCTTAATAGATGTAAGCAACACTTGTTATAATAGGTAAACTCTGAATTAAAAATTAGTTTGTTTATTAATTAAGTAATTAGATAGATAGATAGATAGATAGAGTATTCTTTATTGTACACCAGCGAACAGAAAAATACAATGTGATATTAACTTAAGATAGAGGCACAATTGGCGGTCTTATTGCTAAGAGCAATTTCTTCCAGACAACCAGTACGTTGGAAGAAGCAACAGATAAAAATAGAGGGCAGTTGGTGGCGTACACTATAAAGATATATATTCTATAAAATACTACTACATACATATTGATACACAGGACTTGATATACTAAACATATAAATCTAATTCAATCCAATTATGACAGCAATTATTACATTATCCAACCAGGAAAAAGTGATCTTTAATCATTGTTTTAAAAGAATGCAACGTCTTTGCACGTCGGACCGTAACAGGCAATGCATTCCATTAGCGTACAGCTTGATTAGTGAAGGATTTATGAAAGAAGTTTGTGGAATGCATTGGTGTTTTCAGCCTCAGATTCTCTGATGACCTTAGGAACCTCGAATGCGTTTCATGAAGGAATTCAAACCGTTTTTTAACGTAAGAGGGAGTTGTCGGATTATATAAAATGTTGTATAAAAGCGATAGTATGTTAGCATTCCGGCGATGGCGGATTGGCAGCCACTTGAGTCTTCCACGAAATTTAGAAACATGGTCATATTTGCGTAAACCAAATATGAACCTTATACAAAAATTTTGAAGGCGCTCAAGTTTATCAAGTTGGCTCTCAGTAAGATCAAAATAGCTGGCGTCTGCATAATCTAATATAGGAAGGAGAAGGGATTGTGCAAGTGCAATTTTAGTGGCCGTTGGCAGAAAATTGCGTAGCCTTCTTAAAGATCCTGCCGATGCAAAAATCTTGCGACTGAGTTCCTGCAGTTGTGGGCCCCAAGTAAGATTGGAGTCTATATAGATCCCCAGATTTTTTATAATTTTGCTTATGGGTATTGTGACACCATCGAACATAATTTGCGGAAGCTGTGACCAATCAAGACGAGAACTAAGTCTGGAGCTACCTACAACAATGACTTGCGTTTTAGATGGGTTAACTTGGAGACCGTGACTTTTACTCCACTCACATATTTTAGTCAAGTCATTATTGATGGTATTAACTGCCTCCGACAACTTGGCCAATGGAGCTTGAGTGTATATTTGGAGATCATCTGCATAAAGGTGGTAAGAAGAACTTAATTGATTAGAAATAGAGTTAATAAAAACAGCGAAAAGTAAAGGAGATAAAACGCCACCCTGTGGAACACCGGCACTAGTACTACACCAAGAAGAGTAGGTTTCTTCGATGCGAATACGTTGCCGGCGACCAAACAGGTAGTTACGAAACCAGTCAATTGCCGTTGGAGATATGTTAAGAGAGC
This sequence comes from Phalera bucephala, assembly GCA_905147815.2. Lineage (NCBI taxonomy): Eukaryota > Metazoa > Arthropoda > Insecta > Lepidoptera > Notodontidae > Phalera > Phalera bucephala. The sequence continues at coordinate 2,140,156 of CAJHXA020000002.1, read as the reverse complement.
GCAGCACACCGAATAAAATATCGAAATCTACAGAATTAAAGGCATTGCTGAAATCGAGCAGTGTGAGTATAGTTAGGTTACTGTTTTCCATACCCAATCTTATATCATCCGTAATATTCACCAAAGCAGTAACAGTACTATGACCAGGACGGAAACCGGACTGAAAAGGGTTAAGGAGAGAGTTTTTGTTAAGGAATATACTTATTTGATCATGGACGAGGCGCTCAAGGACTTTAGAAAGGAAGGGCAGTATGGATATAGGACGATATTCAGTAAAGGAGGTGGGATTAGATTTTTTCGGTAAGGGTGTTATTTGAGCTTCTTTCCATGAAGATGGAAATTGCCCGCTGGATATTGAAAGGTTGAAGATATGGCAAATAATAGGTAGGATTTCGTCAAGGATTGGAAGAATAATATTACGGCTGATACAATCACTGCCGACTGCGTTAGACGTTATCGATTCTATGCTCTTCCTAACATCACAAGCGGAAAATTGATCAAAGACAAATGGGGCATAAATTGGCGTCGGAATAGAGTAAAGATAGTTAAGCGTATTTAATTTAGTTGTCTTATTAAAATTAGACGAAGTAGAGAAATGTCTATTGAGAAGATTGAGATCTAAATTTTTAGGGACGTTATCTTGGCGAGATTTTCCGACTCCAATTGATCTAAGAAATTTCCAGACTTTAGCTGGATTTCCGTTTTGTACACAACTATGAATATGTTGGCGTTGAGCATCCCTACACACCTTATTACAGTGATTCCGAATGGCAACATAGTTATTCCTGTTACAGTCAGTGGGTCTAGTTTTAAACTTGGATTTTAGTGCCACTTTTCTGCTCATAAGCGACTTGATGTCATCGGTCAGCCAAGGCGCCGGAAGGTGTTTTACTTTCACAGGGCGAATAGGAGCATGTACGTCGAACAATCGAATTAACGCTGATGTGAAAATATTTACTTTGTCATCCAGCAAATCAGACATTAACAGAGACTCCCAATCAATGTTAGACGCGTCCTCCTTGAGCTTCTCAAGATTGATGCCACTAAGATTACGCTGCAACAGGATTTTAGCTTTGGCCTTAGGTGGCCGAATTTTATAAGATAGGAAGAGTAAGTCATGATAGGAGAAGGCGTCAGCTGAACACTGGCCGTGCTTAGCGACATGTTCAGTTGAAGAAACAAGGATAAGGTCAAGTAAAGACGGTGTTGAGTTAGGGAAATGAAAAAAGAGTTACTAAGTTACAGGATTCAAGAATATTGTAAAAACTTGTCGAACGGGAGTCATTTTTAAGTAAGCATGTGTTGAAATCACCCAATATAATACTATGACTGTAAGATGGGATCAAACTCTCTAGAAGATTTTCGAAAGAGGAAAAGAAGTCTACACGTAAGGAAGGACAATAGTATACACCAAGAAGCAGTTTAGAATGACGGAGTCCGATTTCAATGAAAAGATGCTCACCGGCATTTGGCAATGGAGGTTGCGAAGATAAGTCGAGTAAGGAAAACGGAATATTTAATCGTAAATATATCGCAACTCCACCACCACTACCAACTGATCGATCATTCTAATGAGATTGAAACCGGGAAGCGAATACAGTGTGGACGGGAGACACGGCTTTAGCCAAGATTCAGAAACGAGAATAGCGTGAATGTTCTTACAGTCAAAGTTAGCCAGTATATCAGGAAAATGAGCCGGAATGCTTTGGGCATTGATATGAACCACATTGAAGTTCCCAGGGACATCTGAGAAGGTAGACGTGAGTGTATCAGAAAGTGACGGGACACTGATGAAACTATCGTCGCTGCTTCCTAGAGAGTAAAAAGTCCCCGTGTCACTTTCACTATCTATGTCACGTTCGGACATGGCTAAATTTTAAGTAAAATATGAATCTAGATGAACTCGAAAATAAATTAAAAAACCTTTATGTAACAAGCTAGAACAAACCAAGAATAATAAAATTGTAAAATACAAGTATATACACAATAGTGTGATTAAAATACGTTAATAAATATGTATGTTATAATATTAAATATATATATATATATATATATTAATTAATGAATACTTAAATAAACAAAAGCTTAAACACTAAATGTAAAAACAAATAATATTGTATAGCTAGCCAACCCCGCCGAAAGTGTTATAAAATCGTATTTAATAATTTATACAGTAAATAATAAGAAAAAAAAAAAAAAAGAACTGAATGGAGCATTGCCTATCATAGATCTGCAAATTCTATGTGGCAGTATGGCTTTGTACCTTCGCCTGTCCGCAAAGGACAAATATTACTCTTACTCTGCAAAATCTATGGATGTTGTCTATGGCTGACATTGACATTTGAGATAAGTATTTGGTTTGACAATTGAAAATCAAGAAGAAAACATGCAGGAAGTAAATAAAAAGTTGAAAACAATGTGGGTATTGGCAAAGGAAGGTGAAAATACGCAGAAAGCAAACATGTCAACATAAGAAAAGTAACAAGAAATACATGTATAGGACATCACTTTTTGAGCGGCCGTTTGGATCTCGTTGCTGTCTCCGTAGTCTTCGATGCAGTCTGCTTCACAGGCTCCAAACCGATACTGTTCATATCAGGAAGCGACTCGATGCGGTGACGCGTTCCATCCGATCCCAGAACATATATCTGGCCATCTCTCGTCCAGCAGTTACGGATACCGAACCGCGACCTGGCAGCCACAAACAAGTTGTGCCGGGACTTTGTTAAAAACTCGGAGATCTTAGCCCCCGAGCCTTTAAGCTTTATTTTGGAGAACCAGATCTTATTGCGAGTGAATACGTCATTCAGTTTAACGAGGATTGGCCTATTTGATTTTTTGGAAGCGCGACCCATCCTGTGGCACCGACGTATGTCACCTACTTTGAAGTCAGTCAGTCCCAAACTGTCCTTTACAAGATCAATAACAACTTGAGCAGTGTCTTCTTTAGTTTCCTCCGCCACACCATGCAGCAGAATAATCTTCTTTCGGCCTCGCATCTCCATCTGGTCTACAGTCCGAGCCAACATTTCCACCTGCAGCTGAAGGGTATTAAGAGCTTGCATTATGAAGGCTTGAAATGAAGAGAATTCTATAGCGAGGCCCACGGAGGTTCCTGGAGAGCCACCTGAAGACTTCTGCAGCTCAGCCTCAAAGTTGGACATTTTTTTGTGGAACATTTCTGATATGTGCGCCATGGTGTTCTGTAGTGATTCCATAGTTATGATAGTAGAAGTGTCAATTCAATTTTTAGAGGAGATAACACTTATCGGGCAAGAGTAGAAGGTTAGCTACACAGTTTTGGTCATTTATTATCTAATAGTTATAATATTGGTATAAAAAATAAATAATTAATTATGGAGCAAATTCTGTTAGTCTTTTAATTTCAACTACCCGCACAAAAAAAAAAAAAAAATCTATCTATCTATCTATCTATAACCTCACGCCAGATCCCTTGCGGGGTAGGCAGAGAGTACAGAGTTCCAACAGGTTCTTTCCTTACATACCTCTCTGGCTTCCTCGACTCTCATAGTTCGTCTCATACACGCTCGCCGGTTACGGAGACTCTTGACTTTTCCATCAGATAAGACTCGGTTTATTTGGTCGTGGTAAGATAGTCTAGGTCTTCCCCGGTACCTGCATCCTTCCACTTTCACATTGTATATCTGTTTTGTCATTCTTTCCTCTGGCATTCTTTCTATATGCCCGAACCAACGGAGCATGCCCTTTCTCATCTTTACACCGATACTATCTTTCATACCTACTCGTTGTCTTACTATGCTGTTGCTAATGCGGTCGGTCAGCTTCACTCCGCACATCTTCCGCAGAGCTCGCATTTCTACCGCATTTATCCTACAAATTATGCATTATAAAAAAAAAAAAATATTAAATAAATATCCTCATCTAACTTTCTAGCTCTCTGGCCCTCTCCTCTGGGGGAACAGTTGTAATAGTATGTATCACATGTTTGTGTTTACCTGAAATAACTAACTAAATGCCAATCAATATCAGGATTATGAGTTAGTTTGCTGAATAGATAGACGCCACACCTTTTTTTGGCAAATACATACAAAGAAAATTGAGCATGAAATCAACCAAAATATAGTGATTTTATTTAAAGGAAAAATAGGAAAAGAAATATCAACGAACTAATATCATGATATTTTATGGCTTCTATGTAAGTTGATGTACTTGTATACAAGTGAGACTACAAGTGTAAAAAAAATATTTTAAGTACAATATATCTACTATATCATCATGCCAAATCCCTTGCAAAATAGGCAGAGAGTACAAGACATTTATAAAAAATACAACTAAATTTAATTATCATTTTAATAAGGTAAGGTGTAGTAGTAGGGAAGGTAGTATTTAATATCTATATTAAAACTGCTGTGGACGTAATATTATTTAATAAGGTACCACTATTTACTTGTTGCAGAAACAATTTTATATTACACTACTACAACATCTGTGCCCTTAAAGTTTCACACAATTGCGTTTCTTTTATACATAATGTTTCACCCTTTTACAGCTTATTTCGTGGTTTTTCAAGTTACATTATCTGTTTGATGCCGATCATTTATAAAAGTAGCCTTGTTGAACTTAAAATAAAAATCATGAAGCTAAAATTACCTGGATTCCTCCAGGTAATTTTAGCTCAGTCATACGACGTTGCCGCTCCGCCGGTCATCGTTCAACACATTGTATTTTTTCTCTCTCAATTACATGGATCTCCATTTTGAGTGAATGAGATAGCTATTGTAAGGTTGGCAACGTCGCCCTGTACGTGTGCTTTGTTGCCTATTGTGACCTGTGCTTAGGCCATAACAAATGCGCCCCGTCCGTTTTAATGGTTAAAATATAAATGAAAATCATTGATATATTCAGTTTTCACAATGAACAAAATCTTTAATACAGTGAAATTATGTCGTGTTGTGCTGTATTTTGTCAATCAAGGACAACCAAAGGAGGAATGAAAAATCCTGAATTATCATTTCACACGTATGTATTTATTGCCTCTTATTATATTATAGGGAAGTTTTACAGCAAAATTTTGGATTTAACATTAAAGATATACATCACTGACGTCATATAATTTATATACGGTGATAATTAACTGTGAGTTTAAAGCTTTAATTTATATTTCAAATATGCATTATTTTACGCTTCTCCACTAGTGATGTCCTACAGCGCCTATCGCTTACTGTCGATATTACTAAATTAATACTGAAACATTAACCATTCCTATTTCACGTCGCAATGACTAAACGTATTTGGATGAAATTTAGTAAGGATAGGATATCTAGAAAAACACCGTCACGTCTATATTCCCCAATCGGGGGTGGGATATCTAGACCTATTTATGATTATTTCATCTTTAACTATAGTGGCGGTTTACCTCACTGGAAGCTTTATATTGAGATGGCATATAGAGCCTCGGTTGCGAAATTAAGTTTTGCCCTTTGGGTAGTACTGCTTTTACTGAAGATTAGAGCGTTGGACCTCTATATGAGTTGGCATTGTGCCCTCCACCCCGCAAGGGTGCGTTGTATGCCATGCCCGTATGTAGATAAATCTGAACCCTGAAAAACATGTTGATGTCCGTGTGATGGAACTGTTGATTTTCGTGATTTAGAATCCGCGTTTGAGTGCTAAAACGTTTAAAAGGTACCTCCCCATTTATTATCGCCGGCACGCGGTCGCAGTAAGCAAGTAGGTACGTAATAATAATACCGCTTTGTGGAATGCGCCAGCTGTTGTTTGATGTACCTGGCCCTTCCTATCGATGTATTTGGAGAGTTTGCGTCCGTTCTAGAACTTTCATACGAGTATAAAAGAAACAGCGCGGCGACAGACATAGTCTCTCTTCTGAAGCGATAGCTATCAAATCGAGAACAAGTGATCTTAGTGGAATACACCAGCGGCCTTAGCAGCGATCAACGGATTCAACGATTGACTTAGCGACATAAAAGCAATAATTGGGTACTAGCGAGAGTAGTACTAGTGTGTATTTAGTACTTGTGTATACTTGCATTCGACTGAATGTTGGGTGCGTTAAGTGCCTATTCAATAAATTAACATATTTACTATAGATTCTCAGGTAACTTAAGATTTTCTGTTCAGTGAAATAAATATTTTTTTAATTCATGAATTGTCTTTTACTTCGATAAGGCCTGTCCTAGTAATCACTTCCCTATTAAAGTACACTAACGCAGATCCACAAATTCACTCATAAAATTGACACGCTACCTCAGCGATATGCGCTGACCATACATCCTAAGTTCATGACTAACGTGCATTGAAAAAGCGCACGTGCGAACGTAGGGTAAATGTGATGTAAAATTATAATCACCGCTACGCCTATATTCCCCAAGCGGGAGTGGGAGTGGTGTACTGTGTACACTCACTTGTCGTTCAACAATGTATGGTCTCATGTAGTAGAGAATGAGTCTATTGATATTATATCGAGCACAGTGCCAAACTCCGGACTAGATTTTTTTTTATCGAATAATTACTATTTTCCGACATAAGATTCGAACCGACGACCTTGTGATCGCTATGCGTATTACCAATGAGGCTTTACTATTGTATTAAATTGTTCATACTAATATCGATGTTTACAGATTCGTTTTTAAGATTTATATTTAACCATTGCAGAGGTTTCTTACACCATCTGACGCGGTATCCAACGGCAAACTAGCTCTCTCACACCAAGCGCTTCATGCAAGATCTTCTGAATAATTGTCCCTGAGATGCCTAATAGAGCCTCTATCTCTCGATACGTCACATGACGATCTTCGAGAATTAGTTGTCTCACAGCAATGATGTTATCTTCAGTTAAGGCGGATTTTGGGCGTCCTTCGCGAGATTTGTCACTAACACTAGTATATCCACGCCGGAATTCTAAATACCAGCGTTCGACAGTCCGCAGATATGGGGCTTCATCACTGAACACAGATGTCAGCTCTTCAAAACACTGAAGCCGTGTCAGGCCTCTTCTAATGTTGTAGAAAATTGTTGCACGAACATTTTCCTTAGAAAGATTCATTTTTGTACGTAACCTGACAGATTCCAATCGACGCTGTGACTAAACAATAGCATTAATCCTAATACTTTCAACTGTTTTGAGATTCAAAATTTAAACACATTCGAATATAGAACAGTTCCAAATTCAAAATTGCCGGGAAATATGGAAACGACAGAACTTAAAAGGTATGCCTAGTATAACTTATAATGTTTATTGTTAACGATCGCGGCGCCAACTGGAACGCCTGAAACGTACTCTATATCATTGATCAAAGTGGAACGTTCTCTGTATCATTGATCATAATCATCATTTATTTAGCAACTAAAATTATAAATATAAAACCACCAGTATTTCAAAACCATACTATGTCATACTAGAAATAGACCTCATTATATAACTTATAATTTTTATTGTTAAATTTAAGTCCTTCCTTCCATTTAAGAAGTTACAGTGTTAAATTATTTTTACTTTTGTTTTCAGATGTTGAGAAGACTATGACTATTGAAGAGTAACAAAGTGCCACATTGATCATTCATTGCCTTTTTAAGGTTTCTGATACCTAATTTAGCATTAATAGGTAAGCAAATTAGTGTTAAGTAGATAACTGATTAATGAAGTATTAGAGTCCACTCATAATTTAGATTTCACTTTATGGAAAATAGTAATGTATGAACAGTATTAGATAAGTACAGTAGCATTAATTTTGTTAAGTATGTATTTCTAAATGTAGAATTAGGGTACAATGAAGAATGTTGATGCATTTGTATCAAGGAGAATATAATGTTTGTACATCAGCCTAAACAACTTTTGCTCTACAACTTTATATAATTGTGTTTTTACATACAGTAAAAAAACAAAATTCATCAAGTTATCAGCTGATTACCTTGTATTAAAAAATTAAAATAATCGCAATAAATAAAAAGTTGTAGAAAATTAATACTTGGTACTTTACGATCATATAAATTTTAATCAAATGTTGAAAAAAAATAACCCTAAGATAATTTCTGAATATTTATTTGAATAGTAATATAATAAATTGTGTTATCATATTTTTTGATGTAACCATTTTTGTTTGTTTTCACTTATGAAATGTAATTAATAGGATTTATATTAGGCTTTCTACTTATAATATATTTTTTAAATTATATGTTTCTTATTGTGAATATGGTTTTTATTAATTGTGTAAAGGAATGGTATGTAATTTTGTGAATAAATATTATTTATAAATTGTTTTTTTTTATTTCAACACTGTCACAACAATGACCAATTTACCAAAGTCACATAGACTTTTAGATGAAATGTTTGAAAAGAGTGTAAATGCAAGACCGATATGGGGTATTCTTTTTTGAAGTTTAGGGGACGCTGATTACGAATATGAAGTCAAATCAGAAATCAAAGATGGCGGACGCGACTTTTTATGTAATATAAATATGTGTATCACTCCTGGGTTTTAAGGCGATGTTAATAACGAATATGACGGCAAATTTAAAATCCAAAATGGCGGATGCGACTACTTAAATTATATCCATAGAGCTATCATTCTTAGGATTTTAGGTAACGTTGCTTACGAATATGGCATTAATTTCTAAATCCAAGATGGCAGACGCGATTTTTACAAATAAAATGCTCCAAAAGTCATAACTACATTATTTTTAACCGACTTCAAAAAGGAGGTTCTATGTTCGGTTGTATGTATGCTTTTTTTATGTATGTTCAGCGATATTTCCGTCAATTGTGGACCGATTTTGATATTTTTTTGCATTGGGTTCAGTATAGCTCCGCGGTGGTCCCATTTTAATTTCATTGGTATTGGACCTTGGACTTAGAAGATACACCAGGGAACTCCTTAACGACAAACAATAGGCATGTGTAAATTGAGATATTATGGGTATTACGTCTATCCTATAGGTACCCTACTATAGAACTAAGCAGTATATTAGCCAACTTCAAAAAAGGAGGTTCATAATTCATCCTTTTTTTATAACTCCTTTGCTTATGAACCGATTTTGATGATTCTTTTTGCATTTGGTTCAGTATAGTTTTGAGGTGGTCGTATTTTATTGTTATTGGTATTGGACCTTGGACTTTCAAGATACAAGAGGGAACTCCTTAACGGTGAACAGCACGAATGTATAGATTCCGTTATTATAGTCATTATATTAATCCTGTAGGTACCTTACTTTGCAACTTAGCAAAATAATATAATATCGGTATATAAATATTACTAAATAGTTCACTCGTCACTTAAAATTGTAAAATAAAAATCTTTTAAAAAAAAAGGTAAACCGACTTCAAAAAGCAAAAAATAAATATTTGAAGTCGGTGCCAAGTAACCGACTGCACCAACCAGCACCGACTTCAAATATTTATTTTTTGCTTTTTGAAGTCGGTTTACCTTTTTTTTTAAAAGATTTTTTAACATATAAAGTTGTGTCCGCCTTCTTGGATTTCAAAATAATACCATATTCGTAATCAGCATCCCCTTAAACCCCAAAAGTGACAGTCATATTCATTTAACATCAAAAGTCGCGTTCGCTATCTTGGATTACAAAATTAACACCATATTCGTTAGCAGCATCTCCTAAAACGCTAAAATTGATACCCATATTGATTTAACATCAAAAAGTCGCGTCTGCCATCTTGGATTTCAAAATTACCGCCATATTCGTTATCAGCATCCCCTAAAACCCTAAAAATGATACCCATATTGTTTTAACATTAAAAGTCGCGTCCACCATCTTGGATTTCAAAATTAACTCCATATTCGTTATCAGCATCCCCTAAAACCCCTAAAAATGATACCCATATTGACTTAACATCCAAAGTCGCGTCTGCCATCTTGGATTTCAAAATAAACGCCATATTCGTTATCTGCATCCCCTAAAACGCTAAATATTATACCCATATTGATTTAACATCCAAAGTCGCGTCCGCCATCTTGGATTTCAAAATTTACGCCATATTCGTTATCAGCATCCCCTAAAACTCAAAAATGATAAGCATATCGATATTTCATAAAATACGCGTCCACCATCTTGGATCTAGAAATTAACTCAATATTCATAATCGTAATGATGATGATCCCCTAAAACCCCTAAAATGATATCCATATTGGTTTGACATCAAAAGTCACGTCCGCCATCTTATATTTTAAAAATTAACGTCATATTCGTTTTCTGCATCCCCTAAAACCCCCAAAACGATATCCATATTTATTTAACATCAAAAGTCGCGTCCGCCATCTTGGATTTCAATATTAACGCCATATTCGTAATAAGCACCTTCAAAAACCCCAAAAATGAAATTTATAACATATATAAATATTTATATTACTTAAAAGTCGCGGCCCCCATTTTCTGCGAACTCAAACAAAATTCATAAAAAATTGAAAACGTTCTTCCTCGTTCCATACTACATTGCATTCGAATGTCGACCAAGTCGAATCGCATCTTCTCTGAAAAAAATCATGATATAAATCAAAAAGTAATCGTGATTATGATTACAAACTAATAATCATCAATCACCGAAAACGATTACTTTTTATGGATACTTTCGGTAATCTGTAATCATGATTGAAGATTACAAAATGTAATCGTAATCGTTTATCAGTAATCTGATTACATTTTGCCCATCTCTGGCTTAGGCTCAGACCGCCATGTCGGGAACTTCATGTATGTACCTTAAGAATGACAGTGCTAGAATTGAATATGACATTTATACTTTTTAATCATATTAGTGCAAAAAAGGCAATGGGAATTCATCATACAGCCTATAATAGCTGTAGATTGGGCCACTACATACTACTAGTACTTTATATTTTACTAAAATTAGAGCTGTATTAAAATAAATAAAACAATTAATACAGTTAATATATTCATTTATAAAAATCATACGATTCCTTTACACGATTAAATATAAAAACCATATTCACAATAAGAAACATATACAAAGGTAAATTAAAAAATATAAGAGTATTACTAGTAAAAAACATAATATAAATCCTATTAATTACATTTCACAAGTGAAAACGAACAAAAATGGTTTTATCAAAAAATACAATTTCTTTTATTACATTTCAAATAAATAGTCAGAAATTATCTTCGCGTTATTTTTTTCATTTGATTTATATGATCATAAAGTTTAAAGCATTAATTTTCTACAACTTTATATTTTTCGCGATTTATACTTGATATTATTAATTTATATATAATAAGATAACTTGAGTTTTGGCGGGAAGTCGAAGAGTTATGTTGTCAATTTGTTTTAATTGCCAAAACTTGTGTCATTTCGACTAATAATGTATAATGTTGGTGGAATATTAACCATTATGTGTTGTTAATAATAATAATACACTTTATTGTACACCAAAAAAACAATACAAGAAACAATTTAAATACAAAAACAGTACAAATGGCGGTCTTATCGCTTAAAGCAATTTCTTCCAGACAACCGTTGGAAGGAAAACAAATAAGAATAAAAAGGGCAGTTGGTGGTGTACACTATTGATAATAATTTACAATACACATATATACAATATAAACCTAGTCATATATATACAGACATTACAATATACACTATTACATACCACACACATATTATAGATAACAGATAAAGATAAATAGCAAATAATCATATAATTGACAGATAGTGACTCTTAACCATGTTTTTGAACGAAACCAACGACTTTGCACGTCTAACTGACACTGGCAATGCATTCCACAGACGGACGGCTTGAATGGTAAAGGATTTATCGAAGAAATTTGTGGAATGCATCGGCATTTTCAGTTTTAAATTTTCCGATGATCTCAGGAACTTCGAGTGTGGCTCATGAAGAAACTCAAATCGATCTTTGAGGTAAGAGGGAGTTATCGGATTATACAGGGCACTGTACAGAAGCAATAATCTGCATAATCTATTATAGGGAGTAGAAGAGATTGTGCGAGTGCAATTTTTGTGGCAGTTGGAAGAAAATTGCGCAACCTTCTTAATGAACCTGCAGAAGCAAAAACCTTTCGGCTGAGTTCCTGCAGCTGTAGACCCCAAGTGAGATTGGTATCGATGTAGATCCCCAAATCTTTCACGCTTTTACTTACTGGTATAGTGACACCATTAAAAATAATTTGGGGAAGTTGCGACCAATTGATACGTGAAGTAAGTCTATAACTATCACTTGTGTCTTAGTTGGATTAACATTGAGGCCGTAGCACCCACTCCATTCACATATCTTAGATAAGTCATGATACATAGTATTCACAGCTTCCGACAGCCTGGCTAATGGTGCCTGTGTGTATATTTGGAGATCATCTGCGTAAAGGTGGTATGGCGAACGTAATTGATTGGGAATGGAGTTAATAAAAACAGCGAAAAGACAGGTAGTTACGAAACCAGTCAATTGCCGTTGGAGATATGTTAATAGAGCATAGGACTCCAAGCAAAATATCAAAATCCACAGTGTTAAAAGCATTGCTGAAGTCGAGTAGTGTTAGTCAAATTGCTATTTTCCATACCAAATCTTATGTCGTCTGTGATGTTCACCAAAGCACGGTGCTGTGACCAGGACGAAATCCTGACTGGAATGGATTAAGAAGGGAGTTCGTATTGAGGAATCTGCTGAATTGGTCGTGAACAAGACGCTCAAGAACTTTGGATAGGAAAGGTAATATGGATATTGGACGATATTCGGAGACAGATTTAGGATTGGATTTTTTAGGCAAGGGCGTTATTTGGGCTTCTTTCCAAGAGGATGGGAAATCTCCGCTAGATAGAGAGTAGTTAAAGATATGGCAAATGATGGGAAGGATTTCGTCAAGGATAGGGAGGATCATTTTGCGGCTGATACAATCATTACCGACTGCATCATCTTTCCAAAGCATTTGATTGTGTGAAACATGAAACACTGCTGCTTAAATTGGAGCACTATGGTATCCATGGTAAAGCACTTAATCTTTTAAAATCTTACCTAGAGGACAGACAACAGTGTGTTCAAATAAATCAAACTAAATCTCTAGGCTCTTTAGTTAAAATGGGCGTTCCACAGGGATCGATACTGGGTCCGTTCCTATTCTTAGTTTACATAAATGATCTACCTGAAGTAATTAAAAATCGAGCGAAGATAGTGTTATTTGCTGACGATACCTCTTTGATTTTTAAAGTAGGTAGACATGTTAATAACTTTGACGAAGTAAATGACGCTATTCTTCAACTACATAACTGGTTTACATCCAACAATTTAGTGCTCAATAACAAGAAAACTAAATGTATAAGGTTTTCTTTGCCAAATGTAAAAAATACTGTACATGATATTATACTGAACAATGAGAAAATTGAGTTCATAAATGATACATCTTTTTTAGGGATTACGCTTGACTCCAAGTTACAATGGGGTCCTCATATTGAGAATTTAGGTAAGCGGCTTAGCTCCGCTGCCTATGCCGTAAGGAAGATCAGACAACTAACTGATGTGGACACCGCGAGGATAGTCTATTTTAGCTACTTTCATAGTGTCATGTCTTACGGTATATTATTGTGGGGTAGGGCAGCGGACATTGAGTCTGTTTTTATCTTGCAAAAAAGGGCTATTAGGGCCATCTATAACTTGAGTAGTCGCGACTCTTTAAGAGAACTGTTCAAAGTAGCTAATATCATGACGGTCCCATGTCAATATATCTATGAAAACATTATGTATACTAGAAAAAATTTAGATCTTTTTAATCAGCTAGGTGATAGACATTGCTATAACACACGACATAGAAATAAATTAGACCAACCGCAGTTTCGTCTGTCAAAAATTCACACGTCTTTCATGGGGCACTGTGTTAGATTTTATAACAAAATTCCCATTGACGTCACTAAACTTAGTGAAAATAAGTTCAAAGCTTGTGTAAAACGAACACTTTGTAAGCAAGCTTATTATTCAATAGAAGATTATTTAAAAGATAAAAATGCTTGGATAGATGCTATTCCAGCTCCACTTGAGTCATAACAACCTATTCAACTGTTGTTAGTTAACATTACCTCTCTTCCTTCTATTAATTTAACACAATATGTACTTTTTTTGTAAATGAGGGAACCATGTAGCCATTCTCATAAATAGTATTATTCGCTTTTTTAACTTAGACTCACCTGATGACCAACCTACATTGTTCTCCCATACCCCACAACAGAATGTAGATGAAAAAGTTTGTAATTTCTTATTTTAAAAGAGTAACCGTGGAGTTTCTTGCCCTTCTTCTCCACAGGAATGACATTCCGAAGTGGCGGTAGAGTCTTTGTTACTTTTCTGACGATTCATAAATACTGTAATGGTTTACATGAATAAAAAATATTCTGATTCTGATTCATTTGATGTGATCGATTCTATGCTCGTTTTAACACCACAAGCAGTAAATTGACTAAAATCAAAAGGTGAATAATCGGGTGTCGGAATGGATGAAAGATAGTTAAGCGTACTTAATTTCGTAGTCTTATCAAAGTTAGACGAAGTCGAGAAATGCTGATTGAGGAGGTTAATATCTAAATCTTTAGGGAAGTTATCTTGACGAGATTTACCGACCCCCATTGATTTAAGAAACTTCCAAACCTTTGTTGGATTACCATTTTGAACCGAACTATGGATGTGTTGGCGTTGAGCATCTCTACACACCTTGTTGCAGTGATTCCGGATGGCAATGTAGTTGATCCGGATCTAGCTTTATACTTGGATTTCATTGCCACTTTTTTGTTCATCAATAACTTAATGTCTTCAGTTAACCAGGGTGCTGGAAGATGTTTAACTCTGACAGGGTGAATAGGAGCATGCAAATCATACAGCTGAATTAGCGTAGACGTGAAGATATTAATTTTGTCATCTAGTGTGTCTGCTAACAACAAAGGTTGCCAATTAATGCTAGCGGCATCTTGTCGAAGCCTGTCAAGATTAATGCCACTAAAATTACGCTGCAGAAGAATTTTAACTTTGGGCTTAGGTGGCCGAATTTTGTAAGAAATAAAAACTTAATCATGATAAGAGAAGGCGTCAGCTGAACACTGGCCATGCTTGGCTACATGTGCAGTTGAGGAAACAAATATAAGATCTAAAAGTGATGGAGTAGAATTAGGGAAATGATGAGTAGCATCAAGAGGAAGAATTGATAGATTACAGGATTCAAGAACTGATTTAAGGTTGGAAGAACGAATATCGTTTTTCTGCAGACATGTATTAAAATCGCCCATTATAATGCTATGACTGTAAGAAGGGACAGCATTTTCCAAAAGACTCTCAAAGGAGGAAAAGAAATCAATACGTGATGAGGGACAGTAGTATACACCGAGAAGTATTTTAGAATGGCAGAGCTCAATGTCTATAAAAAGATGCTCACCAGCGTTTGATGGAGGTGGTTGTGGCGATAAATCAACTAGAGAAAAAGGAATATTTGAACGGAGATATATCGCAACGCCGCCACCACCTCCAACTGAACGGTCGTTTCTGATTAGATTAAAGCCAGGAAGAGAGTATAGCGTAGACGGAAGGCACGGTTTCAGCCAAGATTCTGAAACAAGGATTGCATGAATATCCTTACAGTCAAAGCTTACTAGCATATCGGAAAAATGGGCCGGGATGCTTTGGGCATTAATATGAACCACATTAAAGTTCCTAGTAACATCAGAAAAGGTAGACGTAAGGGTAACAGTAAGAGATGGAACACTAATGAAACTGTCATCGTTGCTGTCGGTATCACTTTCACTCTCATGTTCTGTCATGGCTAATTTTATGTGTAGCTATATGAGTAATATATATATATTACTCATATAGCTACACATATATATTACTCATATAGCTACACATCCTCTTCCCCTCGGACCGCCTCAAGGTGTGAACGCTTCTTGACCGTATTTCATTGATTATTAAATTAAATATTGCAAATTAAGTTAATTTAAATCAAGAACAAAAATAGGAGTGCATAAACAAAGAAGAACGCAGACATACTAGAAACAGGATCACAATCAACCTCCACCGAGCTCCTATACTCCTGGTAGTCGCACAACGTCAAACCAATCATAAGGTACTGTAAGCCCTTTGTTTGCAATTGAACAAATTAGAGTGTGCGCTTGAGACCCTAATTAGTAAGCTCCGCCTACTAATTAGCAAAGAAATCGCCCACTTTGACACAATTGGCGCTGCAACGCAGGGGCCCACCCACAGGCGTGTACGCAACTTTGCTTACTTATTTTTAAAGTTCAATCTACTTAATTTCATAAACTCCTGGTACAAGAATGGAAGAAATGAGTTCCAAATGTTTGTCGGAAACAAATATTTTCGATCAAACTGAACGAACTCCTCCAAATTATGTGTCCTTAAGAAATAAAAGGGCAAGAGAACACGAATATGACTCGGATCTCAACGCCTTTAAAGAGGAAATGAAATATTTAATTTCTTCGTTAATTACTGCTCAAAATGTAGACATAAAGAAAATCAATACAACATTAATAGAAATAAAAAACACAAACAATAATATTGAAAAAAGTATGGCGTTTTTGGCAGCCCAAAATGAAGAGCTAAAACAAAAAATTGAGCAGCTTGAAGCTCAAAACAAAAAAGATAAAGATCATATAATTATACTAGAGGATAAAATTGAAGACCTACAGCAAGGAACACGCAAAACTAACCTAGAAATCAAAAATGTGCCAAAAATTCCCAAAGAGACTAAAGAGGATCTTATAAATAATGTATTACACTTATCTAAAACAATCAACTATGAAATAGCGAAAAATGATATAAAAGACATATATAGAGTGCAAAATAAGCGAGGAAAAATAAATAACAGTCCAATCGTAGTTGAACTTGCGTCGACCATTGTGAAAACCGATTTCCTTAAGATGACCAAAACCTTTAATATCCGAAATCGAGAAAAGCTATGTGCCAAACATCTCGGGTTTAAAAAAGACGAGTACACCCCTATATATGTGTCTGAGCAACTAACGGCAAAAAGCGCTCGGCTACACTTTCTTGCAAGGGATCTGGCAAAATCAAAAGGTTATAAGTTCTGCTGGACGTCCTATGGAAAAATATACATCAGGAAAGACGAGAGCTCATCAATAATTAATATAAAAAATGAAACACACCTTAACAATCTCATGCAGCTCACGTGACTAGATTTATACTTACAAAAACTTGATTTGCCAGGTACTTCCAGAATGTATTGTAAACTACCAAAACTTTTTAAAATCATAAGTATTGTAAACCTGGCAATATTAAATCACATTACCTATGGTATCTGGATGTGCATGCTTGCACAAATAGCTACTGCTATCTTTTTGTAAAATTTTTCGGGTTCTACCTCAAATAATCAATATATACCCAATTCTATATACACAAACACAAACAATACAACTACAAACTACTAAACGTACATATTACATGAAAACAACCAAACTCCAAACTAGCTACACCCACTATATACTCTATAATAAAATTCCATACACAAATCTACACATACAAACACATGTCACATCACAACATTTATACAAGGACGCACAAAGATACTTAACTAATTACTTAAGTTATATTCTAAAAACTACACTTAAATACGTAACTTATAAATATTATATATCGGTGACACCACTATCATCAATCGCAATCACACGGACTAATATTCACACCTTTACTACTTATTACACATATAATATAATGATTAAATTATTCACAAATCTCCCAACTACTAAAAATGGATGTTCCAATTGAAACTTATAAAGAATTAGACTGCTTAGAAATTGCTAAGTCATTCACATTGAACACACATTCACTTGAATGTCAACCCCAAAATTTCATACAAAAACACATTATACACAATAACGATATTACTATTATTACACAAAATATTCGAAGCATTTATAAAAATATTGACGATTTCAACCTCACTCTTGCGCAACTGCGTATTCTACCTGACTTCATAATATTTAGCGAATGTAGATTACATTCTAACAAACCAATACCGTTATTAAACAATTATACATCCTATTTTACGACAAATCACATAAATCAGTGTGATGGAATAACGGCATATATAAAATATACTCACTCTGTTACTGTTAAGGAAATTCATATTACACAGGGCTCCTGTTTGCAAATAACCTTTAACCATTTCATAATTATTGCAATCTATCGTTCTCCTTCAAATAAGAATACCGAGACTTTTGTTAACTCCTTAAACTCTCATTTAGAATCGATAAAAACTAATAAAAATATTATTTTAACAGGAGATATTAACATAAATATTATACACAAACCTAATGAAAATTCGAACGATAAAACAAATAGACTAAGCTACCTTAATATGTTATCTATGCATGGTTTACTTCCGGGACACTCTCTGCCAACGAGAGAGAACAATTGCCTTGATCACTTTATGTTAAAACTAGATATGAACAGATACTCTGCCTCAATAACAGTAATAAATACTACCATCACAGACCATTATACTATTTTCTTAAAGTTATCAAACCTATCCAATAAAAAACAGGACTGCATATCACTTAGGACTTCTGTTAAGTATGAACAAGCACTAACTAGTTTAGAGAATTCTAACCTAGAAGAATTATTTTACTATACAGAACCAAATAATTTATTAAATGCCATTACAAATAAAATTAAAAAATGTATATTAGATAACAGCCTAATTACACCAGTGCCAAGAAAAAATCGTATAATCAAACCCTGGATAACTATTGGTATCCTGCGTTGTATTCAAAACAGAAACAACATGCAAATGAAATTAAGGGTTGATACACATAATGAGGTCTTAAAGGTTACTTAAAAACGATACAGAAACTACTGCAATAATTTAATTTAAAAACTCAAACGCAACTATGATCGAAAAAAATTAATCAATTCTACCAAAAATATGAAAACAATGTGGAAAACAGTGAACAATATTACTCACCGAAAACAACCAGAAAATAAAAATTTAGAGCTACTGAACATAAAGTCGACTCCTCAAAATTCTATTGATTATGTTAACAGTTATTTATCTAATATAGGTAAGACATTAGCGGAAAGCATAATTACAAACTGTAGCCAGACGGAACCTAGTTACAGAAACTATTGGAGTACATCATAGGTCTCATCATTTGTTCTACTAGAGGCTGATCAGGCTGAAGTTAAAACCATACTAATGAGCCTTAAATCGGATAGTGCCCCTGGCCATGATGACATACCCACAGAATTCTTAAAACTAGCCAACGTAATATTAGTTCCTATATTGACACACCTGGCAAATATCTGTTTCAAAACTGGAATCTTCCCCACTGCTCTAAAATTAGCGCTCATCACGCCTGTTCACAAGGGAGGAGACAGACAAGATCCAAATAATTACAGGCCTATTTCTGTTCTTACATCAATCTCTAAAATAATAGAAAAGCTAATAAATAAGCGTTTAATAGACTATTTAAATAAATTTAATATACTATCTCAGTCGCAATTTGGATTTAGACGCGGGTTGAGTACTGAAGACTCTATAACGGCTTTAACCTCGCTGATCACAAAACAGGTAGATATAGGAAAAAAATGCTTAAGCGTATTTCTCGATCTAAAAAAGGCTTTTGATACAGTGTCTGTCTCCATCCTTCTGAATAGACTTGAACAAATTGGTATAAGAGGATTATCGCTAAACCTCTTTAAAGACTACCTAAGTGGCCGTACGCAGCGCGTAAAAATTGGCCCATATACCAGTCAGAGTGCTACTGTAACGTATGGAGTCCCGCAGGGCAGTGTTCTGGGACCGACACTATTTGTAGTCTATATTGATACCCTCTGCAAACTAAATTTGTATGGAGGGCAAATCTTTTGTTATGCTGATGACACTGCAGTTGTATTTACTGGTGAGACTTGGCAAGAGGTGCGATCTAAGACTGAAAAAGGACTAGCTAAGGTTGCCAACTGGCTAATGACACATTTATTGACATTAAATATTTCAAAGTGTAACTACATATGTTTTACGAAATATGCTCATACACAACCAAGTCTCACCATTAAAATACACTCATGCAGTAATACTCTTGATCACCCTGGCTGTACATGTGAAGAAGTAGAAAAAGTAACCCACACTAAATACCTGGGAGTTATAATAGACCAACGCCTATCTTGGCATCTTCATCTAGAACTTATGATGAACAGAATTAGAAAATTCATTTGGTTCTACAAAAATCTAAGACATGAAGCTACATCACAGATACTAAAACAAATATATACGTCATTAACACAATCAATTATGACGTACTGTATAGCAATATGGGGAGGAGCCACCAAAACAAAGTTTCTGGAACTAGAAAGAGCGCAAAGGTCCTTGTTAAAGGTCATGTATTTTAAACCTTATAGATTTCCAACACACCAGCTCTGCATTACAAGTGACCTTCTTACTGTACGTAAACTATATATAATGCACATAGTTTTAAAACTTCACAAGTCGCTCCTATATGATCCAAAAGTATTGAATAAAAGAAATAAAACATACGTAGCTCCTAACCCCAATGTGAAGTCAGTATTTGCCAGGCGACAACACATTAAACAATCACCACACATATATAATTACATAAATGAACACTTAAATATCTATTCTAAAACATATCGTGAGATTAAAAATCTTATAGTTAATTGGTTAAAAACGAAAACATATGAGGAAACTGAGGATATAATGTTGTATAAATGTTGAAAAAAAAAAAAAAAAAAAAAAAAGAATGTACACACACACATACACATACAAGCACGCGCACGCAGGGACACCACACATGAGCTCACTTTTAATTTTAATTTTAATGTTCGTACCTACCTACCTAGTTATAAGGAAAAATGTATCTAGCTACTATCCTTGAATAAATAACTAAAGTGTTACTACTTCAAATACTATCGCATGTTAGAATATATTTTGTTCATGTAACTAAACTCACTATTAATGGAGAGCGGGATCCCCTTTTTTTTTTTTTTTTTTTTTTTTACGGGGGGAAATGCCTAGCGCATACCCCCGGGCCGAGGGCACGGCCCGGGTGGTTATGTGGGGCTCGCACCCACTAAAGCCCCCCGGCGTCCTACTGCCCTTTTGCCGGGCCACAGGAATCGTCACTGGCATGACCTCTGTGGCACCGGCGGGCTCGGTCCGCAGTTACGCGTGGACCTCGACAAATGTAGGGGGGAGTTCGGTCTCCCCCTACCGCCTGTTGGAGGCTGCGTGGACGCAGCGCTATAACGACGCGGGCCTGCTATGTGCTAGGGCACCGGGGTGCCCCCCCCGACGCCTGCAGGCCGAGATTACGGTGGGCGAAGGTCGTTCCGGGCGTAGTCCCTGCGCCTTCGCCCAACGCGCCGTCTGCGAGCGGGATTGGAGGACGTCTCCTCCCTCACCCGCTCTGCCTCCTCCTTCGCGGACATGACGGCCTCGCAAAAGGCCGCCATTGCCGCCCAGGCGCTCTCGCTCCCAACCATGGATGATATCACGGTCGGGAGCGACAGCGCCTGTACCCCTGCACCGAGCGCTCCGGCGAGCCGGCGCCGCTCGGCATCCCATGCCGGGCACACCAGCATCGTGTGCGCCGCCGAGTCTTCTGGGGCTGCACAATGGTGGCAGCGCTCCGCCTCCTCACGACCGATCCGCCACAGATACCGCCCGAAGCAACCGTGCCCGGACAGTACCTGCGTCAGACGGTACGTGAGGACGCCGTGTCGTCGCCCCAGCCACTCCCAGAAGACCGGCAGCAGCGCAGCGATGACGGCGTGACCGGCAGTGGGATGGGCGAGCTTGCACCGCCAGCTCTCCAGCGCAGCTCGGTGCAGCTCTGTCCGCCTCGCTCTCGGGGCGCCGGGATCCCGGATGTTGTTGGGATCCCTACGCCAGGCATAAAGCTCGGAGAGCGCCTGGGCCTCCAGCTCCCACGGAGGCGTTCCGGCGAGGATCGTAGCCGCCTCAAATCCGATGGTGCGGTACCCTCGGATGACCCTGACGGCCATGACTCGCTGCGCGCGGTGCAGCAGCACCACGTTTCGGGCCGTCAGAGCACCCGCCCAGATTGGGGACCCATACAAGGCCTGGGACCGCACCACCCCCGCATACAGCCTCCTCGCCGAGGCCTCTGGCCCGCCCAAGTTCGGCAGGAGTCTCGACAGCGCTCCAGCCGTCGCCATCAGCTTGGGCATTAGGGCGACAAGATGGGGCCTAAAAGTCAAGCGCCCGTCCAGAATGAGGCCCAGGTAGCGTATTTGGGTCTGGACGTTGATGCGCTGTCCCCCGACAATGATGTGAGCGTCAGGGGGAGGCCGGTTTCTGGGGCCGTGAAAAAACATGGCCTCGGTCTTATTGAGGGCCACCTCCAGGCCAAGCCGCCTAATGCGCCCCACCACCTGGGCCACGCCAGCTGTGGCCAGCAGCGCCGCCTCCCTGTGACTCCGGGCCCTCGCGGTGACCAGAGTATCGTCCGCGTAGCACGTTACCGCCAGACCTGGTAGCAACGCGCCACGCAGGACCCAATCGTAGGCGATGTTCCACAGGAGCGGTCCGAGGACAGACCCCTGTGGAACCCCGCGCCCGACGTTACGCTCCTGCCACCGCGACGGCCCGGGGTAAACTACCCGCCTGTTCTCGAGGTAGTCCCGTATGGTCAAGTGGAGGTAATTAGGGACGCCATGGTATCCCAGTGCCGCCATTATAGAGGAGTAGGGCACTGAGTTGAAAGCATTGGCGATGTCCAAAGACACCGCCAACACGACCTCCTTCCGCCCGACAGCTTCCCCCGCCATCAGTTGGACGCGCCTTATCGCGTCCACCGTGGATCTGCCCCGCCTGAAGCCGAACTGGCAGTCCTGCAGGTCCGGCCCCGTCTGCGAAAGGTGCTCGACGAGTCTGTCCACAATCACTCTTTCGAAGAGCTTGCAGACCTCGTCGAGCAACACAATGGGGCGGTAGGCGGACGGCGAGTCTGCCGGGCGCCCCTCCTTCCTGATCAGGACCAGTTTCCCCAACTTCCAAAGCTGGGGAAACCGGCCCTGCCTGAAGCACTCGGTCCAGAGAGCCCTGAGACGGTGGCCGAGCGGACCGTGGGACAGAACCCACACTCGGCCGGGGACTCCATCTGGTCCGGGTGCCACCTTCTTCGCCCGCATTCTGCGGACGGCGGCGTTCAGCTCCTCCTCCGTGACTTCAGGAGCGGCTTCACTCGACGGCATGTTGGTTCCGAGTGTCCGGAACATTGCCGGAGCACTGGGAGCCGCTCCTTCTGGGAAAAGGGCCGACAGCACGACATCCGCAAACGCCGGCGGCATGGTCTGCGTAAGAGGGGGCGTCCAGGGGCGGAGCTTGTTCCGCACCATGCGGTACGGGCGTCCCCAGGGGTCGGCGTCTATACTCGCCAGGAGCTCCTCGCGGGCACGCGTCTTTGCGTCCGCGATCGCCACCTGCAATGCCGCCTTTGCCGCCCGGTAGACGGCATACAGCTCCTCCTCCCTGGCCGTCAGACCCGGTAAGAGCGGTGGGTTCTGACGCCTTCTTCTCCGCTGTCTGGTGTACTGGCGGCGCGCAGCGACGCAGGCGCGTCGAAGTTGCGCAATTTCGCGCGACCACCAGTACACCTGTCGTCTGCGAGGAGCTGCATGCCGCACACGGGGCATGGCGGCATCGCAGATCGCCGTGGCTGCGGCTCTACACCACTCGGCCTCCCCTTGGATGTCGAACGGGGAGACCGGCGCCGGTGTCCAGGCCTGGATCTCTGCTGCCTCAACTGCTGCCTCCACATCCAGGCGCGCCAAGGCCCACCTCGGCCTACCCCCAACTACGTCAGCCGGCGCGGCGGCCTGAGACTCGGCGGAGACAACAAATCTGACATACACATGGTCAGACAGGGTCTCCACCGAGTCGACGACTCTCCAACCTCGTATCCGGTTCGCCAGTGTCGAGGTGGCGAAGGATACGTCCACCACCGAGCCGCCGCCCCGTCTGACGCATGTATAGGCAGTGCCTCTGTTGAGGACCGCCAGTCCCTGCCCATGCGCCCATTCTTCAAGGGCTTCCCCCCTCGCGTTGTCGACGCGGGAACCCCAGGCCGAGGACTTGGCGTTGAAGTCCCCCGCAACGAGAACGGGACGCGGCCGACACCGCACAATGAAGTCGCCGAGTCGCGACAGGAGGGCCTCGAAATCGGGTAGTGGTCGGTTTGGCGAAAAATACACCCCGACCACCACTATGGCCCCCACACGAGCGGCGACAAAGCCCCTCTGCCTCTCGACGTCTTCGAGAGACAGAGAGCCTCCACTCCCTGGCAGCAGTATGGCCACCGTGCCGTCCGCGTCGCCAGCCCAGTTGCTGGCGGGCAGCACGAAGTACGGCTCTGCCGCCACTGCCACGTCGATCGACCACTCTGCCATGCTCTGGAGTAGAAGGTCCTGAGCCCTGGCAGAGTGGTTGAGGTTCGCCTGCAGGAAGCTGATTGCGGGGGGACGACTACCCATTGGCGGCGTCCATGGGTTCTACCACCCGGGTCTCTCGCGGCCTGGACGGCACTGGCCGCTCGGAGGTGCGCTTCGGGGCCCCCTTGCCTGTGGGACGCGACCCACAGGTCTTTGAGCCCGCCCGGTGCTCGGCGGGCTTGCCTGCCTTGTTACAGCTCAGGCAGTGTGCGGGCTCCGTACAGTTCCGCGCCTGGTGCCCCGGCTGCCCGCAGTTGTAGCAGCGCTCCCTGTGGTCCGCGATGTTTGCCGGACAGAGAGCGCCGACATGCCCCTCCACCTGGCAGCGAAAGCAGCGCAGCGGCCTCGCCCGCAACAGGGCCACGTCCGCGGACACCCAGCCCACGAGCAGCCGCCTCGCATCGGCCAGCTTTTTGGCGGCCTCCACAGGGCAGGTCACAACGGCCGAGAACAGGCCTCCGTAACCCGCCCGTATTTCGCCGCACTTTATCCGCTGCAGGTCGCAGCCTCCCACCTTGGCCACCGCGGCGATGAGCTCGTCCGACTGAGCTGAGTCGTCGAGCCCACTGATGCGGAGGCTCGCCGACTTAAAGGGCCGCGAGATTATGACGTCCTCTGAGGACAGCCCTTGGCGGAGCTTCTCCGCCAGCGCGTCCGCCTTTGGGGAGCTGGTCGCACCCGGGATTTCGAGCAGGCGCGCACCTGTTACGGTGCGCTTGACCCTGACTCCCTCGATCCCGAGCTCCCCGATGTCAACCGTCGACCTGGCGAGATGTAAAATCGTCGCGTATGTGACATCGTGCTTCTCTGCCCCAGGCGTCAGGGTCAGTACGACCGCCGCCGAGTTTGGAGCGCGGAGTCTCCGGCGTTCGCGCGCTCTCGCCTTTTTGGCCCTTCTGGCCGCCTTCTTTCGGGCGCCTTTGGCTCCCGCAACCTCCCACTGGCTCCCCTCTCTGGCATTGGGAGGTGCTGGCTGTCGTTGCGGTGGCTTCGTTTTCTGCCCGGCAGCCGTACCCTTTTTGGCCTTAGCTTTTTGAGCCGCGGGAGTTTTGGGGGCGGCAGGTGCAGCTGGGGTCGGCACGGGTTTGGAAGTCCGCGCTGACGTCGACGGCACGGCGTCCCGCCCCGAGAGGCGACTCGGGGTTTTCGGCGGCGCCTTCTGCGCGGCCTTCTGCGCGTATGTCGTCGCAGGAACGGGCACCGCCGACGTCTTTGAGGCCAAGGGAGGGCGCAATACTTTGCCCTCCAGAAACGAGAGTCTCTGGAGGACTTTGCCCATCTCCTCCCTGATTAGCGTTGCCAGGTCGGCGTCTGGCGCTTTGGGAGCCGCCTTGGGAGCTGGATCTTGTAACTGGTCCTCGTCGCCAAGGAGCATTGCCTTGACCACGTCCAGCTCCTTTTTCATCTCCGCCATCTGCTTGCGGAGGCGGATGTTCTCCACCTGCAGACGGCGGACCTCGTCCGAGGCGGTGCGGGAAAACGCCTCCTCCACCACTTCAGCGATGGAGTTGGCCGCCAACTTAAGGGTCTTTTGGGACGTACCCTTGAGCCCCTTCGATATACGGGCGACGTCCCTTATGTTTTCGAGGGACTCGGCCGCTCTGCCTTTAAGTCCCTCGAGGAGCAACTCGTCCGGGTCGGGATTTGACGAGGCTCGCGACGCCGCACGGGAACTACTCTCGGCGGCCAGTGCGGCCTCGGCACTCGTCTGGTTGGTCAGCTTCCTTCGATCCAACTTCTTTTTTGCCTCCCAATATCCCACGTACTGTCCAGTGGTGGGAGGTCGTCCCCTACCGCGTTTGGGCAGGGGTTTCGGCGGGTCGTCAGGGTCCGAGCCCTCGCCTGAGCCCGAACGACTGCCTTCCGGCCTTCTGGGTCGCTTTTTGCCCCACATTGTGGTGCTTCGAGCGAAGCTGCAGTCCGAGGTGGACATTTCGCTCACTTCCAGCTCCTCCTTTTCTGTCGCAGAAGCGACCTGCTCTAACCGTTGCATGACAACAACCGGTTCGTTGGGTCTCATCACCTGCAACTTGATGTCCTTTGTTCCTTTAGGAACCTTCTCCTTCTTTTCATCATTATTATTTTTATTTAGGTTTTCCATATTAGTCCCACGAGTATGGGGGAAATAAAACGTCGACCCGGGCGGAGCCCCCTGCACCCGGGCAAGCCTATATACACCGAGGGGTCGGCCGGTACCTCGGGTTGCCGCACCTGCAGCTGGTAATTTTTTAAAGTGGTTTTCTTCCACGTGGCCCAGCCGGCGAAGGCAAGGCCCCCGTCCCAGCGTAGAGCCGAAGCTCATCGTTGCCGGTTACGGGTTCGCCATCGGTGGTCAAGACCGTGTCTGGAGGCGGGTAAGCGCACCCCAGACCCGACGACTAGGAGGGGAAGGGAGAGGATTGGGAAGGAAGTTAGGGATGGGGATAGAGATGGGGAGGGAAGGGTTATGTTAGGGCTTCGCGCCCTCTCCCGACTGTCGTTGCCGCGGGGTCTCACTGGTCCTCTCTGAAGCCCAGAGAGGTACCTAGAACCCCCGGGCAGCGCTTCTCCAATTTGCCCGCTGCGCCCCACCCTCTCCGAAAGCCAGAGATTATGAGGGGCAGCATGGCGACTCCCGCCACACGACTCCACCGAATTTCCGGACAGAACCGGGGGACAAAAGGATCTGTTATTCAGGAAAAAGGATGGGGAGGGATGGGACCGAAAATTGGGGAAAGGTAGCGCATGACTGTTTCTGTTATGTCTGTTCAGAAGGACCAGACCAATAGCAGGCAGCAACCGCGAGCAGGATACAGTCACACTTGCCTTGGGGATCATCGCGACCGTGCGCTACTCCCAAGACCACGCCAAATTGCTTGCCGGGACAGACGAGCAAAATAGGCGAGAAGCTATGCCACTGCGCCTCGAAGGACGCGTGTGGTGGGATAGCCTTTCGCCCGCCCAGAGCGGGATCCCCTAGCACAAGTATAATATTTACTTAAAAAGGGATTTCAACCACTGTTACTGTAATTTTTACTTGGTTACTGAATAAAACATTTTTATTTTTTATTTTATTTTTATATGTAAATTTAATAAATAATCAAATAATATATTAATATATAGATGCGTTTAAACAATTAAAATACAAATTATATGCCTAATAATAAAGTCTAACCAATTAAAATAAATGAAAGATAATGCAAATATAATAATACTAATAAATAAATATACCAGTAAATTATTCAGTAGTAAATAACCAACCCACCTGCCAAAAGTGCTATAGCAAACAGAGCTGTTTTATATTAATTATTACAAATTTTAAAAAATGGACAATATACATACAACAAATAACTCAAACATAAATGTCATCGAACCAATAAAAAAAGGACAATTTTAGAACGAAACAGAACGTAACGATGTACGATTTTTGAACGAAAACAAATGACGAAATTTAGACGCAACTGACATTGACATTTAGGTTTGACATACTGAGAAACATTACTTTTAAAAACAAATTATAACTAGAAAAGAGGGTACAAAAACAAGGAAAAATGCGCGGAACACACAAAAAGGACAAAAATACTACACCTAATCCTTCATTTTTTTGCATTCACCCCTCGATTGGATCGTGCTGCAGCCCCAGTGTTCGTCTTCGATGTCGTTGGGTTAACAGGATCCTGTGCAATACTGTTAATATCGGAAAGAGACTTTACACAATGTCGCGTCCCGTCCAGCCCAAGGACATGCACCTGGCCATCTCTTGTCCAGCACTTGGCGACACCGAACCTAGGTCTCGCAGCCATGAACAAGTCGTTGCGGGTCTTTGTGAGGAACTCGGAGATGGTGACCCCCGTGCCCTTGAGCTTAGTCTTGACGAACCAGACTTTGTTGCGGGCCGCCACATCGTTAAACTTAATCAGAACTGGCCTAGCTGACTTCTTCGAAGCACGTCCCATCCTGTGACACCGGCGTATGTCAACTGTTTGAAAATCGCTAAAACCCAAACAGTCCCTAGCAAGATTGGCGATAACCTGTGTTGTATCCTCATTGGCCTCTTCTGCGACACCGTGAACCAGCAGGATCTTTTTTCTGCCTCTCATTTTAATATTGTCGACAGTTTGAGCCAACATCTCTATTTGCAGTTAGAGGGCATTGAGTGTTTGCATAATGAAGGCACGAAATGATGTAAACTCTGCAGCCAGGACAGCAGTGGTTGATGTAGGAGTGGCAGAGGACTTCTGGAGCTCGCTTTCAAAGTCAGACATCTTCTTG
Organism: Phalera bucephala; assembly: GCA_905147815.2. Taxonomy (NCBI): domain Eukaryota; kingdom Metazoa; phylum Arthropoda; class Insecta; order Lepidoptera; family Notodontidae; genus Phalera; species Phalera bucephala. The sequence continues at coordinate 2,111,456 of CAJHXA020000002.1, read as the reverse complement.
TGAAACATTTCCGTCAGTTGAGACATTGAGTTCTGTAGTGATTCCATGGTGATAGTGTGTAATAGTGTTTCACAGTAAATATAGGAAATAACACTTGTAAGGCAAGTTATTAAGGTTAGTTATCAATTATATACATTAATACTGTTTAAAATATGAATGTATACAATTAATTTTAAATTAAATACAGAGCCAAATAGAAAACGTTGTACTCGTTTAACTACCCGGGAAAAAAAAAAAATTGATGTTATATGTGCTTTAGTGAAGGTAATTGTAATAAAGTGATAAAACGTGCCTTTTTGACTTCCCTCAAAACGGCCGTCGCAATTGGTATGTAAAGTAGCCACCGCTATACTATCCAGGGTGGGGTACTTCATTAATTTCATTATCATCGTTGTCATCAAGTTCATCGGGGAGTTGAATTAATTTAAACAAACACAATTATATATCTCACAGGACACTGGCAAAATACACTTAAATTAGTGTGAAGCCATAACTTAAAAAAGAAGAAGATAACTTAATCAATTTTGTTTTTTTTGGATGTAAAAAAAACACAATTATATAAAGTTGTGGAGCAAAAGTTGTCTTGGCCGTGTACAAACATTATATTCTCTTTGATACAAATGCAACAACATTTTTCATAGTACCTTAATTCTGGGTTACATTTAGAAGTACATTCTTAACAAAATTAATGCTATTGCTCTTATCTAATACTGTCCATACATTACTATTTTCCATCAGGTGAGATCTAAATTATGAGTTGACTCTATCTATAAGACAAATCAACTATATATTTCATTAATCAGTTATCTACTTCGCTTACCACTAATTCGCTTACCTATTAATGCTGAATTAGGTATCAAAAAAGCTTGAAAAGGCATATGAATGATCAATGTGGCACTTCGTTACTCTTCAATAGTCATATTCTTCTCAACATCTGAAAACAAAAGTAAAAATAATTTAGCACTGTAACTTCTGAAATGGAAGGAAGGACTTAAATTTAACAATAAACATTGTAAGTTATATAATAAGGTCTATTTCCGGTATGACATATGTTCGATAGTTTACCTGTTTCTGAAGACACTTGTCGGGTTTCCTAAAGAAATTTTCGAGGCGGTTTCGGAACTTAGATAGGCATCACTCTTTAGATGATTTGTCCCCGTATTGACAATCCTTTGTTCAACATACTTATGACAGACATTTTCATTCGCTGACAACTCGGTACATTAAGCTATGAGAATATAATAACTACGTTTTTTCTCACATAATACATTCTCTTGTTTTTTGTTCTTTAAAGGTAGACTGATAAATTTTAGCGTTTTGACGTGATCAGATGCACTTAGGCACACAATATTTGTACACTATAGCGTAAATTAATTTGTATTAATAGTAGGAGTGTTCGCAACGGCTATATATTAAAAACGCGTTATAACGATACGCTACTTTTAAAACACCTATTATTTGTTACGCTATTAATTTTACTTCGCTTCGTTGAACGACGCCTTTTGATTATTGTCGCAAAACACGCCGCGCCGCCGCCGTGAGCTGTTAAACGATAAAAAAGAAATATATATTTAATGAATTAATTATTTACACGTAACTAAAACTAACTTTTATTTACAGTTATTACAATAAACAAACCAACAATTTATTTGCAAACAATTTGACACGCGATGCCGCAATCCCTCACAAACCCACGATAAATGCATAAGTACCTCATCCAACATCACGCCAGTGATCCGCACTGATTTTATTTAAAAAAATAATCTAACGTAGGAACCAACACGTAATAAATAACGTATAATACGAACAAATATATTGGCGCGGAACATAATAAATAACCTTATAATATATTACTTTCATTACTGGACACTCATTTAGAAATAGATCATATGTAGTTGTCTTAGAGCATAATATAACACGTGACTTTTGACAAAAATATTATACGTCTAAGTGAAATTGACCTTAAGTCCAGTCAGTCAGTGTCGCTGTGTCGCGTAGCAGGCTGGTAGGCGGTTTTGGTCGGACAATATGTAATATAAGTAACGCTTAAAAAATAACGCTTGCCTGAGGTAATAAATAATAGGTGATTTGATTATTTATAAATAATAGATTATTTTTTCAGTTATGTAATATCACTCCTAATTAATAGACATACGATACGTAAACAAAAACTTCTCACCCAAACAAACTTTTCTTTGACGGGTGGAAGAAAATGACCGCCAACTGGTCATGGGCATTAGCGGGGAGAGAGAGGCAAGGGGAGGGGTGGAAACCTCAAATTCAAATCTAGCACTGTCATTCTCTAATATGAAGCAAAAATTACCTGGAGGGAGTCATACGACGTTGCCGCTCCGCCGGCCATCGTTCAACACATTGTATTTTTTCTCTCTCAATTACATGGATCACCATTTTGAGTGAATGAGAAAGCTATTGTAAGGTTGGCAACGTCGCCCTGTAAGTGTGCTTGGTAGCCTGTTGTGACCTATGTTTGGGCCATAACAAATGCACCCCGTCCGTTTCAGTGGTTAAAATATAAATGAAAATTATTGTGATAAGTAAATATGCTTTAATACAGTGAAATTATGTCGTGTTGTGCTGTATTTTGTAAATCAAGGACAACCAAAGGAGGAGTGAAAAATCCGGAATTATCATTTTACACGTATGTATTTATTGCCTCTTATTATATTATAGGGAAGTTTCACAGCAAAATATACATCACTGACGTCATATAATTAATATACGGTTATAATTAACTGTGAGTTTGAAGCTTTAATTTATATTTCAAATATGCATTATATTACGCTTCTCCACTAGTGATGTCCTACAGCACCTATCTCTTACTGTAGATATTACTAAATGAATACTGCAACATTAACTATTCCTATTGCACGTCACAATGACTAAACGTATTTGGATGAAATTTAGTAAGGATAGGATATCTAGATAAACACCGTCACGTCTATATTCCCCAATCGGGGGTGGGATATCGAGACCTATTTATTTCATCTTTAACTATAATGGCGTTTTACCTGAAATAAAATGCTTATTAAACTACTTACCTCACTGAAAGCTTTATATTGAGATGGCATATAGAGCCTCGGTTGCGAAATGAAGTTTTGCTCTTTGGGTAGTAATGCTTTTACTGAAGATTAGAGGTTTGACCTCTAATGAGTTGGCATTGTGACCTCCACCCCGCGAGGGTGCGTGGTTTGCCATGCTCGTATGTAGATAAATCTGAACCCTGAAAAGCATGTTGATGTCCGTGTGATGGAACTGTTGATTCGCCTATATTCCCCAAGCGGGAGTGGGAGTGGTGTACTGTGTACACTCACTTGTCGTTCAACAATGTAAGGTCTCATGTAGTAGAGGGTGAGTCTATTGATATTATACCGAGCACAGTGCCAGATTCCGGACCAGATTTTTTTTTATCAAATAATTACTATTTTCCGACATAGGATTCGAACCGACGACCTAGTGATCGCTATGCGCATTACCAATGAGGCTTTACTATTGTATTAGATTGTACATACTAATATTGATGTTTGCAGATTCGATTTTAAGATTTGTATTATAATACGGACGATTTAGCGCAGTGGTTAAGAGCTTAAGCCGCTCTGCCCACTGCGTCTAATAGTCGCGGGTTCGAGTCCCGCACGGGACAAATCTTTGTGTGATCCACAATTATTTGTCCCGATCTGGGTATTTGTGTATGTGAATTTTCATGTTTGTAAACGCACCCACGACACAGGAATAAATCCTAGTGTGGGGCTACGTTTAAAAAAAAAATAAAAAAATACGTATGTGTGAACTTATATAAATTACTCGTAGTAATTCGAAATCATAATTTAGATGTGTCAATTACGATTTTGCATGAAGTAAATATTTTTTAAACATAAATTGTAATTTTTTATCGATAAATTCTGTACTAGTAATCACTTGCCTAATCACGCACACTAACGCAGATTCACAAACTCACACCGACATAAAATTGACACGCTACCGCGGCGATATGCGGTGTCTAGGCATTCTTCGTCTGTGTTCTCTAAGTTAGCCAGCATTACCTGGCATGGTTGGATCCGACCCATGACTAGCTTCCAATCTCTCCCTACCCGAACTCCGACCTGCCGGCCTTGTAATGGCGTCTCAAGGTTGTGAGGTCGGAGTCGTGGTCGTGCAATGTGATCACTGCTTTAAGGAACCACACATCGCATCAATTTATTACAAATGAAAGACACTGTAATCCATAGATAATATACTAACACTGTAAAAGATGAGCTACTACTCCACACACAAATTATAGAATGACAGTGCTAGAATTGAATTTGACGTTTAATTTGTTTTTAATTATATTAGTGCAAGAGAGATAAAGAGAATTCATCATACAGCCCTTAACAGCCGTAGGTTGGGCTACTACTCCTAGTAGGTGTACCGTTCTACACGTCAATCAAATGAAAAAGATTTTTAGTGTTTATTTACATTATTTTAACATGTATATAAATATTATGTTTAAACACGGGAATAGACTTTGACTGCCTCGTTGGTCTGGTGGCAAAGCGCATCGCTTTGTGATCACGAGGTCCTGGGTTCAAATCCTAGGTCGGACAAATGTAGTTTTTCTAACGAAAAATCCCAGTATGAGTCCGGAGTCTGGAATTGTGCCCGGTATATGGCAATAGGCTCGCCCCCTATTACATGGGACCTAACATCGTCGGCGAAACGTGGGTGTACTCAGTACACCTCTGCCACCCCCTCTGGGGAATATAGGCGTGACGGTGTGTATAACACGGGAATATAGCGGCGACACAAAGATAATAACGACTGATTATAAAGAAAGCTAGAACGGTAACAACAAAAATGGCTTCGGCACCAACACCACCTAACAGAACATATTCTTTAAGTTCTGATCTTTCAGAATCTCAATCTGGTAATACACACCAGCACAACACACCATCTATTGGTTCATGGCAGCATTTATTAGTGATACGAACAGTACGCATCGGGACCGTTACTTTTACAATTTATTTCAAATTAATGATTTGCTACCCTCATCTTATTTTGCATGCGTATTACGCAAATAAAAGTGATGCGAACAGTACATTGACGCTGCGTGAAGCTAGCAGACGCTGCGTAAAGCTAGCATCAGACGCTGCGTGAAGCTAGCATCAACCGAGTGCCTTTGTTTATCTTTTATTAAGTAAAAGAAGTGTTAATATTCTATTTATGTATTGATAAAAGTTTAACAATTAAATGTGTGGACAGGTGAAATAGTTATACAGTGTATTAGTGGAGGATTAAGGACAAAAATATACAAATTAAAACAATTTACAAACTACACGCTACTTAATCTAGCCTAAACATATTAAAAAAAACTATAATATACACAAACACTCGATTTGACTCGTAAACAATAGTGTATGGTACCCCTTATGCATACTAAGAAAGCTACGGGTGTTTTGTGACCTATATGGTGTTACGTATTGTTTATTTATAGCTAAATTTGCCATAACGACATTCCTTGGTACAACGCCACCTATCGAGCTTTCCGTCACGCGCTAAGCTTAATCGACAACAAGTTATTATGCCGTCAGTAAACTGTGGCGCCTGCGCAAAATTTTTGTCGCCTCGCTAGAAGGCGCTAAATGCGTTACATGTAATGCTATATTTCACCGGCTGTGCGCATCTTTGCCATCCACTGGCTTGTTGTCTCCTGCAGGGCGGGATCTACCTAAGGGCTGTTTGGGCTGCAGCCCAGGGCCCCGAGGTTACAAGGGGCCCCCAGACCCCGCTAAAAACAATAGGCGATAATTTGAATTAAAAAAAAAACCTACCATAAGGTTGGCAATGGCAACCCCGAGATCAATCAACTAATGTATGTGCGCGTCTATGGAACGGAACGGGGATTCCCCCGTCGTTTGTAAAGCCATGATCACACTTTGTGACCACGACTGCGACCTGACAGCCTTGAGATGGCATTGCAAGGCGGTCAGGTCGGTGTCAGAGTTGGAGCCAACTTCACCCGACCGCGACTGCGACCAAGGACGTTTATTGATGCAGTTATCGTTATGATAAACATCAATGTATCGATGTAAGATGATACTGTTGTCGTGTAATAGAAATAATGTGAAAATAAAAGTGATTAATGATGTATCGAAACATCAATCTTTTATTAAGCTTTCTTAATTCGTATGTCTCTCCATCTTTCCAGTCCGGATAAAATAGAGAAATAAGTAGACTGAAAAATAATTATCTTCGATCAGTCGGCGCGTGCGCTTGTTCACGGAAGGACGTGTAGCGTGCAGCGACATGGAATTCGGCACTAAGTGTGAAAACGATATATCGATGTTTTAATAGGCCAGACATCGACGTTTTATATAGCAAATTATTTATGTATCGATTTTGCTTTAGGTTAGTACAGTGCAGAAAACAGATGTAGTGTTGGCATACATATCTCTAAGGAACTATATTATTGCATTGTCACCAAATTTGTATTCGTATGCTAATATTCAACTCATGCAGATGCCCGCAAGTGTTTGAAAAATTGATCACAAATTTTGAACCAATGTAATAAAAACACCAGTGTAATAAAAACTTGTAAAATATCGATTTATACATACATCGATATTTTTAGAGCGATGTTTTTTTTTACAAAACCTCCAATCATACATCGATACATCGACAATAAAGAAAGGCTAATAAACGATTGATGTTTCGATACATCATTAATCACTTTTATTTTCACATTTTTTTTTACGCGACATCAGTATCATCTTATATAGATACATTGATGTTTATCATAACGATGACTGCATCACTAAACGTCCTTGGTCGCAGTCGCGGTCGGGTGAAGGTGGATCCAACGCTGACTCCGACCTGACCGCCTTGTAATGCCGTCTTAAGGCTGTCAGGGCGGAGTCACGGTCGCAATAATCACGGCTTAACACCTGACGTGATTTTGTTTTTTTTCCGCACTTCTGTTCTCGTCATCAAAGTGACAAACTGACTGTGTTAATTGTTAGAACTGTGTTTAATGAGTGAGTTTACTAATAAGTGATAACTTAAAAGTTATATTTAAATAAGTAAAATGTATTATGTTATTATGTTATATATGTTATTGAAATACATAATCAGTATAAGATTTCCTGCTTTTATTAGGTAAGTAAAAATAATTATAAATCATGTTTTTCTTTTTTATGGTATTTTTAGGGTTCTGTACAAAAAAATGAAAAACCAAGCCCTTATAGGATCACTCGTGCGCCCGTCTGTCTGCCACAGCCAATTTGCTCCGAAACTACTGGACCAAATTAGGTGAAATTTGGTAGGATGGTGTAATTATGACCAAAAACACAGTTGTGCAAAGTATCTTTTTAATAAGAGTGATTTTCGGGGGACAATTAGTTAATTAAAGAAAGGTTTGCTAATGTCACTGTGTCACATATCAATAGAAAGGGCTCGTTGTGTTGTGAGGATCTCAAATATATTTTTTGTTATTAATGTACTTAAACTAAATAGTTATGATAAAGTCATAAACTCAATTTAATGTGCTCAATGCAACATATACGTTCAGCGACAAGAAGCGAACGATAATTTCGCGACTTCTGTTAACGTTACGTTGGCGCAATGGTACGATGCTTACCTTTACTTTTGTATTAAAAACATTTGCCTTTGGCATTGTACGGAACCCTCTCCATGCGAGTACAACTCGCATTTGGCCAGTTTTTTCAATACTAAATGAAATTTTTAATTACTGCACTCATTACAAAGTAATCAAATGTAACGATTATCTCGTTCACTGTTTATTTATCAGAAAACTATCAAGTTCATTGTTTATTTTCAGAAAAATATCAAAGTCTTAATTTACAATAATGTCTGGTCGAAAGTATAAAAGTATAAAACGCAAATTACAGCTAGATCAAGAAAAAAATGTGCAAAAATTGGGACTTTTTTCAAATCAAAACATAAAACGAGGGTGAAATCGCTGAAAATTCATCAACAAGCGACAAGTGAGGGATCTTATCTGAAGAGAATCTTTGAAGGGAGTAGCAAATCGCAACACTAAGAAAAAAAGACAAATGATGAAAATGTCCAAAGTCTTGACTACCAGCAACCCTCTAATCAAATGGAAAACGATATTGGTGTTCAGCGAGAGGACGATAACACCGAGACGGAAAGAACTTTAGAGAATATTAGTTTTGAGTTTGAAAAATATGTTGACGTGGGCTTGTGGCCAGAATTGCTAAATAATGGTTTTATTAATGACATCCTCTCACATGAAATGACTGATTTTCAAAATAAAGATCCGCAAAATATATATTCAGCTTCTATAAAGAAATACAAGGAACAAAACAGAGCATTTTCAAATAGCCATTTCACTAAAAAAATTAAAAATGGTCAATCACTGGAAAGATCTTGGCTAACATATTCAACCAGTGCTGGTGCTGTTTTTTGTTTGCCTTGCAAACTTTTTTCTAAAACCTTTTCTCAATACACGACCGGATTTTCTGATTGGAAACACATAGGAACTTGTTTAGAAAATCACGAAAATCCTAATGAACATAAGAAATCAATGTTAGTGTGGTTGACACGAAAAGAAAATAAGTCTGTTTTAGACAAGCAGCTTCAGGAGCAATTAAAAAAAGAAACAGAATATTATCACAATGTCCTAAAACGGATAATTGCAGTGGTAAAATTTTTGAGTATAAGGGGTAAGCCCCTAAGCATTTAGAGGTTCCGAGGAAGTATTTGGTTCTCCACATAATGGTAATTTTATGGGGGCTCTGGAGCTATTGGCAGAGTTCGATCCATTCATTCGTGAACACATTGAACAACGGGAGCTGCGACCAAAACCGATAATATCGTACCTATCAAAAACAGTATATGAAGAAATAATTAGGATTATGGGCCGACAGCTAATTAAACAAATTATAACTCAAATAAAAGACGACGACACAAAGTATTATTCAACTGTGATGGATTCTACACCAGATCTGTCTCACAATGATCAACTTGCTATTGTATTACGATACTGTTTTCGAGGAAAAGTATATGAAAGATGTGTATTGTATGTGCCTTCATTAAAATTAGTAGTCACACTGCCTTACATATATTTAATATTCTACAAGACTTTATAGAAACAAATGGATTACTACTGAGTAATTGTAGGGGACAATCTTACGACAACGCTGCCAATATGGCGGGGCACTACAATGGTGTACAAGCACTACTAAAACAAAAAAATAACACCGCGGATTATGTGCCATGTGCTGCGCATTCCTTTAACCTAGTTGGTGTAGAATCTGTTAAGGGTGCAACCGAAATTGTGAACTTTTTTGGAGTAGTGCAACAAATATACGTTTTCTTTTCTGCTTCGACCCATAGGTGGGAACTGTTGAATCGTTAAATAAAATTAAAATTCACCTTAAAAAAGTTTAAGCCAGACCAGATGGTCTTGCCACTATGATGCTGTCAAAGCCTTAAAAAATAATTATGATGACATTATGAAAATTTTCGAAAGTTTCAGCGAAAATGAGGTTGAGAAAGTTGATTTCCAGAAAGAGGCACGAAATTTATTCAATAAAATGGTGAAACTCGAGACTGCAATTTTGATTATCTTTTGGGAAGAAGTTTTGGAGAGATTTCATTTAGTTAATAAAAAAAATACAGAGCCCTGGTTTAGACATTTGTGAAGGCAACAAGTTAATTGTGTCATTAAAAGACTTTGTGAACAACATACGACACCAATCAGATCAGAAGCTAAAGGAATACGAAGAGAAAGCTAAAAAATTAAGTACTAGTGTGGGAATAGACTACAATGACATAAACAAGAGACGCATTACTCCAAAATTTTCAGATAAGTCTACAGGTGAATTCTCAGTATACGGCACAGAAAGATTTAAAAGAGACACGTTAAACGTTGCGTTGGATAAGCTGATTATGGATTTAAATAAAAGGAGCCATTTGAGACATATAGCAAAAAAATCAAATTTTTAATGGATTCGCAAGACAAAAATATCGAAAACAGATTTGGAAAGTGCACGTCATATGATTGATTATTATCCAGATGACGTAGACGAGCATTTAGTGAATGAGTGCGTTTAATTAAAATCGTACTTACTCCAATCTAATCCAGAGTCTTACACCTCTTGTAGTAACATTTTTATGCTCATGTATGAAAATAAACTTATTGACGTGTTCCCTAACTGCTATAGTATTTTAAAAGTTTTTTTAACTTCGCCAATCACTAGCTGTGAAGCAGAGCGCTCCTTCTCCAAGATGTCCTATGTAGAAAATAAATACAGGACAACAATGTCGAACCATCGACTAAATAATTTATCACTTCTTTCCATAAATTGTGATCTAACAAAAGACTTGCAATGTGATGACCAAATAAAGGAATTTGCAGCACAAAAATGCAGAAAGGTTGATTTATAATTTATATAACATGTTACACACATAACCTGTCAATTTCATTTACTAATTCATAATAAATACTTAAAATCATTTTATTGTTTTTTTTATATTCTTATTCTTATATATATATATATATATATATATATATATATATATATATATATATATATATATATATATATATATATATATATATATATATATATATATATATATAAATTACACAATAATTTAATAAAAAAAATTAACAAAGCAACAAAATTATGTAAACAATTGGAATTATAAAATATGGGATAAATAACTTAACAAAATATGATTAAATCGATATAAAATAATTAAATTAGGATTCAAAACACGTCTAGAAGGCGCGAGTGCTCCCGACAAAAAGGCTCAATCGACACGCGCGCGCTCTTTATATTGGGTCTGTCGACAAAATGGCCGCCTGTCAAATGAAGTTTTATTTTTCTGCTAATTCGGCCTCTCCTGACGGGCAAACGTCCTCGTTTGCTTGAACTTCATTAGAGGGCCCGCCAATATCCCTTCATCGTCTTGAGCTGCAAGACACAAGTAAAATATATCAAATATGTCTGGTGATGATTGATCAATCACACGCCTTTCTTACAGTGAAAAACAATCGTTCTTGTAATACAATGACAAGCGTGCACTCCCATCATTGCATACAAATACTTTCGGTAATTCTGTAACATACATCTCGCTTTTGTAATAAGAATTTTCATACATCGCGCTGAGTGGCAGGGTTCCGGATTCCCCAGAAACTCTCATACTTTGTAACCGTGCGATAAGAGTCACACGCTGACCGAAAACAGTGGAGTATCTCCCACTTACCTCGGTCACCAGCGTAAAACACTGAACTGAGCAGAGCCCATTGCAAACCAGTGGAGGTCATCTCGACACTGAACCAGGGGAGGTAAGCCTCACCACTGAACCGGCACAAAGTCCGAACCAGCAGAGCCGAAACTCAATACTGAACCAGGGGAGGTAATCCTCACCACTGAACCGGCACAACGTCCGAACCAGCGGAGCCGAAGCTCAACACTGAACCAGGGGAGATAATCCTCACCACTGAACCGGCACAACGTCCGAACCAGCGGAGCCGAAGCTCAACACTGAACCAGGGGAGGTAATCCTCACCACTGAACCGGCACAAAGTCCGAACCAGCGGAGCCCGAAGCTCAACACTGAACCAGGGGAGGTAATCCTCACCACTGAACCGGCACAAAGTCCGAACCAGCGGAGCCGAAGCTCAACACTGAACCAGCTGCATCTTCCACAAACAATCTGACCATTTAGTGTCCTTATTACTAGCTTCGATACGCAACATATTAAGGATCCTTTTTTTTTTTTTGTCCCGTGGAGGAAATCTTTTAAAGACTAGCCCCCCACCTGCCTTTGGGTAGATAGGCGGGGGAGTGTCGGAGTCTCTGCTGCGGTCTTCGCCCCACTTTGTGTGACGCGGGGACCGCAGCAGCATACCGACTAAAACCTCCACGTGTTCCGCCTGCCGCTTTTAGGAAGGCTCCAGGTACGGGGACTTCATCCGCAGCCTCTCCAGCGGTTGTCCTTAGTATGGACCCACTAAGTTGCGATCGCGACGCCGCAGAAATTCTCTCTAATGTCGGGGACGTGCGTCCGGGAAAATAGGCACACCCCTTCACCTCGAGGGTGCAAGTGTAGAGCAGGCGACGGCCCCCAATGCCGTCACCCGCGCACCCTCTTTACGGTGGCATGAGGTCGGCATGTCGTCGCCTCCTGCGCCCGCGTCTCCGTCGGCGGTTTGAGTCAGCCAGTGGATCGTCCTCCCTGGCTCGCTCCGCCTCCTCCTTGCGTGTCATGACCACCTCAGCAAAGGTGGCCACCGCGTCCCATGATCTCTCGCTGCCGACCATAGAGCGAACAATCGCCGGCAGCGAGAGATCCGTTCCCACAATCGCAATTAGCGAGCTACGCTGTTCCGCCCAAGCAGGGCAAACCTCGAGCGTGTGCTGCGCAGTATCCTCGGCGCAACCACACTCGTGGCACCTCTGGTCGGCCTCTCTCCCGGCCACACGGTGCAGGTATCTTCCGAAGCAACCGTGCCCTGTTAGAATCTGCACAAGCCGGAAGGTAAGCGTGCCCGCCTTTCGGTACACCCACTCCTTCAGCACTGGATGCATCGCCCGTATGGTCCAGTGGCCTGCACTCGGCTCCTCGAGCCGGCTCCGCCATTCGCGGAAGGCACGCCTCTGCGCCCGCCGCCGCCACCTCGTCACCTCATCGGGTGGGACTCCTCCCAACGCTTCTATTTCGGCCTTTTGGCGAAACACTGAGGCCAACACGACCGCCTCCAGATCCCAGGGTGGGGTCCCCGCCAACGCGCATGCGGCCTCGCATGACACGGTGCGGTAGCCGCGTATGACCCTGATCGCCATGACCCTCTGCGGCCTTCGCAGGAGGGTCCGGGTCCGGGCGTTAAGGGCGCTCGCCCACACCGGTGCGCCGTACAGGGTCATCGACCGCACTACCCCAGAGTACAATAAGCGGCAGCTCGCACTTGCACCCCCAACGTTGGGCAGGAGCCAACTCAGAGCCCCGGCCACCGCCACCAATTTTGGAGCTAGTTGACCTCCAGCGGCTGTCGAGGACTAGGCTTGGGCCTAGTCCTAGTACTTCATGTGGGCCCTAATCTCGACAACCGCACCACCGACCTGGATCCGCGCTCCCGAGGGCGGGCGTCGTCGAGACCCATGAAAACAAATGGCCTCGGATTTTTCTAGGGCCACCCTCAGACCGAGCCGCCGGACCCTTCCAATCACTTCAGAGCACCCTTCCGTCACCAGCCTAACCGCCTCCCCAAATTCGCCTGCTTGAGCGCACACCAACGTGTCGTCTGCATAGCATACGACATGGAGTCCGCGGTTTAGAGAGCCGCGAAGCACCCAGTCGTAACCGATGTTCCATAGGAGGGGCCCCAGCACCGATCCCTGAGGAACACCGCAGCTTACTCCTCGACGCAATAGGCGCCCGTCGCTGGCTACGCAGACAACACTTCTCTCACGAAAGTAGTCACCAACGACACGCCGCAGGTAGGGAGGCACTTGATGGTAGTGCAGTGCCTCCCGGACGCAAGAGAAAGGCAGGGTGTTAAACGCATTGGCGATATCAATAGATACCGCCAACATGACCCCACCGTTCGCTATTGCTTCCTCCGAGAGAGCCTTGACGCGCAGTACCGCGTCCACGGTCGACCGGCCTTCCCGGAAACCGAACTGTGCGTCGTCCAGATTTGGACCAACCCTGCGCAGATGTCGAATAATTCGGGCAGCAAGCACCCGCTCGAAGAGCTTGCCCGCCTCATCCAGCAGCACGATTGGCCTGTAGGCCGACGGTGAGTCCTGCGAGCGCCCCTCTTTCTGCAGCAGGACTAGCCTCCCGTGCTTCCATGCGGACGGGAAGCATCCAGTCAACAGGCATTTCTCGAGCAGGGCCCGAAATCGGTTCCCCAGGTCGTCTAGGGCTAGAACCCAGACCCGACCCGGAATCCCGTCTGGCCCCGGGGCTTTGTTCTTAACTCGAAGCCTTTGAACCGCCTCGCCGAGCTCGTCAGATGTCAGCGCTGGGATTTGTTCGGCGACATCGTCCTCGTTCTGCCCTAGCTGAGCCATCGCGGGAGGCTCGTGGTCCTCTTCCTCCGGGAACAGCGCCGCCATCACTCTCTCCAACACTTCAGGCTGGAGAGTCTCGGTGAGTGGAGGCGCTCGGCCGCGCAGTATCTTCCGCGCAAACCGGTACGGACGCCCCCACGGATCCCGATCGAGACCCTCCAACATCTCTTGCCGGGCTCCATCTTTTGCTCGCGCGATTGCCAAGCTCAAAGCCTCCTTGGCCCCCCTATAGGCTTGGTACAGCTGGGCCTCAGCTGCCTCGCTCCGGGGACGGCGCCTGAATCGCCTAGTGTAGGCCCGTCGAGCAGTCACGTACTCCCTGCGGAGTTCCGCGATCTCCACTGACCACCAATAGACTGCTTTTCTGGGGTGTCTGCGACGAGCTCGCGGCATTGCCGCGTCACAGATGGCGGTCATTGCACCGCAGAACCAGACTGCCTCTTCTTCCACTACCGCCTCTTCATTCCCTTCCGGTCCTGAAACCCACGCCTGAACAATCAACGCCTCCTTAAGGGCGTCCAGATCGAGGCGCGATAGTGCCCACCTGGGAAACGGTGACGGACCACGATGGACTCTTTGGCGCGTTTCGTCAGCTATCCAGTTGGGGGAGACATCGAACCGGATGTATCTATGGTCCGACAATGTCTCAACCCCCACAAGGACCTGCCAATCCCGGATCTGCGGCGTGATAGCCGGGGAAGCGAGCGTGACATCCACTACGGACCCTCCTCGCTGCCGCACAAAGGTAAAGGTAGATCCCCGGTTCTGAATCACGAGACCGACCTGTACCAGCCACTCCTCCAAGGTTTCCCCACGGGCGTCCGTCGCAACACCTCCCCACGCCGTGGACTTAGCGTTCAAGTCGCCCAGAACGAATACCGGCCGCGGCGATGCTCTCCTTACTGCAGCCCCAACCTCGTCCAGGTAGGCCTCAAAATCCGCGAGGATCCGATTCGGGGAGAAGTACACTCCTATGAGAGTCGCCCCTCCCCATCTCACCGCAACAAAACTCCGGCCCCGCTCCACGGTGTTCAGGGCGGTAGCACCCACAATCGCCACAGAACCCAGATGGTCACCCGCCCAGTCAGTCCGGTTAGGGACGAAATAGACATATTAAGGATCCTAAGACAACAACGTTCAACTTGGCCGTTTTCGTTGTGCATTTTGGGAGTTATATAGTGAATGATACACCCAAGACTATATATCCAATCTTTAAAACTGTGGCTTTAAAACATTCTGCCGCGATCACAAACTATCATTTCAGGAATTCCGAATAATGACAACGCTTGAGAAAAAAAGACGTTTTAGTTCGTCTGCGTTGCTCGTAAGACAATATTTGGTAAAAACGTCTTCAATAATAAGGATATGTTTATATCCATTTGATTCGGGTAAGGGTCCTGCCGCGTGGTTCCCGGCTTAGAATAGGACCAACCCATCTCATCCCATCGGGTGTCGTACAAGGCGACTAAGGGAAAACTAGGGAATGGGCAACAGCGTTCCCTTAACACTTCTACCATCAAAAACTGCGCTCGCCAACCCGCCTGCCAAGCGTGGCGAGTATGGCAAACCCCCCCCCCAATTTATTAAAATGGAAGAAAAAGATAAAACCAGGCCCCTAGTCCCCGGCGGTCCTGTTCGTCCTGGCCACGGTAGCAGCTATGGTAACGACAGGACAAGGGGTGCTAAGAATCTCCGGCAGAGATTCGGCTACCACCAACTACGAAAATTGGCCCTGGTGACATACAACGCACGCACGTTAAGGACAGATGAGAAGCTTGTTGAGCTGGAAGAAGAGATAAACAAGTTGCGGTGGAATATTGTTGGTTTATCGGAGGTCCGAAGAAAGGGCGAGGACACGATAACCTTAAAATCCGGCAACTTGTTTTACTACCGGGAGGGCGAACAGCAGTCCCAAGGTGGTGTCGGATTTATCGTCCACAAGTCACTCATAGACAACGTTGTGTCCATCACTAGTGTGTCGAGCAGGGTAGCGTACCTGATACTCAGAATATCCAAAAGATATTCGCTGAAGGTCATACAGGTCTACGCACCGACCTCGGCATACTCAGATGATGACGTCGAAGTAATGTATGAGGACATTAGTAGAGCCATACATACTTCCAAAGCACACTTGATAGTGGTTATGGGTGACTTTAATGCGCGGCTGGGCAAACGGGGCGATGATGAATTGAGAGTGGGGCAATTTGGATATGGGCAGCGCAACCCCAGGGGTCAGAGGCTGGCCGAATATCTGGAGAAGGAGGGACTCTTTATGATGAACTCTTTCTTCCGGAAGCCGCCTCATAGGAAATGGACCTGGATGAGCCCTGATGGTTCCACAAAAAATGAGATAGACTTCATCATGAGCACCAAGCGACAAATATTTAATGATGTCTCCGTGATTCACAGGGTAAAAACCGGCAGTGATCACCGAATGGTCAGAGGCACATTAAATATTAATGTCAAAATGGAAAGATCGCGTCTGATGAAGTCTACGCTCCGACCTTGTAATGCACATATCCAAAACCCCGAGAACTTTCAACTCGAATTGGCAAACCGCTTCGAATTGCTAGACAGCAGCGCATCAGTGGACGAAATCAACAACAAGCTGGTAGAGACTGTCCATACGGTCGGGTCCAAGTATTTTAAGCCCCACCGTAAAAATAGACCTCAAAAACTATCCAACTACACCCGAAACCTCATGGCTGAGCGACGTTCCATGACGCTCCAAACCTCCGATGATGCTAAGTCCTATAGGCAGCTCAATGGACAGATACTGAAGTCCTTGCGACACGATTTACGGTCCTTCAATACAAGGCGTATTGAGGAGACCATAGCACAGAACAAGGGCTCCAAAGTATTCGCATGAGACGCGTCTATTGGGCAAAGCCAGTTAACGAAGCTGAAGACGGAGGACGGAAACGTAACGTCGAATAGGTCAGAGGTGCTCAGGGAGATAGAGAGGTTCTATGGGCAGTTGTATACCTCAGTAGCTGAACCTGTTGTTGACTTGGTAAAAGACCCAAGAGCCAAGCTAACCCGACACTACACTGAAGATATCCCGGACATCAGCCTGTACGAGATTAGGATGGCTCTCAAACAACTTAAAAACAACAAAGCGCCGGGTGAAGACGGAATTACCGCAGAGCTTCTGAAAGCGGGCGGATCGCCGGTACTTAAAGTCCTTCAGAGGCTGTTTAATTCCGTCTTGCTCGAAGGAAAAACGCCGGAAGCGTGGAACAGGGGTGTGGTGGTACTCTTTTTCAAGAAAGGTGATAACACTTTACTGAAGAATTATAGGCCCATCACACTGCTGAGCCATGTTTATAAGTTGTTTTCGAGAGTCATCACGAATCGTCTCGAACGCAGGCTTGATGACTTCCAGCCTCCCGAACAAGCCGGTTTCCGGAAAGGCTTCAGTACCATAGACCACATACATACGCTGCGGCAGATTATACAGAAGACCGAGGAGTATAATCGGCCACTATGCTTGGCGTTTGTGGACTATGAGAAAGCCTTCGATTCGATCGAGACTTGGGCGGTTCTTAGATCTCTCCAGCGATGCCGCATTGACTATCGGTACATTGAAGTGTTGAAGTGCTTGTATAATAACGCCACCATGTCAGTCCGAGTACAGGGGCAGTGCACGAAGGCGATCCCCATAAAAAGAGGAGTAAGGCAGGGAGACGTCATTTCTCCGAAACTGTTTACGGCCACCTTAGAGGACGCCTTCAAGCTCTTGGAATGGCAAGGACTTGGCATCAACATCAATGGCGAATACATCACTCACCTTCGATTTGCCGACGACATTGTGGTCGTGGCGGAGTCGCTGGAAGATCTAGGACGAATGCTCGGTGACCTCAACAGAGTATCTCAACAAGTGGGTCTTAAAATGAACATGGACAAAACGAAAATAATGTCTAACGTCCATGTCGTACCCACCGCACTCACCGTTGGGAACTCTACTCTTGAAGTTGTCGACGAATACATTTACCTGGGACAGGTAGTCCGGTTAGGTAGGTCCAACTTTGAGAGAGAGGTCAATCGACGAATCCAACTCGGCTGGGCAGCGTTCGGGAAACTGCGCAACATCTTCTCATCCAAAATACCTCAGTGCCTTAAGACTAAAGTTTTTAGTCAATGTGTGTTACCAGTGATGATATATGGATCAGAGACGTGGTCTCTTACAATAGGTCTCATAAAAAAGCTCAGAGTTGCTCAGCGAGCTATGGAGAGAGCTATGCTCGGCGTTTCTCTACGTGATCGAATCAGGAATGAAGAGATTCGTAGAAGAACCAAGGTCACCGACATAGCCGTTAAGATTAGCAAGCTGAAGTGGCAATGGGCGGGCCACATAGCGCGTAGATCGGACGGGCGTTGGGGCAGAAAGATTCTAGAGTGGAGACCACGTATTGGCAAGCGCAGCGTGGGACGACCGCCTGCCAGATGGACCGACGATCTTGTGAAAATCGCAGGAAGTCGTTGGATGCAGGTGGCATCGGACCGGTTACGCTGGAAAGCGATTGGGGAGGCCTATGTTCAGCAGTGGACAAGTATAGGCTGAGATGATGAAGGGTCCAAGTGCGTCTGTATTTAAGGTGTTAAAAAGGGTGTCTGGTTTTACACACGACGTAATTGGTTGTCGTGGTACTCTAGGTACCCGCTTCGAGAAGATGCACGTTATACAATGAGAAATATACTTTTTGACGAAGCCGAATAAGCCAGGAGACAAATAATGTTTTAGAATTAGGTCTATCGTCTTTTTGCCGTTAATGTGTTCATGTTGATCATGAAAAAAATCGAAGTAAGCTACAACCCGACGTTTTTTTTTTCTTTATGCTCTTGAAGGAGCACGGCACCATAACCTACTGAACTCGCATCGGTGTGAAATTCTGTAGGTAATTCTGGGTCGAGTATTGCCAGCACAGGCTCACTAGGTATTAGGTATTTACGAGCTTGTTTCTGCTCTGCACCCCAATTAAATGGCACCTCTTTACGGGTTAGTTTTGCAATACACGCAGTTTTGTTAGCATAATGAGGTATATACCTCCTAAAGTATCCCGCTAATCCTAACAATTGGCGTACCTGTCTTACATTACCAGGTATAGGGGAATTAACTGAGGCCTGCACCTTATGTATGCTCGGCTTAACCTGACCGTAACTAATACGTCGACCTAGGTACTTTACCTTTGAGGCGACAAAGATACTTTTCTTAATAATAATCGAAAACCCGGCAGTTACTAAAGCTTGCATAACCTGCCGTAAATTGTCAAGGGCTTCATCAAAGGTGGAAGCTAGGGTAATGACGTCATCAACGTAAACTAGGGTTTTACCAGATTCTATAAGGAATTTCAAGGTTTTGGATATTAGACGTTGATATACGATTGGCGCATTGGCTAAACCATAGGGCATCTTTAAATCTTCGAAGTGCCCTTCAGGTGTAACGAATGCAGTCTTCGCAACTGAAATTTCTTCCAATTTAATTTGGCGGAAACCAGTTGCCATATCTAAGCAGGAGAAGAATTTGCTTTTGCCAAGCCTGTATATATGGTCGTCAATGAGTGGCATGGGAAACCGTTCCTTTAAAGTGATCGAATTTAATGCGCGATAGTCGACACACATGCGGTCAGTACCATCCTTTTTCTTGACAAGGATTATAGGGCTAGCATAATCTGACTGTGATTCGCGAATTATTTTATTATCCAGTAAATCTTGAATGATTGCTCTTACACGTATCTTTCAGTCGTGTGACAACTTATAGGGTCTGTAATTCACCGGGTTATCACTTGTGACTCGAATGCACATGGTTCCTGTATTTACAGTAGAAAGTGCAGTGCCCGTTATAAGATGACTCGAAAAATTATTTATTATCGCCATCAATCGATCTCGATCGGTCCCCACTAAAGGCGTATTAATATCGGAAAGTTCATTAAAGTACACATGGAACACCCGGCTCGAATTATCAATGCGCGTTATACGTTGTTCGGTAGCCGTGCGTATGTATGCCAAACCATCGCGATTCAGCACATCGGTGCCTATGATTACTGGTACATTAATGCTATTTGAGGGTACGACTAACAAATCGACCTCTACAGACACGTCTCTAAACTCAACTATCATGGTGACATAACAACGCGATACTACGTTTTGACTGCCTATTCCTTTAAGTAATTGAAAACTTGGTATACGTTTGCATCTAAAGCGCTTCAGCACATTTTCAGTAATTAACGAAACCCGTGATCCGCTATCGATAAGTATATCCACCGGTATCTTTTGTATGATGCCGGTAGTTACATCATTATCGTTAATCCTACCCTGCAGCCCAAAGCAAAAGTTAACACTATTTTTGGTATTTTGTGAATCTAAACGTTGTTTTGTAAAGCAATCCAGAATCGAGTGACCAGGTTTCTTGCAGAATTGACACGAGCTGACAGCTCTATTTGAAGGTACAACATCTGTAAGGGCAGTACCGTTATTGGAGCTGGATGGCTCCGGTTCAGTCCTCAATCGCTTGAAGCAAAACTTCTTGGCGTGACCGGCTCCACCACACCTAAAACATCTTAGGTTTGAACGTGTGTCGGAACCGTGCGGACGCTTATTGGGTTTCAGCTCCAAACGACGATTTCCGTTTCCGGGACGCGAGCTTTTACATGACGTTTTACTTTTATCTGCTACTTTAGGTTTTGTGTAGATGGAAAGAAATTCAACCAAGTCTTTAGGAGACAGTTTCGCATTGGTTGACGCGGCCCGAATCTGCGCGTCAGTTATTCCACGTATGACAATCGCTACCACTAGTTCGTCACTAAGACCTTTTACGATCTTAAGACGCAACAGAGATCGCCTAGCATAATCAGCATACGTGGCATATCCATCAGAGTCGGTACTCATGACTTCAAATAGAATGCTTGCAATGTCTACCCTCCGCGAGCACAACGGCCTGAACTCAACTTTAAAATTACTCCAACTGCGGTCATTGGTCACCCAATCGTTTAACCAATGACGAGCCTCTCCTCTCAAACAGTGAGCAATGCGTGACAAACATTCATTGTCATCCCAGCCGTTGAGCTCACGTGCCTTGTCCACCTCCTCGCACCAAGAATCGATATCGGTTACACTGGGGTCGAAAATAGAGATATAAAAATGGTTTGATCTGACCTTGGATAGTGATGCTAATGCTCCGATGATACGCTCGGTTACGTCCAGGCCAGTGTCGTCCGTGCGCATGCTGGTGCGAGAAGATGGTGGCGGCGGTACCTCATAGTGTTCCTCCACCACCGCCGCATTCGCCACAATGGAATTAGTGGAAACAGGTAGCAGGGAAGGCACTTGCGGCGGCGGAGTAGGCGTACTCGTACTGGCTTGCCCTTCCAGAGCATTCAACCGCTCTAAAATGGCACCCAGAGTTTCCCTAATATCCGGGCTTGCCTCGCGCCTTCTTCTAGTCGTTCGGCGTTGGGAGGTAGACGAATTATTTTGCATTACGATTTAATAATTGAAATGAGTAGGATGGTATAAAAGCGGAGATTGGCTTTATGGAACGCGAGCCAATCCCACTTCTGAATTTATAAATTACACAATAATTTAATAAAAAAAATTAACAAAGCAACAAAATTATGTAAACAATTGGAATTATAAAATATGCGATAAATAACTTAACAAAATATGATTAAATCGATATAAAATAATTAAATTAGGATTCAAAACACGTCTAGAAGGCGCGAATGCTCCCGACAAAAAGGCTCAATCGACACGCGCGCGCTCTTTATATTGGGTCTGTCGACAAAATGGCCGCCTGTCAAATGAAGTTTTATTTTTCTGCTAATTATATATATATATATATAATTAGCAGGTTTTCGGTTTCTCTCACCCAAAGGTTGCCTGGAAGAGATTGCTACCACAGCAATAAGGTCGCCGTTTGTAGTTTGTACAACTAATACTTGCGTAGATTTAAGTAATAGTTATGTTTTTTTGTGCAATAAAGAATATATAATAATAATATATCATTATAGACACAGTTTTTTGACATGGCTATTAGTTGAGTACTTAGGTAGGCCCCTAAGTAGTTTCAGCCCAGAGCCCCACAAATTCACGATCCGCCCCTGGTCTCCTGGGTTGACTATAATAAAAGCTGGCAAAGAAAGATAAAGTCCATACGCCAAATAGTGACCAGACAGAGGAAAGAATGAGTGCAAGCGCATTAAGCTATGCCACTGAGACATCTACCTTGGACATAGCCGCCGTGCTAAGTGCATTTAAAAAGGATTTGCGGAATAAACTTCAGGTTATGCTAAGAGAAGAATTGCAGTGCGAGTTCCAAAAGTTGCGCGATGATATGGCCCAGCTTCAGATTGACAGAGACCAACTAAGGGCAGAGGTAAGGGCATGTAATGAGAGATTGAATGTCCTGGATGCAAGAATGGGTGCTTTAGAGCAAAAAAATAGGGCGCAGACAGGAACAGAGGACGCGGTGGTTCAACTTAGGCAGGAATTAAATGACCGAGACCAGCAGCTACTGGAAAATGACATCGAAATTGTAATTTTTCCCGAAGTAAGTGGGGAAGATCTAAGTCACACGGTGAAACTGATAGCAACCAAATTAGGCGTCAATATTGATGACCGAGATATTGTAAGCGCTGATCGCATCGGTGGTAGGCATATGAACGCTACAAGCCCTGCGGGCCCAGTGGAGACGCGGCCGCGACTAGTTGTTGTGCGTTTATCGCGCCGCGATTTGCGCAATGAGTTCATACGAAGCGCGCGCGTGCGACGAGGAGCGAACACTGCGGACCTAGGCGTACCGGGTCCGCCGAATAGGTTTTATATCAACTAACGTCTCACAAAAACAAATCGGCAGCTGTTTCGGCGAGCACGGGATTTTGGGCAGCGGCTTGGATGGCAATTCGTGTGGACGAGACATGGCCGTATACTATCTCGGTGCAAAGCTGGTGATCGGGCCAACCTCATCCGTACTGACGGCGATCTACTGCGTGTTTTTGGTCCTGATTTCAACAAAAACACCCAGGATTAATTATAGCTCGGCCTATGCGATTAATTTGTCTTTTTCTTTTATATTTATAATATTAGGTAACTTAATAATAGTTTTAATAATTATTTTGGCACATTTATATTTATTGGGATGGACTATGGGTTTTTTGGATGCTATAGTATATAGTTACGCCACTTTGAATGAAGCAGCTGTGATCCTCTATTATTTACTTAATTATAATAGTAATAAATTGTTTTCATATTTTGTATAGTGCACAAATGCCTAGCTTATTATTCCACCGGGTCATATTTTAATATCCAACAACTTCGATGCCGGTCAGTGAGTATGGTTAAATTTAATAAATGCGCAAATGCTGGGTGATAAACAATTAAAATTTGGTTTTTGGAAGAACCAGCAGGTTCTTTATCAACGAATCATGACGAATTTATTGTGGCCATGATTCATCATTCTGTTGATATTATGGCCATTAACGAGACATGGTTACGCAAAGGTGAGGAAAGCCGGGCGCCAGCGGTACCAGGTTACCAGCTACGTCACATTCCACGCCCCATAGCTGTTCGAGAAGGACTGGGTGGAGGTGTAGCTTTCTATATTAAATTAGGTCTAAGTGCTCGTGTAAGGATTCATCCTCATCATCCTACGGTTGAACAGATGTGGGTGAGCTTAAACACTAAAACCAAGAAAATTATGATTGGAACAGCTTACCGCCCCCCCTGGTTAGATTTAAATATTTTTTTGGATGCAATAACTGACAGTATTTGCGCACTAGCACCATACGATAATCTTATACTTTTAGGTGATTTTAACATCAACTTGCTCGATAGTAATGACTTCAAGGCGAGACGTCTTAAGGTTTTTTTTAAGCCTGTTAAAAGAACAATCTCATATCGTCCGATTATAGATATACAGCTAAAATAGACCTATTTTGAAGGACTTGCAATCTGTTCCATGGAGTATGATATGCTACCTGGATAATGTTAATGATATGGTACATTTATTGAATTCTTACATAATTCAGCTTTTTGATGCCCATGCACCAATTAAGACCACGGTGTTCCGTAATCTGCCTACGCGTTAGATAACGGACAATATAAAGTTAATGTTTAGACTGAGGCATCAGGCTCACTGTCGATACCATAAAACTAAGCTGGAGGCACATAAGCAATATTATTTAGTCTTAAAGCATCAGGCAACGACTGCTTTATTCAATGAAAAAAAAGCATTTTTCACTAAAAACATAAATGAAAATGTCAACGATCCTAAATTATTATGGTCCAATTTTAAGAAATATGTACTTCCGGCTGACAAGGACAATATATTCCTGGGACAGTTAGCTGATCCAGATGGAATAAACAATGCTTTCCTTGATATCCCCGGAGACCCAAGCGTAAACATTTCACACCTGACTTACTTTGAATTTAAACGCTACGGACCAGCGAGTTTTTAACTAAAGCCAGTGGATGAGACAACCATATTTAACATAATAACCATAATTAATTATCACTTCGCACGTCGTTCCGCGGTGTTAACGTTGGCAGGTATTCCCTCATCCAGCGAGCCCAGAATAGGTCGGCCAGCGCCTGGGCCGCTCTCCATGTCTTCCTATCGCCAGGTTCGTTTGGTCCTACTAGGGGCAGTCCCTCCGCGGTCCCTAATAGGAAGTGATTGGGGGTGAGCGCCTCCGGATCATCGGGGTTCACCGGTACGTGAGTCAGCGGGCGCGAGTTCACCGTGTACTCCACTTCCGCGACCATGGTCTGTAGGACCTCCTCCCTGGGTGCACGGTCGTTGAGCACCATCGTCAGTGCCGTCTTTACGCTCCTTATCATCCTCTCCCACGCCCCTCCTTGATTGGGCGCTCCCGGCTCGATAAATCGCCAGCCAATTCGCTTCGTTTGTCCAAATGTTGATACCGTGGGCATCCATTCCCGGTACGCGGCGTCTAATTAGGCGTCTGCTCCGCAAAAGTTAGTGCCGTTGTCCGACCAGAAAGTGCTCGGCCATCCTCTTCGCGCTGCCATCCTTCACATGGCCATGATGGCGGAGTCCGTACTGAGCGATGGAATGAGTTCTATGTGTATTGCGCGCGTTACCATGCTGGTGAATAGATTTCCCCCATCTCTTTTCTCGTCTTCTCCCGACAGTCACCCACATCGGGCCGAAGCAGTCTAGACCACACTTCGAGAAGGGTCTGGCTCTCGCGTGTAATCGTGCGCTGGGTAAGTCTCCTTTGACCGGTATCACGGGGGCGATTTTCCTGATTCTGCACTTTACGCACTGTCGGAGGGTCGATCGAACCGTCGGACGCAGTCGTAGTATCCAATATCTTTCGCGCAGAATGTACACTATGTACTCCCGCCCAGCGTGATGCGCCTTCTCGTGCTCTCGTCGCACGATCAGTTTCACCAGCGGGTGTGTTCCATCCAGGATCGGTGGGCTTTTATACGTCTCCGGCACTGTGGCGGCGTTTATGCGGCCTTGCAGACGTAATATTCCATCGTCTCCGATCGTGGGGTCCAACTTGAACAGCCGACTCTGTCGGTCGACATTCTCTCCTTTTTGTATCCGGGCTATTTCCGCCGGAAAGCTCTGTCGTTGCGCTTCCCGGATAAGCGCGCGTTCGGCACGTTCCACTAGCTCGGTTCCCATCGTTACGTCGCGTCGTCTACATTTCTCCGCGAACAACATCACGTAAGGCAGCGCGCGGACCGCTCGCTCATATTTCGAAAAGCGACTGAGGTCCACTGAGGGCGCGGGCTAATCGGCGTGTGTTATCGCGCATGCCGTTTTCTCGGGCGCATCCTTTATGACCTTCTGCGGCCACTACTTTCGCTCGTACCGGAGGAATGCGGGTCCCGTGAACCATCTGTCTTGGCTCCTAAGGTCTGTGTGTCCAGCGCGGGTGGCATCGTCCGCGACGTTGTGTCGAGTAGGTATCCATCGCCACTGTTCGACTCGTGTTAACTCGGCGATCTCACTCAGACGGTGCGCCACGAACGGTGGATAACGAACCGTCTCGTTTCTAATCCACCACAGCACCGTTTTTGAATCGCTCCAAAATACGACATCGTGCGCCTCATACGAATGTCCCGCAACAATGTCGGCGGCGAGTCGGGCGCCTATCAGACTGGCTTGTAGCTCTAATCACGGAATCGTTTGCGTCTTCAGCGGGGCCACCTTGGCCTTCCCCGCGACCAGCATCACACTTATTGTTTCGTCGGCATGCTCATTTCTCCAATAGGCGGCGGCGGCGTACGCTTGTTCGCTCGCATCACAGAATACATGTAACTGACAATTTATACCTCGTTGCTATCGTCGTAACGTCTCGGTAGCCGGAGCGCGGCTATCCCTTGCAGACTCTGTTGCCATTCTCTAAAGGCGGTCGCCTCCTCCTCTGGCAGCGGGTCGTCCCAGCCGGTCTTTCTACGCCAGAGTTGTTGTAATATTATCTTTGCTGTTACGGTGTTCGGGCTTAACAGTCCCAGGGGGCAAATAACGACATCACGGCACCCAACGCCTCTCTCTTAGTCGGCGATCGCTCTCCGTCGCGTACGTCTGCCGGCACGCGGCTCATCGCAGTGTTGAATGCCAACTCGTCCGTGCCGTCGATCCACAGCACGCCTAGGGTCTTTTCATACGGACGAGCGTTCCCTCCTAGTTCTTTAGGCCTCTTTGCCCGGTCTTCGTCCGGTACACGTTCCAGCAAACGTGGGCAGTTCGAGTCCCACGGCCCGGTTCGCCGGTCACCGCGCCAGAGGAAATGTTGCGCCGCCGTATCTTCCTGCCGTATCCGTATCTGCAGGAACATCTCTCTGATATCGGTGGTTACCGCGACTGCAGCAGGTCCGGTCCTTCTAGTAGTGCATCGTTCAGGCACACGCCGTTCGCTCGAGCCGCTGCGTCAAACACCATCCTTTCTTTCCCCGGCTTGTTCGGATTTGTCACGGCAAAATGGGGTAAATACCACAACCGGTTGTCATTATCGTGGTTCTCCCGGCACTCTATTGCGTATCCTTTCTTCAATAGTCCTTCCACCTGTACCGTATACGAGTCACGAAATTCGGGCGACTTATCCATCTTTCTTTGAATTCCCGCCAGCCGGCGCATCGCCGAGTCGTAGCTGGGCGGCAGGCTGACATCGTCGTGTACCCACGGCAGTCCGACCTCATACTTGTTCTCCGAGGTGTATCTGAGCGTCTGTCGGAATATCTGCAGGGCACGTTCTTCGCTCGCGACCGGTTTCCGCTTGGCCGCGATTCCTAGTGAGTCGATCCTGAAGTGTACCTCCACCAGCTCGGCCAACCTGTCACAGGCGACGTCTTGCTGTGTACTCTCTCGTCGTCTCACCTCCTGAGTTGTGCGCACGCATAGTACCGTGTCGTCCTCCGACGTTACTATGCTACGGGGAGCGGAGCCGTGCACGACCCAACCCAGGCGCGTGAGCGACGCGGCCGGTTCGGTCCTCTTACCAGTGAGCAGCCGGCGGGTGACTATTAAGGGCCAGTTGTCGGCGCCGATGAGTATCCGCGGTTGCGCGTCCTTGTAGCACAGCTCTTCTCCTTTCAACGTACGCAGGTGCTTCCCTTCAACCTGATGCCTTGCAATCGTTTGCTTCCCTAGCCTCAGATTCTCGACAGTACGCGCCCTTATCGTGTGGCACTCCGGTTGGCTTCGGCCTCTTATAGTAAGATTCACCACTTGATTGTGCGGTTCCCGTTGACTCGACGTTATTCCGTGCAGGTTCAGTTCCCTGGTGGGTCCGTTCGCGCCCACCAGCCTGGCCACTTTCTCGTCAACCAACGTTATCGTAGAACCTTCGTCCAACAACGCGTATGTCTCCAATTGATTTCCGTTCGATCCTTCCACTATGACCGGACATACTTTCAATAACACCTGATCGTTTGCGCTCGCCGCGACCGCGTTTACATTTTCTTCCTCCACGGGCGGGGCGACTATCGTTTTCTCTCTCTGCGAGTGTAGGAGGGCGTGATGGCTCGACTGGTAGTCCTCTGTCTCGCACCTCTTCGCCTTACATCTCGCTCTACGGTGCTTGCTGTTGAGACAGAGAAAGCATATCCCCGTCTCTCTCGCCCATTCCCATCGTTCGTTCACGGGCATGTTCTTCAGCTTTCCGCACTCGTATGTGTTATGCCGGGCTCCACAACAGTAGCACTCGACGCTTTTCTTCGCGTCGTCCGCGATCGGCGGACTTTCCGTAGCTACGTACACCGGCATCGCCTTTGGTTTATTCTCCGCGGGTCTGCTCGGTACGGGCAGTTTCGCGCGAGCCGCGTTTCGCACGGGCGGCCCCGCTTGTTGTGTAGATACCGACGCCGGCGCGGTCGAGTATGAATAATTCACCGCGCGGTCGTCCTCTCGCATGAGGAAGCGGGACAGCTTCACTATCTCGGGCTCGTCCCGGCTCCCGTATTCCTCTGCGTAGTCACACCAACGCGCTCGCGAATGCGGGCTCAGTTTCTCCGTTACGTATCGCGCCAACATCGGGTTCTGTAGATATCCCCTCTCATCGATACATGAGATTACCGTGACTATGTTCTGTAGTCGGATCGCGAACGCATTTAACTCTCCCGCTGACGGGCCCGGCCGAGGTAATCTCTTACTATCCTCCATCGCTCGGTCTATGATGACCTCGGGCCGGCCGTAGCATTGCTCCAGGGTTCTCATGATAGTCGACGGCTCCGCTGCTGTGTACAGAAGCGCGGACACGGACTCTCTCGCCTCTCCGCGCAGGCTCGACCTTAGCCTCGCAAGATTCTCCGCCGGCGAGAATCCGTATAACGTCGTGGACTCGCGCATCGCCGCCTTGAACGGTAGCCACTCTCCGGGAGCGCCGCTGAACACCGGTAGTTCCATCGTCTGTCGCGGCGGCGCTTGGCTGCGCATCATTCTCTCCAAGGCGTTCGCAAGTCTATCCCTCGGTCCTTTGATCTCGCCGGTGTCAGTGATCGTGGGCGATCTCCCTGGGCGGTGGCCGCACGCCGCGGGGTCTGCTCAACGATCGTGGCGCGTCTCTTCGGAGACTTCCTTCGCGCGACGTCATTTTCGTTCTTCTCCTTCCCCCGTACAGAGGTATCTTTCAGCCATTCTGTGACTCTTTTCTCAGTTTCGCCCGCGTCGTCGGCGCCCTCGCTCTCTCTGTCGGTTTCTTCCCGAATGGTAGCGATGTCCGCGGCGAGACGTTTCCGTATCAACGCCGCCTGTAATTGCAGCTCTTGCCTCCTAATCTCGGCAAGCTGCTCTTCTGCCTCCAATTCCGCCCTTCTAATTCTCTCCACGGCGCTCGCAGTCGATCGTTGCGAACGGACGGACGGGGCGCGCGATCTTTTTTCTGTCGCGTCTACTACGCCGGCACTGTTCGGCGCGAGGTACGAAGACGGGACGGCCGTCATCGGTAGTTCGGCGACAAAGGCCCTATCTATCGCGGCACGGTCGGTCGTGTTGCGCGGTGGTGCGGTAGTAACGGACGCGGGTGCGGACGGTGACGCGGGGGGGTTGTCGAAGAATCGCGGCGTCATCTTCTCGTCGGCTGCTTGGCTCCTCGTAGTCGGCATGTTCGGCTCTTCAACGACCCTAATACCCTAACGGCCCTACACAGCCCTAACAGACCTTCCGGAGGGCTCGGTTACACCGAGATACGCTCCGTCAGGGATAAAAATGGCAAGGGATCGGATAGGGGGGTGTCACTCGACAGAGGAGGGCAGGTGGACAACGGAGTGCTCGGTAGCCAGCTGGAATGTCCGACTACCATTGGTAGTGCCTACAGTCCAGCCCCCGTTCCACGCAGCTCTCGTGCCGACGAGAATGCAGCCGCTGGTGGCTGGTGGTTCCGCGCAAAGAAACCACACCGCCTCTCGGCGTTAGCACCCGTCCCACGCCGTTTAACACCGCAAGGTGGTGCGAGATTGATGCCGCGGCAAACCGCGAGTCTTCCACAACACCCCTTCTGGCCTCTTCTTTCTTGAGCCTTGAAACAAAGCCCCTTCTGGTCTCTTCTTTCTTGAGCCTTGAAACAAAGCCCCTTCTGGCCTACATTTCTATACAAAAGCTACTAGAGAATTCTGATAAGCTGTTCGTCCGCTACATATATATAGGGACTGTTACCTTCACGCATAATTCTATAGACGAGGCAGTACAGCAATCAGTGATGAAATGTGATACGAACAGTACATTGGGACTGTTGCTTTCACGCATTGAGATGTTCTCTATTTCATGAAATTGTTATACTCTCACTCTGTGCCATGACAAGAGATGCCAATAAGTGTTGCGAACAGTACATGTAGGGACTGTTGCCTTCACATTCAATACCTGTGGGTACTTCCAGAGCCTTTCAACATTTGATAATTGGCTTAATTCTATGGTTGTCTCTTATATGATGCGAACAGTACATTTTGGGACTGTTACCTTCACAGATTCATAGTGATTGAGTAATATGATTTTAATCAGGACTGCAATAATAATTTTATATAAATGTAAAATACATACACAATCTTTACTGTCATTGTTAATTATCAGAGATTTTCTTCCAGACCCTGAATCTTAAGTTTATATTTCATATAATGAGTGTTCAAATGTTAAAAATCCTGTGGATATTATCCCTGAAATGTCAGGATAACATGACAGCTCCTGTTATACCGTTGATATTACAAGAAATAACTCTACAGTGACAAGTAGATTGTGACAAGGATGCTTCAATAATAATGGACATAGACCATTTAATTAGATGATGACCCATCTACTGAATCTCCATAGGCTAAAATATCCATATCGCTATTGCTTTGTGACTTCAAAAAGTGTTACAAATTGGTTTAAAAATAAAGGCTAAAAGCAAGATGTTCGAGAAATAACCAATCACAGGCAATTGTCGATTATTTAAGGTACCTGTCTTAGAGTCCCGTCCTAGTCTTACCCCAGCGATCAATGCTGCTGTCATACTTCAGATCAGCAATCAGACATGCTTTAGAAAAAAATATGCTTTCTAGCCTCACATCAAGGATAAATTGGTGTAGCATTGTCATCTTTAACAAACGTAAGGGAAATATTAGTTAGTGATAAATCTACAACAAATCAAATAATACTAAAACAGGCACTCTGAAGGATTCAAATCAGGACAAATATTTATTCAGAGAAGCACTATCTTAAAACAAACTAAAGCTATGACAAAGTTCAGCCTAAACTTGCAATGCTATGTGGCCAAACCTATTACAAAGGCAATGTCACTACAAACTATTTAAATTGGAAGCACCTCCAGCCCAACTATCGGCATATGAATCAGAAAACATTATCGGCAACGTCTCATCGGACTGCTGGGTCTACGTCGACTGCTTATCGCAACGAGACAATGCCCAAAATTGATGCCAGTTTGTCGCAGTCGCTCCAGTGCCTGCTACGAGAAACGGACCTAGATATCCAGGTTACCAAGCCGTCAGGCAGATTACAGTATTTATACATTTCTGGTATAAAATTACAAGTAACCCATGTAATCTATCTTGGGTACCGTGCTGTAAAATACCTTTTTTCTCGTAGACAAACCATATAACAAGAATATATTTGCTTAAATTGAAAGATCTAAACTTAATCTAAGTTTATTACACCCCCCATTTAAAAATAGAAGATGGGCTGCGAAAAGGCTTATAGCACTGAACCGCTTTCTTAGCTTCGGTTGATTTCAAAGACGTTAACTTTTTAATACCTTTTCACATTGAGTATAGAAAATATCTGTTCAATTTCAGCAAAAGTCTTACGAATTTGATTGCTTACTATTTGGTTTTAATACAGCTAGTCATTGCTAAAATTATGGAACCTGTGATGAAACACCCGGAGGTGTGTTTGCAGAGACTTTCGTCAATAATTTATTTAGACGATTAACTGAAAAATTCTAAACTGGTTGTCCTGAAAACGTACAAATAACATGTTTTTTTTTGCAAAAAATAAGTTTTAATATAAGAGCTCGATCATATTTTAATCATACTGCAAATTTTTGGGATTTGTATTTGATACTCGAAAGCTTTTTGTGTTAAGACTCCCGCAAGAAAAAATCAGTTGAGTACGAAAAGAAATAAAAAAAATATTAATTATTAATTGGCATTAAATTAAAAATTATGCAAAATTCATAACATTATTAATATCTGCTGTTTGTCCAGCCATTGAATATGACTGGTTACATATGAAGGTATTTGAGAGACAAGAGTTTTTAAATTTAGGTGACAACCTAAGTTATGAAGGATAGATCGGAGCTTATCTAATGACGATTGAAATTAGTACCTTACTCGTATTGATTTATCTACATGACTTATTCATACTCCAAATTATACCTTTAATTCTTTTTTTTTCATATGCTTGATAGGTTGGGAAGTGTCTTGTTCTAAATCTTACCATATTAACACACTGGAGCTGTTAGCTGCACTATTTGCTTTAAAGATTTTTGCAAAATACCTCTGTAATAGTCAAACGTTATTTGTTTAGACAACACTAACGCCATAAGGTGTATTAACTGTATGGGTATAATTAAGTTTCCCCATTTTAATCAAGTAGCTCGAGGATTTAGGAGTATTGCAAACAAAGAGACTTGTTTATCTATACTGGTATTATAGATCCGAAAGTAACTCTGTATGTCTGTTACCTTTTCGCGTCCGAACCGCTGAACGAATTTTGATCAAGTTCGACAGGGTAACAGATTTTGTCCAGGGGAGGGACATGGAATGACGTTTTTCTCAAAAAAAACATCTTCTATCTATCTATCTATCTATAACCTCACGCCAGATCCCTTGCGGGGTAGGCAGAGAGTACAGAGTTCCAACAGGTTCTTTCCTTACATACCTCTCTGGCTTCCTCGACTCTCATAGTTCGTCTCATACACGCTCGCCGGTTACGGAGACTCTTGACTTTTCCATCAGATAAGACTCGGTTTATTTGGTCGTGGTAAGATAGTCTAGGTCTTCCCCGGTACCTGCATCCTTCCACTTTCACATTGTATATCTGTTTTGTCATTCTTTCCTCTGGCATTCTTTCTATATGCCCGAACCAACGGAGCATGCCCTTTCTGATCTTTACACCGATACTATCTTTCATACCTACTCGCTGTCTTACTATGCTGTTGCTAATGCGGTCGGTCAGCTTCACTCCGCACATCTTCCGCAGAGCTCGCATTTCTACCGCATTTATCCTACTTTCATTCTCCTTTTTACATACCCAGCTCTCGCTACCATATAACAGCGTTGGGACAAGAACTCCGTTATGTATGGCCAGCTGCGCCTTATGGCTTAAGTGCCGGCTCCCGAGTAGCTTTTCCATCGCACCATTCACTCTGTTCCCTGCACTCACTCTTCTCTCTATGTCAGCGGTGTATTTCCCATCCTTACTGAAGGCGCATCCAAGATATACAAACTCATTCACTTGCTCCAGCACATCGTTACCAACCACAATCCTTGCATTCGTTCTGGTTTCTTCCCTTTCAAAAACCATAATCTTGGTTTTCTTCACATTCAAGTGTAAGCCATTAATCATGCAGTCGTCTTTCATAACTGTGACTAGTGTTTGCAGATCAGTGGCTGTTGGCGCTATTAAAACCGCGTCATCTGCATAAAGTAGATGGTTTACCACTAAGTCACCCATTTGTACACCTTCATTCATCGCTTTCAGTCTTTGAAGACTTTTGTCCAGATATATTATAAACAGTCTAGCGGACAACACGCAACCCTGCTTGACGCCGATTTTAACGTCAAACCAGGGTGACCTGTTACCACCCACCCGTACGCATGCCTTGCAGTCCACATAAGTGGACTGGACGGCTCGCAACAGAGTGCCATCTATACCATACTCTGGCAAAATGTCCCAAAGTCTCTTTCGCACAACTCTGTCAAATGCCTTCTCCAGATCTACAAAACCGCAGAAAACCTTCCGCCCCACTGCCAGATGCTTCTCTACGATGTTGCGGAGTGAGAAGACTTGATCCGAACATCCTCTTCCAGACCTGAAAAAAACATCTTAAGGGTGTGAAATACACGCCTGAATATTATACGAACGAAGTTGCGTGTACAGCTAGTTTTGGTATTTTGAGAACAGCATCTGGTTCAGTTTCCAAAAGATCGGTTTGAAACCGAGTGTGAGTTAGCAGCGTACGCGTTTATACAAATTGTTACCGAATTTGGGCGACCCGAAATTGCATATATTCGCAAGAAGATCTGATCCGCTTGAAGAGCTGATCCGTATGCTTTAGTATCTATTCATTTACACCCTAATGGGCTTATGTTTTTTAAGCATTTCCCTTTTTGCAATTATTCTTAACATGATAGATAATAAAAATTACAGATAAAGCTGTTGGGATTCTGGTTAGGTACAATACCCACTTAATATGATATAAAGAAAAAGTAGAGAGGCAGTAAGAAAAGTATCGGATATTATTTGTTTCAAGCCAAGTAGTGATTTGCTAATCTCTGGTAATTCTAGACTCCACAACAACAAGCATGATACTATTTCCTAGCAGGCAAGCACTTTTTAAATTAAGTGTTCCACCCTCTTCTGTTGATATAATGATATCACTTCTGCCATAATGATAAGTTCATTGGCCCCTTACCCAAAAACAATATGATTGTTATTTTAAGGAGTGGTTTAACTTTTGTAGAATATACGGTAGTGATTATTTAGCAGCATCAGTCCCAAATCGACGGACGATTTGGCGCAGTGGTTAAGAGCTTAAACCGCCTCCCTCACTGGGTGATATAGTCGCGGGTTCGATTCCCGCACAGGACAAATCTTTGTGTGACCCCACAATAATTCGTTTCGGTCTGGGTATTTGTGTATGTGAATTTTAATGTTTGTAAACTAGTGTTGTAAAAACGCTCGAGTCGGCGCTTAAACGCTTGAGTCGACGCTCAAAATCTTGCTAAGCGCTGGAGTCCCGAGCCGAGTCGGTTACGGATCGCTCGAGCGCCCCAGTTTTTTTAAGTTCGCGCTTTAGTTAAAACGCTCACAGTTTTATGAATGATTTTAGGTCATGTTCATACATTAATATTAACTGCGTGGAGTACCTATTAATTTTTAATTAACTTGCTCTGTTCGTATGTCTCTCTGTCTTTCCGGGTCAAAGTTATTTGTGATCTACTTTTCAAACACATGCGGTTCTCAAATTGACCTGAAATTTGGCATACGTATATAAGTTCTGTGACAATGCAATAATATAGTACCTGGTTTGATAATGGTAGATGGCCAATGGGGCTACCTAACTACTTAACATAGCCCCACGGTACTTAGGTTGGTTTAGTCTTGACAAGTACTGTCTACTTAAGTACTTACTCAAGTATATAATATCAGCCTATACTGCCCACTGCTTGGCAAAGGCCTTCTCTCACATATCGAGGCGAAAGAGATTTAGTCATATTCCACCACGCAGACCCAGTACAGACTGGTGGAGGCAGGTTTGTGCCACCTGCTGTTGGAATTTATCAAGCCGCGGCTTCAAACTCGGCTCAACGACTACCACATTAAGTGGTAACCGGGACCAAAGGCATAACGTGTCTTCCGTAGTATAGAGACGCTCAAATCCTTTGTCGGCGCGTTTGATGTTTGTGCCGCAAAATTAAGGATTCGTTTACACTAACGTTTCCGTAATAATATTAAAGAATGTTTGTATGTAATAACATTGGGACAGCGATTTCAAATAGTAGGTGTATAGTACACAGTATACTATATTCCCTTAACCCCTTACGGGTAGGCAGAGGTATACCTCTGCCAACCCCGTATGAGGATACAGATGTGAAGGTAAGTAATTATTATATTAAATCGTTTGTTTTTATAATAGGTATCGGGCATACTCAAACCTTGAGTGTACAAAAATTGTATCTTTTTGTCATCCATAACCGAAAATACGTTTTCTATTGGTATTAGGCTTCCCCAAACAAATTCCATATGTTACAGTTCCAAATACATATATGAAATACGATCACATAATTAAATACCTATGATACGATACAACGAGTACAGTGTGCACGCACCCCATACACGTAGTCGGCCCTTTCAAAGAATTTGTTTTACCTATTTTGTTTAATAATTTTATTTTCGCCTACTCTTTAAATCTCTCTACTCTTTCGGCACGGCAGAACGCCCCTCCCGCAACCGCACTGCCCCGCGGCGCCTTTGGCGGGTGGACACAGACAAATAACTACAACTTGCATAAGTATCAACTTGAATAAATTTTTATATTTAGGTGTAATTTAAACACACTCTGTTACTGACCAACTCTGATACTGAATCTGTTACTAATTGGCATATCACTGCACTTGTACTTGCCACTGCGCGGAAGAGCTGCCCTAAATAAATTCTTACAAATACGTGCTTCGTGTTAAAGTTTTAGACTGCAGCATGCATTTTCGTGTTTATTTTAATTACAACCTACTTTCGTTTATCGTTTTGATTGATTGATAATTTTAAAATTACATACGTTTATTAAAATTGATGCAAAAATCTTAGTTAAGTACTTGTTGAATACGCCTCTGTTACACAGTTGTTTCGGAAGTCTAAATTAATTTCGATTTTCGACGATCAAAGCAAAATAAATTATAACGCTATACCGCTTGAGCTCGCAACTCAGCGTTATAGCGCGAGTCTTCAACGCTCCGAGAGCCTTGAGGGCTCAAGCCTTCAACGCTCGAGTCTTGAACGCTCGTAAGCGTCGACTCAGCGCTGAACGCTCGGCGCTCGGCCCTCATTTTTACAACACTATTGTAAACGCACCTGTGTGCTGTGCGCCCTGAACCGAGAGGTGTCTATGATCTCTGAATTCTTTAGTCCTAGACAAGTAATCCTTAAGCACGGTGGCAGGGCAAATGTTGGAATTATCTGGAAAGAATGGCAGGAAAAGAAAAGGCTGCTCTCGGCCGGAGCCCGAGGTCTTTATTAAATTACTAATCACGATTTTGATACCGCTTGAATGAATATCAATCTGTTCCGGCTTTATAAGCGAAAAAGTCTGAAATCTGTGCGCCGTACATAGAGCTATAAACGCAGCTAGCTTTTTAGTAAGTTGGGTAACTGTTATTTCATGATGACGTTCCCATTGTGCAATATGATTAAGAACTATCTGTGGGAACTATACCTAGGTGCTGAAGGCTTCAGTCTAAAAGCGCCTTTAAACAAACGCTTTATTCTATCATCTTCTCCTATATTACTATTTAACAATAGTGATATAGCCGAGCGATGGTTGTTCAACGTGCCGTACCTAGCCCTATTATTAAATTATTCGACGATGAAGGATAGTACCATTTCGTTATTACCTTTATAAGGGTCAATATTTTGATTGATACAAAATTGCCACCACTGCTTGAGGGATGTACTATATTGTTTGATGGTGTTGTCGGAAAGAGACGCAAGCATCGACTCTAAGGCTATTGCTGGGGAGCCCCGCTGGATGAAAGCCGATCGCAGAGCTTCGCGACACCCAGAGTAAGTTATTTGTGCAGAGGATGATGCTCCCTGGAGGGAGATATTAATAGGTCTTTATTAGGCCCAAAAACATTCCTTCAGAATCTAGTATCCCACATAGCATAGGGTACCATGGCTGTGATGGTCAGTAAGGGAATACTAATATTCCGTCTGCTTGGTCATCGATTATCTTTCTAATACATTTTAATAACAGTGTGTATGATGGAAATGCGTAAAAATAATACTGACTGATTTCAATTTAATGTAAATACATCTACGATCATTGCATCAGGATCCTGCTTCCAAGAGACAAATAAGTCACATTTGGCATTTATGCGAGAAACAAACAGATCTATCTGTGGTGCTCCAAAGCACTCAACAATATTTACTTTTCAGACCAAGAAATACTGCTAAGAGCTCGATGTAATTGATACGGAAAGTGTTTTCATTGATACTCCAACTCCCACTGACACGAATACCATCAGAAAATGCGCCCCAACCAGTTATTGAAACGTCTGTAAAGACTACTTTACAATAAAACAAATTTCTCATTGGATTATAAGTTGTGTGTATGTTTTGCGACCAACAAACCACGTCGTCTTGGATTCTCCTAGACAAAATCACTCTGGCTTCATAATTATTATTATGTCTTTGAAGTAAAAGGTACTTTTCTCTTTCAAGTTTTTTTGTATACAACCAGCCATTTGACGGCTGGGCAAGCTGCAATCAGTACGCCAATGAACTGAGGAAAATTTCTGATAGTGCATCGAGCCGAGCTTTGAAACGTTTTAATTAATTGCACAATATTGTTGCGTTTTTCCTTTGGCAGTGATAAACTTAAGTTTGATACGCAATGCCCAGAAATTTGTGAATCTTTTGTGGCTTCAAATTACTTTCTTCATAATTTATTATAAAGCCTAGGCACTGAAGTAGACGAGCAGTTTTGTTTACATTATTTAAACATTCTAAATAATCACTACCTACACATAAAATATCATCTTGATACACATACTCTAATGAAAATTTAAACTTAATATATTAATAAACATTAGTGAAGTTATTAATAATAATAATGTTATTTTCAGATAAAAAAATCCATAATTCGTTAGTAACAATCTTCTTACAGACTATGTTAGTACTTATAGCTAGATTTTAATTATTTTATTTATTTGGCACTGGACATGTATGAATTGTAAATACTTATCCAGTGCCGAACAAATGGGCCATCCAGCCGATTAGCCAGTATGCTTAGGAGAGTATTGACGCTGCTCCGCATTCGCGACATCGTGGATGCTGCCCTTTTACGCAGGATGGCATGAAAACCATCTACTCTGGCCTCCGCGAACATCCCCGATGCACTACAGAATCGAGGCAACCCCAAGACACTCCTAAACGCATTATTATATTGGACTCGCAGAGCATCCAGACTCTTCTGCGAGTATCTGACCCACAGGCTGCACGTGTAGAACGTCTGACAGTAAGCCCTAAACAATGTTATCTTAACTTCGTTGCTGCACCGTGCAAACCTACGAGCCAACATGTTACTTCTAACTGATAATGCTCTGCGTTCCCTCTCTACGTCTATGTCATCATGCAGTGACTCCGAGAGCCAGTGCCCCAAGTATTAAAATTGCGAGACTTTTTTAAGTAGTGTACCCTTCAGAGTGACTGGTGGCAGGCTGTCGTATGTTTTGTTACGGGCTTTCAACACCATTAACTCGCTTTTTATTGCATTGTACT
The DNA here is from genome assembly GCA_905147815.2 of Phalera bucephala. Lineage (NCBI taxonomy): Eukaryota > Metazoa > Arthropoda > Insecta > Lepidoptera > Notodontidae > Phalera > Phalera bucephala. The sequence continues at coordinate 2,072,204 of CAJHXA020000002.1, read as the reverse complement.
TAAGGCCATGGGTCTCCGCGTACCGCTCACAGATCGCAATCAGTTTGCGCAGACCATTGATTGATGGACTCATCAATACCATGTCATCGGCATTTTCCATCAATTGAGCAGCCTACCATAGCATCGCTGAGTTTACCAATCAATCTATCTACGTACAGGTTGAATAGCATAGGTGAAGTCAACCCGCCCTGCCTCACACCGCACTCTAACCTGTACATACCTGACAGAGTCCCCGCCCATCTCACGTAGTTGCTCTGGTTGTTGTACCAATATTTAAATATATTAATTAACTCTGTAGGAACGTTAGTATCCTTTTCCAGTTTTTGCCACAGCAACTTGTATGAAACAAGATCGAAGGCTTTGGAAAGGTCGAGGAAACAAGCAAACACGGGGGTATTTCTCGATGTATAGTATTGAACAGTCTGCTTAAGACAGAAAATAGCACTTTCCGTTGAAACGCCGACTTTAAAACCGAACTGTGCGTCCTGTAACTTAATGTTTTGACTTAATTGTCGATCAAGCAGACTGTCCATCACTTTTGCCATGATCGTAGCCAGGGATATCGGCCTGTAGTTCTTTAAGTCTGAAGCGTCTCCCATTTTATTCTTGATGATCGGAACCACAATTGTTTTCATCAAATCCTCAGGTAAATAAGAATGGCCTACACAGAAAGTATAGAACAAAGACAGAACGCGCGGCAAGTGGACGCCTGCATTAAGGCATTATGTTTAAATATCGTTTAACCAATATTAAAATTGCAATATTAGGCCACAAATATGTCCAGCACAATACTGGACAAATTTCATAAGTAAGACTGATAGCCTAAGAAGTAATAATAATTATCTTTTTATTAGCTTCCGAAAGCCGCAAAAAAGTTAACTAGTCAAACCTAAGTCACTGGATAAAAGACGTGTTCCAGAAGAGCAGAATCGACAAGAATGTGTTTAGTTCACGCTGTATGCGACGACATTCATCGATGTCAAAAGCTAGCCCTTGGCATCAATGTGAACACGATTAGAAAGACTGCTGGGTGAAGCGTGTCTTCATCCGTTTTTTGCACGGTCTTATAATAGAGATATTTTAATGATTCCTTAAAAGGTTTTTTTGCTAGTTATTCTATTTATTATAATATCTACGGTTGCCGACTTAACAGTGAATTATTAATATGATAATATTATAAACTTCATAGTTAAAAAGATTTAGCTAAAGAAGGATCCTATGTTATGTTTTACATTTAAAAAATAATTTTATTTCTTTTTGATAACTTACATATTTACTAACACAAATAATTGAATATATGTCTAAATTTAAATACACATTTAAAAGGAAAAAGACAGTTTATTATCAATAAATATGTACATAAATAAAAAAGAGGTGGCGCTAGCTGTCACGTTAACATAGACCCCGTACTAAATAAATCACTAAAATTATTTATGTCCAGTTTCTTTAGTAGAAAAGTTCTCGACAGTGAACAGAAGGTCCAATAACTAGGTGTTAGTGTTTGCAAGTGATTTCCGTGCGAGTCAGCGAAGTTGCAATACGGATTGATTACAGAGGGCAAACGTGCTACAAATTACGTCTGAGTGACTGTTTGCAAGTGTTCGGAACTATTTTGAGTGACTTCAACCCATATCAACAGACTATTAACTGAACCAAATACGTGCCGTACTATAAAGTGTTGAATCAGTGGTGAATTGATAAATTTGGTCCGTTTTTTATTCAAATTAGGATCTCAGACTGTAACCCATAAGTGTTGAAAAACTAGCGACATCTCGTTTTTCTAGTATAAGTCTTTGAAAGTCAATAAAACAGTTCCTTGAGGTGTTAGTCAAAGCATAGTTAAATTTGAACTGGTTAAGTAGTCGTAAAGTTAGCTCATTTGGCAAGACGTTGCGGTGGTCGTACTGAGAGCACGAGTTCGTATCTCGCCGGCCTGTAGTCATTTTTTGTGGTTTGTACTTTGTACCAAAATTTATAATTGCAATGACGAAGTGTGGTGCCTGCGGAAAGTTTCTATCGGCGGCAGGTGCCGCTACCTGTACCATCTGTCCGGGTACGTTCCATAGAGCATGTGTGGCAATTCCTGATGCGGCACCGATCTCGAGGGATTGGACTTGCCCGGAATGCAAAAAGAAACTGAGAAAAGGTGATAACAGCAGTACTCCTGTAAAAGGGGTCTGTGGCTACACTGGGCGTGATGAAGTTGGCCTGTCCAGTTCTGTGAATGTGTCCGAGCCAGTCTTTCAGTCACACGATTGCCACGCGGCCGACGCCGCGGAGATCCGTGAAATGCGCCGCGAGCTTGCGTCATACATGACTGAGATCCGAGACTTCCAAAGGGAACTTAACGACTTCCGTGCGTCCATAGCGTCAATCCGCGAGCGCCTAGATGGCCTTGACAGTAGACTAGACGCTGTTGAGCTAAAGCAATCCGCGATGTCGGCCACCCCGGAGGTAGCGGAGCTGGAACGTACTGTAACCCAACTGCGGTCAGAGATTAACGAGAGGGATCAGGACGCGCTGCTGTCAGATCTTGATATAGGCCATCTGCCAGAAGTCAAGGGCGAAAACGTACTACATACGTTCGCTGTCTTGGCGGTGAAACTCGGAGTACCAGTAGAAGAACGCGACATTGTGTTCGCTGAACGTGTCGGTGTGGTGGCTGACCGTTCCGATGCCGCTAATAGCGGTGGAATGGAGGCGCGCCCGCGCCGCGTCGTGGTTCGACTGGCGCGCCGACACTTGCGTGACGAGGTGCTGCATGCCGCACGCGTCCGTCGCACTATTACCAGCGCCGACGTGGTTGCGCACTCCCCCCCGCGTAGGATTTATATCAACGAGCGGCTAACCCGCTCCAATCGCCAACTGTTCCACCAAGTACGTGAAGAGTGCCGGAAACTACATTGGCGGTACGCATGGACAAGAAGAGGGCGGATATTCGTGAGGCAAACTGATGGGAAACAAGCGCACAATATACGTACCGCTGCCGACCTTATGCGGGTTTTTAAGATTGATGTTGTTTTATTTTATTTTATTTTAATTTATTTAGCGCACCAACTATACAATTACATAACATCATTCTATTAATTACATTATCATTATGAGATACAATGTAGTTATACAAATTATAGGTAGGCATAACATTTGTAATTATATTTTAAAAGCGACAGTAGAAGAACAAGTGGATAACATTTTACAATTTTTTGATAAACCAGTCAAGCAATAGTAAGTATATACTTTTTTTTTTATGATAAAGCAAAAAGAATAAATATTATATAGATTTTTAGCTATATAGAAAATTGAAAATTGAACATTAAATTAAAAAATTTAGAACATGAAATGAAATTACATTTAATTATTATTATTTTAAAATATTAAGTAATAAAATTGAGTTTTAAGGGTTTACTAAAGACTTTTTAAATTTTACAATATTTTGGAAAAAAATATCAATACAGCTGCCTGTTGTGCTGGATCTCTCATTATACAACCTTGCCATACGAGTAAGGGGGCCATTAAACGACGAGTTCAGGGTTGAGGTAGGAATATCAAATATACGTGACTGGCGTAAACCACGTTGGTTCGGCCTAAAATAGAGATGATTAATCAAAAATCCATCCATGGAGCCATTTATAATTTTGTGAAGGACTAATAGATCATTTATATTACGTCTTTGCTTCAAACCTCTGATCTTAAAATACTTGCACCTGTCACCATATTCGGAAACCGATTTACGTATACCATTCCGTATACACAGGCATCTAACAAAACGGACTTGAACGGATTCTACAGCATCTGCGTAAGTTTTATAATGGGGGGACCATATTGTGGAGCAGTACTCGAGAATACTTCTCACCAGAGCATAGTACAGTAGAATTATACTATTGTTATTGCGAAATGGCTTTGTACTGCGGATAATGAGTCCTAGGATTTTGTTAGCTCTAATCACTATATCATCGATATGCTGGCGAAAGGTCAAAGATGTGTCAAAAATAACGCCTAAGTCACGAATAGCAGAAACTCTCTCTATGGGAGTGTCATTTATATGGTATGTAAAATCAATATATTTGACTTTATTAGTGAAGGTAATGTATTGACATTTCTTTACATTTAGTGTCATCATGTTATTTTTACACCATGACTGTAGCGCGTCAATGTCATTCTGTAGTTTAATGCAATCGTTAACATTTGAGATTCTACAGTATATTTTAATGTCGTCGGCATAAGCTAAGCAGTTACATTTTATTAAATCCAAAAGGTCGTTTATGAAGATCAGAAATAGCAAAGGGCCTAACTTTGATCCTTGAGGAACACCCGAGGTCGGTATAAATGGTGTAGATGTTTGATAGTCTATCATACAATAATCATTGTTTTATTTGTACCTTTATGTTCTTTACATCTTTTTATTGTAATTTTATTTACTGTCACTGCTATATTGTTATGGAACAGTTGTTTGGGAGGTGCATGGGGTTTCACTCTCGGTTAACTAATGGGAAAGAATTAGTTACTGAAATGGCCGGTATTACGAATGGCATTTTCTTTACTTTAGACATCTTTTTCCTTAGCGCTATTATTGATAAAAAATTTAAATCTGTTATTTTTCAACACATCAACTTTTATTATAAGTTTTTTATTAGGCTCTTACACCTGCAAATAGCATATAAAACTTCTTATGCCTTGCTCATATTATGTTGTGGCTGTTACGACTACCTACTGGAGGTTATTACTGGCAAGTTATAATGGTTAAAAAAAAAATTAAAGTAGGTTTGTTCAATGCAGGTTCCCTAAGCACAAACCATGACAATTTTATAGCTAGCGTATTACGCCACGACTTGGATATATTGGCGATAAACGAAACTTGGCTTAGGGCTGGCGAGGAAGGTCGAGCGCCTGTGGTGCCCATAACCATACACAATGAGGCATATACCGCGCCCGGTGGGGGTCCGCTCACGCGGTGGAGGCGTCGGGTTTTATATTAAGCGAGGTCTGCACGCGCGCACTTGGCCCCACCCGATCGAACCGCGGCACAGCGCTGTAGAACAAATGTGGATTTTACTTACTTTAAATGGTAAAAAACTCGCCATAGGCACTGCTTATCGGCCGCCCTGGCAAGAGGTGGACTTATTTTTTGACGCTATCACCGATTCTTTAAATTCATTTACTAATTATGACAACTTAATTCTACTTGGAGACTTCAATATAAATTTAATGAATTGTAATGATGTAAGGTACACCAAATTTAGCACATTTTTGACATGTTCGAATCTTTCGCAATTAATTGATGTTCCAACTCATTTTACCGAGAATTCTCAGCCCCTATTGATGTTGTGTGCACCGATTTAAGCGCTAGACTAATTTCATTAGATCATGTAGGGTCCCTCTACGGGCACTGTCTTATTGACTGTGAGTTCCACATCAAGCATGACAAACCCGCACCGCGTAAATTTACCCATAGACTTATAAAAAATATAGACATGATAGACTTCAACAATGATCTACAGTCTATTAGATGGGACCTAATTTCGACAATGGCTAACGTTAACGACATGGTTAGTGCATTCAATCATTATGTTCTATCCCTGTTTGACCTCCACGCACCAATAAAAATTTCTACCTTCAAAGAGCGCTCCTATCCTTGGATAACGGATACAATAAAGCTAATGATGAAGACTCGAGACCAAGCGTTATCCGATTATCATAAAAATAAGTCAGATACGAAGAAAACGTATTATAAAGACCTGAAATCTACTGTAAATCAAGCTATTTTTAATGAAAAAGTTGCTTATTTCCGATTCAATATTAATAATAAAATACGAGACTCCAAATTATTATGGAAAAACCTCAAATCGACCCTTTTGCCAAAAAAACATAATGAACTCGCTAATCATTTTAGTGAACCTAACGTTATAAATAATCACTTCTTGGATATCCCTGGCATGTCGACAGTGAGTCCTTCTCTTCTTACCTATTTTGAGCAACACAAGAACAGCAGTTCAGTATTTAAATTAGAGCTGATTAGCTTAGAGAAGATTTTTTTTTTTTTTAATTTTTTTTTTTTTTAAACGTAGCCCCACACTAGATGTTCCAAATTATTAAAAACTTAAAAACAAATGCCGAGGGTTGCGACCACATTACTCGAGACATGCTGACCATGACGTTTCCAAACACATTAGGTGTGCTTAGATCTATTATAAACCGATCTATATCCACCTCTACATATCCAGATATTTGGAAATTAGCTATCGTCTGTCCACTGCCCAAATGTTCAAACCCCGCCGCTCTTAAAGATCTTCGGCCAATCAGCATTCTACCTTGTATGTCAAAGATTTTAGAAAAAGTTGTTTGTGAACAGTTAACGGAATTCTTGGAAAAGAATCATATATTACCCGAAGTTCAGTCGGGGTTTCGAAAGCACCGAAGCATAGTGACTGCACTGCTGGATGTCTCTGACAATATACTCTGCGCACAAGATAACGGCATGTGTACTCTCTCAGTTTTACTCGACTTTTCTCGCGCGTTCGACTCTATAAATACTACTCTGCTTATTTCGAAATTGAGTTTCTATGGTTTCGACCATCGTACCTTGCTCTGGTTCAACAGCTACCTAACGGGCCGACAGCAGTATGTTAAGCTTACCTGTAATGATGGTTCAATTGTAACGTCTGAAAAGTGGCTGTTAATAGAGGCGTCCCGCAGGGATCCATATTAGGCCCGATTCTATTCATTTTGTACACGGCAGACATAATAACACATATCAAGTATTGTAAATTTCACATCTACGCAGATGATATACAGATCTACATTTCTTGTAAGCAGTGTGAAGTCAATGATGCTATAGATAAGCTAAATGCTGATCTGTCCAGTATAGCCCACTGGTCAAAAAATAACTGTCTACTACTAAACCCTGACAAAACCAAGTATATGATATTTGGCAGTCCGTATCAACAACAGCTAGCAGTATCCTCATCAACAGTTCGCATCTCGCTCCTGGAAAAAACTATTGAGCAAGTAAGCGTAGCACGCAACCTGGGCTTGCACATGGATAGTAATTTGAGGTTCGAAAGTCATACTGCTGAGTCAGTAAAAAATTGTTTCTATAGGCTTAAAGTGCTGTATAAAATGAGACCATATTTATCGGAAAAGCTACGTATTCAGCTTGTAGAATCTCTTGTACTATCCAAATTAAATTTTACTGACACAGTTTATGGTCCTAGGCTTTTAACTAGAACCCAAAAGTTGATCCAACGAGTCCAGAATGCGTGCGCACGTTTCTGTTTTGACATACCGCGAAGAGGCCACGTCACTCCGTTCTTAAATGAGCACTTCATTTTAAAAATGATGCACAGGCGTAAACTTCATTTCGCATGTCTTCTTTATGGTGTATTGAAGTTTAAAACCCCTACTTATCTTTATGATAAAATAACGCATTTGTCAGCTCGGAGACGGAGCTCGGAGTGTTCGGCGCAGCTATCGACACAACGGCACTACACAGCCGCCTTCAGGGGTAGTTTTCGCTACGCTGCGTCCAAATGTTGGAACAACATCCCCCCTCCCATCAGGAACCTGTCAAATAGTAAAGGTTTTTAAACAAATCTAAGAGAATTCCTGTACGAATGCCAGAAAAAGCAAGGACATCTCAAGCACGACAGCAGTATCATATAATAACTTTTACTGACGTAATAATAACTGTGAACTGATCTAATTTATTTTACCTTATCTCGTTTGCCATCCTTTATATGTTGCCGATTGTTCGTCCTCTAACCTTCTTCTCTAACTCATTGGGGAGAGTGGAATGTCAGTCACCCTCTTACATCACTACCTATACCACTAAAGTTCTTATTGTCTTTTAATATGTTACTTTTCTATGTTTATTATTATTACTTTGTTTGTGATTGCCAGTGTAAGCAGAGCATCTTCAATTCAATCATCCTTGTGTGTTGTAATTAATTTCGCTTTTTTATTATCTGTATTAATTTTTTTTTTTTGGCTTTCTGTCAAATTCAGTATTGTGTCATATTTTTGTCTGTTTTACTTGTTTTTGTTTTTTAATTTATTTTGATTTTTGTATATTATAATAATTCTAGGAGTGTATTTAGCGTGACATCCCGTGGTCACTCCAAGGGCCTTACCAGAATACCAGCGCTGGTTGCTTCAACCAGCATAACGCTGAGGCGGGGCCATATGTGGTACTCATACCTAAATATACATGCTTGATGGCAGTATGATTTATTTATAATTATGTAACTCATTATATTAAGTTAATTGCCATTGTCATTTTTTTTTGTTTTGCTTGTATGTACCACATTAAACGTTTTTCTTTCTTTCTTTCTTTCTTTCTTAACGAATGAACAAAATGCACAATTTTGGTTTCTTTAAACATCTGCAAGTTAATATTAATCGCGAGAATTGAGCAGCGTTAGCATAATTAATGATAAAACGAACTTACCTGGGCCCTTATTCGCTATGACAATTTAAACACGAAACAAGACGTGTTATCAAACATACGTGTTATTGGCGTGGAATGGAATTCTGTATGCCACTGTCAGATTTGAAAACATGACAAGGCTCGTCACACGCCATGTTTCGAACTGTCAAAATAACACGCTCCGCGCTTGCGTGTTATTGAAAACATGTTAAAAACTTGCTAAGGTAATTCAATGTAAACAAACATTTTTAAATAGTTTTATTGCAATTTAAATGATATATTATGATCATCGCGTCGTCGTCGTAGTAATAAATTATTACTCATAACCAGTGACATTGGAAAATTGTGGTGGCTCATCTATTAAAGTGAACTTCTCAATTTTAACAATAGTGTACACATTTATCTTAAAAATATGGTGTTTTGTTTTAGTTTGTAGTCACAATGAACCGGACGAAAGCTTCTACAGCCCAATTAGCATATTTACCCACCCACAGGTGGAATCTGGGTACATCAGTTGTTCTCCTAAGGAAGGTCATCGAGAAATGTGGAAAGACCTAACCTACCAATTAAATGCGTTAGGAGGCCCATTTAAAACTGTGATCATAAAAAACAGGTACGTATCTACTAAAACAAATGTGACTTTTGTTATTTTATAAAGACAAATAATTTGTGGTGTGCTACATTATTGATTTTGTGGTAATTTAAATATTTGTATCATTGATTTAATTATAGGGCATAGGTGGATGATGTTGACCTAAAATAACATAATAGGCTATTTTTCATTATCAATTTTCATTACAAGTAGAATGTAGGGTTATTATAATGCATTTTCTATTAGTGAGTCTTAATTGTTCATCAAATAATGTGTTGCATATATTATGAAGCACTAATTTTGCATCTAAAATCATATCTTTCATATGAAACTTCTTTTACAGAATTGCTGATGGTTGAGAAAATTAGAACACCCAAGTTAACCCATTCTTGTAGAGAAAGATGTGCGGTGATGTCATCTGTGGTGGGAATTTTTATACTAATGAATGAAAGAAAAATGTTGTTATTTCAATTTGTTCAATTATAGCTGCATAATTATGGTGTGGTAACCTTGGTAGCAAAGTGGAACTATTACTGTGTGGTATACCAAACTGTATAATTTTGAATGTTTGTTGTTCAAATCAAATAAAATAGCATTTATTGTGGTCATAGGTTACAAAGATGGTATGTGTTGTTGTTCTGATGAGGACTTACAAGTTTCCATTTAACAATACCAAATGACTTGCATGTGATTATTGATTTGTTATTCATAAATAAAACTTGTTGATTTACCAATTACTTTTGTTTCATTTATATACATACCTGCCCTGCAGGGGATCTGGCTCGATGATGTTTTTATTATTTTATTTTTTATTTTCTTTATTAATTATTTAATTTAGATAGATACATAGATTATGTATCTATCTATGTATCTGTGTAGATAGATAGCTAGTAAAGATAAAGATACATAGTAAATAAACTAAATAAAAAAGTATACCTTTTAATTCACTGTATGTATATTTGCAAAACAAACTTTAAAATACAAAAAAAACACCGTCACGCCGGTATTCCCGGAGTGGGGGGCAGAATGGCATAGGGGCAACTAGGTTCAGGGAGGACCGGCCTCGACTTGGGCTGTTGCTATGGGGGAAGGCATACATTAGGTGTCTCGCCGTGGTGAACATGAAAGAAACTTGTCCACTGGCCAGTGCAGAGATGCACTGGCCAGCGGACAAGGGATTCTTCCACGTCGCCGGCGAGGTCGGTGTCTAATCCTGTGTGTGATATCGGTATCTGATAGGAGGGAAGTAAGGGCATTGTAAGGGTTGCTGAAAATATGGCGCGGGCAGCAATAACGGCTGATAGGAGGCGAGTCAAGTGCGTAGGCGGCAGCAGCTAAAAAGGGCTTTTATATAGTTGCGAATAGGTTCAAGGCTGAGATCGGAATGGTGCTAGGTTTAGTCTGGTTTTCCTCAGTGGCCAATTTTATGAAAAAACATGGTGTGACAACTAAAGACACTAAAGTGGTCGGTTCGGACGAAGAGCAAGGATTGGGGAATTAATGAATGAATAAAATAAACTAATTTTGAACCAATTGTATTGCCTTAAGTTATCACACAATATTTTTATGTAAAATTGACCACTTAAAAAAACAGACTATATATATGTGTGGGACAAGTCTTTATTTGTTTAGGTGTGGGTATAGGTTATTGTATTTGACATTCGTACGTTCTAAAACTTGGATCTTTGTTTAATGTTAATTAAAGTTGCCTTTTTTATATCTGGCCCTACTTATTTACTTAGTTTTCAATAGACACATACTTAAAACCATATTATCAGCACATATAAATATATTTTTACCGAAATTGAATAAGTTGAAACGAATATTCGAAAAACCGATACTTTACCGAAACTAACAGATGTAAGATTATGAACGAATCCAGGGAATCTCAAATTAAAAATAAAATTGCCGTAGACAACATTCCTTACGGCATACCGAATACCATTTTGTAATTCCACGCGAAGGCTCGTTAAGGAAGCGTGTTTATGTTTACTGCTTGTTATGACGTCACACGTTACTTGCGGGGAATCTCATGTGGCATAGCGAATAAAGGCCCTGTTTTAGTAGTTACGTACCTGTTTTTTATGATCACAGTTTTAAATGGGCCTCCTAACGCATTTAATTGGTAGGTTAGGTCTTTCCACATTTCTCGATGACCTTCCTTGAGGAGAACAATTGATGTACCCAGATTCCACCTGTGGGTGGGTAAATATGCTAATTGGGCTGTAGAAGCTTTCGTCCGGTTCATTGTGACTACAAACTAAAACAAAACACCATATTTTTAAGATAAATGTGTACACTATTGTTGAAATTGAGAAGTTCACTTTAATAGATGAGCCACCACAATTTTCCAATGTCACTGGTTATGAGTAATAATTTATTACTACGACGACGACGCGATGATCATAATATATCATTTAAATTGCAATAAAACTATTTAAAAATGTTTGTTTACATTGAATTACCTTAGCAAGTTTTTAACATGTTTTCAATAACACGCAAGCGCGGAGCGTGTTATTTTGACAGTTCGAAACATGGCGTGTGACGAGCCTTGTCATGTTTTCAAATCTGACAGTGGCATACAGAATTCCATTCCACGCCAATAACACGTATGTTTGATAACACGTCTTGTTTCGTGTTTAAATTGTCATAGCGAATAAGGGCCCTGTACGTGAAGTTCTATCATAATTATGCGAGCAGCTCAATTCGAAGCGATTAATATAATAACCCTCCCAGATACCCTCCCCACTTCGGGAAATCTGCATTTGGACCAGTTCGTTAAAAAACCCCCTTGATTCTTTAAACCCTTAGTTCCCAAAGTGATCCAGGTGGACCCCCAGGGGTCCACGGGAGACTCGACTGGGGTCTACGTCGGCGTGACAAAAAATGGGGTTCACAATTCGTAAGCGGGGGTCCATGAAAATTTATTTGCTTTCGATAGTGAAGAACTAAAATGTTGGCTTCACCTATCAATGTAGGCAGATAATATTTTAAAAAGCTCAGCGACTGTTACTAGTAAAAACTTGCATATTCCTTATTCGGTACAACGTGTCAAGACTTGCAAAGCGCCGCCGCCGTCCGCAACGCTTGTTCAGATGTGCAAAGGGACGAAATACGACTTGTGGTGTGTGAGCTTGCAATCTTGCAGGAACTTGTTTGATTGTTCACCAATATAAAAACGAATCCTAAGGATAAACGTTACTCATTTGTTTCCGGAATTTCGAAAAGAAAAGTAAAGTAAACGTATTGAGAATATCCAAATGAAATTTGTAAGGTACCTGCAATACCGATCAAAGACATTTCTACCAAATTATATAAGCCGGTGTAAAAAATTTCATTTACTGCCTTTATATGAGCGTAGGCGTATAGCTGATTTAACATAACTATCGAATATTGTAAATAGCGTTGTAGACTGTCCCGAGTTACTGAGCAAGATAGGACTGTGTATACCCTCTGCATTTCTGAGAAGACCTGACATACTGCACGTCCCTTCAGTGAACTCCTTATATCGACAAAACTCATTTCTCATTAGAGCAAGCAGGTCGTTTAATGCATTAGCTCATTACACAGATGTCGACCTGTTCAACAATAGAGTGTCAAAAATTAGTAAACACCTGAGTAACCGATTTTTCCTTTAATAACCCTTGTAAATACTGCTATCTATCTACATCTGTCTAAAAGAGAAAAAAAAGGGAATGTATTTAATATGTGTGTCTCAGTTCTTCTGTTTCTTCTCTATTCTGTAACTATCTATTTGTGAAAACTTGTAATTGGCCTTCAATATCTATGTTTTTTTTTTATATTTTTCATGTATTAGCTGTAAGTTTTCGAAATCATTAAAATAAAACTAAAATAAAATAAAAAATAAAGTGAATCGATGTTAGTGTTTGCCAGTTTCAGAAAAAGTAAGTATTTACCTATTTGTTATACATACTTTTATTTTATGTTGTAATAAGTATATATATTTTCATAAATTGTTCGTGTCTTTACTTACCCGTAACGTGTATCAAGGTAATAAATAAATAATTAAAACCGCGGAGTTTTGATAAATATATTATTTAAAAGTATTTTCTATCGAATTTACATAAATATATCAAAATATATTTATGAAAGAATGTTTTACATTACATTAAAATCAGTTCAGCCGTATTCATAAAACTCTATTATGGATTAAGATCCATAATAGAGTTTTATGAAGTGATTTATTGCTTTTAATAATTAGAATCAGTTTGCCGTCGGTACTTTGTTTATTTCATTGCAATAATTAATTAGGTAATTCTATTCTATTAAAATAGCCATATCTTGTTGAGTAGTCTTACTCAACAAGATATGGCTTACTTATGATTACTAAAACGCGCCTTATGATTACTAAAACAAAGTTTTTTTTATTTACAGGTAGGTAACTAATACTAAACATGGCTGAATCTACGAAGAAATGTCGACAGTATAGTGTTGATTATTTAAAATTTGGTTTTCTTCCATCAAAGGCAGACAAGCGATTTCCCATATGCCTTTTATGCAACAAAGTTTTGAGCAATGACTTTATGAAACTATTGAAGCTCGAAGATCATCTAAGAAGGTGTCGTCCTGATAAAATAGGTAAAGATTTGAAATATTTTCAAGCATTGAAGGAAAAATATGAAAAGAGACCAACCGTGCACAGTATGTTCGCTTTAACATCTGAAAGTAACGATGATGGCTTGCGGGCATGTTACAATATCTCATTACTTATAGCGAAATCTGGAAAACCGTACACCATTGGAGAACAGTTAATTTTACCCGCTGTTGAACGGTACCCCGGAACCCACTGTACAAAAACGTAATGATGAAATGAGCGCTGATATTGAAAGTTTCTTGTGTAGTTATCTGCAATATATATATATATATATATATATATATATATATCATCATCATCATTTCAGCCTATACTTGTCCACTGCTGAACATAGGCCTCCCCAATCGCTTTCCAGCGTAACCGGTCCGATGCCACCTGCATCCAACGACTTCCTGCGATTTTCACAAGATCGTCGGTCCATCTGGCAGGCGGTCGTCCTACGCTGCGCTTGCCAATACGTGGTCTCCACTCTAGAATCTTTCTGCCCCAACGCCCGTCCAATCTTCGCGCTATGTGGCCAGCCCATTGCCACTTCAGCATGCTAATCCTGAGGGCTATGTCGGTGACCTTGGTTCTTCTACGAATCTCCTCATTCCTGATTCGATCGCGTAGAGAAACGCCGAGCATAGCTCTCTCCATAGCTCGCTGAGCAACTTTGAGCTTTTTTATGAGACCTATTGTAAGAGACCACGTCTCTGATCCATATGTCATCACTGGTAACACACATTGACTAAAAACTTTAGTCTTTAGGCACTGAGGTATTTTGGATGAGAAGATGTTGCGCAGTTTCCCGAACGCTGCCCAGCCGAGTTGGATTCGTCGATTGACCTCTCTCTCAAAGTTGGACCTACCTAACCGGACTGCCTGTCCCAGGTAAATGTATTCGTCGACAACTTCAAGAGTAGAGTTCCCAACGGTGAGTGCGGTGGGTACGACATGGACATTAAACATTATTTTTGTTTTGTCCATATTCATTTTCAGACCCACTTGTTGGGATACTCTATTGAGGTCACCGAGTATTCGTCCTAGATCTTCCAGCGACTCCGCCATGACCACAATGTCGTCGGCAAATCGAAGGTGAGTGATGTATTCGCCATTGATGTTGATGCCAAGTCCTTGCCATTCCAAGAGCTTGAAGGCGTCCTCTAAGGTGGCCGTAAACAGTTTCGGAGAAATGACGTCTCCCTGTCTTACTCCTCTTTTTATGGGGATCACCTTCGTGCACTGCCCCTGTACTCGGACTGATATGGTGGCGTTATTATACAAGCACTTCAACACTTCGATGTACCTATAGTCAATGCGGCATCGCTGGAGAGATCTAAGAACCGCCCAAGTCTCGATCGAATCAAAGGCTTTCTCATAGTCCACAAACGCCAAGCATAGTGGCTGATTATACTCCTCAGTCTTCTGTATAACCTGCCGCAGCGTATGTATGTGGTCTATGGTACTAAAACCTTTCCGGAAACCGGCTTGTTCGGGAGGCTGGAAGTCATCAAGCCTTCGTTCGAGACGATTCGTAATGACTCTCAAAAACAACTTATAAACATGGCTCAGCAGTGTGATGGGCCTATAGTTCTTCAATAAAGAATTATCACCTTTCTTGAAAAACAGCACCACCACACCCCTGTTCCATGCTTCCGGCGTTTTCCCTTCAAGCAAGACGGAATTAAATAGCCTCTGAAGGACTTTAAGTACCGGCGATCCGCCCGCCTTCAGAAGTTCTGCAGTAATTCCGTCTTCACCCGGCGCTTTGTTGGTTTTTAGTTGTTTGAGAGCCATCCTAATTTCGCACAGGCTGATGTCCGGGATATCTTCAGTGCAGTGTCGGGTTAGCTTGGCTCTTGGGTCTTTTACCAAGTCAACAACAGGTTTAGCTACTGAGGTATATAACTGTCCATAGAACCTCTCTATCTCCCTGAGCACCTCTGACCTATTTGACGTTACGTTTCCGTCCTCCGTCTTCAGCTTCGTCAATTGGCTCTGCCCAATAGACGCGTCTCTTGCGAACACTTTAGAGCCCTTGTTCTGCTCTATGGTCTCCTCAATACGCCTTGCATTGAAGGACCGTAGGTCGTGTCGCAAGGACTTCAATATCTGTCCATTAAGCTGCCTATAGGACTTAGCATCATCGGAGGTTTGGAGCGTCATGGAACGTCGTTCAGCCATGAGGTTTCGGGTGTAGTCAGATAGTTTTTGAGGCCTATTTTTACGGTGGGTCTTAAAATACTTGGACCCGACCGTATGAACAGTCTCTACCAGCCTGTTGTTGATTTCGTCCACTGATGCGCTGCTGTCTAGCAATTCGAAGCGGTTTGACAATTCGAGTTGAAAGTTCTCGGGGTTTTGGATATATGCATGAGTAGGTCGGAGCGTAGACTTCATCAGACGCGATCTTTCCATTTTGACATTAATATTTAATGTGCTTCTGACCATTCGGTGATCACTGCCGGTTTTTACCCTATGAATCACGGAGACATCATTAAATATTTGTCGCTTGGTGCTCATGATGAAGTCTATCTCATTTTTTGTGGAACCATCAGGGCTCATTCAGGTCCATTTCCTATGAGGCGGCTTCTGGAAGAAAGAGTTCATCATAAAGAGTCCCTCTTTCTCCAGAAATTCGGCCAGCCTCTGACCCCTGGGGTTGCGCTGCCCATATCCAAATTGCCCCACTCTCAGCTCATCATCGCCCCGTTGGCCCAGCCGCGCATTGAAGTCACCCATAACTACTGTAAAATGTGCTTTGGAAGTATGTATGGCTCTACTAATGTCCTCATACATAACTTCGACCTCATCATCTGAGTATGCCGAGGTCGGTGCGTAGACCTGTATGACCTTCAGCGAATATCTTTTGGATATTCTGAGTATCAGGTACGCTACCCTGCTCGACACACTAGTGATGGACACAACGTTGTTTATGAGTGACTTGTGGACGATAAATCCGACACCACCTTGGGACTGCTGTTCGCCCTCCCGGTAGTAAAACAAGTTGCCGGATTTTAAGGTTATCGTGTCCTCGCCCTCTCTTCGGACCTCCGATAAACCAACAATACTCCACCGCAACTTGTTTAACTCTTCTTTTCATATATATATATATATATATATATAAGCAAGCATGTCCTAGAGTGGAGACCGCGACTTGGTAAGCGTAAGGTAGGACGGCCCCCAGGGCCCCAGTGTGCAATGGCGCGTGTTAGGAGAGGCCTATGTCCAGCAGTGGACTGCGATAGGCTGATTGTTTGCAGATAACTACACAGTTATCTGCAAACAACTCATTTTTCTATTCAACTGGATGAAACAACTTTACCTGGTAATGAAGCATTATTATTGGCATATGTTTGCTTTGTTATGGACGAAGAAATTCATGAAGAGCTACTTCTTGAATTTCTTCGTCCATAATTCGCGAAAACTTTGGAGACGAACACTAAAGGTGAATCAATATTTAATGTCCTGAGTGATTTTTTTAAGGAAAAATCGATTCCATTCACAAACGTTATTTCGGTGGCAACTGATCGAGCTCCTGCCATGAATCAGAATCAGAATATTTTTTATTCATGTAAACCATTACAGTATTTATGAATCGTCAGAAAAGTAACAAAGACTCTACCACCACTTCGGAATGTCATTCCTGTGGAGAAGAAGGGCAAGAAACTCCACGGTTACTCTTTTAAAATAAGAAATTACAAACATTTTCATCTACATTCTGTTGTGGGGTATGGGAGAACAATGTAGGTTGGTCATCAGGTGAGTCTAAGTTAAAAAAGCGAATAATACTATTTATGAGAATGGCTACATGGTTCCCTCATTTACAAAAAAAGTACACATTATGTTAAATTAATAGAAGGAAGAGAGGGAATGTTAACTACCAACAGTTGAATGGGTTGTCATGACTCAAGTGGAGCTGGAATAGCATCTATTCAAGCATTTTTATCTTTTAAATAATAGTGTTCGTTTTACACAAGCTTTGAACTTATTTTCACTAAGTTTAGTGACGTCAATGGGAATTTTGTTATAAAATCTAACACAGTGCCCCATGAAAGACATGTGTTATAGCAATGCCTATCCTAGCTGAATAAAAAGATCTCAATTTTTTCTAGTATACATAATGTTTTCATAAATATATTGACATGGGACCGTCATGATATTAACTACTTTGAACAGTTAAATGTGTGTAGTGTATATGTGTGTAGTGTACTGTAAAGTTAGTAAATTGAATGGTGGGAATAATTCATTATTATTAACATGAGGATAATACACAAGAGAGCATTTCAGAGTCAGACTGCATTTCATAAAAGTTTCACCAGGTCTGACGCAGAGTTTATGGCAATAGGAGGAGAAGTATCGTTTTTCCTGACAAAAATACGGCAGTTTTTTGTCCAAATATACTTGTAATTTACTTCTTTAGCCTTATTTTTGCATGAGCTCAAGAGAAGTTTGGTATCCCTCGTAAGGTGCTCATTAACAAATATTCTGGTTGTCTCCCCTGCATAGCCCATAACCCCGGCAGTCAAACTACGATGTTCACGCGCGGCGGCAATAATTTGGTCTTTCACGGCGCGCTGCCGCAAGCGAGCAACGATAGGGCGCGCATGTGCCGCACTAACTGCGCGCCGCGGCTGCACGCGGTGGGCAAACTCCAAGTCCGAATGTTGAATAGAAACTCCAATCAGTTCTGGCTGTGCCTCGCGCGCGTTCGGTCGTGTCACTGCGCAGCCCGCCCGCTCGCTATTTTCGTATTTTCGCACGTACATATTTCATAATCGACTTGCTCTGTTGGTAACGCCTGCGCTTGCGTGGAGTGGTGATTTCGTTGGCTCGATATACGTGTATACGTACATATATACGTGTTTGCGATGTTAGTTCTCCGCGTCTGGCTCGCGCGTAGCAACTAGGCGAGCCGGCAGGTAGACGCGCCGTTCTGACGGCGGTCGGCCTTCCCGCGTTTTTTGCAACGGTCGTTTTCCGAGACCTACGTGGTTTGTCGCGGCTGTGGTAGCGTGTTTTGTGCTTGCGTGTTTGCGTAATTGCATTCGCTGCGCGTATGCTTTTGCGTCTCGTGTAGGTACGGTTCGCGTATCGCCCGGTGTGACCAATTACGTGGGTTGCTAGGCAGCCGCGTCGGTTAACGGCGCGGCCGGCCCTCCCGCGGTTTTTTCCTAACGGTTTTTTTCATAACGGTTTGTAATTTCGTTTCGTTTGTATTGTAAATCCACGTCTTTTGTCCGTTCGTGGTAAGTCCGGTGGACGCCGAGCGGTGTCGTAAGCCGGGCTTGAGCGGGACCCAAGCGCTCGCCTCCCTCCTTCAGAGGGCGGCCATCTCGGAAGGGCTTGAGCTCTGGCCTTGGGGGCTTCCCTAGTCAGGGCTCTTGATTTCCCCAGGACCCTACCCTTACCCATCCCGCTATCCTATTCTCCGTGCGGCGGTTCTTTTCGCCCCGGAGCAGTTAGGGTTTTGGTGCCGCCCGTTCGCCCTTAAGGCGAAGGGGCACACCGCGTCTCCCCGGTAGTGCCACCCCCCCCCGCCGCCACCCGGTGGGGGAATCTGGACAACGTTCACGCCCGGGTTTTAGGGCCCTATTTTAATCCACGCGCCCTGCCATTTCCCCTCTGGAAATGGCTGACGACTTCCCTCCCGATTTTGTCCGGGACCTAACGAGGTACATCGTGCTGCATTGCCCGGACATAGTCCGGGAATTCAGGGCGACGTACTCGCCCGCCTCGCCCGACGCGTTGCCCGCGCGCGCGTCGGGCAAGATCGCATATCACACTTACACCCTGGAGGAGGAAAGGGAGCTCAGGGTAGTAATCCGCGGTGTCCCTAGGGAGCTGGACACCGCCGTCATTAAAGCCGACCTCCAGTCCCAGGACCTTCCTGTGCGCCAGGTGCACAGAATGGTCAATGGGCGCTCAAAGGAGGCCTACGACATGGTGCTGGTCGTCCTCGACCGCACCGAGTCCGGCCGTAGAGTCTTCGACCTGAAGGCCGTGTGCCATATCTCTGGCCTCTTCGTGGAGGCCCCCCACAAACGTGGCACGCCCGGGCAGTGCCACAACTGCCAGCTATACGGGCATCTGCCCGAAATTGTCACGCGCGCCCTCGATGCGTGAAGTGCATCGGGGACCACGCGACGTCCCAGTGCGCCCGTTCGAAGGAGACGGCGGCCGAGCCCCCCAGCTGCGTCCTCTGCGGCACCAAGGGGCACACCGCGAACTATCGTGGTTGCCCCAAGGCCCCGAAGGGGAAGCGCGGCCGGGCGAGGCGCGGCGGCCGCCGCCGCCCCCGCGCGGTTGCCCCCCCTCTGCACCCTCAGCGCAACACCCCCCCGCGCCCTCAGCGCACCCTCGTCCGGTGCCTTCTGCGCCAGCGACCCCGCGCTCCCGCGCCACTGAAGCTGACCCCCCCTCCCCCGCCGCTCAGGCCGTCCCTTGGCGCCAACGCGTGGGTGGTGAAGCCGCTGCCCTACACCGCGGCCTCCTACCCGTCAGTGGGCCCTGCCCGCCCCCCGAAGCGCGTGCCGGCGATCCCGCCGGTGGCGGCTTGTCCCCCTCCGCCCACTAACGTCATTCAGGACGTCAACCTGATCATGAACGTCTCGGCGGTGATAAGCCCCGCACTATTCCCCAGAGTCCGTGAACTCGCCCTCCAACTCCGCGCCGCCACCAACTTGGCGGACCAGGTTCTCCTGGCCGCGGAATACAGGGACGTCTATGACGTCCTGGCGTCCCTTAGAACCCAACCCCCCCGCACCCAATAATGGATTTACGACCTCCCCGCCATAAGCGCCACAACCTATCCCTGGCGTTCTTTAACGCCGATGGCCTTCGCTCCCAGCGAGATCAGGTTGCTGATTTCCTCCGAGATCACTAACTTGATATCTTCCTTGTGCAGGAAACCTTCCTCAAGCCCACACAACGCGATCCTAGGATCGCAAACTATAACCTCGTGCGTAATGACAGAATCGGCTCCCGCGGAGGCGGTACTCTCATTTACTACAGGAGGTCCCTTGACTGCATCCCTCTCGATCCCCCCGCGCTCACCAACATCGAAGCCTCGGTCTGTCGCATCTCTCTCACGGGGCACCAGCCCATCGTGATCGCCTCCGTATACCTTTCCCCCACTAAATCCGTTCTCAGGAGTGACTTTGAAGCACTCCTTAATCTGGGAAGCGCCGTCATTCTGGCGGGCGACTTCAACAGTAAGCACGTGACACGGAACGGTCTCACCACTTCCCCTAACGGTAGGAGCCTTGACGCCCTGGTCGACGTTCTCGACTTTGACGCCATCGCACCTATGCACCCTACCCACTATCCTATCAATCCCAACCACCGACCCGACGTCCTGGACATGGCGCTTCTGAAGGGTGTCACCCTACGGCTGCACTCCTTGGAAGTAGTCGAGGAACTCGACTCTGACCATCGACCTGTAGTCATGAGACTCGGTTCCCCCCCTTCCGCCCCTCAGCGACCCAAAAAGACGGTGGTGGATTGGCATGCGCTAAGCACGGCCTTGGCGGATGCCGACCCTCCCCCCCTCCCTCTCAGCTCGGACTCCATCCCGTCCCCTCAGGACACCGATCAGGCCGTAGATGCCTTAACCGAACACATCCGATCGGCTGTCAGTCGATCGTCCAAGCAAGTCGAGGCGGAAGATCTCTACCTCAACCGCTAACGACTGCCGGACGATGTTAGGGATCTCATTCGTTCCAAGAATGCTTCTATCCGAGCGTACGACTCCTACCCCACCGAAGCCAATCGGGCCCGGATGCGCGCTTTACAACGAAAGGTAAAGCGTCGTGTCGCGGAGGTCCGGGAGGAACGGTGGGGTGACCTCCTAGAGGGCATCGCGCCATCGCATCTGGCCTACTGGCAGCTGGCGCGTAGCCTCAAATCCGACTCCACGACTGACATGCCCCCGCTGTCCCGCCCTTCAGGCGCACCCCCAGCCTTCGACGACGACGAAAAGGCCGAGCTTCTCGCCGACTCCCTCGAGAGCCAGTGCGCCCCCAGCTCTCAGTCCGTCGACCAGTCCCACGTCGACGCGGTCGACAGGGAAGTCGAGCGCAGGGCATCCCTCCCCCCCGTCGATTCCTTACCTCCTATCACCCAAACGGAGGTCGAAGATCTAATTATGGGTCTCAAAACTAAAAAAGCCCTTGGCTCTGACGGCATTTCGAATCGCGTTCTGAAATGCCTGCCCGCCCAACTCATCTGCCTCTTAGTGGCCATATTGAACGCCGCCATGGCGAACTGTACCTTCCCCGCTAAGTGGAAGGAGGCGGACGTCATAGGCATTCCCAAGCCCGGCAAACCTCGCAATCTCCCCGTGAGCTACCGCCCTATCAGTCTCCTCGACTCCCTGGCCAAGATATACGAGCGCCTACTTCTGGCGAGGCTCAAAGACTTCGTAACGTCCAGGGGTATCCTTATCGACGAGCAGTTCGGCTTTCGAGCCAAACACTCTTGCGTCCACCAAGTGCACCGCATCACGGAGCACATCCTCTCCGGTCTCAATAGACCCAAACCCATCTACACGGGCGCCCTCTTCCTAGATGTCGCGAAGGCATTCGACAATGTCTGGCACAACGGCTTGATCTACAAGCTCTACCAATTGGGTGTGCCGGACAGACTCGTGCTCATCTTACGAGACTTCTTGTCGAATCGCGCCTTCCGTTATCGCGTCGAAATGACGCGCTCCACTTCCCACTCCATCAGTGCTGGAGTCCCACAGGGCTCAGTTCTCTCTCCGCTCCTGTTTAGCCTTTACACGAACGACATCCCTCGTTCGAGTAAGGCGCATCTAGCCCTATTCGCGGATGATACCGCTCTCTACGTCTCGCATAGGAATAAGGGTTTCATTACCAGAAACCTTCAGGCATCCGCCAATTTCCTAGGGAATTGGTTCAGGAAGTGGCGTATTGAGGTGAACCCGGACAAGAGCGCTGCGGTGTTCTTCTCCAGAGGTGCCACCCCGCGCCACTCCCTGCGCCGCCCTAGAAGTAATCTCGGCCAAGTGACCATGTTCGACCGACCCATTCCCTGGGTCAAAGAGGTCAAATATCTAGGGGTCACCCTAAACAGTACCATGTCCTTCGGCCCGCACATCAAGCGGGTCCGTCACCGAGCATCATTTGTGCTCGGTCGTCTCCATTCGTTAATCTGCAAGCGGAGTAAAATGTCCCTTAGAAATAAGGTGACACTTTACAAAACTTGCGTTCGACCCATCATGACTTATGTGTGTGTTGTGTTCGGGCATTCGGCCCCCTCTCACATCGATAAACTCCAAGTGGTTCAAAACCGCTTCCTCCGTAAAGCCGTAGGAGCCCCCTGGTTCGTACGGAACGTCGACCTCCACTCCGATCTAGGTCTCGAACCTATTCGCGCCTTTATTAAAAAGGCGTCAACACGTCACTTCGCGAACGCATCTACCCATGCGAATCCGTTAATCGTAGCCACCGCCGACTACGATCTCCCCCCCGACCCCTGCCGCCACCGCCGGCCGCGACATGTTCTCACCGACCCCCCCGATGCTTTGTCATCCCTTCTTTCCGCTCAGAATACGGGCGATGACGACGACGTAGTAGTAGATCCCCTCCCGTAGCCGGCGGTTGACCGGTGCACTTAGTAGTGCACCCGTCCCCCTACAGCGACTGTCCCAACCGAGGGCGCCTCGAAGAGGCGCCCTCGAGTATGTCGCCTCTTGCCCTTCTGGCTGGCTAGAGCGTAGTGGTTGCACGCTCGCCTTTAAGTCCGGTGAAGCTGTAAAGGCCTCGCGGCCAACAGCGTACATCATTCACACACACAAGAAACTCCAATGTGCCGCGCTATCTTCAGTACTACTTCTGTTGTGATTTCCTGTTTGTCTTCTTGTATGCCGGTGTTCTCAATATTTTGCATTCTAACCCGTTGTTGTTGCTTAAGGTGCTCGTCTTCAAGGAGCTTAACACGACCCAGACAGGCTGCAAGGTTTTTTTGAGATTTTTAATTTCATCCTTGAGACACTTTATCTCGGAAGTAGTGTTTCCCAGTAGCCTCTTGAGATCCGCAATTTCCTTCCTTAAGTCGTCGTATTGTGTACTCACATATGAAATGGATTCCTGAAAGCCTGTGAATTGAGTGTTCAAGGCTAAAAGCTGATTTGATCCTGCTTTCTTTATGGTAAATTCAAGCATAGTTTCCATCTCTTGTTTCATCTCGTTTACCCATATCTCTCTTAGCGTGTCTTCAGTTATGTAGTCTGAAGTGTGTTTTTTGGGCGCTGTTTGCTTCCGTAGCGTGACATTGCTATTATCAATCAAACACTCATTTTCGTCCACGTCATCCATTTTTGATTGGTGAGACGAGCGCACCGGCGTATTCGTGTTGTCTGATTTAGGCAACCTACTCTTGCACTCAAAGCATGTCCATTTAAGCTTGACCTCCTGACTCATCTTTTTAAAACGCTTAGGGGATAGATTGGCGCATTGTAAGACATATTTCTGTTTGCACCCGTGGCAGGACATATATTCTCTGTTCGAGATTAACACTTTACACCCTACGCAGGTATTTTTTTCCATTGTACCCAAAGGAACAAGTACCGTTCATAAACCAACCAACTTTGGGCTAACGAAGCAATAAAATTCAGAAATCAATATCTCGTGACTTTGCGGAATTTTATCAGTCAGGCGCTTAGTTTAGGTCGAACAAAAATTGTGATCGGTATGTGCGCCTGCGTCACATCGGGCAAACCGCGGGTTGCCCTAGGTCAGGGTTTTATCGTGGACACCGTCGTTTTTAAAAATGTTTTTGGTTGTAATGCACAGTTACCTGAGTGTTTATTGACAAATGTATCACCAATAGAACGGTTGCACAGTCAGCTTCACAACGATATATAACACTGTATACTATTGAACGAAAAACACTGTTTTAACGAAATTGTTCACAAACAAAACAAGTGACATGTGTACTTAATGACAGTCGCACGAATTTTGTTTCCACTACTTGTCAAACAAAAGGAGACATGACAATGCCTGTATTTACTGGACGTGGCTCACCAGAATGAGCTATTTATAAATGTTGTGGAGTGTGTAATGTGATAAAAGTTAAGATATTGAAACAATACTCCCCGGTTTAGGTCAAAATTTCAAATCCTGCCCGTTGAGTTGGCGAGTTGTCAGCCGGTCAAAGTTTCTTCACTTTTATTGTGATTCAGAAGTCACTGATACTTAATAACAATATATACACGTAATAACCATGTAATTTTGATCAATACACACACAATATACGGAATTATTCCGGAATAATTTCCATGGTCGGGCGATATCGTGGGTTTATAAGCCATCTTAAAAGAATTATACCAGAGGTAACTGCAATTCACTGTGTCATCCACCGACAACACCAAGTAGCGAAAAATTTGAGTGATATATTGCACCAATCGCAATTTGTTATTAATGCAGTTAACAAAATAGGAAGCAATGCATTGAATACGCGTTTATTTGCACAATTGTGCGATGAAAATGATGAAGACTTCCAACGATTGCTCTTACATACTGAAGTACGCTGGTTGTCGAAAGGTGCATGTTTAACAAGATTTTACTCACTTTTTGAATCAGTTTTAGAGTTTCTGGAAAGTAAAGATCCAGATTTAAAAGAAAACCTGATCAATTTGAAAGCAGACATCGCGTATTTGACAGATTTGTTCAAAAAATTCAATGACATTAACTTACAATTACCAGGGGACAGCCTCAATTTATTAAAAACAAAGGGTGTAATTTCAGTTTTTCTTGGAAAATTTAAATTTATAAAGCAAAATATTAGTCGGCGCGAATTTTCCGAGTTTTCAAACTTATCACAGGTAGAATGCCTTGATGAGGATATTCAGACATACGTTTAACATTTAATTGCCCTGCATGATGACTTCAAAATCAGATTTGAAGATATTCTGACGATGGAAATACCACCATGGATCAGAAATCCATTTGATGAAACGGAAGTGGAGAATGTGATATTACAAGAGAAGCTCTCGAGCTTAGCACTAATCAGGAGCTGAAGGTGAAATTTAAAAGAGGGTATCAAACATTTTGGCTGCAGGCAGAAATACCCGAAAAATATCCTGGACTGTGGGGAATTGCGAGAAAGCTTTTGATAGTGTTTCCCACGTCATATCTTGTCGAAAAAAGTTTGTGTCATTACAAACCTTTTAACAAAAAACGGGGCACATTATTCCGAACAAAACTTAAGCCAAATATTATTTGCTGTCAATCCATCAAGTACATCCCTCCGATTAAAATTATGCCTATTTTGTGATTGTCATTGTAGAAGTTACATTACATTATTAATGTTTAATTTTAATTATATTAGGACTGTTATCGTATGACAATGTAATATGATAACAATAATAATGAATAGTGTAATAATTACATTAGTGAACACATAATTTTAAAAGCTCTTGCAATTATTTTTTATTTAATATAATAGGAATGTACATTTAATGTTACTTACATTCTAAAATTTTAAATTTGTCCTACGGTGCACTTAGTTTCACTACAGTTTTCTCTTAATTACTCACATTTACGACACTTTCACGCTTGATCTACAAGCTCTACCAATTGGGTGTGCCGGACAGACTCGTGCTCATCTTACGAGACTTCTTGTCGAATCGCGCCTTCTGTTATCGCGTCGAAATGACGCGCTCCACTTCCCACTCCATCAGTGCTGGAGTCCTACAGGGCTCAGTTCTTTCTCCGCTCCTGTTTAGCCTTTACACGAACGACATTCCTCGTTCGAGTAAGGCGCATCTAGCCCTATTCGCGGATGATACCGCTCTCTACGTCTCGCATAGGAATAAGGGTTTCATTACCAGACACCTTCAGGCATCCGCCAATTCCCTAGGGAATTGGTTCAAGAAGTGGCGTATTGAGGTGAACCCGGACAAGAGCGCTGCGGTGTTCTTCTCCAGAGGTGCTACCCCGCGCCACTCCCTGCGCCGCCCTAGAAGTAATCTCGGCCAAGTGACCATGTTCGACCGACCCATTCCCTGGGTCAAAGAGGTCAAATATCTAGGGGTCACCCTAAACAGTACCATGTCCTTCGGCCCGCACATCAAGCGGGTCCGTCACCGAGCATCATTTGTGCTCGGTCGTCTCCATTCGTTAATCTGCAAGCGGAGTAAAATGTCCCTTAGAAATAAGGTGACACTTTACAAAACTTGCGTTCGACCCATCATGACTTATGCGTGTGTTGTGTTCGGGCATTCGGCCCCCTCTCACATCGATAAACTCCAAGTGGTTCAAAACCGCTTCCTCCGTAAAGCCGTAGGAGCCCCCTGGTTCGTACGGAACGTCGACCTCCACTCCGATCTAGGTCTCGAACCTATTCGCGCCTTTATTAAAAAGGCGTCAACACGTCACTTCGCGAACGCATCTACCCATGCGAATCCGTTAATCGTAGCCACCGCCGACTACGATCTCCCCCCCGACCCCTGCCGCCACCGCCGGCCGCGACATGTTCTCACCGACCCCCCCGATGCTTTGTCATCCCTTCTTTCCGCTCAGAATACGGGCGACGACGACGACGTAGTAGTAGATCCCCTCCCATAGCCGGCGGTTGACCGGTGCACTTAGTAGTGCACCCGTCCCCCTACAGCGACTGTCCCAACCGAGGGCGCCTCTTCGAGGCGCCCTCGAGTATGTCGCCTCTTGCCCTTCTGGCTGGCTAGAGCGTAGTGGTTGCACGCTCGCCTTTAAGTCCGGTGAAGCTGTAAAGGCCTCGCGGCCAACAGCGTACATCATTCACACACACACACACACGACACTTTCACCACACTCTACAAGATGGACTTACATGCAAAGTTGTCAAGTTGCATGGAGGATCTATCAGCCACATTTACCTCGCGCATGGATCAATATGAAGAAGACTTGCGGAACTTCAGCAGCAATGACAAGACCATCGCCAGTCTCTCACGGGAGTTTGCAGAGTTTAAGTGCCTTATTTGGAAGACAGTAAGCGCGCTTAAATCACAGATGGAGCTCTTAATCATGGGTCTGGATAGACACGAAATGGCATCTCGTAAGGAAGTCTTACTTCTTCATGGCCATTCCGAACAGAAGGATGAACAACCAACATTCCTAGCTATTGCTGTACTAACAGAGAAAATGAAACTGAGAGATGTCATCTCTGCAGATATTATAGCTTGCCATCGCCTTGGTGCCAATACGAATAAGCCTCGTCCACTTCTACTACGCTTTCGGAGTCTAACTTTGCGCAGAGAGGTGTGGCGCAATAAAACTGTGCTAAAGGGTTCTGGCTTAATATTCTCGGAGTTCCTTACAAAACCCAGACATGATACTTTCTTGGACGCTCGTAAACACTTTGGTTTGAAGCAGTGCTGGACCTCCGAATGTAAAATTATCATCCTGCTGCCGGATAAGTCACGACGGAAAAAAGAGTTCCGAAAGCTTGCAGCGCAGTTTCCAATGGCTTCCATAAAGGATACTCAACAGGAAGGGGCCTCTACTTCCAAGACCAAGCCAGCTGTTGATATAAGGCCACGCAATAGAGCCAAGTAACCCACCCACACTTGCCGTAGTATTGTTGTTTTCTTTTATTTACTTCATTTTTTTTTTGACGGTCACTTTGCAGTCGTTGTTTTCAACTCTTGAATTTACCTACTATTTTTGTTTTTACTCAAATGTCAATGATATGTGTGACGTTCAAGCGCTCGTTCAGAAACATAATTTATTATAAATCTGGATACGAGTCCTTTGATCCATTTTGACGTGAACTGGCGAGTGCATCGAGGACATAGTATAGATAGTTTTTATTTAAATATTCTTAAATTGTTATTATTCTTTTACATATATAAATATAGAAGTATCGTATAATATTTTAATGTGTGATAATTTTGATGATAGCTTTGTATCCTGTTCTTCTTCTTGTACATCTGATGTGAGTTATGCGAGTGCGTTCAGTGACGATTCTGTTCATTTACGTGACCAACTTATGTCTGCTTTCTCTAGCTATGAAAAGTTTTTTAATACAGTTCATATAAATGCTCAAAGCGTCCCTGCACATTATTCTGATTTATTATCTTCTTTCGATTCTGATCTCATTCACGCTGTCCTCGTCTCTGAAACATTTCTAAAACCTGTTCTTCCTTCCACTCAATATTTTTTGCCCGGCTATAAATTAGTGCGCAATGACAGAACAGGCAAGGGGTGTGGGGGGGTAGGTATTTATCTTCGTGGAGATATCGATTATAAAGTCATCGACCAGTCTCCGAATAATTACTCTAATTTCGCTGAGCACTTATTCATTGAAATCACTTTTAATCATATAAAATTTCTTTTAGGTGTATATTATAGTCCCTCCAGTCACATTGATTATTTCTCTTCATTTGAAACTAAATTAGAATATTTTTCTCCTATATATGACCATGTAATTATTCTTGGAGACTTTAACACTTGTTTGCTCAAGGATAATGTACGCAGCCGTAAACTCCGATCTCTTGTCTCTTCTGTCAACATGCATATCCTTCAGCTCAATGCCACCCATCATGCCCCCCATTGCACTCCCTCTCTTCTAGATTTAATTCTTGTCTCCGACCCCCAAAAAGTAGCCGCGCATGGGCAACTTGCCGCCGCTTTCTCCTATCATGATCTCATATTCCTTTCTTATAAAATTCGCGCACCTAAACGCAAATCCAAATTTCTTTTTCTTCGCAGCTTTAAGAACATTAATATGGAACGTTTGAGGGAAGACATGAGTCGTATTGACTGGTCTACTATATATAGCTTCAGTGACATAGACAAAAAAGTATCCGCTTTTAACAAGATTGTCCTAGATGTATACGACAAACACGCTCCTCTGAAAAGGGTAAAAGTAAAGCATCTACCTGCACCATGGTTATCGGATTACATTAAAAGAGAGATGTCAAAAAGAGACAAAGTCAAGAGACGCTATAAAAAAAAGCCTACTGATGAGACCTGGTCTCTATACAAAAAACTGCGGAATCGTTGCAATCGCCTGTGTAGAGATGCTAAGAGACGCCATATTCATATCTCAATCCATAACTTCAATACGGCACAAGTATGGCAATTTCTTAAATCTCTAGGTATTGGGAAAACGTCTAGCGATGATACACCCAATAATATAGATCTTAATACCATCAATTCTCAATTTTCCAAGTCACCAGTCACCCTGGATGACAGCAAAAAATCTTCTACTCTCAACAGTTTATCTATTCTACCGTTGCCTAGATGTACTTCGTTCTCTTTTCAGCAGGTTACAGAGGGGGAAGTTAAGAAATTAATCCTTTCGATTTCTACGAAAGCGGTAGGTAATGATGGTCTTCAAATCCAAATGCTTCGTCCCATCCTAGATGATCTTATTCCTGGTATACACCACATCATCAACTATTCTCTGCATTCTTGCACTTTTCCCTCAGCCTGGAAGAGGGCCCATGTCATACCGCTACCCAAAGTATCTAATCCATCTTCAGTTTCCCAATTCCGTCCCATTTCCATACTCCCGATTCTGTCAAAGGTCCTTGAGAGTGTTGTTCAGAATCAACTGTCTCACTATCTCTCTATTAATGACCTGCTAAGTCCCTACCAATCAGGATTTCGCCCTGGCCATAGCACTGTAACGGCACTCGTTAAAATAACTGACGACATACGTTTGGCCATGGAGAATAAGCTCCTTACTATATTGGTTCTACTAGACTTTAGCAGTGCCTTTAATTCAGTTGATGTTGACATCCTCTTAGGAATTCTGACCTCCCTAAATGTTTCTCCTTCTGTAACTGCTTGGTTCAACTCATATCTTCGCGGTCGCTCGCAGTTAGTTCGATCCAATGAGGCTTCCTCTGAGTGGTGCAATCTGGCTGCGGGAGTCCCGCAAGGTGGCGTACTCTCTCCTTTGCTTTTTTCAGTTTTTATTAACGCAATTCCTAAAGTTATATCTTCACACTATCATCTCTTTGCAGACGACTTGCAACTTTATCATCATTTTAATGTTGATGATTTTAATGCTGCTATTGTTGCCATCAATAATGATCTTCAGAACATCAATAACTGGGCAAAAAGCTTTGGCCTACAAGTAAATCCGGCTAAATCACAAGCTCTCATTATTGGTGGCAGATATTTTACCAATCTTTTAGATCACCAGTCTCTTCCACAAATTGTGTACGATGCTATACCGATACCTTTTTCAGATAGTGCAAAAAACTTGGGCGTCTACATTGACTGTAATCTGTCCTGGAATGTTCACGTTGCGGAAGTAAGCAAGAAGGTTTATTACTCATTTCAGTCTCTCAAATGGCTCCAAAAGTTCCTGCCACTTCATACCAAAATAACTCTTGCCCAATCTCTTCTTTTACCTCTTCTCGACTATGCTGATGTAAGCTTTCTTGACGCAACTAAGGAACTCCTTAATAAACTGGAACGTCTGCAGAATCTGTGCATTCGCTTCATTTTTGGCCTTCGGAAATTTGACCATGTGACAGAATTCCGAAGGCAGTTGAAGTGGCTGCCTATACGGCTGCGTCGGGATAGTCATATTCTCTGTTTGCTTTACTCTGTTCTTCATAATCCTAATTCCCCAGTATATCTTCGTGAACGCTTTGAGTATTTAGTCCCCAGGGGAAAACCTTGTCGCTCTGTCTCTTCTCTTCTTCTTAGTGCACGTCGTCATAGCTCAAGTCGATATGATGGTTCATTTACTGTGCGTGCTGTGCGCCTATGGAATTCCCTCCCACACTCTTTACGTGATAGCCCTACTTTACAGATGTTCAAGAAAAGAATTAGAGAACATTTCCTATCTATGTAAGATATTAGTATGTATGTATGTATTCATGTAGTCTATTTTATGATAATGTATAGCATGTAGTATATTTGTAGATATATATATGTAGTTTATACCTTTCCTATCTATAAATATCTTTTATTTCCTTGCTTTTGTGTTGTACACTTATTCCTATCCTCATTTTGATCATTTGTTTCTCTTTCACTCAAAGGTTTGCTGGTGGAAAACTCGACTTTGAGTTAAGCTCGCCTTGTACATTAATTTACCTTGTATTATAACAATTTGTGTATGTGTACAAAGAATCAAATAAATAAATAAATACATATTTGAATAAATACAACACAAAAAATATACTATTTTTCTTTTTATATTTACCACTTCGAATTGGGAGTTTTCTAAATGAAATAAGTGAGAATTGATTGGTTCCTTGTGCTGTGAGTAGATGTCACAAAAGTAAAGTTGGATGGAATCACTTTTTTGAATGGACAACTTTACTTTTTTGACATCCACTCACAGCACAATCAATTAATTATTTAACCAATTTTGGGAATACGGTAGAAATGTAGCTGTAGGAGGTCCACCGGAACCAGCTAAATTTTGAAAATGGTCTATGTGAAAAAAAGTCCGGGAACTTCTGCTTTAAACTAAATGACACAACAATGACGCACATACGCAGGGCTGGGCTGTATGACTAGGGTGGGGAAATTAGTAAATTACTAAAATTTGTGTTTATTTCAGATTAATATTTAGTTTTGCTTTAAATATTCGTGGTAATAGCCGAGAAATACGGAACAGTACTACAAGTTAATAAGCAGTTCTGGCTGTGCCTCGCACGCGTTCGGTCGTGTCACTGCGCAGCCCGCCCGCTCGCTATTTTCGTATTTTCGCACGTACGTATTAGATAATCGACTTGCTCTGTTGTTAACGCCTGCGCTTACGTGGATTAGTGATCTCGTTGGCTCGATATACGTGTATACGTACATATATACGTGCTTGCGATATTAATTCTCTGCGTCTGGCTCGCGCGTAGCAACTAGGCGAGCCGATAGGTAGACGCGCCGTTCTGACGGCGGTCGGCCTTCCCGCGTTTTTCGTAACGGTCGTTTTCCGGGACCTACGTGGTTTGTCGCGGCTGTGCTTACGTGTTTTGTGCTTGCGTGTTTACGTATTTGCATTCGCTGCGCGTATGCTTTTACGTCTCGTGTAGGTACGGTTCGCGTATCGCTCGCGTGTGACTAACTACGTAGGTTGCTAGGCAGCCGCGTCGGTTAGCGGCGCGGCCGGCCCTCCCGCGGTTTTTTCTTAACGGTTATTTTCATAACGGTTTTTAATTTCGATTACTTAATAGTGTTTGTATTGTAAATCCACGTCTTTTGTCCGTTCGTGGTAAGTCCGGTGGACGCCTAGCGGTGTCGTAAGCCGGGCTTGAGCGGGACCCGAGCGCTCGCCTCCCTCCTTCAGAGGGCGGCCATCTCGGAAGGGCTTGAGCTCTGGCCTTGGGGGCTTCCCTAGTCAGGGCTCTTGATTTTCTCAGGACCCTACCTTTACCCATCCCGCTATCCTATTCTCCGTGCGGCGGTTCTCTTCGCCCCGGAGCAGTTAGGGTTTGGTGCCGCCCGTTCGCCCTTAAGGCGAAGGGGCACCCCGCGTCTCCCCGGTAGTGCCATCCCCCCCCCCACCGCCACCCGGTGGGGTGATCTGGGCATTGTTCACGCCCGGGTCTTAGGGCCCTATTTTAGTCCTCCCGCCCTGCCATTTCCCCTCTGGAAATGGCTGACGACTTCCCTCCCGATTTTGTCCGGGATCTAGAGAGGTACATCGTGCTGCATTGCCCGGACATAGTCCGGGAATTCCGTGCGACGTACTCGCCCGCCTCGCCCGACGCGTCGCCCGCGCGCGCGTCGCCCCCCGCCCCCGCACCACAAACGACATTCCTCGTTCGAGTAAGGCGCATCTTGCCCTATTCGCGGATGATACCGCTCTCTACGTCTCGCATAGGAATAAGGGTTTCATTACCAGAAACCTTCAGGCATCCGCCAATTCCCTAGGGAATTGGTTAAGGAAGTGGCGTATTGAGGTGAACCTGGACAAGAGCGCTGCTGTGTTCTTCTCCAGAGGTGCCACCCCGCGCCACTCCCTGCGCCGTCCTAGAAGTAATCTCGGCCAAGTGACCATGTTCGACCGACCCATTCCCTGGGTCAAAGAGGTCAAATATCTAGGGGTCACCCTAAACAGTACCATGTCCTTCGGCCCGCACATCAAGCGGGTCCGTCACCGAGCATCCTTTGTGCTCGGTCGTCTCCATTCGTTAATCTGCAAGCGGAGTAAAATGTCCCTTAGAAATAAGGTGACACTTTACAAAACTTGCGTTCGACCCATCATGACTTATGCGTGTGTTGTGTTCGGGCATTCGGCCCCCTCTCACATCGATAAACTCCAAGTGGTTCAAAACCGCTTCCTCCGTAAAGCCGTAGGAGCCCCCTGGTTCGTACGGAACGTCGACCTCCACTCCGATCTAGGTCTTGAACCTATTCGCGCCTTTATTAAAAAGGCGTCAACACGTCACTTCGCGAACGCATCTACCCATGCGAATCCGTTAATCGTAGCCACCGCCGACTACGATCTCCCCCCCGACCCCTGCCGCCACCGTACCGACCACTGTGTTTGATAGTCGCGAGTTCGATTCCCGCTCAGGACAAATCTTTGTATGATCCACAATTTTTTGTTTCCGTCTGGGTATTTGTGTATGTGAATGTTCATGTTTGTAAACGCACCCACGACACAGGAATACATCCTTGTGGGGCTACGTTTTAATTAAAAAAAAAAACACCAACGCCCCCCTGTCAATGTTATTTTAATCGCTTGTTTACAGCACGACGAACATGCCGAGCTGTGCAATAAAAACTGTAAAAATTATACAAATAAAGTAACAAGAAAAAATGGGGTGTCTTATTTTCATTAAGTATCAGTTCAGATTGATGGTATCAGTGACGTAGCGTGCCTTGGAGAGGCACTGTTTCAAAAAATTTGTTGGGGGCCCAAATGAAGGGTAAAGATTTCTCACAAACGAAACAAAAATGCTTCCATTAAATTAAAATAAATATTTATTGATTATAAGTTCACTTCCTCCTAGAAACTGAGCTGCGCTAAATCGCCAAATTGGAGTAAACATTTAGTAAAATTTTCTTACTTCCAACAGATGGGTCCGTACGGTTACTAACTAAAATTACTGGACAAGTGCGAATAGGACTCGCACTTTGAAGGGTCCTTACCGGTTTCGGCTTCGGCCAGTTTCAGCGCAAAATTGTAGCTTCGGTTTAGGCAGAAAACTAGCCGAAACTAGGACTTCCGTGTGGCCGTTAGGCGCTATGGGCGAATGTCGAAATGACTGAAGTATGGTCTATAATCTATATTTTAATTAATTCTCATCGATTGCACTGGAATCGGTTTTTGTATTTGAGCCTGTTTGATTTGTCTTGATTAGTACTATAGTTTTAGGTAGATCTCGGGATCTGATAATGAACCTGTAAGGTGGCCCTAAAAACTTTTCAATTTGTTTTGATAAGTTCTATATACTACAGTTGCCAGAGTCTGGTGGTGGAGACAAAAGGTGCCCATAGGAATTCGCCTAATATACAACGTAACTCTATCGTTTTTTTGCTCGTTTGATTTATCTAGACAAGTATCATATAGGTGGCGAGCAGGGTCTCAGCCGGAAGGAGGCCAAAGTAACTAAGTAAGCTTAGTAAAATATCTCCGTTGGGTTTTTGCAATAAAAGCTTGTTTTTAAAAAGAGTTTTTAGTATAAAAATTATTTATCAACATTAATGATGGCAGTATGTATTATTGAGGTTTATAGTGTACGCCACCAGAACTGCCCTATTCCGTATGTTGCTTCTTCCAATACATTGGTTGTCTGGAAGAAATTGCTTTTAGCGATAAGACCGCCAATTGTACCTATTTTTTTTCTTGTATGTAATTAATTGTTAATATCACTGGTGTACAATAAAGAGTACTCTATCTATCTATCTATCTAAAATCGGTTTATAAACGAAGAAGTTATGATCAAAAATACATAAAAAATATGTGTACAGATTAATTGTGAACCTCCCTTTTGGCGTCCGTTAATATTTTATGTACTTCTACAGTAAGGTACTGTTAGGATATTGTGGGTAGTTTCGTATAAAGTTGATAATTTGTATTAATAAAATGTGTGGGTAGTTTCATGTAAGGGTTGACATATTGATTTTGACAACTGCACCGCCATCTTGACATTTCGATGTCAACACTGGTCGCTAGATGGCGACAGTGTTGCTATTAATATTATAGACTAGTAATCGTTTTGGATAATCGATTTCAACAAGATGGCGATGCAAAACAAGAGACTTAGGTCGATGGATAAAATCTAAAATGATGAACACTTTTGCTCGAGACTTCGTCGGAGACTGTTGTGAAATTAAAATATAAGGAGAATTTATACCCGCCAACGCATTTTTATTTCACGCTCTAACAAATCAGTGCGTGGGATAAAGAAGTGAAATTTTCTCCGTTATTTTTTTCATTTCTTGAACTTCACGCCTTATCATGGGAAGACATAAACGCCATTCGGACAACCAAAGTGATGAAGAAACTTACCGACGCACGCGATCCACCTCACGGCGGCGGTCAAATTCAAGAAAACGTGCTCGCCGTCATTCGAATTCTAACGACCGTCTCGATCGGCTGGAAAAATTAGTGCAACAACTGTTGGAGAAACAATTGTCTGAAAACCAGAATCAGGCCATTTCAACAAACAACTTTGCGGCTAACCAAGAGACAGTGCCTACCATACTACCCGAGGACGCAAGAATGGAACCATGTGTTTCCGAACCACGTGCTCCCGACATAGAAGTTTCCGAACACCGTGCTCAACATGTGTCAACGCCGGAAGCGAACATTCAAGGTACGTTATCGAATTTGCTACCCTCAAACTTAATAATCAGTGATAGTATAGATTTAAATCAATGTCGAATTGCGAATGAAAGTGTTAAAATAAGTGATTTAGTTTCAAATTCGATAACGACACCTCTGATAGCGCCAAACCATCTTTCACCTGTTGGTGGCACAAGTGCAAGTGTCCGTTTTCTAGGGAAACCAGAAAACTTACCCAAATTTGATGGTAATACTAATAGTATGTCTGTTCTTTCATGGATTCACCGACTGGAGGCACTCTCCAAAATTTACGGGTGGGACGAGAGGACTCTTATCTACAACATGACATCCAGCCTGCAAGGAAACGCGTTGCTGTGGTTTGGGCATCTTCAGGATATCGACGTTACCTGGGAGGAGTGGAAAAAACGCCTGGTTGACTACTTCCCAACGAGCCGTGGACTAGCAGCTAAGTTACATGACTTCGTTAATATCACCAAACGTCGAGATGAACAGGTTATCGATTTTTATTATCGGAAATTATCTCAAGGAAAAGCATGTGACTTGTCAGACCATATTATTTGTGACGTCATAATATATACTTTAGGTGACCCATTGCTGAAAGCAGGGGCTAGGGGTGCAGGTTGTAGGGACACTCGTGTATTGCTAAATTATTTAACGGATGCCGCTATAGATCCGCAGCGAAATGTTCAGTATCCAAGTAGTGAGGATAGGATTAAATGTTTCAAATGTGGCCGACGTGGACACTCTTTAATACAATGCAAAGTTGATAAACCTCCCTGCAAGGTATGCAACAGAATGGGTCATACTGCAGAAAATTGTAGGAATGCTAAAGTTTGCACACATTGTGGTAAGGTAGGTCACGAGCGTGATAGTTGCTTCTTTTTAAAAAAAGACTTTGAATACTAAAAATACAGTCTACGGATCCCGACGCTACTCATATCAAGCCGACTAGGATGTTTCATATAGTTCCAGTAGATGAAGGAAATTATAAATACTACAAACGTATTTTAACAAATAATCATGAGTTGTCAGCATATATTGATTTAGGGAGTGCTTGCAATACTATTACTAGGTCAGCTACAAATAAAATTAACTTAAACTATGATAAGAATTGTCGTACTAGTATTAAGGGCTATGGTGGCCAAATTATTAGTCCTGAGGGTGTGGCAACTGTTTCCTTAACTATTGATGGTGTAACTGCTGACGCGCCTGTTTTAGTCGTTCGTGACGATTTGCAAGATACTGATATGATAATAGGTCGTGCGTTTACTGATAATCTGGTTTACCATTATCAGAATTGCCTTTTGCTAAAACTCTTGAATTGGAGTTGACAAAAATCGAGTTGTCAGTACCATATGATACAAATTTGGTACATGGGTTAAATAGAATAATGGTTTTGAGTAATAATGATATTCGTAGTTGCCTCATATGCGTGAAACGATCAGAACATAGAAATCCTGGTAAAGAAATAGACATACCTCAACAAACTATTGAAATTTTAGATAGCGTTGCATATATTAATATTATTAATCATCAGCCACAAGACTTAACACTTTATTCTACAT
The DNA here is from genome assembly GCA_905147815.2 of Phalera bucephala. NCBI lineage: Eukaryota > Metazoa > Arthropoda > Insecta > Lepidoptera > Notodontidae > Phalera > Phalera bucephala. Next base: position 2,034,300 of record CAJHXA020000002.1, on the reverse strand, counting down.
GTTGTGTAGCTCGGGGTTACTATAGTAATTTATCTGCAGATAATATTAACACAGATGTATGTGGTTCTGATTTCGAGAAACTTAAGTTGCTTTTGCAGGGTTATAAAAATTGTTTTGAAGATAATGCGGGTATAGGTAGCTGTGATATAGAAATGGAAATCGAATTAACATCTAATGTTCCATTTTATTACCGTCCGTACAGGATGTCTATTAAAGAGCAGAACATAGTACGCGACATTGTAAGTGATTTAATTAATAGGGATATAATTGAGCCTAGTAACTCACCATATGCAAGTCCAGTAATACTAGTTCCTAAAAAGACAGGTGAATACCGGATGTGTGTAGATTTTAGACAGTTAAATAAAATTACAAAGAAAGACAGGTATCCCTTGCCTTTAATACAAGATCAATTGGATCGATTGAGTAATGAGCAATGGTTCACAAAATTAGACGTAGCGGCAGGCTATCATCAAATAAAAATGCACCCTGCTAGCAAAAAGTATACGGCTTTTGTTACCCCATTTGGCCAATTTCAATACAAAAGAATGCCGTTTGGATTGGCAAACGCACCAGCTGTATTTCAACGTGCCATTAATCAATTATTGGGCCAAGTCCGTTTTGAATTCGCTTCTGCATATATCGATGATATATTATGTTCATCTAAAAATATACCAGATGCATTTAAACACCTCGAAATTGTTTTAAAAATTATTAGCAACGCTCAGCTTACACTCCGTAGAGACAAATGTGCTTTTCTTAAAAATAGCATAGAGTATTTAGGGCATACAATATCTAAAGGAGAAATTAAACCATCGGTGGATAAAGTAGAGGCTCTGATTAAACTTAATACACCTACAAACATTCATGAACTCAGAAGATTTATCGGTCTTGCCAGCTATTTTAGGAAATTCATCCAGTCTTTCGCGTTACGTATTCGTCCTTTGACTTCATTATTGAGAAAAGCTACTCCTTGGTTATGGAACATAGATCAGCAAAACGCATTCGATGATATTAAGAAATCTCTTGTGTCTGATCCTGTTTTAGCCATTTTTAATCCAACGTACGAGACCCAACTGCACACCGATGCCTCCAGCCGTGGTGTTGGTGGTATTTTGCTCCAAAAACAGCCGAATGATCAATTAAAACCTGTTGCGTATTTTAGAAAACAAAACACTGAGACTGAACAGAAATATCATTCCTATGAGCTGGAAGCAATGGCTATTGTATTTAGCGTTAGAAAATTCCGAGTCTATCTATTAGGAAAACCTTTTACCATATTTAGCGACTGTCAAGCCCTAAGTACTACTTGGACTAAGAGAGACATTTTACCACGTATAGGTCGATGGTGGTTAGAGCTACAGGATTACGATTTTACAGTCCAATATAGGCCTGGTATAAGAATGCAACATGTTGATGCTATTAGCCGAGACCCACTGCCTCTACAACACATTGATGAAACAAATTGGGTTGTCGCAGTTCAGAATCAGGACCCAAAGATTCAAAATATTATTAAGAATGTTAGTCTACCTGAATATTTGGAGTCGTTTATATTAAAAGACGGCATTCTTTATAAAAAGATAGGAAACTCGTGTCGAATTGTTATTCCTAAATCGGTACGTTGGAGAATCGTAAAAATGTATCACGATGATAATGGTCACCTAAATGAAAAAAAAGGTTATAGAATTATTACAACGCGAGTATTGGTTCGAAAAATTACGCCGTTTCGTTACAAAGTATGTGCGCAGTTGTATATCTTGCCAATTTACAAAGAAACCTACAGGAAAACAAAGAGGTTACTTGTTCCCAATCAGCAAGGGTAGTGCACCGTGGGTAACGTGCCATGTAGATCATTTAGGACCATTTTGTTCCTCTACAAATGGAAATGTGTATCTGTTTGTTATTGTCGATGCATTTACAAAATTCACCTGGCTTTAACCAGTGCCGAATACGTGCACGAAACCGGTGATTGAAACACTGAATCTTCTTTCACGGTTATTCGGACTACCTGAACGAATAATAAGTGATAGAGGCAAGGCATTTACAAGCAAAGAGTTTAACGAGTATTGTAAGTCAAAGCAAATACGACACATTTTGAACGCAGTAGCATGTCCACGTGCTAATGGCCAGGTGGAGCGGTACAATCGTACCATTTTACAGTCTCTTATTGCTTACACTGACGACAATGATAGTAATTGGGAAAAATACGTTCCATTGGTAGAGCGTGGTATTAATACAACAGTTAATAGTACCACTAAAAAGAGTCCTTTTGAGCTATTATACGGCTATGCCTCTCGGTTTGAAATAAGTAATCCAGTTAGAGAGTCACCTCTAATTGATTTGTCACAATTGAGATCCGAAGCAGAAAATAATACCATTATTTCAGCTAATAAATCCAAAGAGAGATATGATAAAAACAGGATACCTAGTATTAAATATGAAATAGGAGATTTAGTTCAGGTACAAAGACGTATAATGAAAAAGGGTATTACTAGTGGAAAACTGGTTGACAAGTATGCTGGCCCTTACAAGGTTATAAAAATATTTGATAATGATCGATACCGTGTTACTTCTCTAAACAAACGAGGTCGGAAATATAATAATGTAGTAGCAGCTGATAAGATGAAAAAGTTTATAATACAGAATTTTAATGATATTTCTGAAGAATCGGAATGATTGCTTTTATACTCATTCATTTTTAATTAAACATGGTTATATGTTTTGTTACTAAATGCAGCAGTGATAGCCTAGTGGGTAGACCGTTGGACTGCAAAGTCAAAGGTCTCGGGTTCAAACCCAGGCACGCACCTCTGTCTTTTCGAAAACATGTGCGTATTAAAAAATTAATTATCACTTGCTTTAACGGTGAAGGAAAACATCGTGAGGAAACCTGTATGCCTAAGAGTTTCTCGAAGGTGTGTGAAGTTCGCCAACCCGCATTGGGCCAGCGTGGTGGACTATGGCCTAAACCCTCTCAGTTTGAGAGGAGGCCCGTGCCCAACAGTGGGACAGTTTCTTAACAGGGCTTATATTATACTAAATGGAATATTATTAATAAAAATATATTTGTTATTATTGAAATAATCATGAAAATGTGACATTATTGTGTTGACAATTAAAAATATACTTTATTAAGAGAATAATCTATTACGTAAAAAAAAAAAAAAAAAAAATTAAATATGAAAAAAAAAAAAAAAAAAAATCGTTCCAAATAATCGGTGCCCGCGTAGGTTTGTCCCGCGGATTGCAGCCGTGCAGGTGTGTCCCACGGCGGCACTCGGGCCACCCAGGTTTGTCCGGGGGACGAGTGTTATACGCAATACTGTGCAGGTTTGTCCCACAGTGCACCATGAGCCGTGCAGGTGTGTCCCGCGGCGGCACTCGGGCCCTCCAGGTTTGTCCGGGGGACGAGTGTTATAGGCAATACTGTGCAGGTTTGTCCCACAGTACAACGTGAGCCGTGTAGGTGTGTCCCGCGGCAACACTTAGTCCACCCAGGTGTGTCCGGGGACTAAGTGACAACTATTAGCGATTTTATTAAGAACGTTTATTGTGAACACGATAATGATTATAATATTGCATCAAAATCATAATGAAATTAAAATTAACAAAATTATTAAGAACTGCTATGTTATGTTGTTATTGTTAAATTATATTAAATTGTAGACTGTAATAAATCGTATTGTAATGGTATGGTACCAGTTATGTTTATAGATCAATTAATTTTTTTTTTTTTGCGTATGTTGTGGCTTGTTTAATTAATTAATAGTCATTACGAGGCCGTAATGGTTGGTCAGGAAAGGCCGAATGTTAGGATATTGTGGGTAGTTTCGTATAAAGTTGATAATTTGTATTAATAAAATGTGTGGGTAGTTTCATGTAAGGGTTGACATATTGATTTTGACAACTGCACCGCCATCTTGACATTTCGATGTCAACACTGGTCGCTAGATGGCGACAGTGTTGCTATTAATATTATAGACTAGTAATCGTTTTGGATAATCGATTTCAACAAGATGGCGATGCAAAACAAGAGACTTAGGTCGATGGATAAAATCTAAAATGATGAACACTTTTGCTCGAGACTTCGTCGGAGACGGTTGTGAAATTAAAATATAAGGAGAATTTATACCCGCCAACGCATTTTTATTTCACGCTCTAACAGTACCTATAAGATGACTTATAATATCTCAATCAACACATTCGTATTGTTAGTCGTTAAGGAGTTCCATGGTGTATTTTCAAATCCCAAGATCCAATACCAATGAAATTAATATAGAGCCTGGAGCTACACTAAGCCCAAAGCAAAAAGAATCATCAAAATGTTTCATAAATAATAACTTTAATTTAAAAAGATCCAGACATATAAAACTCGTCAAGAAAAATCCAACGAGCCGATACACGGCGGAGCTATGTTGTGTAGTTCCGTTGGCCGCCCTCCGGCTCTATCATCGAACCCTGGACACCATCCGGGTCTACAGAACTCGTCAAGGCAAATCCAACGAGCCCAAACACGGCGGGGTTATGTTGAGTAGTTAGGTAGATCCGTTAACCACCCTCCGGCTTCATCATCAGACCCTGGACACCATACGGGTATAAAGTACTCGTCAAGACAAATTTAACGAGGCCAAATATGGCGGGGCTATGTTGAGTAGTTGGATAGTTCCGTTGGCGACCCTCCGGCTCCATCATCAAACTCTGGACACCATCCGGGTCTACAGAACTAGTCAAGACAAATACGACGAGCCCAAAAACGGGGGGGGGTTATGTTGAGCAGTTAGGTAGTTCCGTTAGCCACCCTCCGGCTCCATCATCAGACCCTGGACTAGATCTGGGTCTATAGGACTCGTCAAGGTAAATCCAACGAGCCCAAACACGGCAGGGCTATGTTGAGTAGTTGCGTAGATCCGTTGGCCACCCTCTGGCTCCATCATCTGATCCTGGACATCATCCCGGTCTACAGAGCTCTTCAAGACAAATTTTACGAGCCCAAATACGGCGGGGTTATGTTGAGTAGTTGCGTGGATCCGTTGGCCACCCTCTGGCTCCATCATCTGACCCTGGACACCACTCGGGTATACAGAGCTCGTCAAGTCAAAATTTAACGAGCCCAAATACAGCGGGGTTATGTTGAGTAGTTGCGTAGATCCGTTGGCCGCCCTCTGGCTCCATCATCTGACCCTGGACACCACCGGGGTCTACAGAACTCTTCATGACAAATCCAACGAGCCAAAAACGGCGGGGTTATGTTGAATAGTTAGGTAGTTCCGTTGGCCACTTTTCAACTTCATCATCAGACCCTGATCATCATCTGGTTGTATAGTATTTGTCAATATCAATCCAACAAGCCTAAACACGAGGTTGTTATCATCATCATCATTTCAGCCTATACTTGTCCACTGCTGAACATAGGCCTCCCCAATCGCTTTCCAGCGGAACCGGTCCGATGCCACCTGCATCCAACGATTTCCTGCGATTTTCACAAGATCGTCGGTCCATCTGGCAGGCGGTCGTCCTACGCTGCGCTTGCCAATACGTGGTCTCCACTCTAGAATCTTTCTGCCCCAACGCCCGTCCGATCTTCGCGCTATGTGGCCAGCCCATTGCCACTTCAGCATGCTAATCCTGAGGGCTATGTCGGTGACCTTGGTTCTTCTACGAATCTCCTCATTCCTGATTCGATCACGTAGAGAAACGCCGAGCATAGCTCTTTCCATAGCTCGCTGAGCAACCTTGAGCTTTTTTATGAGACCTATTGTAAGAGACCACGTCTCTGATCCATATGTCATCACTGGTAACACACATTGACTAAACACTTTAGTCTTTAGGCACTGAGGTATTTTGGATGAGAAGATGTTGCGCAGTTTCCCGAACGCTGCCCAGCCGAGTTGGATTCGTCGATTGACCTCTCTCTCAAAGTTGGACCTACCTAACCGGACTGCCTGTCCCAGGTAAATGTATTCGTCGACAACTTCAAGAGTAGAGTTCCCAACGGTGAGTGCGGTGGGTACGACATGGACGTTAGACATTATTTTTGTTTTGTCCATATTCATTTTAAGACCCACTTGTTGGGATACTCTATTGAGGTCACCGAGCATTCGTCCTAGATCTTCCAGCGACTCCGCCATGACCACAATGTCGTCGGCAAATCGAAGGTGAGTGATGTATTCGCCATTGATGTTGATGCCAAGTCCTTGCCATTCCAAGAGCTTGAAGGCGTCCTCTAAGGTGGCCGTAAACAATTTCGGAGAAATGACGTCTCCCTGTCTTACTCCTCTTTTTATGGGGATCACCTTCGTGCACTGCCCCTGTACTCGGACTGACATGGTGGCGTTATTATACAAGCACTTCAACACTTCGATGTACCTATAGTCAATGCGGCATCGCTGGAGAGATCTAAGAACCGCCCAAGTCTCGATCGAATCAAAGGCTTTCTCATAGTCCACAAACGCCAAGCATAGTGGCCGATTATACTCCTCAGTCTTCTGTATAACCTGCCGCAGCGTATGTATGTGGTCTATGGTACTAAAACCTTTCCGGAAACCGGCTTGTTCGGGAGGCTGGAAGTCATCAAGCCTTCGTTCGAGACGATTCGTAATGACTCTCGAAAACAACTTATAAACATGGCTCAGCAGTGTGATGGGCCTATAGTTCTTCAATAAGGTGTTATCACCTTTCTTGAAAAACAGCACCACCACACCCCTGTTCCATGCTTCCGGCGTTTTCCCTTCAAGCAAGACGGACTTAAATAGCCTCTGAAGGACTTTAAGTACCGGCGATCCGCCCGCCTTCAGAAGTTCTGCAGTAATTCCGTCTTCACCCGGCGCTTTGTTGTTTTTTAGTTGTTTGAGAGCCATCCTAATCTCGCACAGGCTGATGTCCGGGATATCTTCAGTGCAGTGTCGGGTTAGCTTGGCTCTTGGGTCTTTTACCAAGTCAACAACAGGTTTAGCTACTGAGGTATATAACTGTCCATAGAACCTCTCTATCTCCCTGAGCACCTCTGACCTATTTGACGTTACGTTTCCGTCCTCCGTCTTCAGCTTCGTCAACTGGCTCTGCCCAATAGACGCGTCTCTTGCGAACACTTTAGAGCCCTTGTTCTGCTCTATGGTCTCCTCAATACGCCTTGCATTGAAGGACCGTAAGTCGTGTCGCAAGGACTTCAATATCTGTCCATTAAGCTGCCTATAGGACTTAGCATCATCGGAGGTTTGGAGCGTCATGGAACGTCGCTCAGCCATGAGGTTTCGGGTGTAGTCAGATAGTTTTTGAGGCCTATTTTTACGGTGGGTCTTAAAATACTTGGACCCGACCGTATGAACAGTCTCTACCAGCCTGTTGTTGATTTCGTCCACTGATGCGCTGCTGTCTAGCAATTCGAAGCGGTTTGACAATTCGAGTTGAAAGTTCTCGGGGTTTTGGATATATGCATGAGTAGGTCGGAGCGTAGACTTCATCAGACGCGATCTTTCCATTTTGACATTAATATTTAATGTGCCTCTGACCATTCGGTGATCACTGCCAGTTTTTACCCTATGAATCACGGAGACATCATTAAATATTTGTCGCTTGGTGCTCATGATGAAGTCTTATCTCATTTTTTGTGGAACCATCAGGGCTCATCCAGGTCCATTTCCTATGAGGCGGCTTCTGGAAGAAAGAGTTCATCATAAAGAGTCCCTCTTTCTCCAGAAATTCGGCCAGCCTCTGACCCCTGGGGTTGCGCTGCCCATATCCAAATTGCCCCACTCTCAGCTCATCATCGCCCCGTTGGCCCAGCCGCGCATTGAAGTCACCCATAACTACTGTAAAATGTGCTTTGGAAGTATGTATGGCTCTACTAATGTCCTCATACATAACTTCGACGTCATCATCTGAGTATGCCGAGGTGGGTGCGTAGACCTGTATGACCTTCAGCGAATATCTTTTGGATATTCTGAGTATCAGGTACGCTACCCTGCTCGACACACTAGTGATGGACACAACGTTGTTTATGAGTGACTTGTGGACGATAAATCTGACACCACCTTGGGACTGCTGTTCGCCCTCCCGGTAGTAAAACAAGTTGCCGGATTTTAAGGTTATCGTGTCCTCGCCCTCTCTTCGGACCTCCGATAAACCAACTATACTCCACCGCAACTTGTTTAACTCTTCTTCCAGCTCAACTAGCTTCTCATCTGTTCTCAATGTGCGTGCGTTGTACGTCACCAGGGCCAATTTTCGGTTTTGGTGTTAGCCGAATCTCTTGCCGGAGATTCTTAGCACCCCTTGTCCTGTCGTTACCATGGCTGCTACCGTGGCCAGGACGAACAGGACCGCCGGGAACTAGGGGCCTGGTTTTCCTACTTTCTTCCATAATTGGGGGTGTTTGCCATACTCGCCACGCTTGGCAGGCGGGTTGGCGAGCGCAGTTATTGGTCGTCGAAGTGTTAAGGGAACGCTGCTGCCCATTCCCTAGTTTTCCCTTAGTCGCCTTGTACGACACCCGATGGGATGAGATGGGTTGGTCCTATTCTAAGCCAGGAACCACGCGGCAACGAGGTTGTTATATTGTGTAGTTAACATGTTCCCATGGGCACCTTCCGACTCCATTGTCAGACTAGCTCCATAGTACCATAATATTGCATTGTCACCGAATTTACATACGTATGCCAAATTTAAGCTCAATCGGATACCCGTAAGTGCTTGAAAAATTAATCACAAGATTTGAACCGGAAAGACAGACAGAAAAAACGACCTGCGAACAGTGCTAGTTAAATAAAATCTTGTGTTACCTATGCCTCGTTAGTCTATTAGCGAATAATGCTCGTAGCAATTACGAGGTCCTGGGTTCGAATCCCAGGTCGGACCAAATGTAATTTTTCGATAGAAATATTTCCAGTATCAACTGGCATCGTGCCCGATATAGTGGCATTAGGCTCGCCCCCTATTACATGGGATCTGACATCCATCCTTGGGAAATATAGGCGTGACGATGTTTATTTTTGTTAATTTATATATATATATATTACAATTTAAATGAACAACGTTAATATTCAATTGTTTCCGTAAAAAAAAATTCACACACACACACCGAGACGCCTACACTCCCTAAGCGGGAGTGGCAGAGGTGTTGTCCGCCCTACAATTTGTATGAGATCCTCAGCGATCTCGCATTATACGGTACCTATTATGAAAAATACTGTAAATGTGTTTAGTGGACTGTATATTACTGGTAAAACCGTATTGGGTGGAAAATGAAAGACTTGCTGCGTACACGATGGCGTCTCAGGCGGAAGAGGCCAACTTTTTATTGCAATATTAAAAAATTATATAAATGTTGTGTTGGGTTGCCAACATGTTGCCGGGGCAAATAATAATTAAAACCACAATGAAAGTAATTGTTTACCCAACAACTTATCACTATAAACTTACTTATTGTGTGTAACTTATGCTGTATTAAAGTATAGTAGTAAAGGAAAAAAAATGTTATACAAGTAAATGTTTACTTTTACTTATTTGCAAATGTTAAACTCAAATTCAAATATTTTCAAAACAATGTAGCATAAAGTATTTTAACATAATTATTTTAATGACAGGATTGCAATACGCATAAGTTGTTGATATATAATAATATTATTTGAAATTTAATGAAAATATTAAAACAAACTCAAAACTATAACCTTTTAAACTTAATATCTTCATAGAGACAATATAGAGGAACTACAAAGAAAATGTCCTCATTAAAGTAACCAAAAATAAAAATGTTGCTTACTACAACATAAAATCCAAAACAAAAAAAACATTCTTTATAATTACTTTAAACTTAATATCTTCATAGAGATATAAAAGAATCACAAAGAAAATGTCCTCATTAAAGTAACCAAAAATAAAAATGTTGCTTACTTCAACATAAAATCCAAAACAAAAAAAAACATTCTTTATAATTCACATAAAATCACTGCATGAGCATAAAAACAATGTTATACAACATGAAGCTTAAATTATTATGCACTATTATTGCTGCTGCCTTCCAGGGGCAAGACACAAATTTTCATCACAGCCCTTTTGTGTACATGGCAGTTTGATGTTTTAACTTCAACAACTCTGACCTTTGCATCTTTTCCTGGGTATGTATTAATTACTCTAGCCAGGGGCCAATACAAAGGTGACAAATTGTCATCTTTTAATATAACAAGTGAACCTATTTTAAAATTAGGTTGTGGGTTTTGCCACTTGGGGCGCGTCTGTAACAAGTTCAAATAATGTTTACTCCAAATTTTCCAAAACGCTAGTTTCATATCACTGCAAATTCTCCAAAATTGTGACCTAGTAATTACATTTACATTACAATCTGGGTATGAATTTAAAGCTGTACCTATTAAAAAATGACCTGGAGTGATACATGAGTAATCAGTTATATCATCTGACAATGGCATGAGCGGTCTACTATTTACAATAGCCTCAATTTGACATAAAACTGTATATAATTCTTCAAAATTAAGAATAGACTTTAACAATACTCTTTTTAGATGGTATTGGTGGTTGCTTTGAAGATGCATACTGACAAACTTGTTTTTGATGAATTGCTGAATTATGTAATTGATATATCTCATCTAATTGGCTCTTAGCACCTTTAAAAGTAGAAGCATTATCGCTGTAAATGTCTGTGGGCGTTCCTCTTCGGGATATAATTCTATTTAAACATGCGATAAATGTTTCAGTTTTCAAATCGGAAGCTAATTCTACATGTATGGCCTTAGTCACGAAGCAAACAAATATGCATACATAACCTTTTGAAATAATTGGTTTTCTAATTCTGGCTAATTTAAGTGGGATAGGCCCAGCATAATCCAAACCAACCTTTTGAAATGGGCGACAGGCATTTACTCTGTCGTGGGGTGAAGACCCCATTAACTGTTTGGATGCTTCTGCTTTTAACCTAAAACAAATAGTACATTTACGTAAAACTTTTTTAACTTGCCTTAGGGCATGTACAATCCAAAACTTTTGCTTTATTGTTGACAAAACAAGTTTAGGTCCAGCATGTAAATTCTTTAGATGTTCATTTAGAATAACCAGATCGGTCACCCGTGAGTTGCGCGGCAAAATGATTGGGTGCTTTTGTGAATATGGAATAGATGCGTTTTCTAAGCGACCTCCAACACGAACCAAACCTTTGTCATCAATAAATGGACACAGGGGTTTTAAATTGCCTTTCGAAATTGCTGTACCACATTTTAAAGCATGTATGTCTTCTGACAAATGTTTTTGTTGTTCATATTTTACAATTAATGACATTGAACGCTCAAGTTCTAGACATGTTACATAATTAAGCTTATTCTTATTCACCTTATTCTTTGCATTCTGACAAAAGCTTAAGATGTATGCTAAAACTCTTTGCATTGTATTAATATGAGAGATTTTTTTAAGAAAGTCGAGACATAAGCCCTCTACCTCAGTAGTGGTGTAAAGCATTGCGCCTAAACATGCTGAGCTGTCCCTGACCTCGGGTAACTCTTGTGGAACAATAAAATTTGAATAAGGTTTGTACTCACGTGAATTCAGAAATGGTGGTCCATTCCACCACAGGTGATGACCAGCTAGATCGTCCGGCAATACTTTTCTGCTAAGACAGTCAGCAGGGTTCTCCATAGTACTAACATATGACCAAATGTATGAATTTGTAAGTTGAGTTATGATCTTAACACGGTTAGCGACATATACCTTAAGGGTGTGTATGTTAGCTTTAAGCCAGGCAAGAACAATTTGTGAGTCTGAATAGAGGATAACATGTTGTATGTGCATTTTAACACTTAAAATATTATGAACTCTGCTAGCAAGCTTGGCCAGTAAGAAAACAGCATTGAGTTTCAGCCTAGGAACAGACAGACTTTGAGCTATAGGATTTATATGTGACTTAGAACAAAGCAAGGAAAGCTTTATGTTTTCTGCTGAATCGACTGTCCTTAAATAAATGCAACAACCATAAGCTGTGGTGCTTGACGCATCCGGAAACCCTATAATTTGTGTAAGGCATGTATTTTGTAAACCTATGTAGCGATGTATATGTATAGGTCTCATTGAATACAAACTGTTATAAAACTCGTGCCATAGCTGACGAAGCTCTCTATCAGGCAGTGAATCCCATTCAAGTTTAGCAAGCCACAAACGTTGCATTATAACTTTTGCACCGACTACAATGGGACCGACAAATCCTAATGGGTCATAAAATTTACTTATAAAACTAAGAATTTCACGCTTGGATTGGGGCATGCTGCCCAAAGCCTTAGGACTAGTTACAATAAATGAATCCGATTCTGTATTGTAATTCATACCTAAAGTTTTTAATGAATGGTTATTTTTTTCTTAATCAACCTCATCAAAATGTTGTTGATTTTGTGGAACTTGTAATAATTCTGTTGAGTTTGAAACCCACTTATGTAATTGAAAACTTCCTAGGTTTAATAAGCTACATAACTGATGTCTGGCTTCTATTAAATTACTTGGACATTCATCAGAATAAAGTATGTCATCAACATAGGTTGAATTGTTAATAACGAAGGCGGCTACAGGAAATTCTTCTTTGTATAGATCGGCTAACAATTTTAAACATCTTGTTGCCAAGTAAGAGGAACTTTTTAAACCATATGTAACAGTATTTAGTTGAATACAATTAACACTTTCACTAGGAGTATCTCGCCATAAAATATTTTGTAAGGACCTGTACTCTGGTTGTAATAATATGTTTCGAAACATATTTTTAATGTCTGTTATGAAGAAATACTTATCTACCCTGAATAGTAACAAAACATCTACAGTTCATTTTAAACTACAGGTCCATTAAGTAATAAATTATTTAATGAAGTTTTTGTATTAGTTTTCATTGACCCATCAAATATAACCCGACACTTAGTTGTCTTTTTGTCTAATCTAAGTACTGGGTGATGAGGCAGGAAGTACACTGGATCAGTTATTAAGTGGTATTGACTGATATCAATGACTGTACCATGACCTTGTTTTAAATAATCATCAATAAATTCTTTGTATAGTATGTATAGGTTAGGGTCCTTTGAAAATCTAGCTTCTAGATTATAGAATCTTTTTAAAGCTAAGTGTAAAGAATCACCTAAACTCTGATTAACTGAATGTAATGGTAACTTAAGTGGCAAAACAACCTGAATTTGCTTATTTTGGGTATCTAGCTGCACAGTTTCACTAAAAACTTGTTCACACAAGTCATGTTCAGAACGTGCTTCTGGAAAAGTTTCCAAAATACTTTCAGACTGCCAAAAGTTTGTAAGACTTTGATTTAAATCACAATCACATGTATTGCACAATAATGTAATGACTGGCTGTGTGTGATGTGCATTAATGTTACCTGCAATTACATAACCAAACTTAGTGTTTAACAATGGAGGAGTAGATGTGGGAATGTTGTTGCCGTCTCCCTCATAGCTGGCCTGCAGGCTGGCTAGAGGCTCAGATGGCAGCAACACCTGGAACACAACATCAGCACCTAATAGTATATGTATGTTGCTAGGTTCATTGAACCTTTTGTCAGCCAGTACAATGTTTGAGGGCGATACTAAATTGTGTAAATTAAATTTTCTCTGGGGTAATTTGGAGGTTATTTTATCTAATGTAACATGTAACTGAAATTTTTAAAATTTTGAGTAAGTGAATGCAATTCTAAATTAACTTTTTCTTTTAATTTGTTTAAACTATTACCTATACCGGAGACCGGTGTGTTTGCAAATTCAATCTTTAATTTTAATAATTCCACCAGTTCTTTGGTCACGAAGGAAGCTTGAGATCCTGTGTCGAGAAGGGCTTTAACATGAACTTCTGTACCATTGCTCGCTATCAATTTTAACTGTGCTGTAGGCAACAGTACTTGTTCGGTGGCAGTCTCCGACATCTATGTGACTGGTGAAAGGGATTTTTCCTCATGTAGCAAGGTGTTGTGCTTCTGTTTGCAAACCTGGCACTTAAAAACATACCTACATTTTTCGTTATGATTATTTAAACATGTTGTACATAAATTGTTGTCTGTAACAAATTTAATTCTATCACTTGCAGACATTAATTTGAACTGCGGGCATATAAAAAGTTTGTGTGATGACTTACATAACAAGCAGGTGGTTCTGTACTCTGCAGCTGATGTCCTAACAGGATTCTTTCTGCTCTCTGCTGCAGGCTTTACCGTGGCTATGTGAACACTTTTCGATGTAAACTTTTCAAGTGGACGCTCAGCATTTTCAAGTGCAAGTGCATGCTTTTCTAGAAATTCAATTAATTGTGAGACCTTAGGTTCCTGCTCTCTAGCTAGCTGAAATTCCCTATTACACAATACATCTAGTTTTCTTGCCAGAATGCAAAGTACAAGGGGATCCCACTGTTCCACTAAATGCCCTAAGTTCTTCAACGCAGCTAATTGCTGCTTTACAATAGATATAAAGTTTCGTATGTTATGGGCTGTAGATTTTACTATTGGAGGCATGTCCATTAAAATATGTATATGTTCATTACTTTCTACATGTGATAGCTTATAATTAGCTTTTAGTTGCTACTTTGTGTCTAACTAGAATACTCATAGCTGTTAGCTATCCTAATAAAACAAAATAAAATAAAATTAGTGATTTTATATTTATTGCTATATCTATCATGTAAAATAGTTCTCGCTTCAGCGTAGCTCTCAGTGCACATACTGAGATTTATGATTAAGTCGAGAGGCTCGCCTATCAAAAAGCTTCGTAGATAGAAATTTTTTTGTATGTCTTGAAGACTATTATTGTTATGAATTAATGAATCAAATAGGCTAATAAAGGATATAAATTCTGAATATTTACCTGAAAAGTTCGGTACACTTATTTGTGGCAATTTGGTTGGATACATGGTAGTGGTACAAGCATTTTTTGTGGGGGATACATTATCTAATTTTGCTCGCATAACTTCTATGGTAGACAACGTGTTGAGATACTTTTCTTCGATTTCTAAGAAATCTTCTTCTTCAATACCCATTGCCGATAAGTCGAGGGACATTTGCTCAAACTTAATAAATATATCACGGAGACGTTCTTCTCTTATAACTATGGATTGTAATGTAAGATCTACGTCCGTAAGGGTATTGCAAATTCTTGTAATGGACGCCTTCAAGGCGGCGTTTTTACGTTGTAACTGTTGAGCTTTCATATTCAGAACTACACTACACTTTGGAAAAACACCATACACTTTTAATAATGAAAACGAAGCACTTGTAACTGCCGGTTGTGGCGGACTGCGCCTGCACACAACAAAATGGCGGCGCACGCGTGG
Source organism: Phalera bucephala (assembly GCA_905147815.2). NCBI lineage: Eukaryota > Metazoa > Arthropoda > Insecta > Lepidoptera > Notodontidae > Phalera > Phalera bucephala. The sequence goes on along the minus strand of CAJHXA020000002.1, from coordinate 2,019,003 downwards.
GTCGCGCGCGCGCTGGCTCCCGGTGTCTCGCTGCGAGGTTCACAAGGGACCTGCTGGCCAATCACGAGCGCTGCAGCACCGCAGGCGGCCAATGGAAATCAGCTAATGCTGAATGCTCACCCCGTCCAAGACGATAAAGTAAAGATGGGTTAATAACGATATTTTTCAGTATTAGTAATATGAATATATTCGTCAAGTAATATTATAATACTTAAACTAATATTTGAATATTACTGATATCTTTTATTACTTCCTTACTGAGCTGGGAGCGAAAGAAAAACTTAGAATGCCCCAGTAGCCATACTTTTGCTAGGCTGGTGGTAAGAGTCCACCAAAGGTAGTAACGTCATCCTATCAACGACCAGAAAAGGAAAATTTGAAACAAACCCTATACCAACCCGTCTGGCCAGCGTGGTATAGTAGGCCAAAAACCTCCTAACATGTTAAGACACCAAACGCAAAGGCCCCCAGTTCCCGGTAGTCCCGCTGTCCGCTGCCACGGTAGCGGTCGCGGAAACAGCGGGGCAGGGGGTGCGAAGAATCTCCGGGCTACGACACAAGGCTACCAAAAACACCTGACCCTGGCTACGTACAATGGACGCTCTCTACGGCTGGCCCAACACCTCACTGAACTCGAGGTAGAACTAGGTCGCATAAACTGGCACATATTGGGGTTATCCGAAGTCCGAAGACAGGGCGAGGACACGATAATCCTTGAGTCAGGCCACCTGTTCTACTTTCGGGAAGGTGATCGGCCCTCTCAGGGCGGTGTCGGTTTCCTGGTCAACAAAGCTCTCACTAACAACGTTGTGGAAGTCAGCAGTGTGTCGACACGGGTAGCGTACCTCATAATTAAAATCACCAACAGGTACACCCTGAAGGTGGTACAGGTATATGCGCCGACCTCGACATACTGCGACGACATAGCCGAAGCCATGTATGAAGACATAGCCAAGGTATTACATGGCACCACCAAGGCTCACTACAATGTTGTTATGGGGGACTTCAATGCCAAAGTGGGAGTACAAGAACGCGGCGAAACGATAATCGGACCCCACGGCGTGGGGCGCCGAAACCACAGGGGGCAGATGCTGGTCAACTTTCTGGAGTCGCAGGGGCTCTTCTTGATGAATTCGTTCTTTAAGAAGAAGCCTCATAGAAAGTGGACATGGCGAAGCCCCGACACTGTGACGAGGAACGAGATAGACTTCATCATGACTGACAGGAAGTCTATATTTAGAGACGTCTCCGTGATCAACAGGTTTAATACCGGCAGCGATCACTGACTTGTCCGAGGCGCTCTAAATATAAACTTCAAGGCCGAAAGACGTCACATGATGAGGTCTACTCTCAGACCTACTGCGCCTCAAATAGCTTTAGGGTCCGAAAAGTTCCAACTGGAGCTTCAAAATCGTTTCGACCTGCTGGAAACCGAAGGCAATGTTGACGAGAAAACCGACACAGTGGTCAAAACGCTACAGGATGTGTCTTGAAGGGTGTTTCCCGGCAAAAGCGGTAAAAGAGAGTCTAAACTCTCGCTCGAGACTCTCGAACTTATGAGGCAGAGACGGGAAATGTCATCCACGCAGGCGTCTTCGCCGGATGGGAGGAACCTCAACCGGAAGATCCGGAAGCTGGTGCGACGTGACCTCCGATGTTCCAACACCCACACCATCGCGGCTGCGATTGAACAGAATAGAGGCACCAAAGTCTTCGCTCGCCAGCTAGGTAAATCCCATCTGACGAAACTTAATACAGCGGATGTCAAAACCGTGACCTCCAAGTTCGAGATACTCGAGGAAATTGAGAGTTTCTACAAAGACCTGTACGCATCACGGATGGCTAAACCCTCGAGTCCCAGCGCTGACGACCACAGAGCCCCACTCGCACGCCACGACACGGAAGACATCCCTGATGTCAACCAGGACGAGGTCAGAGTGGCTCTCGAGCAGCTCAAAAATAACAAGTCGCCAGGCGATGACGGAATCACCACTGAGCTCCTAAAAGCAGGCGGGACGCCAATCCTGAAAAAGCTAGCGAGTCTCTTTAATTCCGTCATCTACCAGGGCTTAACACCTCAAGCGTGGAGCGGGAGTGCGGTGGTTCTGTTCTTCAAAAAAGGTGACAAAACCTTGCTGAAGAACTACAGACCCATCTCACTCCTGAGCCACGTCTACAAGTTGTTCTCGAGAGTACTCACAAACCGCCTCGCTAGAAGACTTGACGAGTTCCAGCCACCGGAACAAGCCGGGTTTCGAAAAGGCTACAGCACCGTAGACCACATCCATACTGTTCGGCAGATTGTACAGAAGACCGAAGAGTACAATCAGACGCTGTGTATGGCTTTCGTGGACTACGAGAAAGCCTTCGACTCCATCGAAACCTGGGCGGTTTTGGATGCTCTGCAGCGATGTGGCATCGATTGGCGCTATATCGAGGTGTTGAAATGTCTGTATGATACCGCCACAATGACCGTCCAGCTCCAGGACCAAAAGGCCAACCCGATCGAGCTGCATCGAGGGGTAAGACAGGGGGATGTAATATCCCCCAAGCTCTTCACCAATGCACTCGAAGACGTCTTCAAGACGCTGGACTGGACTGGGCGGGGCATTAACATCAACGGCGAATACATCTCAGACCTTCGGTTTGCCGATGATATCGTCATCGTGGCAGAGTCACTGGAACAGTTAAGCGAAATGCTGCATAGCCTAAATGAAGCCTCTCGAGGTGTCGGTCTCGGCATGAACTTGGATAAAACCAAGATCATGTTTAATGAGCATGTCACGCCGGGACCGATCTACATCGATGGTTCGATGCTCGAAGTTGTTCGGGAGTATGTCTACCTTGGACAAGTTGTCCAATTTGGTAGAAACAACTTCGAGAAAGAAATCAACCGCAGGATCCAATTGGGTTGGGCAGCATTTGGCAAACTACGTCACGTTTTCGCTTCGCCTATACCGCAATGCCTGAAGACTAAAGTCTTTAACCAATGCGTCCTACCTGTTATGACTTACGGGGCCGAGACGTGGACACTCACAGTGGGACTAGTCCACAAATTCAAAGTCGCACAGCGGGCTATGGAGCGAGCTATGCTCGGCGTCTCTTTGAAGGATAAAATTCGTAACGAGGTAATCCGACAAAGAACCAAAGTTACCGACATAGCTCGCAGACTCAGTAAGCTAAAGTGGCAATGGGCTGGTCACATCTGCAGAAGGACCGACGGCCGATGGAGCAAGCGTGTCCTAGAGTAGAGACCGCGACTTGGTAAGCGTAAGGTAGGACGGCCCCCAGCTAGATGGACCGACGACCTCAAAAAGGTCGCTGGGACAGACTGGATGCGGAAGGCGGAGGACCGTGTGCAATGGCGCGTGTTAGGAGAGGCCTATGTCCAGCAGTGGACTACGATAGGCTGATTGATTGATTGATTATTATGAAGGTTATATTTATCTTTTAATTTGACATTGATATTGGTATTATTGGATTAACAAGTTGTTTAATATGTACTCCTTAGAGCAAAGTGTTTGCTCCCTCATAGATAGCTGGCAACATATGATATTTTCATTTTTTATTATATTTTTATTTGAGGTGTTTTTGGCTTCACTGGAATAAGCTTATGTTCTTGAATTGCATTTTTATTCGTAGCAATAATTCAATTTTTAGTTTTCAAATGTCTATTTGAATTAGATACAATTCCTTTAAAGCTACATTTTGACACAAATAGTACATTTTGCAAGCTTATTTTGTTCGGAATCAACTATGAAATAATGCCAAACATCGCTTACTCTAGCTCACTTCATATTTATAATAAAAGATTTTTTTACGTACATACCTATCTCACTAAAATATGACCACTTATACCTAACTTCAGTAAAATTTTACTTTTAACTGTTACACTATATACTATCGCTATTTTTGTATTAACTTTCACACAATATAATAGTTATAATAATAACAAATATGTAACACGTTACACTATAAGACTGCACTCAGAAATGAATAAAAATTAAAAGTTTAAGTTTTGTTCACCAAATCCACTTGAATCTGTTTACAAGTGTACCTCGGGGTTCAAAGGGCGTAAAGGACATTTTGATGAAAATGAGTTTTTAACATTATCATTATTGTGATAAGGTTAAAAACTCATTTCCGCTAAAATGTCCTTTACGCCGTTTGAACCCCGAGGTATCAATACTTTTAACTCCGTTGTCAACCTTATATTTTTATTTATAGATTATGTATTGATAGTTTTCAGAACCAAAATAATAACATTGCAGCAAAATATTATCTCAATATTTTATAACATTTGTGTAGATAGTAAAATAATTAAACAACAAAGTGTTGCTTCCGTTTATCTTATAGTGATATAGACATAGTTAACTTGTAACACAATCGTATTGGAGAAATCATGAAATGAAACTAATATGACAATATAGTAAATAATTTTATTAATATAAATGAATTTAAATCAATTAAAACTAAAAAAGTTAAAGGCGGCATCATTGTATTTAAAAATACTGCTCCCGCGGTCGCCTTGTCATAATAAATAAATCACAAATTAATCCCCACCCCTTTCTATATGTAACCAACGCTGAAATGAATCAAACGGCTAACAGTACATTTTTTTAAAAGCACTTACAGCGCTTCACCACCGCGCGTTGAATAAGCGTTCTTAAGAACGAGGGGTAAAGATATTATGTATTCTTTCTCGTTCGCTCGCATCTTCTTCTTTTTTCTTTCTTCTTTTCTTCTTTTTTTTATAACGTAGCCCCACACTAGGATTTATTCCTGTGTCGTGGGTGCGTTTACAAACATGAAAATTCACAAACAAATACCCAGACCAGAACAAATAATTGTGGATCACACAAAGATTTGTCCCGTGCGGGAATCGAACCCGCGACTATTCGACACAGTGGGCGGAGCAGCTCAAGCTCTTAACCACTGCGCTAAATCGTCCGTCAGATTACTAATACATGAATACACCTGATATTACTAATATCTTAGCGAATATTAATATATCGGTTCCACCGCTACTAATATGAATATGAATCGACTGTAGTTAGGAGGTCGTTGTATGAATAAAGAGAATATTAGTATATTAGAATCCGTCGGATTACTAATACATGAATACAACTGATATTACTAATATCTTAGCGAATATTAATATATCGGTTCCACCGCTAGTTGTTTATAATAATAATTATTATTATTTATTTCGGATTAAATCCATAGTGTGTTAGTAACAATTTCCTTAAAAACTATGTTAGTAACAATTAACTATTTAGACAACACTATTTGGCACTTGACCAGCATGAACCATGCATACTTATCCAATGCCTCATAATAACGCCGTCAAACCGGTCCGCAAAAATTAACAAAAATCTGTTGGAGCTGTCACGCACCCTCGTCATCATGGATGCTGCTCTTTTACGCAAAATCGCGTGAAAGCCATCCACATGCTCAGCCGCAAACATCTCTGATGCGCTGCAGTATCGTGGCAGCCCCAACAGAATCCTGAACGCATTATTATATTGGATCCGCAGAGCATTGAGTGCCCCCTTTGTATAGTTGACCCACAGGCTGCACGTATAGAAGATTTGACAATAGGCTTTAAATAATGATCATTTTACTTCTTTAGTGCAGCGTGCAAACCTGCGAGCCAACATATTACATCTGACTGTCAACGCTCTGCGTTCCCTCTCCAAATCTTCATCGTCAAGCAAAGACTCCGTGACCCAGTGCCCCAAGTACTTAAATCGAGGAACTCTTGCTAGAGGAGTGCCGTTTAAAAGAACTGGTGGCAAATTGACATAAGTTTTATTGCGTGACTTAAAAACCAGCAACTCGCTCTTCAATTCGTTGTACTTGAGACCATGGGCCCCGGCGTACTGCTCACATATGGCAACTAATTTACGCAAGCCCCTAATCGATGGACTCAGCAACACCATGTCATCCGCGTAACTTATATTGTTCACAACTATACCGTCAACTGAACAACCCACCATGGTGCCGCTGAGCTCACCAATCATCTTGTCTACGTAAAGGTTGAAAAGCTTGGGTGACGACAAACCTACCTGCCTCACTCCGCATTGCAACCTGTACTCTGAAGATAAGGATCCCGCCCACTTCACAAAGTTGGTTTGATTGTTGTACCAATATTTGAAAACATTTACTACTTCTTTCGGTACAGTAGTGTCATTCTCCATTTTACGCCACAGTAACTCATAAGAAACGAGATCAAAGGCTTTGGAGAGATCGAGAAAGCAGGCAAAAACTGGGGTGTTTCTCAACGTGTAGTATTGAACTGTCTGCTTGAGACAGTATATTGCGCTCTCAGTTGATACGCCCGACTTAAAGCCAAACTGAGCGTCATGTATTAATAAATTTTGGCTTAGCTGCCTTTCAAGCAGACCGTCCAACACTTTGGCCATAATTGTGGCCAGAGAAATTGGTCTATAATTGCTGATATCAGAAGTTTCTCCCGTTTTATTTTTAATAATTGGCACGACTAACGTTCTCATTAAGTCCTCAGGCAGATAAGAGTGACCGATACACAGAGTGTAGAACATTGACAGCACACGAGGCAAGTGTATGCCAGCATGCCGCAAATGCTCCACACTCAATGAGTCATGACCTGGAGACTTACGTCTTTTCATACCCGACACCGCCCTGGCGACGTCCTTCGCACTAAAGCGCACTGTTAATTCTCGAATACTCTCCTCTGCCTCCGACCTCTGCACCTGCACGTTCGGGCCCACAGGTGACGTCACAGTGAAACTATTTTTAAATAGCTCTGCAATTTGCACACTATCATTTAAACCCCCTACAATAGTGGGGGGGGGGGCTCACTTTAGGACTCATCTTCCGAGTTTGCTTCCAGAAGTTTTTAAAATCTTTTCGAGAGTGATGCGCCGCAATAATATCCATCTTTATTTGCTCTTTGTTGTTCTGGCAATATTTAAGTTGGGTTTTAAAGATCTGTTTACTGCTACGCATCCTCCCATACACTGGACCTTTTGTCGGTTTTCCACTTAGGATCCAACTCTGGAAACAAACTCGCGCCTCTGTATGGGCTTCCTTAACATACTTGTTCCATCCTGTGATGTACTTTTTACATGTATTTACCTTGAAACGTTTTGAGCCGCGTGGTTCCCGGCTTAGAATAGGACCAACCCATCTCATCCCATTGGGTGTCGTACAAGGCGACTAAGGGAAAACTAGGGAATGGGCAGCAGCGTTCCCTTAGCACTTCGACGACCAATAACTGCGCTCGCCAACCCGCCTGCCAAGCGTGGCGAGTATGGCAAACACCCCCAATTATGGAAGAATGTAAGAAAACCAGGCCCCTAGTCCCCGGCGGTCCTGTTCGTCCTGGCCACGGTAGCAGCCATGGTAACGACAGGACAAGGGGTGCTAAGAATCTCCGGCAGAGATTCGGCTACCACCAACACCGAAAATTGGCCCTGGTGACATACAACGCACGCACGTTAAGGACAGATGAGAAGCTTGTTGAGCTGGAAGAAGAGATAAACAAGTTGCGGTGGAATATTGTTGGTTTATCGGAGGTCCGAAGAAAGGGCGAGGACACGATAACCTTAAAATCCGGCAACTTGTTTTACTACCGGGAGGGCGAACAGCAGTCCCAAGGTGGTGTCGGATTTATCGTCCACAAGTCACTCATAGACAACGTTGTGTCCATCACTAGTGTGTCGAGCAGGGTAGCGTACCTGATACTCAGAATATCCAAAAGATATTCGCTGAAGGTCATACAGGTCTACGCACCGACCTCGGCATACTCAGATGATGACGTCGAAGTAATGTATGAGGACATTAGTAGAGCCATACATACTTCCAAAGCACACTTTACAGTGGTTATGGGTGACTTCAATGCGCGGCTGGGCAAACGGGGCGATGATGAATTGAGAGTGGGGCAATTTGGATATGGGCAACGCAACCCCAGGGGTCAGAGGCTGGCCGAATATCTGGAGAAGGAGGGACTCTTTATGATGAACTCTTTCTTCCGGAAGCCGCCTCATAGGAAATGGACCTGGATGAGCCCTGATGGTTCCACAAAAAATGAGATAGACTTCATCATGAGCACCAAGCGACAAATATTTAATGATGTCTCCGTGATTCACAGGGTAAAAACCGGCAGTGATCACCGAATGGTCAGAGGCACATTAAATATTAATGTCAAAATGGAAAGATCGCGTCTGATGAAGTCTACGCTCCGACCTTCTAATGCACATATCCAAAACCCCGAGAACTTTCAACTCGAATTGTCAAACCGCTTCGAATTGCTAGACAGCAGCGCATCAGTGGACGAAATCAACAATAGGTTGGTAGAGACTGTCCATACGGTCGGGTCCAAGCATTTTAAGCCCCACCGTAAAAATAGGCCTCAAAAGCTATCTGACTACACCCGAAACCTTATGGCTGAGCGACGTACCATGACCCTCCAAACCTCCGATGATGCTAAGTCCTATAGGCAGCTCAATGGACAGATATTGAAGTCCTTGCGACACGATTTACGGTCCTTCAATACAAGACGTATTGAGGATACCATAGAGCAGAACAAGGGCTCCAAAGTGTTTGCAAGAGACGCGTCTATTGGGCAAAGCCAGTTGACGAAGCTGAAGACGGAGGACGGAAACGTAACGTCGAATAGGTCAGAGGTGCTCAGGGAGATAGAGAGGTTCTATGGGCAGTTGTATACCTCAGTAGCTGAACCTGTTGTTGACTTGGTAAAAGACCCAAGAGCCAAGCTAACCCGACACTACACAGAAGATATCCCGGACATCAGCCTAAATGAGATTGGGATGGCTCTCAAACACCTTAAAAACAACAAAGCGCCGGGTGAAGACGGAATTACCGCAGAGCTTCTGAAAGCGGGCGGATCGCCGGTACTTAAAGTCCTTCAGAGGCTGTTTAATTCCGTCTTGCTCGAAGGAAAAACGCCGGAAGCGTGGAACAGGGGTGTGGTGGTACTCTTTTTCAAGAAAGGTGATAACACTTTACTGAAGAATTATAGGCCCATCACACTGCTGAGCCATGTTTATAAGTTGTTTTCGAGAGTCATTACGAATCGTCTCGAACGCAGGTTTGATGACTTCCAGCCTCCCGAACAAGCCGGTTTCCGGAAAGGCTTTAGTACCATAGACCACATACATACGCTGCGGCAGATTATACAGAAGACCGAGGAGTATAATCGGCCACTATGCTTGGCGTTTGTGGACTATGAGAAAGCCTTCGATTCGATCGAGACTTGGGCGGTTCTTAGATCTCTCCAGCGATGTCGCATTGACTATCGGTACATTGAGGTGTTGAGGTGCTTGTATAATAACGCCACCATGTCAGTCCGAGTACAGGGGCAGTGCACGAAGGCGATCCCCATAAAAAGAGGAGTAAGGCAGGGAGACGTCATTTCTCCGAAACTGTTTACGGCCACCTTAGAGGACGCCTTCAAGCTCTTGGAATGGCAAGGACTTGGCATCAACATCAATGGCGAATACATCACTCACCTTCGATTTGCCGACGACATTGTGGTCGTGGCGGAGTCGCTGGAAGATCTAGGACGAATGCTCGGTGACCTCAACAGAGTATCTCAACAAGTGGGTCTTAAAATGAACATGGACAAAACGAAAATAATGTCTAAAGTCCATGTCGTACCCACCGCACTCACCGTTGGGAACTCTACTCTTGAAGTTGTCGACGAATACATTTACCTGGGACAGGTAGTCCGGTTAGGTAGGTCCAACTTTGAGAGAGAGGTCAATCGACGAATCCAACTCGGCTGGGCAGCGTTCGGGAAACTGCGCAACATCTTCTCATCCAAAATACCTCAGTGCCTTAAGACTAAAGTTTTTAGTCAATGTGTGTTACCAGTGATGATATATGGATCAGAGACGTGGTCTCTTACAATAGGTCTCATAAAAAAGCTCAGAGTTGCTCAGCGAGCTATGGAGAGAGCTATGCTCGGCGTTTCTCTACGCGATCGAATCAGGAATGAGGAGATTCGTAGAAGAACCAAGGTCACCGACATAGCCGTTAAGATTAGCAAGCTGAAGTGGCAATGGGCGGGCCACATAGCGCGTAGATCGGACGGGCGTTGGGGCAGAAAGATTCTAGAGTGGAGACCACGTATTGGCAAGCGCAGCGTGGGACGACCGCCTGCCAGATGGACCGACGATCTTGTGAAAATCGCAGGAAGTCGTTGGATGCAGGTGGCATCGGACCGGTTACGCTGGAAAGCGATTGGGGAGGCCTATGTTCAGCAGTGGACAAGTATAGGCTGAGATGATGATGATGACCTTGAAACTAATTTCAGATGCCCGACGCAAGATATTTACAATAGTGTGATAAATCTTGTCTAACGCTAGTCTATGTGATAAGTCATTACATGTTCTGTCACTACAATTTTCGAATTCAGACGGAAAATGGAGGTCTCTTAGGCTATTGTTACATACATCGTGGTACATTTTAATTTGAGTGGCATCCCTTTCTCCCCATATAGTCTTATTACACAAAGAAATGTCGACGTTCAAAGCTGACTTAGACTTTAAATTATTTAAATTGCATTCTATTACAAGTGGAAAGTGGTCTGACCATGATACATTGTATAATATTCTAGCGGCTGTAACAGAATTCCATGCAGCCCAGCGTTCGGAACCGTACGATAATTATCGTACACATACGATAATTTTGTGCCTACGTACGATGTACGATAGCATATTATTATCGTACGCAGATTGTACGATAATTTCTATCATGATGCAAAATTTGAGAATTTATATTATTTCACTCATGCGCTGATAGTCTAAATCACAGTAGCATGATTTTATTTTGTCCAATAAACACTACCCATTCATATCCATTTCTTCTTTATAAATACAAAATTTTGGCGTGTTTCATACCCAACTTGCATGGGAAATTTTGTGAAATTTTGTCTGAGTGAATTTTAAGCTTGGCGCGTTTATTGAACTTAAAGTGGAAAGGGAATCAGTTCAGGTCTGTACCACGTGTAAAACATTTGGGTTTCAGTGTTCTGTTGATTTGACAGCGGTGGTTTAAAAAAGATAAACTATAGAGTACTTGCATGCATATCAATATTACAATTTATATGATTTATTTATCTATAATAGACATTATCCTAAAAAATACGATAATTTCGATCCATGTACGATAATTTTACGCCCCTGGTACGATAGTCAGTCCACTTCAAGTTGCTAACGCTGGTTTCAGTGTTCTGTTGATTTGACAGCGGTGGTTTAAAAAAGATAAACTATAGAGTACTTGCATGCATATCAATATTACAATTTATATGATTTATTTATCTATAATAGACATTATCCTAAAAAATACGATAATTTCGATCCATGTACGATAATTTTACGCCCCTGGTACGATAGTCAGTCCACTTCAAGTTGCTAACACTGATGCAGCCTCAGACACTAAACAATGATCCAACCAGCTGGTTGTGCCGTGTACATCACTAAGGTACGTATATGAGTTCGAATTAATACCAAGAAGTTCAATATCAGCACATCGCCACTTTTGTTCTACACAATAGTTCAACATTTCTATTCCAAATAACTGACCTGGGTGCGCATTGAAGTCCCCTAAGATGAAAACCGACTCCACATTAGACTCCTCGATTATGGCTCTTATTTCACCCATACACTGAGACATTTCATGTAGATTTTCAGCGACATCCGTAGGCATATACACCGAAAAAACTAATATAGTACTATCATTAAGATCCATTCTCACTGCCGCCAGCCGCACACTGCTACACTGTATTACCGACACCTTAGTAAACGCACTCTTTCGCCACAGTATCGCCACTCCGCCGTGAGGACGTCCACGAAGGATCCCCGCAGAAGTATTCACAGCCGATTTTCCCGTGTACGCGAAGTCAGTGTCTATGGTTCCCAAATATGGTATGTCGTGAGGCAAGAGCCACGTTTCCTGAAGTGCTACTACATTTGCCATTTTACACAATGATGACAAGTAGTCAATAGATCTTGTTATTGACCGACAGTTAAAACTAACTATGTTGCTCCTACTAATCATTGGGTTTGTCTGGTGCAGCTCTGTCATTTCGTAACTTGTTTCTGTCTTCAAACGCGTCTTTCTTTAAATACACAAATTTTCGGAACGATATTCCCTCAGGCCAAATAGTGTCATCCAAAAATACCGATAATTTATGTTTGGGAATAAAGATTTTAAATGCGTTATACTCCCTTTGTTTTGACATCTTAATCTTTTTTAATGTTATTGACACGCCTGTCTTAGCTTTTATATAATCAATAACATCGCATTCAGACGTCTGTTTATCGACATTTGTTATGAAAAGCGGAACCTTAATATCTGCCGCTTTAAATTTGTGGTTTTGCTCAATTACTGCTTTACCTCTGCATCCTGCAAAACGGTACTTACTTTTCTTTCTGTTTACTGTTGTCCATTCATTCGTGTAGTTAATATTTGCGTCGTTAACCTTTAAGACATCGCTCCTTTGTTGCACGGTCGCTTGGTCAAGCGTTTTCGAGTCGGGGACTATTTTGCTTGTGAATATTTCTAGAAAATCTTTTCAAAAGTGTGTGATATGCAATAGAAGGAGTTCTTCTATACATAGTTTATTTCTTGCAGTCCTGCCCATAGATCCTTCCAGGTAAGTTCTTATAATGTTTGTTGTTTTTTTTTTGTTTTTTAAAAAAACGTAGCCCCACACTAGGATTTATTCCTGTGTCGTGGGTGCATTTACAAACATGAAAATTCACATACCCACGAGTATTAGACGCAGTGGGCAGAGCGGCTTAAGTTCTTTACCACTGCGCTAAATCGTCCGTCCGTCCGTTTTCTTGTTGTGCATAACAGTAAATTCCGGACGGGGATGTTGTTTCAGTTAATGTTTCTTCTTACTGTTTCAACGTATAATATGCTATTATTTTATGTAAGCTGTTAAGAATGCAGCCACATCATTTTGTTGAAGTCATGTGTAGGTTTTAATAATGATATTAGAGGAATGGTTGCTTTAATGATTGTCTCATTACCATCAATGTAAAGAAATTAAAACATTTATACTGTACTGCAAAGTTGCCTCCTCTTTAATAACAATAATTTTCTGTAATCTTCAATAAGGTATCCTCTGCCTATGCTCCATGGGATCTGGTGAGGTGATACAAATAGATATTTTATGTTCATGTTAAACCTGTAGATGCATTTAACATCCCTGAGACCCCCTATTGCCTACAGGCATGCCTGGTGTGAGAATTATGGTTAAAAACTATATAAAGTAATAAACACAAATCTTGTAAATTGTTTAGATCTCATTTGTTGGAGTTATCAATTTGTATGTAATCATAAAATTATAGTATTTAATTACATATGTTTCAGATGTCAAAATGGGTTCAAGCAATTGGCCAGCAGGATTTAGTACATTTACCTATAGAAAAACTGCATCAGTTAAAATTTGTATGTGGCATACATTTTGCTGCAAAAGATTTTAACAAAAATGGAAATTGTCTGCTAAAAACTGCTGTGCCCAAATTGAACCTGCCCCATCCTCCACTGCCACAAGAGTTGTTTGTTGATTTCCCCCAGACAATCGGATGTCAAAGAACACAATTTCCTAGAGGTGAGTAATTTCAATGCAGAGCTATAATTAATTTTGGCTCTGGATGTGTCCTTGTCATTTAACTTTATGCCTAGGCTAGGATGCCATGCTATCTGACCTATGCCATGCCCTGAGCCATGCAAACTCTTGATCTGTGTATACACTAAACATTTTTATTGTGTGTTTACTACCTAAGACTACTTTTTCTATCTATCTATCTATATCATCATGCCAGTTCCCTTGCGGGGTTGGCAGACAGTACAGAGTTCCAACAGGTTCTTTCCTTATAGACCTCTCTGGCTTCCTCCAGTCTCATAGTTCGTCTCATACACACTCGCCGGTACTACTTTTTTATAGATAAAAACCTAGACATGAGTGATGGTTGACATTGATCATACTGTGTGGTTTAAACTTTTCTACATCAACTGTGTGCTATTTAACTTTTCTACACCTAATGTGTGTATTGTCTGTGTGTACATAACTGTGTGCTACACCAGTTCTCTGTGACTGCTTGAAATTACCATTCACGATTTGTTATGCGTAGATGTGCAAAATATATACACTCTCTTTAAATGAAAACTGGCTACTTTCCAGCTACAAGTGTTCCGACCAGATACTAATTTCAATAGTGTTGTAATAAGTTTCAAAAGATAATTTTGTCAATTTCAGATGAAGGCACCAAATGCTTCGTCGAACTTCAGTTACAACACGCGAACTTCGGGAGCGTCTACAGCAGCTGCTACCGCAGCTACTTCAGAGGCGAAGCTAGACAAGAACCGTGGGACACGTTTCTGATCAGGATGGCCAAATGTTACAAATCCGTTATATTATATAAACAATTATATTACCAAGTACTGATGTTAATATAAACGTGTAGTAGCGACATCTGTTGTTGAAATGTTTTTATTAAGCGTAGAACGACATCTATTACGATTAGTTCGTAATTGATAGGAATTGGGATTATTCCACACCCTTGATTAATAATTGAGTGTTTTTCTGATACTTAAAATTCATGCCTTATGCATTTTTCGCACAATGTAATTAAATATTATATTTATATTGACCTTAGTCACGTAGGATAAATTAAGTTTGTTATGTTTACACTATTTCTTTTGTCCAAATATACAAAGCAGTAACAGTTATATCTACTCATAGTTCTTATTCTCTCTTAAAATTGTTCTTAGGAATATAGTTTCTAAAATAGACTATATCAAGTGAGATGCTCATAAATTTTATTTTTATAACACTCAATTGTATTGGTATAAATTCGTTTTGTTGGTACAGGAGGTATATAATAGAGTTTTGAATTGTTATTATTATTATTATTTATTTCAGATGTCAAGATCCATTACATAATACTATTATTATTATTATTATTAATACAATGCATTAGTCAGCAAATGAACCATGTTGCAGTGGTTCAAGTACTGACAGTCAAACCTCTCCGCCAATGCGTTAAGGATACTGTTGGGGCTGGCCCGCACCCTGCGCAGCAAGGACGCGCACCGCTTGCGCATGGTTGCAAAAAAGCAGTCCACGTGCGCCTCGGCGAACATTCCCGAAGCGCTACAAAAGCGAGGCAGCCCCAAAAGCACCCGGAACGCATTGTTATATTGGACACGTAAGGCGCCGTACTGTCCCCGCGAATAAGCGACCCACAGACTGCTCGCGTAGAAAGAAGTGCAAAATACCCTGAATAAGGTTATTTTGACTCCTCTCGAACAGCGAGCGAATCTGCGGGCTATCATATTCGCACGAACAGCCAACGCCCTACGTTCCTTTTCAATGTCAACATCGTCTTTCAAGTCCGAGGTTAACACATGACCTAGGTATTTAAATTTGTCGA
The DNA here is from genome assembly GCA_905147815.2 of Phalera bucephala. Taxonomy (NCBI): domain Eukaryota; kingdom Metazoa; phylum Arthropoda; class Insecta; order Lepidoptera; family Notodontidae; genus Phalera; species Phalera bucephala. Next base: position 2,003,548 of record CAJHXA020000002.1, on the reverse strand, counting down.
CTCTATTTAGGGGACACCCTTTTAATTTGATGGTCGGTATATTACCCAGACATCTGCCTCGGGCCTGAAAGACCATACACTCGCTTTTTCTCACGTTGTATAACAAGCCGTGATCGTCAGCGTACTTTTCGCAAATGCCAAGCAGCTTCGATAATCCACTCACTGAGGCGCTCAGCAGCACCATGTCATCAGCATAACTAATATTATTAAGGCATGCTCCTCCAATATGACAACCGACATGCGTACTGCTCAGCCTCTCAATCAGCGCATTTACATAGAGGTTGAAAAGTTTAGGTGAGGTTAGCCCCCCTTGCCTCACTCCGCACTCCAACCTATATGAGGTGGAACAGGCCCCCGCCCACCGAACAACGTTGACCTGATTCATGTACCAATATTTAAAAAGACGTATTAAATCCGCTGGCATTGATGTTTGTTGTAGTTTTTGCCACAAGATGTCATAACAAACCAGGTCAAACGCCTTCGATAAGTCGAGGAAGCAAGCAAAAATAGGCGTATTCCTATCGGTATAGTATTTGACAGTTTGCTTTAAACACAATATCGCCATTTCTGTGGAGAGACCTGACTTAAAACCAAATTGGTTGTCGTGTACATGTATGTGTTTTTCAAGCTGAGTGTTAAGCAAACCGTCAAGTACTTTCGAGATAATAGTGGCCAGGGAGATGGGTCTATAATTGCTCCTGTCACTAATATCGCCAGTCCTATTCTTCACGACCGGGACAACCACAGTCTTGAGCATCTGCGAAGGTAAGTACGAGTGTCCCACACATAAGGAGTAGAACATCGCCAGCACTCGGGGCAGATGAGTACCTGCATATTTAAGGTGCTCAATGCTCAAGTCGTCATGGCCCGGAGACTTACCCTTCGACATAGATTTAATGACCTCTCTTACTTCTTTTGCCGTAAATCGGGCACTAACCTCCTGGCCACTACAACCAACGCTACATGCATGCTGTGATGGTCCCAGAGGCGATGTTATAGTAAAGTGCTCTTTAAACATCTCAGCTATGCCTACCAAGTCACTAGTCCCGTTGATACTCACAGGTAAACCCGGCTTACTATTTAATTTATTAGTCGATTTCCAAAAGTTTTTGAAATCGCGGCTGGAATGTTGCGAAGCCAAGATATCCATTTTGATTTGGTCTCTATTATTTTGACACCATTGCAAACGCGATTTAAAAATCCTGCGACTCGTCTGCATGTTATTCCAAATACATCCCTCCCGCGGCCTACCATTCCAAACCCATAACTCAAACTTTTTGTAACGCGGTTACACGAACGTTTGCTTTTGGTGATTTAACTGATTGTCGGTGTATACTGTGTGTGTACATTAAAACCATATTAGCCAAAATCCCTACCGTATTCTTTCTACATCCATCCGCTTCTGAGGTTAATACATCATTCATCATCTCGAATGGTTATATATCGACTCAGATCGGGAAAAAGTCGCGTATAATAATTGGTGCTATACATCCTATGGTCCTTTTACCTGAGAAGTACATTCAAAGAAAGTATCATATAATACTCAGTACTTTACCGACATAATTATTTAATTGTAATTTAAATAAATAATTCAAAGAAAAAAAAAAAAAAAAAAAATAAGTAAAAATAATATCTAAGTTTAATGTTTCGTCATAATTACAACTAGTTTTAAAAACATGAAACTTGTGTATGCATTCCAATCCTGTTATGGTTATCTTCAAATAAACAAACCTACCTAATGAAATTGACCACACACGATTATTGTAACGTGCCTTAAATGGAATGGAATGTGTGAACGTCTCAATTTCTTATACTTTGCGCTAGATGAGACACCCGTATCGACTAACGAATGACCTAAGTAATTATTTACAGATAACTGCATTGTATAATAAAAATCAAACATTACCAAATGTTTATTGCTACATTTACGAACAAAATTTGACTCGAAAGTTCAGGTCTTTGTGATAGTGTTGTATGTTTAATTGGAAAACAAAGGGCTTTGAGGCATAATTAATTTTTCCTCGAAAAGCATGTAAATATATTATAGACATCTGAATTATCATAAACGTACCTACTAGTAATGCGACTTTAAAGACTGGATTCAATTGTGACGTTGAGTAACGTTCTCGAATTGAAAATTTCTAAGCTGTAGCCTAAACAAAAAAGACAAGTTTATATAATTAAAACACAAAAAAAATGCAAGTTTTTATACCACTGATCAATTAGATTTCTAAAAATTCTGTACCAAACGCTAAATGTATTTTTTTTTTATTGTGCGCTGTTTTTTTTTCCATAATACTGAATTAGTACTGAATACTCGCAGTCCTCTATAGGTGTAATAAAAACAAAATAGCAGACCTTACCTATTTCTGACCGCAAAATGTTTTTTTCTTTCATATAATATTTCAAACGTTTTAAAATGTTTGTAAGTCATACGATTATACTGGACATGTCCAAATGGCTGAAATAGGAGATCCGCAAACTAACGCTTTAGAATAGCTTAAAGAAAAAAGTAGTACATAGAACAAATAGTAATGAAATACAAGAAATAACAGGACTCAGGTCTTAATATAAGAACAATTATTATTGTGCCTGTAGGTAGCGACAAATAAATAAAAGTAGCGAAAGTTATACAATTTTCTATATTATATTAGCTATATGAAACAACGGATAAGTTGAGTCGCCAAAAAAAAATACTTACATGAAATTTGACACGTATGGTAAAATACATTAAGCGAGAAAGTGTCGTGGAATAAAACTATTATATTGAATAGTATGCAAAACTACTTTGCTTGGTAACTATTAATGGACATTCCGAGTAAAGGATACATAGATTTCTACTTAAAAAAATCTGTAATAAACTAAATGTTTATTTATGTCACGCCTTGCTAAACTTATAGAAATCACAACCAGAAAGATCGTGCTCTTTGCATATCATATCAAGGTTGCATCGGTATACTAAATTTTGCCATAATATTGTAGAAAAACTACAATAATTTTCACCTCTTAGACACTTTGGAGAATCTGGAAAAAAGAATGCTTCATATGTAGACCTACATCATTAGAAATATTTTGTTAATTAAAGCAAGTAAATAACTAAAACAATATTCGCATAATTATTGTATCTATAGTTCCAAAAACTTACGAAATAACACTGTATATCATCGCATTGTTGTTTTCCACTGAAAAAATGATTAGTATTCGTAATATATTAAATTGACTTGAATTCAATACATGATATTATGTGTATCTACTGAAGTTAAAATAAGTAAAAATAATTTAGTATAATCATATGAAAATGAGTTTTAACATTATTTGAGTAATTGACAGTTAAAGAGTAATCGGTACCTTTAGCTTTTAATTTTATTTGCATAACTTTTTGAATTTATAATAAATAAATATGCTGTAATGAATCGAGGACATTGTTGTTTTTAGTGAAGTACAACACAAAATCAATAGCAAAAATAACGGATTATTTCGTCTATTACAAATAACATGCTATATATATCCATATAATTCATAGGTATAATTTCCTGCAATAAATAATTTTTACAAATAAAGTTCTTAATAAGGATAATCTCATGATTTCTTTGCTATTTATATTAAGGATAATACCATCAAAGAGTAATTATTGTAAGTAAGAAAAAAAATGCACAAAGTAAAACTAAAACAACACAAAAGAAAAGACTTTAAATTTCGGACTTACTGTGAGTAATCAAAATATAATTATCCTTTCACATAGAGTCATAAATTATCTGTTTACAAAAGTCAACTACTTTCTTAACTCCTCAAAACGGGAAACATGAAGTATCTTGTTTTTATTTAAACTCTATCGATAAGGAGGGATTGGAATTTCTAAATGTAATGCAACACAAGCAATATTATTTTTAAATGTCGTCCATATTTTTTAAATATCATTTCATAAAATTCATGACACACTAATAAAATAGATCGGCAAAGTCAATCAATATTGTAAAACAAAAAGGTACAAATATGTTGCGCTTAAATACATTAGCGCCTAAAATATGATGACAAAACTACATGTTATATATTTATTTATTTATTTATTTTAAGGAAAACCAACAGCTACGTACAAAATATTAGGCAACATAAAAAGGTAATACAAAGCCAATTACAGGTTTCCACGTTTAGCAATAATATAGTTAAATAAAGATGTTTTAACAATCGCTGATTTAGCACACAACAAACAATCTTACTTATACTATGTGAAAAAACTTAGATTTAACTGCTTTCTTACCGTACACCTTTTTGAAGTGAATGGGTCGAGCAATAAGTCTTTACATATATTATTGAAACCCCTGCTTGCTCGCACAATGAAAGAATTCTGCCTATAATTTGAGGATGAAAAAGGAATTGACAGTGGGGGAGTGAATCTTACTGACTTTTCAGGAACATAAAAGTAGAGTTTGTTAAGAATTTCGGGACAGTCCATTTCATTACAGATGATTTTTGACAGGAAAAAACAGTCAGCCAACTTACGGCGATATACAAGAGGCTGGATATGAAAAGTTTTGCATGTTTTAATGTAATCTTCGGATCTATATGGTAGTCCTAGGCGATAACAGAGATAGCGGATAAACTTATACCTACCTAAACATACTACCACTATATTTCCACTTATCACTACTTATTCTACACATCACTTAGCACTCATCACCGAGATCGTCCCCGACTTTCGCTTGCAGCGCCGGAACAAACTGCCTTATGCTGGCACCACATAGCTTGAACTTCTCGATCATCACCGTTATCAATATCGCCTTTTTCTTTTAAACAGATTTTTTTTCTGCTAGCCACAAAATTGTGCTGACTATGAGCAGGAGCTGACTCTTCTTCTATCTCGCATGACCCATCAGCTTATAAACTTCTGTCCGCGTGTCTTCTTCGAAAAATATTCTTCCTACGTTTCGCCTATCTATCTTTATCTATATCATCACGCCAGCTCCCTCGCGGGGTAGGCAGAGAGTACAGAGTTCCAACAGGTTCTTTCCTTACATACCTCTCTGGCTTCCTCCACTCTCATAGTTCGTCTCATACACACTCGCCGGTTACGGAGACTCTTGACTTGCCCTTCAGCTAAGACACGGTCTATTTGGTCATGGTAAGATAGTCTAGGTCTTCCCAGGCACCTACATCCTTCCACTTTCGCATTGTATATCTGTTTTGTCATTCTTTCTTCTGGCATTCTTTCTATATGCCCGAACCAACGGAGCATACCCTTTCTCATCTTTACACCGATACTATCTTTCATACCTACTCGCTTTCTTACTAAGCTGTTGCGAATACGGTCGGTCAGCGTGACTCCGCACATCTTCCGCAAAGATCGCATTTCGACCGCATTTATCCTGCTGTCGTTCTCCTTCTTACATACCCAACTCTCACTGCCATATAACAGCGTTGGGACAAGCACTCCGTTATGTATGGCCAGCTGCGCCTTTTGGCTTAAGTGCCGGCTCCCAAGTAGCCTTCCCATCGCACCATTCACTCTATTACCTGCATTCACTCTTCTCTCTATATCAGCGGTGTATTTCCCATCCTTACTGAAGGCGCATCCAAGATATACAAACTCATTCACTTGCTCCAGCACATCGTTACCAACCACAATCCTTGCATTCGTTCTGGTTTCTTCCCGTTCAAAAACCATAATTTTGGTTTTCTTCACATTCAAATGTAAGCCATTGTTCATGCTGTCGTCTCTCATAACTGTGACTAGTGTTTGCAGATCAGTGGCTGTTGGCGCTATCAAAACCGCGTCATCTGCATACAATAGGTGGTTTATCACTAGATCACCCATTTTTACCCCTTCAGTCATCGCATTCAGTCTTTGAAGACTTTTATCCAGATACACTATAAACAGTCTAGCGGACAACACGCAACCCTGCTTGACGCCGATTGTAACGTCAAACCAAGGTGACATGTTACCACCCACCCGTACGCATGCCTTGCTGTCCACGTAAGTGGACTGGACGGCTCGCAACAGGGTGCCGTTTATACCATACTCTGGCAAAATGTCCCAATGTCTCTTTCGCACGACTCTATCAAACGCCTTCTCCAGGTCCACAAAACCGCAGAAAACCTTCCGGCCTACTGCCAGATGCTTTTCTGCGATGTTGCGGAGGGAGAAAACTTGATCCGAACATCCTCTTCCAGACCTGAAACCTCCCTGTGCCTCACACAACACTCCATCGGACTTCGCCTATCCATATCCATATTTTAAGTTTCTATCTATCTATAACCTCACGCCAGATCCCTTGCGGGGTAGGCAGAGAGTACAGAGTTCCAACAGGTTCTTTCCTTACATACCTCTCTGGCTTCCTCGACTCTCATAGTTCGTCTCATACACGCTCGCCGGTTACGGAGACTTGACATTTCCAGCAGATAAGACTCGGTTTATTTGGTCGTGGTAAGATAGTCTAGGTCTTCCCCGGTACCTGCATCCTTCCACTTTCACATTGTTTATCTGTTTTGTCATTCTTTCCTCTGGCATTCTTTCTATATGCCCGAACCAACGGAGCATGCCCTTTCTCATCTTTACACCGATACTATCTTTCATACCTACTCGCTGTCTTACTATGCTGTTGCTAATGCGGTCGGTCAGCTTCACTCCGCACATCTTCCGCAGAGCTCGCATTTATCCTACTTTCATTCTCCTTCTTACATACCCAGCTCTCGCTACCATATAACAGCGTTGGGACAAGAACTCCGTTATGTATGGCCAGCTGCGCCTTATGGCTTAAGTGCCGGCTCCCGAGTAGCTTTCCCATCGCACTATTCACTCTGTTCCCTGCACTCACTCTTCTCTCTATGTCAGCGGTGTATTTCCCATCCTTACTGAAGGCGCATCCAAGATATACAAACTCATTCACTTGCTCCAGCACATCGTTACCAACCACAATCCTTACATTCGTTCTGGTTTCTTCCCTTTCAAAAACCATAATCTTGGTTTTCTTCACATTCAAGTGTAAGCCATTGATCATGCAGTCGTCTTTCATAACTGTGACTAGTGTTTGCAGATCAGTGGCTGTTGGCGCTATTAAAACCGCGTTATCTGCATAAAGTAGATGGTTTACCACTAAGTCACCCATTTGTACATCTTCATTCATCGCTTTCAGTCTTTGAAGACTTTTGTCCAGATATATTATAAACAGTCTAGCGGACAACACGCAACCCTGCTTGACGCCGATTTTAACGTCAAACCAGGGTGACCTGTTACCACCCACCCGTACGCATGCCTTGCAGTCCACATAAGTGGACTGGACGGCTCGCAACAGAGTGCCATCTATACCATACTCTGGCAAAATGTCCCAAAGTCTCTTTCGCACAACTCTGTCAAATGCCTTCTCCAGATCTACAAAACCGCAGAAAACCTTCCGGCCCACTGCCAGATGCTTCTCTACGATGTTGCGGAGTGAGAAGACTTGATCCGAACATCCTCTTCCAGACCTGAAACCCCCTTTTGCCTCGCACAACATTCCATCGGACTTCACGCGCATTCTCCGTTCAATAATTTTACCGTACACCTTGGCTGCCAAGCTGATCAAACTGATGGCTCTATAATTGGCGCAGTCATATTGTGAACCCTTGCCTTTATACAAGGGTACTATGACTGCGCGGCGCCAATCTGTAGGGACTCTACCGGTCCTCCAGCAAAGGTTTGCAAGGGCCCGGAAAGCGTCCCGGACACAAGTTCCACCATATTTGATCATCTCGGCAGATATCATGTCTACTATTTAATGATTATTTTAATGACACAGAACTGTTTTAGATATCACTATCCGTTTCCGCTCTTTTAATTTTCGTTAAAAGACACTAAATTGTTACTGTGCTCCGATTGGCTATCTAATTTGTAAACTACTACCTTATGTAGTAAACTGATGGATATAAAAAGCCAGGAATTTACAGAAATAATTCAGGGATCGCCGCGCGCCCATTGTATCCTGAGGGCCTAGACAAGTGGCAAACGTTTTGTTTATATTCTCTTGTCGCAATCGATAGCTTACTGGGCTGGAAGCGAAAGAAAAACTTAGAATGCCCCAGTAGCCATACTTTTGCTTGGCTGGTGGTAAGAGTCCACCAAAGGTAGTAACGTCATCCGATCAACGACCAGAAAAGGAAAATTTGAAACAAACCCTATACCAACCCGTCTGGCCAGCGTGGTATAGTAGGCCAAAAACCTCTTAATATGTTAAGACACCAAACGCAAAGGCCCCCAGTTCCCGGTAGTCCCGCTGTCCGCTGCCACGGTAGCGGTCGCGGTAACAGCGGGGCAGGGGGTGCGAAGAATCTCCGGGCTACGACACAAGGCTACCAAAAACACCTGACCCTGGCTACGTACAATGGACGCTCTCTACGGCTGGACCAACACCTCGCTGAACTCGAGGTAGAACTAGGTCGCATAAACTGGCACATATTGGGGTTATCCGAAGTCCGAAGACAGGGCGAGGACACGATAACCCTTGAGTCAGGCCACCTGTTTTACTTTCGGGAAGGTGATCGGCCCTCTCAGGGCGGTGTCGGTTTCCTGGTCAACAAAGCTCTCACTAACAACGTTGTGGAAGTCAGCAGTGTGTCGACACGGGTAGCGTACCTCATAATTAAAATCACCAACAGGTACACCCTGAAGGTGGTACAGGTATATGCGCCGACCTCGACATACTGCGACGACATAGCCGAAGCCATGTATGAAGACATAGCCAAGGTATTACATGGCACCACCAAGGCTCACTACAATGTTGTTATGGGGGACTTCAATGCCAAAGTGGGATTACAAGAACGCGGCGAAACGATAATCGGACCCCACGGCGTGGGGCGCCGAAACCACAGGGGGCAGATGCTGGTCAACTTTCTGGAGTCGCAGGGGCTCTTCTTGATGAATTCGTTCTTTAAGAAGAAGCCTCATAGAAAGTGGACATGGCGAAGCCCCGACACTGTGACGAGGAACGAGATAGACTTCATCATGACTGACAGGAAGTCTATATTTAGAGACGTCTCCGTGATCAACAGGTTTAATACCGGCAGCGATCACCGACTTGTCCGAGGCGCTCTAAATATAAACTTCAAGGCCGAAAGACGTCACATGATGAGGTCTACTCTCAGACCTACTGCGCCTCAAATAGCTTTAGGGTCCGAAAAGTTCCAACTGGAGCTTCAAAATCGTTTCGACCTGCTGGAAACCGAAGGCAATGTTGACGAGAAAACCGACACAGTGGTCAAAACGCTACAGGATGTGTCTTGAAGGGTGTTTCCCGGCAAAAGCGGTAAAAGAGAGTCTAAACTCTCGCTCGAGACTCTCGAACTTATGAGGCAGAGACGGGAAATGTCATCCACGCAGGCGTCTTCGCCGGATGGGAGGAACCTCAACCGGAAGATCCGGAAGCTGGTGCGACGTGACCTCCGATGTTCCAACACCCACACCATCGCGGCTGCGATTGAACAGAATAGAGGCACCAAAGTCTTCGCTCGCCAGCTAGGTAAATCCCATCTGACGAAACTTAATACAGCGGATGTCAAAACCGTGACCTCCAAGTTCGAGATACTCGAGGAAATTGAGAGTTTCTACAAAGACCTGTACGCATCACGGATGGCTAAACCCTCGAGTCCCAGCGCTGACGACCACAGAGCCCCACTCGCACGCCACGACACGGAAGACATCCCTGATGTCAACCAGGACGAGGTCAGAGTGGCTCTCGAGCAGCTCAAAAATAACAAGTCGCCAGGCGATGACGGAATCACCACTGAGCTCCTAAAAGCAGGCGGGACGCCAATCCTGAAAAAGCTAGCGAGTCTCTTTAATTCCGTCATCTACCAGGGCTTAACACCTCAAGCGTGGAGCGGGAGTGCGGTGGTTCTGTTCTTCAAAAAAGGTGACAAAACCTTGCTGAAGAACTACAGACCCATCTCACTCCTGAGCCACGTCTACAAGTTGTTCTCGAGAGTACTCACAAACCGCCTCGCTAGAAGACTTGACGAGTTCCAGCCACCGGAACAAGCCGGGTTTCGAAAAGGCTACAGCACCGTAGACCACATCCATACTGTTCGGCAGATTGTACAGAAGACCGAAGAGTACAATCAGCCGCTGTGTATGGCTTTCGTGGACTACGAGAAAGCCTTCGACTCCATCGAAACCTGGGCGGTTTTGGATGCTCTGCAGCGATGTGGCATCGATTGGCGCTATATCGAGGTGTTGAGATGTCTGTATGATACCGCCACAATGACCGTCCAGCTCCAGGACCAAAAGACCAACCCGATCGAGCTGCATCGAGGAGTAAGACAGGGGGATGTAATATCCCCCAAGCTCTTCACCAATGCACTCGAAGACGTCTTCAAGACGCTGGACTGGACTGGGCGGGGCATTAACATCAACGGCGAATACATCTCACACCTTCGGTTTGCCGATGATATCGTCATCGTGGCAGAGTCACTGGAACAGTTAAGCGAAATGCTGCATAGCCTAAATGAAGCCTCTCGAGGTGTCGGTCTCGGCATGAACTTGGATAAAACCAAGATCATGTTTAATGAGCATGTCACGCCGGGACCATCTACGTCGATGGTTCGATGCTCGAAGTTGTTCGGGAGTATGTCTACCTTGGACAAGTTGTCCAATTTGGTAGAAACAACTTCGAGAAAGAAATCAACCGCAGGATCCAATTGGGTTGGGCAGCATTTGGCAAACTACGTCACGTTTTCGCTTCGCCTATACCGCAATGCCTGAAGACTAAAGTCTTTAACCAATGCGTTCTACCTGTTATGACTTACGGGGCCGAGACGTGGACACTCACAGTGGGACTAGTCCACAAATTCAAAGTCGCACAGCGGGCTATGGAGCGAGCTATGCTCGGCGTCTCTTTGAAGGATAAAATTCGTAACGAGGTAATCCGACAAAGAACCAAAGTTACCGACATAGCTCGCAGACTCAGTAAGCTAAAGTGGCAATGGGCTGGTCACATCTGCGGAAGGACCGACGGCCGATGGAGCAAGCGTGTCCTAGAGTGGAGACCGCGACTTGGTAAGCGTAAGGTAGGACGGCCCCCAGCTAGATGGACCGACGACCTCAAAAAGGTCGCTGGGACAGACTGGATGCGGAAGGCGGAGGACCGTATGCAATGGCGCGTGTTAGGAGAGGCCTATGTCCAGCAGTGGACTACGATAGGCTGATTGATTGATTGATAATTCTGGGTTACATTTAGAAGTACATACTTAACAAAATTAATACTTGAAATAAAACTATTTTTTCGGATTTTATCGCGGTCCTTCCCGTAACCATGGGTGCTCCAAAGCACTCGAAACGTCGGGAACTTAAAAATCAAAAAATTAACCGCGATAAAATCCGAAAAAATAGTTTTATTTCATGTGTAATATTCGCGTAAATCAAGAACTCAGTATAAAATTAATACTGTTCATACATTACTATTTTCCATCAGGTGAGATCTAAATTATGAGTGGAATCTTATCTATAAGACTAATCAACTATCAACTCTGATATTTCATTAATCAGTTATCTACTTAAAACTAATTCGCTCACATGTTAATGCAAAATTAGGTATCAAAAGGCTTGAAAAGGCATATGAATGATCAATGTGGCACTTCATCACTCTTCAATAGTCATAGTCTTCTCAACATCTGAAAACAAAAGTAAAAACAATTTAGCACTAACTTCTTAAATGGAAGGAAGGACTTAAATTTAACAATAAACATTAAAGTTATACAATAAGGTCTATTTCTGGTATGACATGGAAATACTGGTGGTTTTATAATTTTAGTTGCTAGATAATTGATGACTATGATCAATGATATAGAATATTAGATAGTTTACCTGTTTCTTAAGACACTTGTCGGATTTCCTGAAGAAATTTCTGACGCGGTGAACAAACTTGGATAGGCATCACTCTTCAGATGATTTGTCCCCCCATTTTACCTCTGTTCTTGCTTTGATAACATGCTTATGTTAGACTTTTTCATTCGCTAACAACTCTGTACATAAAGGTATGAGAATATAATAACTACGTTTTCTCTCACATAATACATTTTCTTGTTTTCGTTCTTTAAAGGTAAACTGATAAAATTTTGCGTTTTGACGTGATCTGACGCACTTAGGCACACAATATCTGTACACTATAGCATAAATTAATTTGTATTAATAGACATTCGATACGTAAGCAAAAACTTTTCACCCAAACAAACCTTTCTTTGACGGATGGAAGAAAATGGCCGCCAACTGGTCACAGCATGAAGGTAAAATTACCTGGAGGGAGACATACGACGTTGCCGCTCCGCCGGTCATCGTTCAACACATTATCTTTTTTCTCTCTCAATTACACGGATCACCATTTTGAGTGAATGAGAAAGTTATTCTAAGGTTGGCAACGTCGCCCTGTACGTAGTTATGTATACTAGACCAGTACACAGCTCAGTGCAAGTACTTTAAAAGATGATGCAATATAAACAGACTATTGCTCATAGAATATAATTCCAAGTACTGTTTTGCTTAATCAGCTTAACTTGCCTCAGCTGCGTATTTATCATGTAAACAGATATCAGGTTACTTGTTTAGTCTCAGTCCAATTCTCATAACTGTTTTGCTAAATAAGCAGATATCAATTAATAAGACGTATAACGCGTGGGTTCATTCTAGAAGGAGTTGTTTACTTGACGATGCCTATAAAAGCCATCGCCAAGCAAAGTACATTTAATATCGACTCAGCTCTCTTACCGTTCGCACTAACGTTAAGTAATATTAATTGACTGCATTAATATTTTGAGTATCTATTATTAATTTGTATTGTGAAATAAATATATTTTTATAAAGTCACGCCGGCCTTTATATTTGACTACGTATGCTTGGTATCCTGTTGTGACCTATGTTTGGGCCATAACAAATGCGCCCCGTCCGTTTCAGCGGTTAAAATATAAATGAAAATTATTGTAATAAGTAAATATACTTTATTACAGTCAAATTATGTCGTGTTGTGCTGTATTTTGTAAATCAAGGACAACCAAAGTAGGAGTGAAAAATCCTGAATTATAATTTTACACGTATGTATTTATTGCCTCTTATTATATTATAGGGAAGTTTCACAGCAAAATTATGGATTTAACATTAAATATATACGTTATTGACGTCATATAATTAATATACGGTGATAATTAACTGCGAGTTAAAAGCTTTAATTTGTATTTTAAATATGCATTATTTTACGCTTCTCCACTAGTGATGTCCTACAGCGCCTATCGCCTACTGTCGATATTAATAAATTAATATTGAAATATTAACAATTCCTATTCACGTCATAATGACTAAACGAATTTGGATGAAATTTAGTGAGGATAGAATATCTAGATAAACACTGTCACGTCTATATTCCCCAATCGGGGGTGGGACCTATTTATGATTATTTCATCTTTATAGCGTTTTCCCTGAAATAAAACTACTTACCTCACTGGAAGTTTTATATTTCGACGGACGATTTAGCGCAGTAGTTAAGAGCTTAAGCCGCTCTGCCCACTGCGTCTAATAGTCGCGGGTTCGAGTCCCGCACGGGACAAATCTTTGTGTGATTCACAATTATTTGTTCCGGTCTGGGTATTTGTGTATGTGAATTTTCATGTTTGTAAACGCACCCACGACACAGGAATAAATCCTAGTGTGGGGCTACGTTTTAAAAAAAAAAATTGAGATGGCATATAGAGCCTCGGTTGCGAAATGAAGTTTTGCACTTTGGGTAGTAATGCTTTTACTGAAGATTAGAGGTTTGACCTCTATATGAGTTGGCATTGTGCCCTCCACCCCGCGAGGGTGCGTTGTATGCCATGCCCGTATATAGATACATCTGAACCCTGAAAAGCATGTTGATATCCATCTATCTATCTCTATCTATAACCTCACGCCAGATCCCTTGCGGGGTAGGCAGAGAGTACAGAGTTCCAACAGGTTCTTTCCTTACATACCTCTCTGGCTTCCTCGACTCTCATAGTTCGTCTCATACACGCTCGCCGGTTACGGAGACTCTTGACTTTTCCATCAGATAAGACTCGGTTTATTTGGTCGTGGTAAGATAGTCTAGGTCTTCCCCGGTACCTGCATCCTTCCACTTTCACATTGTATATCTGTTTTGTCATTCTTTCCTCTGGCATTCTTTCTATATGCCCGAACCAACGGAGCATGCCCTTTCTCATCTTTACACCGATACTATCTTTCATACCTACTCGCTGTCTTACTATGCTGTTGCTAATGCGGTCGGTCAGCTTCACTCCGCACATCTTCCGCAGAGCTCGCATTTCTACCGCATTTATCCTACTTTCATTCTCCTTCTTACATACCCAGCTCTCGCTACCATATAACAGCGTTGGGACAAGAACTCCGTTATGTATGGCCAGCTGCGCCTTATGGCTTAAGTGCCGGGTCCCGAGTAGCTTTCCCATCGCACCATTCACTCTGTTCCCTGCACTCACTCTTCTCTCTATGTCAGCGGTGTATTTCCCATCCTTACTGAAGGCGCATCCAAGATATACAAACTCATTCACTTGCTCCAGCACATCGTTACCAACCACAATCCTTACATTCGTTCTGGTTTCTTCCCTTTCAAAAACCATAATCTTGGTTTTCTTCACATTCAAGTGTAAGCCATTGATCATGCAGTCGTCTTTCATAACTGTGACTAGTGTTTGCAGATCAGTGGCTGTTGGCGCTATTAAAACCGCGTCATCTGCATAAAGTAGATGGTTTACCACTAAGTCACCCATTTGTACACCTTCATTCATCGCTTTCAGTCTTTGAAGACTTTTGTCCAGATATATTATAAACAGTCTAGCGGACAACACGCAACCCTGCTTGACGCCGATTTTAACGTCAAACCAGGGTGACCTGTTACCACCCACCCGTACGCATGCCTTGCGGTCCACATAAGTGGACTGGACGGCTCGCAACAGAGTGCCATCTATACCATACTCTGGCAAAATGTCCCAAAGTCTCTTTCGCACAACTCTGTCAAATGCCTTCTCCAGATCTACAAAACCGCAGAAAACCTTCCGGCCCACTGCCAAATGCTTCTCTACGATGTTGCGGAGTGAGAAGACTTGATCCGAACATCCTCTTCCAGACCTGAAACCCCCTTGTGCCTCGTACAACATTCCATCGGACTTCACGCGCATTCTCCGTTCAATAATTTTACCGTACACCTTGGCTGCCAAGCTGATCAAACTGATGGCTCTGTAATTGGCGCAGTGATATTGTGAACCCTTGCCTTTATACAAGGGTACTATGACTGCGCGGCGCCAATCTGTAGGGACTCTACCGGTCCTCCAGCAAAGGTTTGCAAGGGCCCGGAAAGCGTCCCGGACGCAAGTTCCACCATATTTGATCATCTCGGCAGATATCATGTCTACTCCCGCAGCTTTACCGTTTTTCATACTTCCTATCGCCCATTCAACTTCTTCCATAGTGATGTCCTCCGTTGATTCTGGTGCCGCAATCTCGCCGTTGGGCACGTCTGCGGCATCAGCATCCGGGTCATCTCCATACATTTCTCCAAAATATTCACTCCACCGGTTTAGCACAGCTTGTGTGTCTGCAAGAATGTCACCATCTTTAGATTTTATCCTTTCCATTCTGGAGCCTGACGAATCACCTCGAGCCTTTCTCACCTTGCTCCAAAAGAGTTTGGTGTTGTTCTCGAAGTTCTTCGCCAGCCTCTCCTCCTCAATCATACTGGCTCTTTCACGCTTTTCTTTCACTAAAGTTTTAGTGGCATTCTTGCATTGCCGGTATATTTCTTTCCTCATCTCTGTCATACTGGCATTCAGGTTCAAAGAAGATACATAGTCCTGCCACGCTTTCTTCTTACTTTCTACGGAGCATTGCAACTCCGCATCCCACCATGCATCACCTTTTGCTGTAATATGCTTCTTTGAGCAACCACATACTTCTTTCGCGGATTCCACCAAACTCTTTCAGGCTATTCCAGCATTCATCTACATTTGAGTCCGAAGAGCCTGCTGTCAAAAGCTTGTCCCGGACTCTGTCTTCATACATTCTCCTCACGCTCTCATCTTGCAACTTTTCAACCTTTAATCTTTCAAGGTCTCCGAAGGGGATACGCTCTCGCCAGTGCCTCCACTTCCTGAACAGACCACTAAACCGCGCAACTACGAGATAGTGGTCTGATTCCAGAGTGGGGCCTCTATACGCACGCGTATCTTGTAGTTTGCTTCGGAGACGGTTATCAACCAGGATCAGATCTATCATGCTTTTTTTGTTCATTCCTTCTCCACGTATACATATGTATGTCCTTGTGCTGGAATATCGTGTTAGACACAAGGAGACCCCTTTACAAACAAACATCTACAATGAGCTTACCTGCATCGTTCACTCCCTTATCACCATAAGGACCCAGAGCAGCGTCGCAAGTTTGCCGCCTGGTTCCTACCCATCCGTTCAGATCGCCACACAAAATCACCTTTTCGTTAGCCTCAGTCAAATCCAGAACTTCCCTGACATTATCCCAAAACTTCTCAAGGTCCTGGGGTGTCGACGAGCTTACGGGAGCATATGCTGCGACCAAAAATACTCTAGTGACACCCAGTTTTAAACGGACCCAGAAAAGTCTCGCATCGCACAGGCCATAATCTCTCACTCCAGAGGCCAGGCGAAGGGACAGCAAGATACCCACCCCCATGCTGGCACGACTGCTCTGCGATACCCCAGACCACAGAGCCATCGTTCCATCAGGAAGATCACAGGTTTCACTGCCCCTCCGCTTAGTCTCTGTTACACACAGAGCATCCAGGCGTCTCTCTTTCATCACATCAATCACCTCATGCATCTTATCTTCCATACCACCTCTTACATTCCAAGTGCCTATTCGGCACTCTGCACCCCACGACTCGCCAGTTCGGGCCCGGCGTGATGGGTGGCGGTCCCCATCGCCGCTTCCACCTATATTCGTACCGACGGGGGCGGGCCGGTACGCGTCGCCTCGGGAGGGGACGCCCTAGCCCGCACTGCGGTACGTCTTCGGTCCAAGATTGCAGCCATAATGACTGGCAGGGGTCGCGACGAGCACGCTCTTGGACAGACCATTCTAAGTTTCAATTTATTTTTTAAGTTTCACCACACTTCAGCAACAACGGTACAAATTAATCAATTAGTCCTTTTAAGGCAATGGAATTTGCACTCTGCGGTCGCTACCCGACACCTTAAGACGCCCGCGTCGGCGGCGCCATCCTGGCAGGGTCGCCATGTAAGGTTCGGTGTATGCAATAAAAGATGTTTACTGTTCAGTGCATAAGTTTATTCTAAGTTTATAGTATGGGTTGCAACAGTATTTATATTGGCCCTAACTACTACACTACAGTGCTGCGGGCGACGGGATGCGGTGTGCTGCGGGCGACGGGATGCGGTGTGCTGTGGGCGGCGCGGTGCGGTGTGCTGCGGGCGGCGCGGTGTGCTGCGGGCGGCGCGTTGTGCTGCGGGCGACGGGATGCGGTGTGCCGCGGGCGGCGCGGTGTGCTGCGGGCGGAGGGGTGCGGTGTGCTGCGGGCGGCGCGTTGTGCTGCGGGCGACGGGATGCGGTGTGCTGCAGGCGGCGGGGCGCAGGATGCTGCGGGCGGCGCGTTGTGCTGCGGGCGACGGGATGCGGTGTGCTGCGGGCGGTGCGGTGTGCTGCGGGCGGCGCGGTGTGCTGCGGGCGGCGCGTTGTGCTGCGGGCGACGGGATGCGGTGTGCTGCGGGCGGCGCGGTGTGCTGCGGGCGGAGGGGTGCGGTGTGCTGCGGGCGGCGCGTTGTGCTGCGGGCGACGGGATGCGGTGTGCTGCGGGCGGCGGGGTGCAGGATGCTGCGGGCGGCGCGTTGTGCTGCGGGCGACGGGATGCGGTGTGCTGCGGGCGGCGCGGTGTGTTGCGGGCGACGCGGTGAGGTGTGCTGCGGGCGGCGCGGTGTGTTGCGGGCGACGGGATGCAGTGTGCTGCGGGCGGCGCGGTGCGGTGTGCTGCGGGCGGCGCGGTGTGCTGCGGGCGACGGGATGCGGTGTACTGCGGGCGACGGGATGCGGTGTGCTGCGGGCGGCGCGGTGCGGTGTGCTGCGGGCGACGGGATGCGGTGTGCTGCGGGCGACGGGATGCAGTGTGCTGCGGGCAGCGGGGTGCAGAATGCTGCGGGCGGCGCGGTGTGCTGCGGGCGGCGGGGTGCAGGATGCTGCGGGCGGCGCGTTGTGCTGCGGGCGACGGGATGCGGTGTGCTGCGGGCGGCGCGGTGCGGTGTGTTGCGAGCGGCGCGGTGCGGTGTGTTGCGGGCGACGGGATGCGGTGTGCTGCGGGCGGCGCGGTGCGGTGTGCTGCGGGTGGAACGGTGTGCTGTGGGCGGCGCGGTGTGCTGCGGGCGGCGGGGTGCAGGATGCTGCGGGCGGCGCGGTGTGCTGCGGGCGGCGCGGTGTGGTGTGCTGCGGGCGGCGCGGTGTGTTGCGGGCGACGGGATGCGGTGTGCTGCGGGCGGCGCGGTGCGGTGTGCTGCGGGCGGCGCGGTGTGTTGCGGGCGGCGGGGTGCAGGATGCTGCGGGCGGCGCGTTGTGCTGCGGGCGACGGGATGCGGTGTACTGCGGGCGACGGGATGCGGTGTGCTGCGGGCGGCGCGGTGCGGTGTGCTGCGGGCGACGGGATGTGGTGTGCTGCGGGCGGCGGGGTGCAGAATGCTGCGGGCGGCGCGGTGTGCTGCGGGCGGCGCGGTGTGCTGCGGGCGGCGGGGTGTGCTGCGGGCGGCGGGGTGCAGGATGCTGCGGGCGGCGCGTTGTGCTGCGGGCGACGGGATGCGGTGTGCTGCGGGCGGCGCGGTGCGGTGTGTTGTGAGCGGCGCGGTGCGGTGTGTTGCGGGCGACGGGATGCGGTGTGCTGCGGGCGGCGCGGTGCGGTGTGCTGCGGGCGGCGCGGTGCGGTGTGCTGCGGGCGGAACGGTGTGCTGCGGGCGGCGCGTTGTGCTGCGGGCGACGCGGTGCGGTGTGCTGCGGGCGACGGGATGCGTTGTGCTGTGGGCGACGGGGTGCAGGATGCTGCGGGCGGCGCGTTGTGCTGCGGGCGACGGGATGCGGTGTGCTGCGGGCGACGGGATGCGGTGTGCTGCGGGCGACGCGGTGCGGTGTGTTGCGGTGCGGTGTGTTGCGGGCGGCGGGGTGCAAGATTCTGCGGGCGGCGGGGTGCAGGATGCTGCGGGCGGCGCGTTGTGCTGCGAGCGACGGGATGCGGTTTGCTGCGGGCGGCGCGGTGCAGTGTGCTGCGGGCGGCTCGGTGTGCTGCGGGCGGCGCGGTGCAGTGTGCTGCGGGCTGCGCGGTGTGGTGTGTTGCAAGCGGCTCGGTGCGGTGTGTTGCGGGCGACGGGATGCGGTGTGCTGCGGGCGGCGCGGTGTGGTGTGCTGCGGGCGGCGCGGTGCGGTGTGCTGCGGGCGGAACGGTGTGCTGCGGGCGGCGCGTTGTGCTGCGGGCGACGCGATGCGTTGTGCTGTGGCCGACGGGATGCGGTGTGCTGCGGGCGGCGCGGTGCGGTGTGCTGCGGGCGGCGCGGTGTGCTGCGGGCGACGGGATGCGGTGTACTGCGGGCGACGGGATGCGGTGTGCTGCGGGCGGCGCGGTGCGGTGTGCTGCGGGCGACGGGATGCGGTGTGCTGCGGGCGACGGGATGCAGTGTGCTGCGGGCAGCAAGAACACAACTTTTTAACTTTTTCAATCGTTATATTTAAGAAACGGTGACACTTAGGAAAAAAAGTGTGAAGAAAATTTTTATAGATAATCATGATCTACAATTTTGGCCTGACCTAGTTTTGTAATAAATCTTACCATTTGGCTGAAAACCCCATATTTGCGAACTTCGACCTTAAATTTTTTTTTTTTGCAAATGTCGGATCGATGGGAACTTTACACATTTCATTTTTAATGGTAACCCGAACATTCGTAAAAATTTTCATCTCTGCGAATTTTTGTAACCTTACCCCTATTTTTGGGCTAAGTTGCCTGGGCTATCTATCTATATAATCACGCCAGATCCCTTGCGGAGTAGGCAGAGAGTACCGAGTTACCGGGCTATGGCTGAGTTGATTAGTACATGAGTCCCTTTGGTGTATATTAATAATTGGCGCCTTTTTGCTTATATCAGGATATCATGTTTAGATCTAAAATAGACAATAGCCGAAAGTAACTTTAAATTTAACATCACGCCGTGTTTCAATTCTGGTATTATAATATGATTATAATCAGAAATGGGCAAAATGTAATCAGATTAAAGATTAACCAGCCCCGCTTGGGATAACATAGGCGTGATGGTGTATTAATGATTAACGTTTAAAATTACATTTTGTAATCTTCAACGTTTACCATTACACTTTTAATGTTGAATCATGATTAAATATTACAAAATGCAATTGTAATCATTAATCTGATTACATTTTGCCAATATCTGATTATAATACAATAATAATGATTTTTTAGTTTGATATTGAGTCGATATCTATCCAATCTTTACAAATTTTTGTACAACATTTGATTTAGGCATTCAAAATAAAGTTATAGAAATAAATAATACATTCCGCCTTTTATTTATGCCTAAAAGTTTTCGTAATAATAATAATATTAAGTATATAATAATAATAACCCTAGTAGGGACTATCGATATCGGTATTTCATTTAAGTATAAGCACAGCACTAGCTATCTATAAAATTTTGTATATGTCAGCTTGGGACTAGCTGTCACCGCGGGAATGTTGGCAGCTCTTCATATTTTTACAATGTTGGTATGGATTTCTTGCGGAAATTTTATCTAAAGACAATGTTAGGTTTTTTGGCGGGAAGTCGACGAGTGATGTTGTCGATTTGTTTTAACTTCCAAAACTTGTGTTATTTCGACTAATAATGTATAATGTTGGTGGAATATTAACCATTATGTGTTCTTATATGTGCATGAGTGAAGGTAATTGTAACAAAGTGATAAAACGTGCCTTTTCGACTTCCCTCCAACGGCCGTTGCAATTGGTATGTAAAGTATCTACCGCTTTACTATCCAGGGTGGGGTATTCATTAATTTCATTATCATCGTTGTCATCAAATTCATCGGGGAGTCGAATTAATTTAAACATACACGATTATATATTTCACTGGACACTGGCAAAATACACTTATAATTAGTGTGAAGCCACAACTTGAAGAAGAAGAAGAAGAAGAAGACAATGTTCTAAGTGCAGTCTCTTAAAACTTAGTGATTGTATACTCTTTGGAACCAATATAATAAACTTGAGCGACTTCAAAATTGTTGTATTAGATTCATATTTGGGTTACGCAAATATGATCACGTTTCTGAATTTCGTGTAAAACTCAAGTGGTTACCAATCCGCCTTCGCCGGCATGCTCATATATTATCTCTTCTTTACAGTATTCTGTTCGATCCGTCAACTCTCTCTTACCTCAAAGGAAGATTTAAATTCCTTCATGAAACACATTCAAGGTTGCTGAGGTCATCGGAGAACCTGAAGCTGGAAACACCAATGCATTCTACAAACTTTTTCGATAAATCCTTTACTAATCAAGCCGTTCGTTTGTGGAATGCATTGCCTGTGACAGTCCGACGCGCGCAATCGTTAGCGTCCTTTAAAAAACTGGTTCACAATCACTTTCTACACTTATGAACTTTCGTGACGAGCACTGTTACTATTAGACTTACCTGTTACTATATGTAAGTTGTATGTGAAATGTGTATGTGTATAGAATATATAAGTAATATGTATTTAATTCGATTGTAATGTATTATCTAAGTTTTTAATATACGCCACCAACTGCCCTGTATTACTGTTTATGTTGGTTCTTCCATTGTATTGGTTGTCTGGAAGATATAGCTTTTAGCTATAAGACCGCCAGTTGTACATATTAGTCTGTAATTAGTTGTTTATGAATTGTAATTTCACTGGTGTACAATAAAGAGTACTCTATCTATCTATCTATCTATAACTGTAGATGAGTGCACAGCTGATGCGTTCTCCTTCTCTATTTCCCTTTCTCTTTCTCGTCACCCACACACACGCATACACTATGTTGGCCGACAGTATGTCGTGGTACCAACCTCACGCAAAATGGGTTGGCACCATCTCACAGCCATCTCCGCCACCGCGCGCGCTCATTAGTCAAATCAAATAGCGCGCGCTCATTGGTCAAATCAAATAGCGCGCGCCTCCCCGCCACCGCGCGCGCTCATTGGTCAAATCAAATAGCGCGCGCTTCCCCGGTTTCCTGTAACACATTTCCGTCCCTTTTCTAAAAATCACTCCCACAAAAAATGGGCAGCAACCGAGAGGAAAGATGTTACACATCAAAAAACCGTGCATTTTAGATCGTTCGTGCACACTTTTCACTGTTGTCAAGGTCAGCAGGCAACAGATATTTTCAATCAAATATCGATCATCTCAGTTACGATTTCTGTGACTAGAAGTACTAATAAAAAAGTAAAAACTAGTTTTTATGCAGCCAGATAATGATGTCGCTCAATACGGCCAATCAAAATTAAATCAACATTATCATATCAGCCTATACCCGTCCACTGCTAAATCAACAACATTAAATATGTATACAAAATGTCATATCTTTGCGGTTGGCCGTTTAGGAGTTCCTTCATCTGGAGTCAATCCTAGGTGCAGAATCAGGTCATGCTTACTATAAAAATGCATTATGATCGGAACTGAACCAACATGTTATAATCTTTGTCACAAGACATGGGTAAGGTAACCTTTAATTATATTCCATTTCACGCATATTGTATTTAAGAATATTGAAAATATAGAATCCAAAAAATAAACAGGAATATAAAAATACATCAAAAAACTACTTTACTTTTCATTTAAATCATATACTGTTCATGAATTTGCGTAATTATTGAAAAAACTTAGAACTTTATAAAACTCTATTACTCAATTACATATTACTCTATTACTCAATTATTGAAATGAGAATGCGCGAGAAGTCCGATAGAATGTTGTACGAGGCACAAGGGGGTTTCAGGTGCGGAAGAGGATGTTCGGATCAAGTTTTCTCCCTTCGCAACATCGTAGGGAAGCGTCTGGCAGTGGGCCGGAAGGTTTTCTGCGGTTTTGTGGATCTGGAGAAGGCGTTTGATAGAGTTGTGCGAAAGAGACTTTGGGACATTTTGCCTGAGTATGGTATAAATGGCACTCTGCTGCGGGCCGCCCAGTCCACCTATGTGGACTGCAAGGCATGCGTACGGGTGGGTGGTAACATGTCACCCTGGTTTGACGTTGAAATCGGCGTCAAGCAGGGTTGCGTTTTGTCCGCTAGACTGTTTATAATACATTTGGATAAAAGTCTTCAAAGGCTGAAAGCGATGAATGAAGGTGTACAAATGAGTGATCTAGTGGTAAATCATCTACTATATGCAGATGACGCGGTTTTGATAGCGCCAACAGCCACTGATCTGCAATCTTTAGTCACAGTTATGAAAGACGTCTGCATGAAAGATGGCTTACATTTGAATGTGAAGAAAACCAATCTATCTCTATCTATATCATCACGCCAGATCCCTTACGGGGTAGGCAGAGAGTACAGAGTTCCAACAGGCTCTTTCCTTACATACCTCTCTGGCTTCCTCTACTCTCATAGTTCGTCTAATACACGCTCGCCGGTTACGAAGACTCCTGACTTGTCCTTCAAATAAGACCCGGTCTATTTGGTCATGGTAAGATAGTCTGGTCTTCCCCGGTACCTACATCCTTCCACTTTCGCATTGTATATCAGTTTTGTCATTCTTTCTTCGGACATTCTTTCTATATGCCCGAACCAACAGAGCATACTCTTTCTCATCTTCACACCGATATTCTCTTAAGAAAACCAAAATTATGGTTTTTGAACGGGAAGAAACCAGAACGAATGCAAGGATTGTGGTTGGAAACGATGTGCTGAATCAAGTGAATGAGTTTGTATATCTTGGATGCGCATTCAGTAACGATGGAAAATACACCGCTGACATAGAGAGAAGAGTGAGTGCAGGGAACAGAGTGAATGGCGCGATGGAAAAGCTACTTGGGAGCCGGCACTTAAGCCGAAAGGCTCAGCTGGCCATACATAATGGAGTGCTTGTCCCAACGCTGTTATATGGCAGCGAGAGCTGGGTATGTAAGAAGGAGAATGAAAGTAGGATAAATGCGGTGAAAATGCGAGCTCTGCAGAAGATGTGCGGAGTGAAGCTGACCGACCGTATTCGCGACAGCGTAGTAAGAAAGCAAATAGGTATGAAAGAGAGTATCGGTGTAAAGATGAGAAAGGGTATGCTCTAGAGATGGGTCGTATTAGGTAAATCAGGTACTAAGTACACCTGTTCCTAGTCTGCATAAATACCTAATCCAAATACCTATTCCACCTAATCCACCTAATCTCAATGATCTCATACACATACCGTTACTTAGTGATCTCAATCCGCCTATTCTACATCAAATCCTGATATCGAATTATCGGTATTTGAATTAATTGAATGTTAAATTGTTTTGTTAGTTAAGAACGGGTACAGTCATAATAACACTTTTAAGAAAATGGAAGTTTCAAAATGAAATCAAATTTTTTTATTTTGATTAGATTAGATATTTATGCACGAAATTGGTTGAATAAAGTAATACTTGTTTTCTATTATATCATTCAATGATATATTAGTGATGAATTGGTATCTTCCCTTCATACTTTTTACAGGCTTAGGACTGTTAACTTACGAATGTATGAAGTTTTGAGTCTTGCGATATTAAATATTCCGCAAATGTTTAGCGTTCGCAAGATGGCGTATTTAAAAGATTTCAATTCATTATATTTACATTTGTTTTATATCAATACGCGTTGTATAGCGCTGTCTCGCTCCCTCCACCCTTACACGTAAGCGGGATAACAAAGCGATAAGCATATGAGTGAGAGAGAGAGCGCGGGAACAGGTGTGAGTGAGCGCGCTAAACGGCTAAACATTCGTTTATAGTTTTTATTGAATATGAATATTAGGTGGAATAGGTATTGTCAGAATTGGATTAGATACCGCCTATTCTCGTAAAATACCTGTTCTTTGGATCTGTTTTAATAAATACGACTCATCTCTAGTATGCTCCGTTGGTTCGGGCATATAGAAAGAATGTCCGAAGAAAGAATGACAAAACTGATATACAATGCGAAAGTGGAAGGATGTAGGTACCGGGAAAGACCTAGACTATCTTACCATGACCAAATAGACCGGGTCTTATCTGAAGGACAAGTCAGGAGTCTCCGTAACCGGCGAGCGTGTATGAGACGAACTATGAGAGTAGAGGAAGCCATAGAGGTATGTAAGGAAAGAGCCTGTTGGAACTCTGTACTCTCTGCCTACCCCGTAAGGGATCTGGCGTGATGATATAGATAGATAGATATTTAAATTGTAAAGATTCGTGTTTTAGAGACCGACACAATAAAATTGTTATAATCGATATGTTGTATTTTGAAATGTACGAAATCGACTGCCGATTATTTTGCGAATATATTATTCAATGTATCTGACTGAAATATTTAGTATTCCCATGGTCAAAAAATTAATAAATAAACGTAGATGCGCTATCTTGACATAAAATTTTTTAATTTACAATTTTAAGTGAATTATTTACTAATATTTATATACCTATATTATATTATTTTGCTGAGTTGTACAGCAAGGTACCTACAGGATTGATATAATAACCATAATAACGGAATCTATACATTCGTGCTGTTTGCCGTTAGGAGTCCCCTGATGTATCTTCAAAGTCCAAAGTTCAATACCGATTTCATTAAAATGGGACCACCTCGAAACTATACTAAACCCAACGCAAAAAGAATCATGCAAATCAGTTCATAGATAAACACGTTATAAAAAAACACAGACGAATTGTCAACCTCCTCCTTTTTTGAAGTCGGTTAATATTCTGATTAGTTCTATGGCAGGATACCTATAGGATTGACGTAATACCCATAATATCTCAATCTACGCATTCGTATTGTTTGTCGTTAAGGAGTTCCCTGGTGTATCTTCCAAGTCCAAGGTCCAATAACGATGAAATTAAAATGGGACCACCTTGGAGCTATACTGAACCCAATGCAAAAAGAATCATCAAAATCGATTCATAATTGGCGGAATGATCGCTTAACATACATACAAAAAAAACACAGTCGAATTGACTTCTAAACAGGAGGAGGTTTCCTCCTGTTTAGAAGTCGGTTAAAACAGAGAATTTTATAGATGTTTTAATAGTAATAGAAACACGTAGGCAACGAATCAAGCGATTTGATAGACGATTTTTCTGACCAATGGCTTGATTCTTAAATAGATAATGATATTATTTTCTTTTGATCCTAATTTTTTTTTTATTAATATCGATTCATTCATTCATATCGATAATTTGCGTTAATGAGACAAACTATGAGAGTGGAGGAAGCCAGAGAGATATGTAAGGAAAGAAACTGTTGGAACTCTGTTCTCTCTGCCTACCCCGCAAAGGATCTGGCGTGATGATATAGATAGATAGAATAATTATTTATTTTTCGTTATAGGAATGAGTTAATTTTCTCTACACGATATTCAATAGATTCTATTTCAGACTCACCACATTTCTAGAAACGTCAAATTCTAAACGTCAGCGTATGGGTCCAGCGTACCACTGGTGAAAAGGACTATAAATCCAACTCCGTAGGATGAGAGGAAGTAGTCCTAATTCAGTTTGCAAGATTTAAACATTGCAAGTTAAATAAAACCGTGCCGTGTAGAAACCGTGTCTTTTGTATAACAAACAAATTACGAAATTAATTTAATAATATTTATGTTAATTGACCATTTGTAAATATGAATATTATTAAGTTGCATAATTTCTCTTTTTTCACTTAACGATTAGAAGTGTTGAACACCGATATTTTTAAATTGCGTGTGCTGGGCGGAATCCTGGTCCCCACCGCAGTGGTGACAGGTCGTCGTCGCCTCGCGTCCGATCTTCCTCAGATAATCACCGAAGCAACCGTGACCGGTGATTATCTGAGTAAGTCTATAGGTGACTCGCCCTCTCCTCCGCTGGTGCCAGGCTTCGAAGGACGGCAGAATAGCTTGGACGACACGCTTGCGCGCGATGTGCTCTTGACTGAGCCTCGTGCGCCACTCCTCCAGAGCGCGTCGTCGTTCCCGCCGTCTCACTTCTTCGAGCGCAGGCACGCCCTCACCGCTTTGGCGGACGCCACGAGTCTGGTCGTAGACTCTCGCGTCCATGTCCGCCAGGATGTCGAGCGGCGGAAAGCGCGTGTATATGGTACGGTATCCTCGCGCGATGCGGATGGCCATCTTGCGCTGCAGGCTCTGGATCTTCATCCTGCTGCGCCGGACGCCCGACAGTCGGTGTGACCACACGGGCGCCCCATAGAGGGCCACCGATCGCACGACCCCCCCGTAGAGGCGGCGCACCTCCTCCGACGGTCCCCCAAGGTTGGGCAGCAGTCTATGCATAGCACCCACTACCCTTTCGACCTGGGGGACTAGGCGCTCGAAGTGCTCCTCGAAGCCCCAGCGACTGTCCAGGGTGAGGCCTAGGTACTTTAGGTACCTCCCCACCCGAACTGGCGAGTCTCCAACGCGAACCCACGAGTCGGGCGGTTCCCTGCTCCTTGGCAGTTTGTGGAACCATAGCGCCTCGGTCTTATGAGGCGCTATCTCCAGGCCCAACTCGCGGATCTTGGCGACGACGACCTCTGCCCCAAGCTCGGCGAGCCCTATGGTCCTCTCGAAGGTGTCCCCCTCGGCTAACACCAGTGTGTCATCGGCGTAACATACGACGCTGACGCCGGGGGGAGATCGACACGCAGGACTGCATCGTAGGCGAGGTTCCATAAGAGGGGGCCCAACACGGACCCCTGCGGAACCCCGCAAGACACTTCCCTCCGGTGCAATGTACCGCCCTGTCCGATGTACTGGACGTATCTGTCGCGCAAGTAGTCCCTGACCACGGGCTGCAGGTATGGGGGGACGTGATGATGTTCCATCGCCCCCAGGATCGCGCCCCAAGGCAGGGAATTAAAGGCGTTGACGATGTCCAGACTTATCGCCAACGCCATCCCGCCCCGAGACACGGCCTGCAGAGTCATCTACGTCTACGATAACCTACTACAACAGTTGAATTTAGAACCTCCTCTATCCGATGACCAACTAAAATATTTTCGAGCTATGCTCTCCGTATTTCACTTTCCTTACTCAAAAGTGTCCACAAAATGAAGGACCAACTTCACATACAAATAATTAAAATACGGGTAAAGTAAACTATGTCAGGAAACGGTTTTGGCGGGAAGTCGAAGAGTGATGTTGTCAATTTGTTTTAATTTCCAAAACTTGTGTTATTTGGAATAATAATGTGTAATGTTGGTGGAATATAAACCATTATATATTCTTATATGTGCAGAAGTGAAGGTAATTGTAACAAAGTGATAAAACGTGCCTTTTCTATTTCCCTCAAAACGACCGTCACAATTGGTATGTAGAGTGGACACTACTATCCAGGGTGGGGCACTTTATCAAGTTCATCGGGGAGTTGAATTAATTTAGAAATAATTATTCGTAATTATTTCTAAATTAATTCAATTATTCGTAATACTTGACATTGGCAAAATACGCGTCGTCGTGATGCCATAAATATAAAAAAAATATTAAAATACGACATGCGAGCGGTTGAAGAAAAAATTAAAAATATTATACATTTTTGCATTATCTCGTTAACCCAATAACCCACTGTAGGTTGCCAAATTAAACGTTTCTACTATACGTTTCTATATAATTATAGCAGCCTATACTGCCCCACTGCTGGGCAAAGACCTTCTCTCACAGATCGAGGTGAGAGAGATGAGGTCATACTCCACCACGAACCCAGTGCGGATTAGCGGAGGCAGGTTTGTAACCACCCACTGTTGCAAGTTATTAAGCGGCCTATAAGGCTTCCAACTTGGTACACATTCCATGGTAACCGGGATCAACGGCTAAACGTGCCTTCCGAAGTACGGAGACGCTCGAATATTAAAATGCTACAAACGGTCCCCAATCTCAGGCCGACCGAGTCGAACGCTGCTTAACCTTGGTGATCGCTAAGAACACCGCGGTCGCACAGCGCTACGACTCCACGCGCGCCTCTTACGTTTCTACAGTACAATTATTCTCTATCTTATTAAGTAAATTCTTAAAAAAAAAAAATCCGTAAAATAGTTTTATTTCATGTGTAATATGCGCGTAAATCTAAGAACTCAGTAAGTAAATTCTATTGACTAATTCTTAAGCGTTTCGCTGTGGAAATAGAAAATGTAATGCAGAGTTGATTTTAAATATTTTTTCTATGAAGAAAATTTCGTATGACGATCTATGAAAGTGGAGGAAGCAGTTGGAACACTGTACTCTCTGTCTACCCCGCAAGGGATATGACGTGATGATATAGTTAGAAAATTTCGTTTAATCGTGTATTACTTTTACCAGATTTTAATATATAGAGTTGCAATAGGATATTCGGCCAGAGGCGTGCCCAAATAGCCGAATATTCAGCCTTATTAATGCACTTTCGAAAATTGGGGCGCAAACTGCAACGACATGATAACAATGGAGTCGGAATAGTTTTGCCTTCAAAGAACGCCAGAGCAGGTGACCTTGATAAGTACATGAGCATGAAAGCTTTGAAGAGAAGCGACAATCCATTCGTCTGGTGGGCTACACATATATCTATTATATTAAAATAGTGTGTATTCGAATAGGCTATTTAGTAAAGCAGGAAATGTATACAAAGAAAAAAGAGAACGACTTTTTCCCAAAAATGCGAAAATGTTATTTTTTCTGCATCATAACCTACCTCTAATTAACTTCAGTTATGTCAAGGTTAACTCTTATACCCGTATCTATAGACTGTTCATTTTAGTAGTAACTTAGTCTTAAAAATGTATTTAGCCGAGTAATGTCATGTGTTTAAAATTCAGTACAAAACTAACTTTTGACATTTCTCACTTTTAACAGATCCTCAACTATAAAGTAAAAATTATGTCCTACGTAAATACTTGAGTAAAAGTAACTACTAAGACAGTGCAGAAGCAGTGATAGCCTAGTGGTTAGACCGTTGGACTGCAAAGTCAGAGGTTTCGGGTTCAAACCCAGGCACGCACCTTTGTCTTATCGTAAGCATGTTCGTATTAAAAATTAACTATCACTTGCTTTAAGGGTGAAGGAAAACATCGTGAAGAAACCTGCATGTCTAAAAGTTTCTCGAATGAGTGTAAAGTTCGCCAACCCGCACTGGGCCAGTGTGGTGGGCTATAGACTAGGCCCTCTCAGTTTGAGAGGAGGCCCGTGCCCAACGATGATAGATAGATATAGCCTTTATTCGCTGACCATATGAGTATCTTAACTTAAAGTATTATAATAATGAATGGCTTAAAAACTATAGTAATTATAAGTAAAGAAACATTATTTTCCAGTAACCAGTTTGTTAGTCAGGTTGTCCTTCGACATAGGCCTCCCCTAGTTTCTTCCATACTTTTCTGTCTTGAGCTAATCTTCTCTATCCCGTTGGTAAATCATCTTCCCATCTCTTTATTTGACGTCCTCTTTGTCTTTTTCCGTTTCTCGGGTACCATTCCATGATGTCTTTCGTCCATTTTTCTTTATTTGTCCTCATAATGTGCCTGGTCTAGTTCCATTTTAATTTTTTGATTGTTTTAAAAACATCAATTACATTTGTTCTCTTCCTTATTTTTGAAATGGTCCACCGGTCACTTAGCCTTATACTTAACATACTTCGTTCCATGTGGCGTTGGCAACTTACAAGTTTTTGGTTATTTTTGTTGGTAGCAGGCCACGTTTGACAACCATAGGTAAGACATGGAAGAATACATGTGTTGTATAATTTACTTTTTATTGACATGGGCATGGTTTTGTTTTTAACTATTTCTTTTAGAGACCAATAGCGTTTCCAAGTGTTGCTTATCCTCCTGTCTATTTCTTTTGTATATTGGTCTTTTGTGGATATTATTGGTCCCAGATATATGTATTCATCGACATATTCGATAATTTCTTGCCCCAATTCTATGTTTTCTTGTGATGCATTTGTCATTAACTTGGTCTTTGTTGGGTTCATCAATAAGCCTGCTTTCCTGCCTTCTTGATCCAGTTGTTGTATCATAGTTTTGAGTGTCTCTGGTGAGTCGGCAAATAGCACAATGTCGTCCGCAAATCTTAGGTGATTTAGATTGATTCCGTTTACATTTATTCCAAAATTCTCCCATTCTATATTTCGAAATATATTTTCAAGCACTGCTATAAAAAGTTTTGGCGAGAGTGGATATCCTTGTCTGACGCCTCTCTCGATGACAAACTCTTCTCCTACCCGTTCAAGTTGTACCTTTGCTGTGGAATTTTTGTATATTTCTTTTATGATTGTTATGTACTCTTTTTCTATGCCTTGGTTTTCTAGTGTCTTCCAGATGTAGGTGTGACTCAGGGAATCGAAAGCCTTACTGTAGTCTATAAATGCCAAATAATACTTTTGACCATACTCATTATATTTTTCTATGATCTGTTTTACTACATGAATATGATCGATAGTAGAATAGTCGTGGCGAAACCCTGCTTGTTCCCTTGGTTGGTTTGCTTCGAGTTGTTTGGTTATTCTTCCAAGTACAACTTTTGAGAACACTTTGTATATATTTGACATTAGGCATATTGGTCTGTAATTATTAACATCGCTCTTATCTCCTTTTTTATGCAGCAGGATTATGGTGGACTTTGTCCATTGGGTTGGTATTTGCTTAGTGTAAAATATTTCATTGAACAAATAGGTTAAGGGTTTGGAGATTACGGCTATTGTATCTTTCAGTAGCTCATTCGAAATCCTATCATCTCCAGGTGCTTTGCCACTTTTTTGTGTTTGGATAGCACTTACAACTTCTGTTTCTAATATGCATGGTATCTCATTTCTAATAAGGTATCTTTTTGCTTCTGTAGTTCTTGTTTTGTTCTTCTCTGTGTATAGTTTTTTGTAGAATTCTGTCGCCACTTTAGCTATCAATAATCTCTGTGTAGTCAGCTGTCCAGTGTCCTTCTTATTTTGGGTTTTGATGTTAAGTATCCATTGCGTATATTCTTTAAGCTGTTTTAGGCCCTTTTTCATTCCGCCTGTTTCCATTATTTGTTTCTTCAGCACGTTCAGCCTTTCCTTCTCTCTGTGTCTTCTTATTGATGCCTGGATTTTCTTGCTGATGATAGCTATGTTTTGGCGATTATCTTTCCTTATTTCTAACAATTTATTTCTCTCTTCCATTAGATTTTTTGTTTCATCTCCTAATTTATCTCTTTTTCCTCTTTTCGTCTGTAGTTTGTTTACATCCTTCAGTGTTTTCTCCAGGAAGTCATACTTTTCCTGTAACGTCTTATGTATGTCGATTTCCAGTAACGTGTTCTCTAATTCATTTAGAATATTTTGTGGTAAGGGCTGTGCTATGACATTTTTATTTGGTATGATATGTTTTCTTGAGTTATTATTTTCACATGTTATAGCCCCTCTTACCATTCTATGATCGGTATTGAAATTTAGCTTGCTTATTGTGGTTATGTCGCTGAATATTCGTTTTTCTCTTGTCAGAATGAAATCAATTTCGTTCCTATATCTGCCATTTGGAGAAATCCATGTCCACTTCCTTGACTTTCCCTTTTTGAAGAAACTGTTCATTATGTTTAGGTTGAATGCGAAGGAAAAATCTATGAGCCGTTGTCCGTTATCATTTCTTTTCCCGCTGCTGTATTTTCCTAGGATAAATTCGTCATTATTTGATTTGCTGCCTGTCTTTGGATTAAAGTCTCCTATTACAAATATGGTTTTATTAATCCTTTGCATTGCCTCAGTCAATTTTTTGTAGAATTCGTCCTTCGCTGTCTTCGTATCTTGTTCTCTAGGTGCATGGACTTGACTGATTGAAGAAGGTTGTTTAGATCCAGGCAGTTGTATATTGAGAACTGCAATTCTGTCTGATATTCCTTCAAAACTAACTATCTTGTCTTTTAGGTATTTTTTTATTAGAAATCCGACTCCATAGATCCCTTGTTTCTCGCCTTTGTAATAAAAAATATATTCATTGTATTCTCTTATCTCTTCTCCTGCTCTTCTGACTTCGCAGAGTCCAATGATGTCCCATTTTATTTGTTTTATAGCGTATTCTAATTCTTCTAATCTATGGGTTTCCATTAGTGTCCTGACATTTAGGGTTGCAAGATATATTTTATTTTTCTTGTTTTTGCTTATGGACACGTTGCACCTCTAATACAGAGCAAAAATTGTGAATACTTCTTAGTGGAAGTGCATGGAGTGCAAAAACACGTTTGTTATCAATATAGCGTCTTAACTCAAAAGTATTGTAATAATGGACTGCCAACTTCGGTCAGAAATACACGCAGGTGGTCTTTCTTCTTTGAAAGACAGAAAAAATACATTTAAAGTTTCAGTTGTGGATTTGTCGGAAAAGGGTTTAACCAGGTTTTCGCAATATCCCGTTAACCCAATAACCCTTTGTGGCCTGCCAAATTAAACTTTTCTTCTCCTTCGATCCATTTCTCTATATCATTACGCCAGATCCCTTGCGGGGTAGGCAGAGAGTAGAGTTTCAACAGGGTCTAATCTTACGAAATTTTCTGGCTTCCTTCACTTTAATAGTTAAAAATAAATAATAATAATTATTCATCTATTTACCACAGAGTAGTTAGAGTAAATTATAAACCTCAAAATCTAAAGAAAACATTTTAAACCACATAATTTTTGCCAGAGGTTCCCAAGCTAGGTAAAGCCTGTATCTTGGGAAACCAGGTAATAGTTATAAGACACGGATTAAAACTTATATAGACCAGAGGGAGAATTTGTGTGTGCATGAAAAAGTTAT
Organism: Phalera bucephala; assembly: GCA_905147815.2. Taxonomy (NCBI): domain Eukaryota; kingdom Metazoa; phylum Arthropoda; class Insecta; order Lepidoptera; family Notodontidae; genus Phalera; species Phalera bucephala. The sequence goes on along the minus strand of CAJHXA020000002.1, from coordinate 1,969,594 downwards.
GTTTAAATATAAATAGATACTCAAAAGGCTAGAGGGAGATTTTATGTGTACATGGAAAAGTGATGTTTAAATATAAATAGATACTCAAAAGGCTAGAGGGATAAATTATGTCTGCATGGAAAAGTGATGTTTTAAATATAAATAGATACTCAAAAGTCGACTAGGTGTATAAACGTATAATGTATGGACGCGTGGGTATGGTTGTGTGTGTGTGTGTGCGCGTGTAAGTGTGCGTGTGCGTGCGCGTGTGCGTGCGCGTGCGCGTGTGCGTGCGCGTGCGCGAGCGCGTGCGTGTGGGATTAAGGATTCAGTGTGATCATAGTCTTGACAGAGGAGAAATGGTGCCAGTTTCGTAAAAATAATGCTAAAGGTACGTACCTACACATACCTCAACTCCAGGGGTGTAAGAATATAAAAAAGAATCAAGCACCGCTTTTTGAAAAAATATTGAATTTATTTATCTATACTTACTGCCTCGTTGCTCTGGTGGCAACGCGCATCGCTTTCTGATCACGAGGTCCTGGGTTCAAATCCTAGGTCGGACAAATGTAGTTTGTCTAACCAAAAATTCCCAGTATGAGTCCGGAGTCTGAAATTGTGCCCGGTATATGGCAATAGGCTCGCCCCCTATTACATCGGACCTAACATCGTCGGCGAAACGTGGGTGTACTCAGTACCCCTCTGCCACCCCCTCTGGGGAATAATATAATAATAATAACTTTATTAGCTTAAAACCATACTACACTATTACACAAACCAGGCTTACAATTTATACAAAAATATAATAAAAAGAGGGTACGACTTAAAATAAAATACAATAGTTAAGCAACAACATGCACAGTCCAACCACTAAAACTTTGAACTGTGCATTTGTTGACAATTAATTCAGAACATTGTTTAGGAATATATATATATTTTATGTTACATATGAGATTGTTTTTTTTTTTATTGTATTGTATTTATTCTTTATTGTACACGTTTAATTATAATAACAATAAGATAGGAAAGTTTATGTACAAAGGCGAGCTTAACTCAAAATTGAGTTTTCTTACAGCAAACCTAATAGGCATAGAGAGATGAAAACACAGAGGACAGTACCAAGTGTACAATCGAAGTAAAATGTGCAAATAACTAACTATATATAATTATACAATATATAACATATACATACAAACCTAACATAATAATATATACATAAACATTTATCGATACATAAAAAAAAAATACATATATATCAATAATAATACATACATATTTACACATATAGATCATGATGAAAGGAAATGCTCTTTAATTTTCCTTTTAAAGACGTCTAGTGAGACACTATCGCGTATAGTGTGTGGGAGTGAATTCCAAAGCTGCACTGCACGAACAGTAAACGAACCACTATAAAGGCTAGAAGTGTGATGGGGAGTGCGGAGAAGAAGGGAAGAAGATGTGCGGCAGGGTTTTCCCCTGGGGACTAGAAACTCAAAGCGTTCCCTTAAATAAGTTGGTGAATTAGGATTACGGAGAATAGAATAAAGGAGTGAAAGAATGTGAGTATCTCGACGACGTCGAATAGGCAACCACTTCAATCGCGCCCGAAATTCCGACACATGATCGTATTTTCGGAGCCCAAAAATAAAGCGGATGCACAAATTCTGAAGTCGTTCGAGTTTATTGAGGAGCTCTTCCGACGCATCCAGGAAACAGATATCAGCATAGTCCAGAAGAGGAAGAAGAAGAGATTGAGCAAGTGTTATTTTCGTATGAAAAGGCAGGAACTTCTGGAGTCGCTTGAGAGACTGGAAAGAGTAATAAAGTCTTCTGCTTACCTCTGCAACGTGAACATTCCACGAAAGATGGCAATCGATATAAAGACCCAGATTTTTAGCCCATTTGGAGTAGACTAGTACTGAGTTGTAGAGTACTGGTGGAAGGACATCTTGATCCAAGTGGTTTATGTAGTATCTGCCACCAATAATGAGAGCTTTTGATTTTGTGGGATTTACTAGCAGGCCAAAAGATTTAGCCCACTCGTTGATATTTTTAAGATCATTATTGATGGCATCAACGGCTTCGGGAAGCTCATCTATTTTAAAATGGCGATAAAGTTGCAAGTCGTCTGCGTAAAGATGATAGTGTGATGATAGAATTTTAGTGACAGCGTTTATGAAGACTGAGAAAAGAAGAGGAGAAAGGACGCCACCTTGGGGAACGCCAGCAGTCAGATCACACCATTCAGAGAAGGCCTCATCGCAGCGGACCGACTGTGAACGACCCCGAAGATAAGAATTAAACCATTCAGTCACAGAAGAAGCTACATTAAGAGAGGATAGGATACCTAAGAGAATGTCAAAATCAACTGAGTTAAACGCACTGCTAAAGTCCAGTAGTACTAAAACTGTAAGAAGCTTATTTTCCATGGCCAAACGGATGTCGTCTGTAATCTTTATAAGAGCTGTTACAGTGCTATGGCCAGGACGAAAACCAGATTGGAACGGACTAAGCAGGCAGTTAGACGAGAGATAGCAAAACAGTTGATTATGAACAACACTCTCGAGGACTTTGGATAGGATTGGTAAAATGGAAATTGGACGGAATTCTGATGCAGAGGTGGGATTTGCAACTTTAGGTAAGGGTAGGACATGTGCCTTCTTCCACACCGAGGGAAAGGAGCTTGTGACAAGGGAATGGTTTATAATATGAGTTATGACAGGAATAAGTGTACTTAAAATGTGGAGAAGCATGACCATCCATGAATATGCAGACCATCATCACCCACTGCTTTAGTGGAAATGGATAGGATATTTTTCTTTATATCTTCTTCTGTAACCTGGTGAAAAGAGAAGGGTGCACATTTTGGCAAAGAAATAGCGGAGAGAAAGTTCAAAGTAGAAGATTTTGTATTGTCATCCAGGATAACAGGCGACTTAGAGAAATGCATATTTATCGCATTGAGATCCAAATCGGGTGCGCCCTCACTACGGGCCTTACCGATGCCAAGAGACTTTAGAAATTGCCATAATTGTGCAGTGTTAAAATTTCGTATAGAATCATCAATGTGGCGTCTCTTAGCATCTCTACACATACGATTGCAACGATTACGCAAAGCTTTATAAAAGCACCAGTTTTCTTCCGTCGGAAACTTTTTATACCGCCTTTTTGCCTTATCCCTTATAGACATAGCTTTTTTGATGGAGTCAGATAGCCAAGGAGCAGGAAGATGTTTTACTCTCACCTTTTTTATGGGTGCGTGTATATTGTAAAGCTTTAAAACTAGACTATTAAAAGCTGCCATTTTCATGTCTAAGTCACTGCAGTCGTAGACAGGAGTCCAGTCAATATCATCCGCATCAGCGCTCAAACGATCCATATCAATGTTCTTGAAACTACGAAGGAAAAGAAATTTGGATTTACGTTTAGAAGAGCGACTTTTATAGGACAGATATATGAGGTCATGATAAGAAAAACAGGCAGGCAATTGACCATGGGTGGCTACTTTACTAGGGTCAGAAACTAGTATTAAATCTAAGAGAGAAGGAGTACAGTGAGGAGCATGATGAGTAGCATTGAGTTGAAGGATATGCATATTGACAGAAGAGACAAGGGATCGGAGTTTACGGCTGCGTAGATCGTCCTTAAGCAAGCAAGTGTTAAAGTCTCCGAGGATAATAGTATGGTCATATAATGAAGAGAGATATTCTAGCTTAGATTCAAAAGTTGAAAAATAATCTACGTGGCAACTGGGACTGTAATAAACGCCTAGAAGATGTTTAATATGGTTAATAATAATTTCAATGAAAAGATGCTCGGCAAATTTTGAATAATCACTCGGAGACTGATCAATCACCCTATATACGATATCTCCTCGCAGATATATGGCAACCCCCCCACCTCCTTTGCCAGTCCTGTCATTACGCACCAGCTTGTAGCCGGGCAACGCATACTGCGTAGAAGGAAGGGCAGGCTTGAGAAAAGTCTCAGAGACAAGGATAGCATGGATGAGATTAGAATCGAAAGATGTCAACAAATCGGTATAATGTGCGGGAATGCTTTGAGCGTTTATATGGACCAAATTGAAAAATTTGCTGAAACCAATTAAATTTGAAGTTAGTTGGTCTCGCAGAAGAACAGAATTATCACTGAACGCGCTAGCATAGCTTTTATCAGATTCACAAGATGAAGAGCAAGACGCAAAACTATCTTCGGAATCATGATCTGACATAATTATTATCTTATAATAATAAACTAAAACAATAAACTAAAATAATAAACTAAAATAATAAATAATAAGAATAATAACAAATAACGATACCAATAAATAACTATGCTATATCATATATGTCATCCTCGATGCACTCGTCGGTTAAAACTAATTTGAGCTAAAACACACACGTATCCAAGGCTCAAGAAATATAGTTTGACATTTAACATTTCTAAACGAGTGTTTTAACTTCAAAACAAAAACTACAAAAATAAAAATAAAAGTGACCGTCAAAAAATAGGTACAATAAAAATTAATATAAATAAGTCGAGAAGAGTGTTCAGACACAAGTATCACTTTTTTCGCGACTTCTTATCGGCGGTCGACGTAGCTGGCTTGCCACTTATCTGCGACGTTCCTGCTTTGGCAGTTTCGCCGGACGCTAAATTCCTTGTCGGAAACCGAGCAAGAAGGGGCCGTAATTCCGCTACAGATTCGATTTTACGACGCGACTTATCTGGGAGCAGTATATTTATTTTGCCCTCAGAGGTCCAACATTGATTCACACCGAAGTGTCTACGAGCTTGTAGAAACACATCATGTCTTGGCTTAGTTAAAAACTCAGAGAAAATTAAACCTGTGCCTTTCAAAAGGGTTTTATTGCGCCACACTTCGTTCCGCAAATTGTGCTTCTGGAATCGGATGAGGAGAGGTCGCGGCTTGCCTGAACTAACTCCTAGGCGATGACAGGCCATAATGTCTGAAGAAGAGACATTGCTAATCTTCATCTTCTCCTGCATTGTTTTTATAGCCTGGACAATGTGATCCTCATTATGCTGTTCAGGAAGGCCATGGAGCAGCAAGACCTTTTTGCGGGATGCCATTTCATGACGATCCAGGCCGACTGTTAGTAACTCCACCTGACTCTTCAGAGTACCCATAGTTTTCCACATGAGACACTTGAACTCCGTGAACTCTCTAGATAAGCTGGCTATCGTCTTATGTGGAGCTTCATTGTCATTGACGATCCGAAGGTCTTCTTCGTACTTCTCCATCCGTGTGGCAAATGTTGTTGAGAGTTCTTCCACACAGTGAGACAGCTTGGCGTATAGGTCCATGATAGTGCAGATGGAGTGAATTTATAGGAAAAACTTGTAGTGAAAAGAGTGCACCAAAGGATATAGCAAATATTACAGCATATGTCTGATGTATATATACACTTTAATTATTTATATTAATAAATTAAATCAAGAGCTCAAAAAAAATGTTGTTACAACTTGAACTACCCTCGAAAAAAGTTTTTTTAGTGTATATAAACCCTATGTTGTTGCTAGTATCTAAACTAGGCCTAGCCTGTATCTTAGATACTAGACTCTTCCTTAAGTGTATTTTTGACAGAGTGCACACAATAGTTATCATAATATTAATATATTATTAGGGCATGTTCTGATAAATTACATAGGTAAATTAAAATTAAGCTTATTTTATTATTGTAAATAAATTTTCAATTCCTATATAAGTTTTTGTTTTCAGCTAAACTGTTACTTTAGTTTTACAGTCAAAATTATTTAACGAAAATATGTTAAGACATTTATTAATTTTATTGTATAGGAATGGACCAAGAAAGCATTGGAATTTGTGTATGAAAAAAGTTCTATAACGACTAGTGGGACATATATTGTGATTTCTTCGCTGTTGCTGTCTCTTAGGATCATAAAATAGACCTCTATGTTGGGTTAATATAGTTTCTACTATGAAGAGTGATCTCACTGTCAGCACATCACACTGAACATACAATTCAATGGTAGGGAACCTAAATGGTTTGAAACTCTCCCGCTCCTCCCAAGGCTCTGATACAGTACGATATTACAGACTGTGCCATAGCATAGTAGACTGTTTTTAGCAGTTTTGGATCAGCAACATGGCGCAATATTTTAAATACATATATCAGTTTACGTGTCCCTTCTGCTATCATGTCAATATGCGGAATCCATGTGAGCATTTGGTCTAATATTACACCTAGGTATTTAGCCGAGGTTGCCCTTTCCAAAACTGGACACTGGCAAGAAGAATTCGTATCGACATTATTTTTACAAGAGTGTGCTTTAATTGTAAAATTAGTATTCGGGATTTGATTACGGGATAAGCCAAATGTGATATATTTAGTTTTAGTTGTATTTAATGCAAGTATATTTTGACGAAGCCAAAGGATTATAATTTGTAATCCACTTTCTGCATTGGTCCTAGCTTATTCCCATGTCCTACCATTAAAGACTAATGCTGTATCATCGGCAAATGTAATTATATTATAGTTGTTCAGTTGTAGTCGACATATTCCATTTATGTAAATTAAGAAGAGGCTAGGACCAAGTACACTACCTTGTGGCACTCCATATGTGACAGGAGTATCAACACTAGCAATGTCACCTATTTTAACTCTCTGTGTTCTATTTGAAAGATAACTTTTGAACAAATAAAGCGTTTTCCCACGAATACCAATTTTTTCCATTTTTCCGAGGAGTAGGGAAACTGAAACTGTGTCCAAGGCCTTCGCCTTCGGAATATGGGTGTGATGGTGTGTTTTTTATCTATATCATCACGCCAGATCCCTTGCGGGGTAGGCAGAGAGTTCCAACAGGTGCTTTCTTTATATACCTCTCTGGCTTCCTCCACTCTCATACTTCGTGTCATACATGCTCGCCGGTTACAGAGACTCTTGGCTTGTCCTTCAGATAAGACACGGTCTATTGAATTTATAAGGTAAAATTCTACATATAACAAATGTTGTATGGCCACAGACAACCAGTAAATGATATTTTTTCAGTATCCAAATGTACACCTTACTGTACCAACTTTGTATTCCATCGAACTAAGAGGGGTAGAGAAGATATGGAGGATTCAATCACTAGACAGTTGGAAGATTTTAAGGAAGAGATGAAAAAAATGATGTCTAATTTCTCAACATCGCACGGGAATGAGCTTCAACAAGTAATGATTACTCTAAAAGAGATACAGCAATCGAACCTTAATATAGAGAATTCTATTACTTACTTAACTGTGCAGGATGAGGAATTTAAGAAAAAAATAAACCAGCTAGAGGCCCAGGCAAATGAAGATAGAAATTATATACTAATTTTAGAAAATAAAATCGAGGACTTACAAATGGGAAGTCGAAAAAACAATTTCGAACTGAAAAATGTGCCGAAGAAGAGACTAAAGAAGACCTTATTGAGATGATTATGTGTCCTACCCAGAACATAGACTGTAATATATCTAAGGTGGATATAAAGGACATATATAGAGTCCGTGCTAAAAACAATGGTAAGCAGAACACGCCCATTGTCGTAGAAACGGGCTCTACTCTGCTAAAGACCAATGTCCTAAAAATGGGGAAAGCCTTCAACATAAAACATAAGTCTAAATTATGTTGTAAGCATCTTGGCTTTAAAACACAAGAATACACTCCTATCTTTTTGTCAGAGCATTTGATTGTAAAGGGAGCTCGGCTTCATTTTCTTGCCCGTGACCTAGTAAAGTCTAGAGCTTACAAGTTCTGCTGGACAGCATATGGTAAAGTATACGTGAAAAAGGACGAAAACACCCCTATTATTACGATTCGAAGTGAAGAGCAGGTCCATCAATTATTGTTAGAAAAATGACTACTTGTACCAAGTTGCTATAGTTTATCTCGCCCAACTCAAAGCTATAAGACGTATGTACCCCAGAATGTAAGTATATTATTATCACTTTGTTCTATGCATTCCATGGTGCTCTATGGTTGTCTATCCTATTGTGAATGGATAAACTCATGTGTTACTAATATTTACAATTATATACATAAACACTCACAAACTTTAAACACTTGTGCATCTACGAAAAAACTCTACTTTAATATACACCTTATGGATATCCACGTAAAAATAATGATGTCCACTTTAAATCTCACAATCCCTCAGCCCTTACTCGACTTTATAAGACAGGATTGTTATCATTATTATATACAATTGCTAAGCTATAAATATTAAATTAAAATAGTACATAAAAAATCTATACTCACAATAATGACTTATGCTAGAACAGTGCAAACTGTCAATCAAACAGATAACATAGACATTGCAAAAATAAATAAATCCAATAAATTAGAGCTCTCAAAGTTACGTGAAAAATATTATTTGACTATTATGTGCCTAAACATTAATGATGAAATATATCATGGATAGTTCTCTGTCAGCATTGAAAGAAATAGATAAAACTGAAATCGCTAAATCTATTAACTGCGATATCGAAGATCTAAGTAAAAACATACTCATAAATAAAAAACATTTGACTATTATTACACAAAACATCAGGAGTATATATAAAAATATTGATGACTTGCAAATTACTATTTCAAATTTGGACTTTGAACCTGATATCCTGATTCTTACGGAATGTAGACTCGACTTTAATAAACCTACACCGTTAATTAAAAATTACACATCCTATGTCACTACTCACCATCTTAATCGGAATGATGGTGTAACTATATATATTAAAAATAATCTTAAACCGAAAATAAAGGAAATTAAATTGAACCAAGCTTCTTGTTTACAAGTGGAGCTTTTTAATTATGTTATTCTGGGAGTGTATAGATCTCCTGCTAATACAAATATTAATTTATTCATTGAATCTCTCAGTAAACACTTAGATACAATTACACATCATAAAAATATAATATTGTCAGGAGATCTAAACATCAACCACATATCTAAAACAATTGCAAATAGTACACAAACAGACATAGTTATTTAAATATGTTATCCTCATATGGGCTGTTGCCCGGTCACGTTATACCCACGCGAATAAATAACTGCCTCGATCATTTTATATTAAAGCTACTTAGGGAGAATATCCATGCCAGCATAGCAGTTCTAAACACAACTATTACTGACCATCAGATGGTGCTCTTGTGTTTGTCAAATGTTAAAGCGGTAAAATCGCGTCCTAGAGTACGCACAACTATTATTGACTTTGACTTAGCCTTGCATAGTCTAGTCAACAAGAATATATCAGCTTTAATGTTCTGCAAAGATCCTAATGCACTTGTAGAATCACTGATTAATCAAATCCAAGAGGCATTAAAGGATAATACAAAAATTGTGCACTTACCTAAAAGTAAAAGAATTTTAAAGCCTTGGATTACCCACGGTTTTCTGCGCTGCATCAGGAACAGAAATAACTTGCAAAAACAAACTAAATCTAATCCATTTGATGAAATTTTAAAAATAACTTATAAAAGATATCGCAACTACTGCAACAATTTGATTAAAAAATAAAACGTAACTATGAAAAGGCACAATTATTAGTAAAAACCCCTAAAAAATTATGGAATAATATCAAGACAATTACAAATATATCACATATTAAAAGTAACAACACAGAATTGCTGGATATCGAACAATGTCCTGAGAATGTAGTAAATTTTGAAAATCATTACTTTGCTAACATTGGTAAAGAATTGCAGAAGATATTTTAATTAACAACCCTACCACGCAAATTAATTGTTGCCCACTAGCATTTGACGCATATTCAACATCTTTCGTTATTTTAGACACTGATCCCGATGAAGTTAATGGTATAATAAAAAGTCTAAAATCAGATAGTGCCACGGGAGCGGACAATATACCTGTCAAATTTCTGAAAATGTCAAACAAAATAATCACACCCATTATTTGCCATTAAGCCAATCTGTGTTTTTCCAAAGGAATTTTTCCTAACGCATTAAAACACTCCATCATTACACCTGTGTTTAAGGGTGGGGACAAAGGCGATGTCAACAACTATAGACCTATTTCAGTACTGTCGGCAATATCAAAAATCTTCGAAAAACTCATTAATGTTAGACTAATTAAATATCTGAACAAAAATAACATATTAGCGAATTCACAATACGGGTTTAGGAAAGGCAAATGTACTCAAGACGCTATCTTAGACTTGACTACAAAAATAGTTGACCATTTGGACCGCGGAAAGAAATGTCTGACAGTATTTCTGGACCTGAAAAAGGCCATTGACACCGTCTCTTCTCCCACCCTTATACGCAAACTAGAGAGAATTGGTATTAGAGTTAACCAGCTAGAGTTACTAAAAGACTATTTAGGTGGCCGCATGCAAAAGGTTAGAATAGGAGAATACATTAGTAGTAACCTTCAAATAACCTACGGTATTCCACAGGGCAGTGTGTTAGGTCCTACCTTGTTTTTGATCTATATTAATGATCTGTGCAAGACCAAAATTAACAATGGGCACATAATTTCATATGCTGACGATACTGCCATCGTCTTTACCGGTGATACATGGGAAGAAATTCATCGCGCTGCAGAGTTCGGTTTGGCTAAAGTTGCTGCGTGGCTTAAACTAAATTTATTAACATTGAACACCTCTAAAACTAATTATATTTGTTTTTCTATCCATAATCGTACACAACCTAAACATTTCAATCTTAAAATCCATAGTCAATGCACTTTTAATTCACCAATAGTCTGTAACTGTCCTATAATAAAACAAGTCGCCTGCACAAAATATTTAGGGATAATGATAGATCACAGGTTATCTTGGCACTCTCACTTAGAAATAACAACCGCGAGACTAAGAACATTAATCTAGATTTTTAAAACACTTCGGTGTGTAGCTTCAAGTACACTATTGAATCAAGTCTATATCGCTCTAGCACAATCCCTTTTAACACACTGTATCCCAGTATGGGGTGGGGCTTCTAAGATGAAATTTCTCGAGTTGGAACGTGGTCAGCGATCTTTAATAAAAGTAATGTACAGTAAACCTTACAGATTCTCTACCGAAAGGCTGTATTCCATTAGTGAATTATTGAGTGTACGTAAGTTATATATTGTACATTTACTTGTAGAAAACCACAAAAGTATGCTATATGATCCCAAAACCAGCCATAAAATAAGAAGGAATGTATATTATACCTATGTTGTAAGAATTAACTTTGCAAGTAATCAATTTAGGAGAGCATCTGAATACATATACAATAAGATAAACAAAAAACTGAATATTTATCCCTTACACTCTCATCATTTAAAAAAACGGGTTACTGAGTGGCTTAATTCATTAAACTACGATGAAGTTGAAGCTCTGCTACAAGTCATTAAATAGAGCACTTGAATTATCTATCACAAACAGACACTAAGTGGTACACAGCTACAATGTACCAAATTAAATATATTGAAATAATGAAATATTTATTTAAATTATGTTACATTTATTATTATGATTAAAATGGATTTGTCATTAGAAAAAAAAAAAAAATATCAATTTACACTTCTTATGATTGTATCGGATTAACTGGTTTAATTTTGTATCAATATTTGTAAGATATGGAAGAGCGGGACACCCTGGCACAGGTATTTGTTATACTTAAAAGGATGTCCCGTTATTGGATCATTCTATGTATTTGTAACTCTTAAAACCAAAATAAATTTATTATTATTATTATTATTGCAAAGGATTGTTTGGGTTTGAGTGATTTTCAAACACTTGACATACGCCGGTGTCACAGGATGGGACGGGCTTCACAGAGGTCAGCTAGGCCAGTGCTTGTGAAGTTTAGCGAAGTAGCGACCCGCAACAGAGTATGGTTTGTCAAGACTAAGCTCAAGGGTACGGGGGTTAACATCTCAGAGTTATTCACAAAGACCCGCCACGACTTGTTTGTGGCTGCGAGAGTTAGGTTCGGTGTCGCCAAGTGCTGGACGAGGGATGGCCAGGTGCACGTTCTTGGGCTGGACGAAACGCGTCTTTGTGTGTCTCTTTCCGACTTAAACAGTATTGCACAGGGTCCTGACAAACCGACGGCAGCGAAGGTGAATATGTCGGGTGGGTTGGTTATTTATTAGTATCTTGGTTTTTAGTTAATAATTATAGATATTTAATAGTTAGTATTGCTATACAAGCATTAAGTTTTATTTATATTAGTTTTAAGTTTTATTAGTATATATATATTCTCTATTTTTACCTGTTTATATTTTAACTTGTTTATATATTACTCAAATAGCTACGCATAAAGTTAGCCATGACCGAATATGACGGATGAAAGTGATGCGGATACATTCTTCTCTCTAGAAAGCAACGACGACAGTTTCGTCAGTGTTCCGTCTCTGACGGATACCCTCACGTCAACTTTTTCCGATGTTCCTAGGAACTTTAATGTGGTCCATATTAATGCCCAAAGCATTCCAGCCCATTTTTCTGCTGCTGCCCATATGCTGGCAAGCTTTGACTGTAAGGATATTCACGCAATTCTTGTTTCCGAATCTTGGTTAAAGCCGTGTCTCCCGTCCACAGTTTACGCTCTTCCTGGTTTTAATCTTATCAGAAACGACCGTTCAGTTGGTGGCGGTGGCGGTGTCGTGATATATCTCCGCTCAAATATTCCTTTTTCTGTACTTAATTTATCACCACAACCGCCTTCATCATTGGCTAGTGAGCATCTTTTTATAGATATAGAACTTTGCCATTCTAAAATACTTCTTGGTGTATACTACTGTCCCTCATCACGCATCGATTTCTTTTCTTCTTTTGAAAGTCTCTTGGAAAATTTTGGCCCTTCTTATAGTCACAGCATTATAATAGGGGATTTTAATACTTGTCAGCAAAAAGATGATACGCGTTCTTTCAACCTTAAATCCGTTCTTGAAACTTGTAACCTATCAATTCTTCCACTTGATGCTACTCATCATTTCCCTAATTGAACACCTTTACTTTTGATCTTATCTTTGTTTCGTCAACTGAACATGTAGCCAAACACGGCCAGTGTTCAGCTGACGCTTTTTCCTATCATGACCTAGTTTATCTATCCTACAAAATTCGGCCACCAAAACCTAAAGTTAAAGTTTTCCTGCAGCGTAATTTTAGTGGCATTAATATTGAGAGTCTTCGAGAAGATGCTGCTAACATTGACTGGCAGCCTTTGTTGTTGGCGGACTCACTAGATGACAAAACTAATATTTTTTGATCTACGCTTATTCAACTATATGATTTACACGCTCCTATTCGCCCTGTAAGAGTCAAACATCTTCCGGCACCTTGGTTGACTGAGGACATGAAGTTGTTAATGAGTAAAAAAGTGGCAATGAAATCCAAATATAAAGCACGATCAACTGATTCTAATACACGGAACAACTATATTGCTATTCGGAATCACTGCAACAAGGTGTGTAGGGATGCTCAACGCCAGCACATCCATAGTTCAGTACAAAATAGTAATCCAACAAAAGTTTGGAAGTTTCTTAAATCAATGGGGGTCGGTAAATCTCGTCAAGATCAGTTTCCTAAGGATTTAGATATAAATCTCCTTAATAAGCATTTCTCGACTTCGTCTAATTTTGATAAGACTGCAAAATAAAGCACGCTTATCTTTCATCTATTCCGACGCCCGATTATTCACCTTTTGCCTTCAGTCAATTTTCCGATTGTGGTGTTAAGAGGAGCATAGAATCGATCACATCCAATGCAGTCGGCAGTGATTGTATTAGCCGCAAAATTATTCTTCCTATCCTTGACGAAATCCTTTCCATCATTTGCCATATCTTTAACCATTCTATATCCAGCGGCGACTTTCCATCCTCTTGGAAAGAAGCTCAAATAATGCCCTTGCCTAAAAAATCCAATCCTAAATCTGACTCCGAATATTGTTGGAGCAAATATTGTAAGTTAAGCTGAACAACAATGCTTAACATATTTAAGTTGTTTATGACATACCCCGATAGATGGCGCTGCACCGAAACTAAATAGTTAATGAAGAAAGTTAGCCCGCGGTTTCGAGATTTTCAACCGATTAATGACTACCGGTCAGTTTCAGTGTAGCGTCAACCTCGGCACAGTGGAACAGTTGAGTATACTCCTTAGTACACACGGAGGTTCCTTGAACCTTCGCTCAGTCCTATATCAATATTAGCTTTCCTTTCCAAAGTTCTTGAGCGCCTTGTCCATGACCAATTCAGCAGATTTCTCAATAATAATCTCTCTCTCTCTCCTTAATCCTTTCCAGTCTGGCTTTCGTCCTGGTCACAGTACTGTTACTGCATTGGTGAAAATCACAGACGATATAAGATTAGGTATAGAAAATAGCAATTTTCTATACCTAATCTTATATATATATATATATATATATATATATATATATATATATATATATATATATATATATAGACTATATAAGCACTGCTTGACTTCAGCAATGCTTTTAACACTATAGATCTTGACAGTTTGCTTGGAGTCCTATGCTCTATTAACATATCTCCAACGGCAATTGACTGGTTTCGTAACTACTTGTTTGGTCGCCGGCAACGCATTCGCATCGAAGAAACTTACTCTTCTTGGTGTAACACTAGTGCCGGCGTACCACAGAGTGGCGTTCTGTCTCCTTTACTTTTTGCTGTTTTTATTAACTCTATTCCCAATCAACTACGTTCGTCATACCACCTTTATGCATATGATCTCCAAATTTACACCCAAGCACCATTGGCCAACTTCTCGGAGGCTGTGAACACAACGAACCATGATCTATCTAAGGTATGTGAATGGAGTGGGCGCTACGGTCTTAATGTCAACCCAATTAAGACACAAATCATTGTTGTTGGCAGTCTCACTGCACGTCTTGATTGGTCGCAACTCCCCCAAATCATGTTTAATGGTGTCACTATACCGATAAGCAAAAGTGTAAAAGATTTGGGGATCTACATCGATACCAATCTCACTTGGGGACCACAGCTGCAAGAACTCAGCCGCAAGGTTTTTGCCTCCGCAGGCTCTTTAAGAAGGTTGCGCAATTTTCTCCCAACAGCCACTAAAATTGCACTCGCACAATCCCTTTTACTCCCTATTATCGATCATGCAGACGCCAGCTATCTTGACCTCACAGAGCAACAAGTTAATAAACTTGAGTGACTTCAAAATTTTTGTATAAGGTTCATATTTGGCTTGCGCAAATATGACCATGTTTCTAAATTTCGTACAAAGCTCAAGTGGCTATCAATTCGCCTTCGGAATTCTCATACATTATCGCTTCTATACAGTGTTCTGTATAATCCGATAACCCCAGTTTACCTCAAAGATCGATTTGAGTTTCTTCATGAGACACATTCAAGGTTCCTAAGATCGTCGGAGAATTTGAAGCTGAAAATGCCGATGCACTCCACAAATTTCTTCGACAAATCCTTTACGATTGATTCAAGCTGTTCGTTTGTGGAATGCATTGCCCATGTCAGTGAGACGTGCAAAGTCGTTGGTTTCTTTTAAAACAATGGTTAAGCATCACTATTTATCAATAATTTAACTGTTTGCATTTTTATATAATCTTTATCAGTGTTTAGCTATAATATGTAATAGATTAAATTATAATATGTGTGTATGTTTACATAATCAGGTATATAATTGTGTATGTATTATTATGTATGTATGTATAATTAGGTATGTATATGTATGTATGTATCGTATATCATTAATAATGTACGCCACTAACTGCCCCTTTCTATCGTTATTTGTTATTTTCCCAACGGTTGTCTGGAAGAAATTGCTTTCAGCAATAAGACCGCCATTTGTACTTATTTACTGTTTACAAATTGTTTGTACTTTATTGTTTTGTTGGTGTACAATAAAGTGTACTATTATTATTATTATATGATGCGTTTGGTCTCGAGGTTCCAAGGTTGGCATCCTATAGCGGTTTAGCAGATTTTGTATAGAAAAATTCTTAGTAGCATCCGGAGTCTTGAATTGTGCTTGCATGATGCTTGCCCCCTATTTTACTGAGACCTAACATCGTCGGCGAAATGTGGGTATACATAGTACGCCTTAGACAACCCCACTTGGGAAATATTAACGGTTTTATTACACCGCCACGCTTATATTCACCAAGCAGGGGTGGCAGAGGTGTACTGAGTACACCAACGTTTTGCCAACGAGGTTCGGTTAGGTTAGTACGTCCTTCGAAGCCTGGCAACAGCGGAGGAGTGGACGAATCTCCTACAGGCTTGCTCAGATAATCACCGGTCACGGATGTTTCGGTGATTATCTAAGCAAGATCGGACGCGAGGCGACGGCGATCTGTCACCACTGTGGTGGGGACCGGGATTCCGCAGAGCACACGCTTGTCGAGTGCCCAGCGTGGGCCTCCGAGCGGCGGATCCTGGTCGACCGGATTGGACCGGACCTCTCCTTGCCGGCAATAGTAGCGGCTATGCTGGCAGGGGATTCGGCGTAGGGGGCCGTATCCTCCTTCTGCGAGACTGTGATGTCACAGAAGGAGGAGGCCGAGCGGGATCGGGAGAGGGCCGATCCCGCTCGCCGAAGGCGACGGCGCCGGGGCGGAGGCACAGCCCGCCCAGGCCCCCCAGCCCAATAGCCCGGGGCTTTATAATACGGGCTAACTTGTCCCCTTTTTTTTTTTTTTTTTTAGTTCCGTGGAGGAAATCTTTTAAAGACTAGCCCCCCACCTGCCTCGGGCAGGCAGACGGGGGAGTGTCGGATTCTCTGCCGCAGTCCCCGCCCCGCTTACGCGGCACGGAGACCGCGGCAGCATACCGACTAAAACCTCCACGTGTTGTTACGTTGTAACATAGTTTTAAAAATATAAAATAAAAATAAAAAATCTTTACACACAAACAAACAAAATAACTAGTTTTTACATCGAATGGAAACCGCGCGCCTTAACTAGTGATAGCATCATAATGACCATATAAGGTATTCGTTGGCACCGGAAATCGAATTCCTTCTAGAACACCTAATAAGAAACGCCCACAACATAGAAGGATCTAGAAATAATACAATAGCGAACAACGGGACAATGATTCTATCTCGCTCGGTTCGGTTATTGCTAACTTAGTCCCACAAGAATTTTATAAAAAACAGACAATAGTTTAGGGCGTGCCTTGCTTCGGTTGAGCCGTTCTTTCTATATCTCTGTCCTCGTCTCCGACGAAGGATCAAGAGATCTGGGGAGTGCGCACTGTTGCCAGGCAGGAAGTAGGCCGTCCTGGGGGGCAGTATATAAAAACGAGTTCGCGCAGGAACAACTTCTTTTTTTTCGACGCCAGAGCTCGCACGACAACAATTCAGTTTAGTTCAAACAGTGCTTTATTAAAAAAAAAAAAAAAAGTTTAGATTAGCAACATTTTTCAACCCCCTTGGTAAGTTTAATATAATTATTCCAATAGTTCGGATTGCTGTTAACTAATTTTTCGTGTCTGGATTAATTCGATTACTATTCAACAAGTGATTTGTTCTACATTTTAATAGTGTAATGAGCTTTTGGTTTTGTTAATCTATTAAAAATTGCCACCGCAAATTGTATAATGTAACACAAATTTATTCGCTGGATTGATGTCACGAAAGAGGGTTTTCTCATTATACCCGAAAAAAAAAAAATATCAATGGTCATTATTTCGATGTTTTTATAGACCTACCGTAATGTGTAAGAATTAAAATCTTTTGTGTTTCATAGCGTAGTGGAGTGGTGATAGTCCTAAATATAATGTTGGGGTTTGATTCTGGGTTGGGTAATTAGTTTTATTATATATTTGTTTTTCCTTATATTTCAACCGGACGTAAATATCACCACTCCATTTCGTGAATATTTTAATTGCTTCGCGAAAGATGCCGACGCCCACTCCTGGTCTCACCTAGTGCCTGGGGGTCGGATCTTTCGCGCTACATGTGTCCAATTCGGCGCGTTCCAGAAAACTGGGGGTCCACCGTACGGGTTGACCAAGTACGGTTTGGGAGACAGCAGGCCTCACTTCTGCCCGTCGACTCCCGCTGACCTCGGCGGCTGAGGGCCTTCTACAGTGCACCTCCAAATTCCCCACCTAGCCGGTGGAGGCTGTTTACCGAAGACCCCCCACGCGTCACGGGATCGAGCGGCCTAAAGATAAGTCCCCAGCGCCCATAGGTTTTTTTGTGGACCCGAAAACTCCCCTGTGCCGGGAATTCACGCCCCATTTTAATATTATTACTTATTATAATTTTCTGGATTGTTCTTATTACGATTTTTAATTGTTTGCGTAATTAAATATATTTTTTTCCTGTTAACAATAAACAATTGTATTTTTTTTATAATTGTGTGTTTTATTTGTACCCGCCGTCAGGCGGTCGTAACAGTGTTCCGCTCTCCGCTTTAAGGAGAGGCTACAGGTATGGGGACTCCGTCCGCAGCCTCTCTGGCGGATGTCCATAGTTTGGACCCACTTAGTTGCGGCTGCGACGCCACACAATTCGCTCCTATGTAGGGGACGTGCTGGAACATAGGCACGCCCCTTCACTTCGAGGGCGCAAGTGTCGAGCAGGCGACGGCCCCCTATGCCGTCACCCGCGCGCCCTCTTTACGGCGGCATGAGGTCGGCATGTCGTCGCCTCCTGCGCCCGCGTCTCCGTCGGCGGTTTGGGTCAGCCAGGGGATCGTCCTCCCTGGCTCGCTCCGCCGCCTCCTTGCGTGCCATGACCACCTCAGCAAAGGTGGCCACCGCGTCCCATGACCTCTCGCTGCCGACCATAGAACGAACGATCGCCGGCAGCGAGAGATCTGTCCCCACAACCGCAGCTAGCGAGCCACGCTGTTCAGCCCAAGCAGGGCAAACCTTGAGCGTGTGCTGCGCCGTATCCTCGGCGCAACCACACTCATGGCATCTCTGTTCCGCTTCCCTTCCAGCCACACGGTGCAGGTACCTTCCGAAGCAACCGTGATTCGTCAGGACCTGCACAAGCCGGAAGGTGAGCGTGCCTGCCTTTCGGCACACCCACTCCTTCAGCACGGGATGCACCGCCCGAATGGTCCAGTGCCCCGCGCTTGGTTCCTTGAGCCGGCTCCGCCATTCACGGAAGGCACGCCTCTGTGCCCGCCGCCGCCACCTCGCTACCTCATCGGGTGGGGCTCCTCTCAGCCCTCCTATTTCGGCCCTTTGGCGGAAAATTGAGGCCAACACGACCGCCTCCAGGTCCCAGGGTGGGGTCCCTGCCAACACGCATGCGGCCTCGCAAGACACGGTGCGGTAACCGCGTATGGCGATCAGCGCCATGACCCTCTGCGGCCTTCGCAGGAGGGTTCGGGTCCGGGCGTTCAGGGCACCCGCCCACACCGGCGCGCCGTACAGGGCCATCGACCGCACCACCCCGGAGTACAGTAATAATAATAATAATAATTTTTTATTCAGAAAAAAAGCACCTTGTTACATTTATTGTACAATAATTTACATAAAAATATTTCTGGAATATGTAACATGTGGGTCTGCTGACGCCCAAACTAGGTGACAAACCTGTAACTTGGGCATCAGTGATACCTCCAAAATATACAAAATGGATATCTTTTATAACAAGTTGCAAACAAAAAGTGCATACATGGTTATCAGTTTACGAGTATACTATTGCGTGCAAGCATGCATACGTGTGTGTGTGTGTGTGTGTGTGTGTGTGTGTGTGTATGTGTGTGTGTGGGTGGGTGTGGGTGTGTGTGTGTGTGTGAGTGTGTGTGTGTGTGTGTAAGTGTGTGTGTGTGTGTGTGTGTGTGAGTGTGTGGGTGCATGTGTGTGTGTGTGTATGAGTGGATCTGTAGGTAAATGCAAGTGCATGTGATGTGCAAAACAGAAGTGGATGTGATCATTTGTAGATTACTATACACATGTGGAAACAAGTGTCTCAGTTTCATGATAATTTAGGTTCAACAGCCACTTCTTAACTTTAACTTTACATATGTGTGAATTGTTTAAATAGATTTTGAGTGTTTTATTTAAACTATTGTAAAGCTTGGCAGCCAGATAATTAAATTGGCGCTTTGCAAAGGTAGATTTAACTATTGTTGGTGGGAATACGATATCTGCACGCCGTTTATCAACTTTCAGCAATGGTAAGCGATGTTTCCGAAGAATGCAATGAAACACGAAAAGTTGCCTTATAGTTAAGAGTTCGTGTTCTTGATAAAGCTCGTGAGTGGGATATCTATAAGGTTTACAAAACATTACTTTTAGTATCGCCCTTTGTGCTCTCTCGAGTTTGAGTAAGTGAGTTTTATTTGCGCCACCACAGACTACTATACAGTAAATGAGAATTGATTGACAAAGGGCCATGTAAATTTGTTTTAATGTTTTGTTATCAGCACAACAACGAAGTTTTTTAAATATGTATATAAGCTTCCGAGTGCGATCTATAAGGCTGTTAATGTGTGTGTGCCAGTTCAGGTGCATATCTATGGTTATTCCTAAGTATTTATTGGAAGGCTCTACTGATAATGAAGTACAGCGACAGCATGACGGACAATTGGGGCTAATATGAGGTTTGATTAGAAGTTGATATGGCGACTGGGAAGCAGTGTTAATAGAAAAAGCAACTATTTTGGTTTTGTTCGTATTTAAAGTAAGTAAATTTACGCCCAACCAGTCTGTAACTATATTTAATGCCTTCTCTGCAAGTTTTTCAACACTCTTCCACGTTTCCCCATGAATTAAAAGAGCAGTATCGTCAGCATAGGTGAAAATTGAACAGTTTTTGATGGTAAGTGAACACAGATCGTTGACATAAATAAGGAAAAGGGTTGGTCCCAAAATACTGCCCTGTGGCACACCATATTCTATTTTAGCTTTGTCACTGATAATATCATCTATCTTCACATATTGGTAACGATCCGTCAAATAGTCAGCAAGCAACGCCAGTGCAGTATCGCGTATTCCTATATGATTCAATTTTTTTAGGAGTATCGGGATTGAGACCGTATCAAAGGCTTTGGATATATCTAAGAAAATACCCAAGCACTTCTTTCTTTTGTCCATGAGATTAGTCGTCTCCTTTGTGAAAGCTAAAACCGCATCCTCTGTAGAAAATCCTTTTCTAAAACCGTACTGGTTAGGTGACAACAATTTTTTGGAGTTTAAATAGCCAAGTAAACGTTTGTTAATTATTTTTTCTAATACTTTGGACAAGCATGGTAAGATTGATATGGGACGATAGCTATTTAGGTTATTGCTATCTCCGCCTTTGTAAATTGGGTGTATGAGTGCAGTTTTAAAAACTTTTGGAAATATGCCAGAATTTAAAGAAAGATTGCAAACGTGGGTTATTAACGGAACTAATTTATCACGCGAAAGTTTTAGTATGGTGCTTGGAATATTGTCATTACCCACTGCACAGTTGGTTTTTAGGTTTAAGATGATTTGTTCAACTTCGGCATCATCAGTGTCCAAGATGCAAATAGAGTCACAAGAGCTAGGAAATTTGGGAGCGGCGTTTAACTCATTATTATTACTGTTGGAGATTTTGGATGCTAAGTCTTTACCGATAGAAGCAAAAAAGTAATTAACTGTATTCGCGGCTGATTTAGGATTGCTCTTAATTTTCAATAAGTGGCTGTAGGGCAAGGGTGGTTTATTGGTATAGGTAATCTTTTTAATAAGATCCCAAGTCGCTTTGGGGTTATTTTTTCGCTTAAGGAATTCAATTCTCATTGTACGGTAAAATTATTGAACGGAGAATGCGCGTGAAGTCCGATGGAATGTTGTGCGAGGCACAAGGGGGTTTCAGGTCTGGAAGAGGATGTTCGGATCAAGTCTTCTCACTCCGCAACATCGTAGAGAAGCATCTGGCAGTGGGCCGGAAGGTTTTCTGCGGTTTTGTAGATCTGGAGAAGGCATTTGACAGAGTTGTGCGAAAGAGACTTTGGGACATTTTGCCAGAGTATGGTATAGATGGCACTCTGTTGCGAGCCGTCCAGTCCACTTATGTGGACTGCAAGGCATGCGTACGGGTGGGTGGTAACAGGTCACCCTGGTTTGACGTTAAAATCGGCGTCAAGCAGGGTTGCGTGTTGTCCGCTAGACTGTTTATAATATATCTGGACAAAAGTCTTCAAAGACTGAAAGCGATGAATGAAGGTGTACAAATGGGTGACTTAGTGGTAAACCATCTACTTTATGCAGATGACGCGGTTTTAATAGCGCCAACAGCCACTGATCTGCAAACACTAGTCACAGTTATGAAAGACGACTGCATGATCAATGGCTTACACTTGAATGTGAAGAAAACCAAGATTATGGTTTTTGAAAGGGAAGAAACCAGAACGAATGTAAGGATTGTGGTTGGTAACGATGTGCTGGAGCAAGTGAATGAGTTTGTATATCTTGGATGCGCCTTCAGTAAGGATGGGAAATACACCGCTGACATAGAGAGAAGAGTGAGTGCAGGGAACAGAGTGAATGGTGCGATGGGAAAGCTACTCGGGAGCCGGCACTTAAGCCATAAGGCGCAGCTGGCCATACATAACGGAGTTCTTGTCCCAACGCTGTTATATGGTAGCGAGAGCTGGGTATGTAAGAAGGAGAATGAAAGTAGGATAAATGCGGTAGAAATGCGAGCTCTGCGGAAGATGTGCGGAGTGAAGCTGACCGACCGCATTAGCAACAGCATAGTAAGACAACGAGTAGGTATGAAAGATAGTATCGGTGTAAAGATGAGAAAGGGCATGCTCCGTTGGTTCGGGCATATAGAAAGAATGCCAGAGGAAAGAATGACAAAACAGATATACAATGTGAAAGTGGAAGGATGCAGGTACCGGGGAAGACCTAGACTATCTTACCACGACCAAATAAACCGAGTCTTATCTGATGGAAAAGTCAAGAGTCTCCGTAACCGGCGAGCGTGTATGAGACGAACTATGAGAGTCGAGGAAGCCAGAGAGGTATGTAAGGAAAGAACCTGTTGGAACTCTGTACTCTCTGCCTACCCCGCAAGGGATCTGGCGTGAGGTTATAGATAGATAGATAGATAGGAATTCAGACTTTTCATAATGTTTTTTTAGCCTTCTTAGGAGACTGTTACAAAAGTTTCGGTATCGTGTGTAAGTTATTTTTAAAATATTATTTTCAGGTTGTAATCTCAAGTCTAGGTGCATTTTAACCCTATTACGAATGCATCGAAGTAAGCCGCTAGTTATCCATGGCTTGATAGTTCTATTCTTTTTTGAGGTTATAATAAAGCGTGTGTGCTTGAGTACGATCTGGGATAAGGTGGTACATAAAACATCCGCTGCCTCATTAGCATCATTTGCAAATAATACTGAGGCGAAGTTAGTATTGTCAATGTCGTGCTGTGCAAATAATACTGAGGCGAAGTTAGTATTGTCAATGTC
Organism: Phalera bucephala; assembly: GCA_905147815.2. Lineage (NCBI taxonomy): Eukaryota > Metazoa > Arthropoda > Insecta > Lepidoptera > Notodontidae > Phalera > Phalera bucephala. The sequence continues at coordinate 1,946,237 of CAJHXA020000002.1, read as the reverse complement.
GTGCTGGACTGCAGTCACGTCAACGAATGAAGTTTACCGTGTCGGTTTTTGTTTTGGGACTTGTAGACTTACACATAGCAGCAATGGTAAATGGTCAGTTACTAATGTTTCTATTACTAGTGTAGTAGCTATAAGTTTGGTTTTTAGCAGAATATGGTCAATACAATTTTGTATTCTAGTGGAATACAAATGAGCAGGCAACAAACCATGACACGAAGTCAATGTCAGATAATCATCTGAGTTACGGTCTTTGTTATTAGGTTTAATATCTATGTTTAAGTCACCTATGACGGCTAAGTTATGAAAATTTGACAAATTGTGTAAAACGGCCTCCAGACTAAATAAAAAGTTTGTGATATTAGTGTATGAAGGTGATCTGTATAATGCTATAATTGCGATATGATTATCGACTTTACATACTAAGCAATTAGACTCTATGAATTCGGGTTCATAAACAGTGCAGCTTATGTTTGATTTAATATATAAGATTACGCCATCATTTTGTTTTTTATTATTTTTCGTAATATGAACACTATATCCATATAAACTTGGTACGTTGGGACATTTACTTAACCAACACTCTGTGAGTATAATAATGTCACAATCTGTCTGTAATGAGTGCAGAAAAGTGGTAAAACCATCAAAATTTTTGTTAATACTACGGATATTTAAGTGAAGAATCTTAAAGTTTTCATTTAATCTGCCGACGATCTTTATACATTCGTCAACCGAGGTTTTATAAGACTTGGAAACCTGATAAGAGTCCAACTCAAACGCAATGTTTTCTAAATCATTATCCATTGGATTAATAATAGTGTGTATTAAAAGTGTATCTAAAACTGTGACCGGTTGTAATGGGTTTAGAAAGGCTGTAGTTGTAGTGTAACTTATTATCTTGAGTAGGATTGGTATGTGTAAAGTATAGTGTTAATGTTGATGTGTGTGCGTCAAAAAATGAAGATGAGAGTGGCAGCTCGCACTCGCGCCCCCAACGTTGGGCAGGAGCCAACTCAGAGCCCCGGCCACCGCCACTAATTTCGGGGCAAGTTGGCGAAAGTGCTCCTCAAACCTCCAGCGGCCGTCGAGGACCAGACCCAGGTACTTCATGTGGGCCCTTACCTCGACAACTGTACCACCGACCTGGATCCGCGCTCCTGAAGGTGGGCGTCGTCGAGGCCCATGAAAACAGAGAGCCTCGGATTTTTCTAGGGCCACCCTCAGACCGAGCCGCCGGATCCTACCAATTATCTCAGAGCACCCTACAGTCACCAGCCTCACCGCTTCTTCAAATTCGCCCGCCTGAGCGCACACCAACGTGTCGTCTGCATAGCATACGACATGGAGTCCGCAGTGTAGAGAGCCGCGGAGCACCCAGTCGTAACCGATGTTCCACAGGAGGGGCCCCAGCACCGATCCCTGAGGAACACCGCATCTTACCCCCCGACGCAATAGGCGCCCATCGCTGGCTGTGCAGACAACACTTCTCCCGCAAAAGTAATCACTCACTACATGTCGCAGGTAGGGAGGCACCCGATGATAGCGCAGTGCCTCCCGGACGCAAGAAAAGGGCAGGGTGTTGAATACGTTGGCAATATCAATAGATACCGCCAACATCACCCCGCCGTTCCCCAAAGCTTCCTCCGAGAGAGCCTTGACGCGTAGGACCGCGTCCACGGTCGACCGGCCCTCCCGGAATCCAAACTGTGCATCGTCCAGATTTGGACCGACCCCGCGCAGATGCCGAACAATTCGGGCAGCAAGCACCCGCTCGAAGAGCTTGCCCGCCTCGTCCAACAGCACGATTGGCCTGTAGGCCGACGGCGAGTCCCGCGGGCGGCCCTCCTTCTCCAGCAGGACTAGCCTTCCACATTTCCATGCGGACGGGAAGCGTCCAGTCACGAGGCACCTATCGAGCAGGACTCGAAATCGGCTCCCTAGGTCGTCTAGGGCCAGGACCCAGACCCGACCCGGAATCCCGTCCGGCCCTGGGGCCTTGTTTCCAGCTCGAAGCCTTCGAACCGCCTCGCCGAGCTCGTCCGATGTCAGCGCTGGTATTTGATCGTCCTCGTCCTGCCCTTGCAGAACCATCGCGGGAGGCTCGTGGTCAGTTTCCTCTGGGAACAGCGCCGCTATCACTCCCTCCAGCACTTCAGGCTGGAGAGTCTCGGTGAGCGGAGGCGCCCAGCTACGCAGTATCTTTCGCGCAGACCGGTACGGACGCCCCCACGGATCCCGATCGAGACCTTCCAACATTTCTTGCCGAGCCCCATCCTTTGCTCGTACGATTGCCAAGCTCAGCCTCCTTGGCCTCCACATAGGCTTGGTACCATTGGGGCTCAGCTGCCTCGCTTCGGAACCGGCGCCTGAATCGCCGAGTATAGGCCCGTCGAGCTGCCACACACTCCTTGCGTAGCTCCGCGATCTCCGCCGACCACCAGTAGACCGCTTTTCGGGGGTGTCTGCGACGTGCCCGCGGCATTGCCGCGTCGCAGATGGCGGTCATTGCACCGCGAAACCACCTTGCCTCGTCCTCGACTACCACCTCTTCACTCAGTCCCTGTCCTGAAACCCACGCTTGAACAATCGACGCCTCTTTAAGCGCGTCCAGGTCGAGGCGTGAGAGTGCCCACCTGGGAAATGGTGACGGACCGCCACGCTGAACCCTTTGGCGCATTTCGTCGACCATCCGGTTAGGGGAGACATCGAACCGGATGTATCTATGGTCCGACAATGTCTCGACCCCCACAAGGACTTGCCAATCCCGGATCTGCGGCCCGATAGCCGGGGAAGCGAGCATAACATCCACTACGGACCCCCCCTGCCGCCGCACACAGGTAAAGGCAGATCCCCGGTTCTGAACCACGAGACCGACCTGCACCAGCCACTCCTCTAAAGTTTCCCCACGGGCATCCGTCGCAGGGCCTCCCCACGCCGTGGATTTTGCATTCAAATCCCCCAGGACGAATACCGGCCGCGGCGATGCTCTCCTCACCGCAGCCCCAACCTCGTCCAGGTAGGCCTCAAAGTCCGCGAGGTTACGATTCGGGGAGAAGTATACTCCTATGAGAGTCGACACTCCCCATCTCACCGCAATGAAGCCGTGGCCCCGCTCTACGATGTTCAGAGCGGTAGCACCCACAATCGCCACGGAACCCAGAACGTCACCCGCCCAGTCCGTCCGGTTAGGGACAAAATAGGGCTCCGCAACCACTGCGATATCTATCAGCCATTCCGCCATGGATTGCACAAGAAGGTCTTGAGCGCGAGCGGAATGGTTGAGATTGCCCTGCAGTATTTTGTGTGGGCGACTAAGGTCCATTGTTGGTGACCATATCCTCTCCTCGGCGCTCGGAAGTAGCAGCCCTACCATCTATAGTGCTCTTCTGAGTGGCCCTCTTCACTTTTCTACCTTTTCTAGTGCCGGTTCCCTTGGAGTCCGCCGGATCGGTAGTGCACTCCCTACCACCTACCAAATGGGACGCTGGCTTATTGCTGGCAGCGCAGAGAGCACAATGAGGGATTTCCCCACACTCAGCGACCCTGTGCCCAGCGCGAGAGCAGCGGTAACACAAGCTGCTACGATCCACCTCCGAGGTGCAGTTCACCGCTATATGCCCACTCTGGAAGCATCGGAAGCAGCGAACAGGTCTGGTCTGCAGGAGTTGCACTCTTCCTGTAACCCATCCGACCACTATGCTGCCACTCTTCACAACTCTTTTAGCTGCCGCCACTGGACAACGGACCCAAATGGTCCCTAGGCTTCTTACCCCCTGACGGATCATTCCTGCAGTCACTGATCCTTCAGGGCAGCTTCCCTCACGTGCTATTGCAGCCACAACCTCTGCAGTGGTGACCGAGTCCTCCAAATCGGTGATGCGTAACTCCACACACTTTGTGGGTCTAGAGACTCGGACATTACCGGCGCCCAGGGACTGTCTCAGACTTTGCGCGAGCGCATCTGCCTTCTCCGCACTTGCATCCCCTGCTACCTCTAAAATGCGAGCACCTGTGGCCGCCTTCCGACAGCGCAGGACAGAGATACCAAGGCCAGCAAGGTCAACCTTCTGCTTAGCCTGCGCAAGGACAGCCGCATAACTGACGCCTCTCTGCTCCGCATCCGGCTGCAGTGTTATCACCACCGCCGCCGATCGGGGAGGACTCAACCTCGATGATTTGGCCATCTCCTTCTTCTGTCTTCGTTGCCTCTTTTTCTTTTTACCTTCAACCACTTTCCAGTCCTCAGTGGGTCTGTTGGCCTGGGCAGCAGATGGGACCTGCCTCTCCTTACGTTGGGTGGCAGGCTGAACCACCTTTTAGGCCTCTCCCATTGCGGTCTTAGGCGTTTTGGCTCCTTCCACCCTGGATTGGGAGGGCCCTGCTACCTTTGGAGTGACTGGATTCGCTGGGGCGTTTCTGACATCCGCAGCCAGAGGCGGACGAAGACGCTTCTCAGGCGGAAGTCTCGCCTCAACGACCTCTAGCCGCGCGCTCATCATCCTGCCGACCTCTAACATTATAGACCGGGTTCTTCGTTCCCACTCTTCCTCTAGCATTTGGGACGTCAGAGCTTCCCGCGGGTGAGCTTCACGGGTGTGAGCGAGCTCCTTACGCAGCTCAACCAACTCCTTTTTTACTTCCGTCAACTCTGATTGCAGGCGTACGTTATCCGCCTGCAATTTAACGGTTTCCGCATTGGCTGAACGAGTCTGCAGCATGGCAGTGGCCGCCGCGTCCTTCAGAGCACGCTGGAATGTTCCTTTTAGGTTCCCAGATCTCGAGGCTACTCTTAGGATGATTGCGACATCCTCCTGTACTCGATCTCCCAGAGCAGCAGCAGTGGGGCCCTCCTGACTAACGTCGATGCCCAGCGTTGCCCGTTTAAGGTGGGCCTCTTCAGACAGCTGTCTCTCTTCTGCCTCCGTTCCAACCCTCGCCTTTTTCTGCTTCGCAGAATTCACTCGAGGACTTAGTTGCGAGAAGGCCGTCGAGTCAGACTCGACCTTATCACTCGCAGCCGGCGTGTCTGCCCTCTTAAGAAACCGGCCTCGCCTGCCACCTCGACCCCTCTTAGCTTTCGGCCCCGACACATCCTCTTGGAACTTGTGTCCCCTGCCGCAACATCTGGTGGGGGACCCCCCCCTGCACCAACACCCGCAGGGGGGCCTTTGGGGTCGTGGGACGCTGGGGCGGGGGCCCCAAGCGTCCTTCACGCGCGACCCCGAGGAGGATGGCGGCGTGGTGTGGCCCACGCCGCCGTGAGCACCGCGAGGGTGCAGGGGGGGAAGCAAGCTACAAGTTTTCCCTCCCGAGGTGGGCTCTTCGGAGCGCGGCACAAGGGGGGCACCGGCGTGTTCCACTCGGAGATCCCGGAGCCCCTCTGACACGTGCCAGTGCCAGCCACCGTGGGGTTTTAGTCGGTAAGAGTCCGACATGCCCCGCCAGCTTCCCCCGAGGTTGGCGGAAGTTCATGAGGATTTCCCCACGCAAAAAAAAAAGGCACAATTATAACACACATTAAAACGGCGGCGGTCACATTGACGGTCCTCAACGACACAACAACATATGCCGAGGTCATGAGCAGCGGCTATGCTGGCAGGGGAATCGGCGTGGGGGGCCGTATCCTCCTTCTGCGAGACCGTGATGTCCCAGAAGGCCGATCCTGCTCGACGAAGGCGACGGCGCCGGGGCGAAGGCACAGCCCGCCCAGGCCCCCCAGCCCAATAGCCCGGGGCTTAAGAATACGGGCTAACTCGCGTCCCCCGCCGTAATATCTGGCGGGGGACTCCCCCCTGCAGCAACATCAGCAGGGGGCCTTCGGGGTCGCGGACGCAAGGGGCGGGGGCCTCGAGCGTTCTTCACGAGCGACCCCGAGGAGGACGGCGGTGTAGTGTGGCCCACGTCGCCGTGAGTCGGTGCAGGGGGAGCATGTCATGAAGTCTCCCTCCGATGGCGGGCTCATCAGAGCGAGGCACAAGAGGGGCACCGGTGCGTTCCATACGGAGATCCCGGAGCCCCTCCAAAGTGCTGATGTCGGCCACCCTGGGTTTTTTAGTCGGTAGGAATCCGACACGCCCCGCGAGCTTCCCCCGAGGCTCGCGGAAGTCCTACGCAGGATTTTCCCGAGGTAAAAAAAAGGCACAATTATTTGGGCGGGCGAAAGGCTATCCCACCACACGCGCCCTTCGAGGCGCAGTGGCATAGCTTCTCGCCTATTTTGCTTGTCTGTCCGGCAAGCAATTTGGCGTTGTCTTGGGAGTAGCGCACGGTCACGACGATCCCCAAGGCAAGTGTAACTGTATCCTGCTCGCGGTTGCTGCCTGCTATTGGTCTGGTCCTTCTGAACAAACATAACTAAAACAGTCATGCGCTACCTTTCCCCAGTTTTCGGTCCCATCCCTTCTTTTCCTCCCCCCATGTCCCCCGGTTCTGTCCGGAAGTGGTTGCGCCTGGCTGCCCCCTTCAATCTCCGTTTTGGAGAGGGTCGGGTGCAGCAGGAGGCGCGTCTTGTCGGGTCGGTTGCTGGTCGCTCCCCTCTCTCCTCGTTCGAGGAGAGTCTGGGAGCCTAGAATTCGGTCCAAATTAAGGTCGCTTGAGTTGCTCGCTTCTTGTACTCTCCGTTTGAAGAGAGGACAGCCCAATGTCGCGGTCGGCGTGCTGCGGCTGAAAGGTGGAGGGGTTAAACTCCGCCAAGCGCCCAAAGCTGTGGATCAGCCTAAAACTATGATGTCTCAAAAGAAAAAGTTAATACCCCAGGGAGGTACCGGACGGCCCGGAGAATCCTCCCCAGAGCCCTCGGGCTCTGGCTGCCCCTCGTATTCTGGGGGGGGGGCACTAAGATACATCAGAACGACGACCATGGCAAATCCTTATTGGACACCGACTTTAGCACACGGAAAGGCAAGCCCGTGGTGGTGTTGGAGCGTCTTTAGGACGCCAACATTGCCACGGCAACAAAAGGCAAAAAGACGGGACCCATTATCAACTCCGATGACAACGAGCCGTCGGAGGGCACCCGGACTATTCAGGCGGCCCGAGATTTTGAGGCGGCATTGAAAGAGGCCTACGGGGCCTACGGGGCGTCGGATGACGATGTGTCATGGTCCGATGTCTCCGACTCGGCCGACTCGCTGGCGAGCCTGGAACGGGTGAACACCGGCCAGAGCGCGAAGCGACCCTACAATCAGGAGCAGTCCAGCTCGGACGAGGTCGCTAAAATAGTGACCAAGTTGCCACGCGGCCGTGGTCGACCGCCCACTTCGGGGCTGTATGTTGGCCACGCCGAGGCGATGGCGCAGCTCGCCAAGCAGTCGGGGCTGCTGAAGCAACGGGCTGAGCAAGAGGTGGCTGCGAAGCCCGCCCGAAGGGAGGAGGCGGCCGAGACCGGCGGCCCCGCGGAGGACACTGCGGGTGCCAACGCGGAGGTAGTGGGAGCGACCGGCCACAGAGAGGCTGCACTGAAAGAGGTGAAGAGCATCATTTATGTGGCCCGCTCGTCCAAAAATCTGAAGGGGACCCACGTAAGGGCCGGGCCTCAAGGATGCCGCCAGCGCCATCAAGGGCGCAGTCGAGGGCATGTACGAAGCGTCGGTCCCCGAGGCGCTGAAGAGGGCAGAGGCGGAGATCGCCCGGCTGAAGAGGCTGGCCGGGTGGTATAAGGACCAGGTCGCATACCTGCAGACCTCGATCACGCCTCAGCGTCCGGCCTCGCCTCCAGCGGCGTCCCCCGCGATGGCGGCCTCCTTGGCGCCTTTCCCCGCGCCTACGACCCACCCAGCGGCTTCCCCCGCGGCAGCGGCCCTCGTGGCGACTTCTCCAATATTGCCCCCTCCCTTGGTGGCGGCGATAACAACCCCGGCGATGGACCTGGAGCAGATGCGCAGGTCCATTATCGACAGCGTCGGGGTAATGTTGGACGCCCGCTTCGCGGCGTTGGAGGGGCGACTATTACCGGCCGCGCCTTCGCCCATCGCTGGCGTCCGACAGGCCGGCACCTGACGCCTCGACGCCGGTACCGGCGGCCGAAGTGGCGCCACCCCCAAAGAAGGGGAAGAAGGGGGCGAAAGCCCCAACCAAAAAGAAGGGGCCCGTATCAAAGCCGGCCCAGAGGGAACCCAATCCCCCGCCCCCGCCGCCTGCTCCGGAAAGCCCGGCCAGGCCGCCAGGCCGCCCAACCGGCGCCGACCGCTCAACCGGCGCCATCTGCCCCACCAGTGCGGGCCGTCCAACCGGTGCAACCCGCTGAGCCGGCTGCGCAAGCGTCGAAAGCGCACAACAAGCGCAAGAAGAAGCCGAGGCTGCGGACGCCGCGTTCGACGGTGGTGGCCGTGAAGCTGCCGACTGATGCCGCGAGTTGCGGCATTACATACGCCGCGGTTATTGCCCGGGCGCGGCAGGCCGCGTCCAAGGTAAGTCCAAGGGACCTCGGGATAAATTCCCTCTTCTTCAAGGTGGGGAAGACGGGGGCGCGCCTGATCGAGGTCCCAGGGGCTGACAGCGGCCCAAAGGCGGACGCACTTGCGGCGGCCATGAGCGCGGCGCTGGCCGCATAGAGGCAGCTAAAAAGGTGGCGGCGGCGGGCAGCATTCTCGTCGGCTTCACTTCTGCGCAGATCAAACTGCTGCGCAGTATGAGCTCCGCTGCCTCGAGGCCGGGCACGCGCGCGAGCAGTGCCGGGCCGAAGTGGACAGAAGCACGGCATGCTACAGGTGCGGGCAGCCAGGCCATAAGGCATCTGGGTGTAGGGCTGCCCCCTATTGCGCGCTATGCCGCGCAGCCGGTCAACCAACCGGCCACATGCTGGGCGGCAGGGCCTGTCCGGCCCGAAAGCCCGGCCGCCGTCGAGGAGGTGGATGTGCCGCTCCGGCCGCATCACCTGCGGCTCAGCCGCAGCCGGCCGCCTCTGGCGCCACCGAGGCGCAGAATGTGACGGTGCCCATGGAATAAACCCTGGGCGCCGCCAAAGATACCACCTGGGTGGCAGACTCGGAGGAGTCTGCTGCCCAGCTCGCGGGAGAGACGCCGTGCTGAGTGACACCAGCACGGCGTCAAGGGCGCTCCCTTTTCCCCCTACTAGACGCCGTGCTGGTGTCACTCAGCACGGCGTCTAGTAGGGGGAAAAGGGAGCGCCCTTTACATGCTCCCAGGGTGAGCCCTAACAGGGCGGTTCGCGTTGGGGTCGCGGTGCGTACCTAACGGCGATCCCGTGACCCCGACAATACGCGGCAAAGAGGGTGTCACCGCAGGGTTTTTAGTCGGTACACTTGGTCCATCAACAGCCGGGACTACGGCCTCGAGTGTTGATGGATCAAGGACTCCGACATAACCCCTCCGCGTCCCCCGAACGCGGACGGGTATCCATAAAGGGTTTTCCCTGCGATAAAAAAAAAGGCACAATTATTTATGGGTGGGCGAAAGGCTATCCCACCACACGCGTTCTTCGAGGCGCAGTGGCAAAGCTTCTCGCCTATTTTGCTCGTCTGTCCTGGCACGCAATTTGGCGTGGTCTTGGGAGTAGCGCACGATCGCGACGATCCCCAAGGCAAGTGTGACTTACCTTTACCCAATCTTCGTTCCCATCCCTTCCCATCCTTTTCCTGAATAACACATCCTTTTGTCCCCTGGTTCTGTCCAGAAGTTTGGTGGAAGCATGTGGCGGGAGTCGCCATGCTGCCCCTCACAATCTCTGGCTTTCGGAGAGGGTGGGGCGCAGCGAGTAAAATGGAGAAGCGTTGCCCGGGGGTTCTAGGTATCTCTCTCGGCTTCAGAGAGGACCAGTGAGACCCCGCGGTAACGACAGTCGGGAGAGGGTGCGAAGCCCTTTTTTTTTTACCTGGGGAAAATCCTGCATAGGACTTCCGCGAGCCTCCGGGGACGCTCGCGGGGCGTGTCGGATTTCTACCGACTAGAAACCCCAGGGTGGCCGATATCAGCACTTTGGAGCGGCTCCGGGATCTCCGTATGGAACGCACCGGTGCCCCTCTTGTGCCACGCTCTAAAGAACCCGCCTTCGAGGGGAGACTTAATGATACGCTCCCCCCCGCACCAACGCAGTGCTCACGGCGACGAGGCCACACCACGACGCCGTCCTCCTCGGGGTCGCTCGTGAAGAACGCTTGAGGCCCCCGCCCCTTGAGTCCGCGATCCCGAAGGCCCCCCTGCTGATGTGGTTGCAGGGGGAGGTCCCCCGCCAGATATTATGTCGGGGGACGCGAGTTAGCCCGTATTCTTAAGCCCCGGGCTATTGGGCTGGGGGGCCTGGGCGGGCTGTGCCTCCGCCCCGGCGCCGTCGCCTTCGTCGAGCAGGATCGGCCCTCTCCCGATCCCGCTCGTCCTCCTCCTTCTGGGACATCACAGTCTCGCAGAAGGAGGATACGGCCCCCCACGCCGATTCCCCTGCCAGCATAGCCGCTACTATTGCCAGCAAGGAGAGGTCCGGTCCGATCCGGTCGACCAGGATCCGTCGCTCGGAGGCCCACGCTGGGCACTCTTCGAGCGTGTGCTGGGCGGAATCCTGGTCCCCACCGCAGTGGTGACAGGTCGTCGTCGCCTCGCGTCCGATCTTCCTCAGATAATCACCGAAGCAACCGTGACCGGGGATTATCTGAGTAAGTCTATAGGTGACAGGGTGCGAAGCCCTTTTTTTTTTTTTTGTCCCGTGGAGGAAATCTTTTAGAAAAGAAAGAAAAAATATTTATTCAGCACAGCACACAAAAAATATATGAAAGGTAACAAAAGAAAATAAAAACGAAAAAAGACAAATAAACTGCTACTGCTTCTTGTGACGTTTGCCTCGGTGTGAGCTGTGCCGAAAGGCATTGGGCTCAGCATGTGTTGGAGGGGAACAAAGTCTCCCCCAACGCTGGTTTTCAGCCAAAGCCTCCTCAGCTACTATTTATTGTTTATAAATTTTACCCTTAATGCTGACGCAATCGCGTATACTGCGTATTACAAATACAGTAAATACCTAATTATGTAATATAAATGTATAAATAAAGAGACATAAATATTGTATACATATATAATGAAAGAAAAAGTTATGATTTACTATGAAATAAAAAGCGTGTTTATATAGTCACAATATAATATATAGTACCTTGTGCTACCACAGGTGGCATGGGGTATAAATTTATTTAATTACTATTGCAAATGTTGCGTTGAGCGAGTGAGAATCGTTTCGATTGCGCGGAACCGGTTCTCCGCGCGGCATTCCGGCGCATCTTTGTTGATATCACTCCACTCACGGGCACGACGCGCTGTACTGTTGCGTAACTACGTAATATAATATTAAGTACTTAACAATAAACCAGCAGATTACGTATTTGCAAATAAATAAGTAAATAAGTGACGAATACAGTCGTGTGTTAATACTATAAGTAATATAATAATTATAAGTTATGGGTGAAGTGCATATAATATAATACCATGACCACCATGACTCGATGCATCCGCGAAAAAGAAACTAAAGGAACCAGGAGGTAAGCACTACAGTCTGTTTATCTAAATCATCACGCCCGCTCTCTTGTGGGGATTAGTATCCCTCTCTCCACTATGATAATTTACTAAATAGTTTAGCTAAGAATTAATAGACATAAGAGGTCATTAAATTACATATTTTATAATTGTATTTTAAAATGATTTCATTTTCTCATTGGTCCCTACAGCTCCCCCTCTCAGTTGCAGTCCTGATATTGTATACAGTGCAAATATGAAGGGTGAATGAAGACTAAGAGTGAGTGGGCCAGACCCTGAGGTAAGTCATTTTTTACTGTTTTTATTATATTATTATTATTATATTCTAGTAAGTATTAGTTAAAATTATATAATTATTTATTTTTTTAAATTCCAGGTCCCCATTAATCAGGCGAGTTATTGAGTGAAGGTGTATATGCTACTTATCAGAAACAGTGGACAGGGACATTTAGCTAGCTATCTAATAGGGTATATATTATTGATTTATTTATTACAATTTGTGTTATATTATAGATATATCCAGATTAATATTATTGTATTCTCGCTGCACCTCGACCATGTGTTTCTTAAGTCTTATCTTAAATTTGTTTATAGATTCCAGGTTTCTGATTGGCGGCGGCAGATTATTCCAACACTTGGAGGCTGCGTACCTGAAACTACCCCGGAACGCGGCAGAACTGTACTGTTCGATGGCAAGTTGTTGTGAACACTGCCTGCGGGCGCAACTTCTTTTGGCTGCTACCCAAGTAAGCTTCTCGTACAAGTATTTTGGAGTTTTGTACTTAAGAACACCGAAAAGAAGACACGCCAAGTGTAGTTTGCGTCGGGACTTCATTTTTAGGCAGTAGTGTTGGTTTAAAAAGGGGGTTTTAAAGACTAAACACCCACCTGCCTCGGGTAGACAGGCGGGGGAGTATCGGAGTCTCTGCCGCAGTTCCCGCACCGCTATCGTGGCGCGGAGACCGCGGCAGCATACCGACTAAAACCTCCACGTGTTCCGCTTTCCGCTTTAAGGAGAGGCTACAGGTACGGGGACTTCATCCGCAGCCTCTCCGGCGGTTGTCCATGGTTTGGACCCACCCACAAGATTCGCTCCTATGTCGGGGACGTGCTGGAACATAGGCACGTCCCTTCACTTCGAGGGCACAAGTGTAGAGCAGGCGACGGCCCCCTATGCCGTCACCCGCGCGCCCTCTTTACGGCGGCATGAGGTCGGCATATCGTCGCCTCCTGCGCCCGCGTCTCCGTCGGCGGTTTACGTCAGCCAGGGGATCGTCCTCCCTGGCTCGCTCCGCCGCCTCCTTGCGTGCCATGACCACCTCAGCAAAGGTGGCCACCGCGTCCCATGACCTCTGGCTGCCGACCATAGAGCGAACGATCGCCGGCAGCGAGAGATCCGTCCCCAAAACCGCAGTTAGCGAGCCACGCTGTTCAGCGCAAGCAGGGCAAACCTCGAGCGTGTGTTGCGCCGTATCCTCGACGCAACCACACTCATGGCACCTCTGGTCCGCCTCCCTCCCGGCCACACGGTGCAGGTATCTTCTGAAGCAACCGTGATTCGTCAAGACCTGCACAAGCCGGAAGGTGAGCGTGCCTGCCTTTCGGTACGGTCCAGTGACCCGCGCTTGGTTCCCCGAGCCGGCTCCGCCATTCACGGAAGGCACGCCTCTGTGCCCGCCGCCGCCACCTCGCCACCTCATCGGGTGGGGCTCCTCCCAGCCGTCCTATTTCGGCCCTTTGGCGGAAAACTGAGGCCAACACGATCGCCTCCAGGTCCCAGGGTGGGGTCCCTGCCAACACGCATGCGGCCTTGCATGACACGGTGCGGTAGCCGCGTATGGCCCTGATCGCCATGACTCTCTGCGGCCTTCGCAGAAGAGTTCGAGTCCGTGCCTTCAGGGCGCCCGCCCACACCGGCGCGCCGTACAGGGCCATCGACCGCACCACCCCGGAGTACAGTAAACGGCAGCTCGCACTCGCTGCCCCAACATTGGGCAGGAGCCAACTCAGAGCCCCGGCCACCGCCACCAATTTTGGAGCCAGTTGACGGAAGTGCTCTTCAAACCTCCAGTGGCTGTCGAAGACTAGACCCAAGTACTTCATGTGGGCCCTAATCTTGACAACCGCACCACCGACCTGGATCCGCGCTCCCGAGGGCGGGCGTCGTGGAGGCCCATGAAAACAAATGGCCTCGGATTTTTCTAGTGCCACCCTCAGACCGAGCCGCCGGACCCTTCCAATCAATTCAGAGCACCCTTCCGTCACCAGCCTTGCCGCCTCCCCAAATTCGCCTGCTTGAGCGCACACCAACGTGTCGTCCGCATAGCATACGACATGGAGTCCGCGGTGTAGAGAGCCGCGGAGCACCCAGTCGTAACCGATGTTCCACAGGAGGGGCCCCAGCACCGATCCCTGAGGAACACCGCAGCTTACTCCTCGACGCAATAGGCACCCGTCGCTGGCTACGCAGACAACACTTCTCCCACGAAAGTAGTCACCAATGACACGCCGCAGGTAGGGAGGCACTTGATGGTAGTGCAGTGCCTCCCGGACGCAAGAGAAGGGCAGGGTGTTAAACGCATTGGCGATATCAAAATATACCGCCAACATGACCCCACCGTTCGCTATTGCCTCCTCCGAGAGAGCCTTGACGCGCAGAACCGCGTCCACGGTCGACCGGCCCTGCCGGAAACCGAACTGCGCGTCGTCCAGATTTGGACCAACACAGGCAAGAAGGCCCCAGCGCGTGCTCCCGAGCAGCCAGCGCCGCTCAGGACGCGCCAGACCGAGGCGGTGGAAATAATGGAGACTAACAATGGGTAGTCGTTCCTCCGTTGTTAGTCTCCTACAAACGAACCTCAACCACTCTGCCAGGGCTCAGGACGTCCTGCTTCAGAGCATGGCAGAGTGGTCGATCGACGTGGCGGTGGCCGCCGAACCGTATTTTGTGCTGCCCGCCAGCAACTGGGCCGGCGATGTTGAGGGGACGGTGGCGATCCTGCTGCCGAGGTGTGGGGGCTCCCTGTCTCTCGAAGGCGTTGAGAGACAGAGGGGCTTTGTCGCCGCTCGTGTGGGGGCCATGGTAGTGGTCGGGGTGTACTTCTCGCCAAACCGACCGCTACTCGAGTTCGAGGCCTTCCTGTCGCGACTCGGCGACTTTATTGTGCGGTGTCGGCCGCGTCCTGTTCTCGTCGCGGGGGACTTCAACGCCAAGTCCTCGGCCTGGGGTTCCCCGTCGACGATGTGAGGGGGGAGGCCCTTGAAGAGTGGGCGCATGCGCAGTGACTGGCAGTCCTCAACAGGGGCACGGCCTACACATGTGTCAGACGGAACGGCGGCTCGGTGGTGGACGTATCCTTCGCCACCTCGACACTGGCGAACCGGGTACGAGGATGGAGAGTCGTCGACTCGGTGGAGACCCTGTCTGATCATGTATATATCAGATTTGTGGTTTCCGCCGAGCCTCGGGCCGCCGTGCCGGCTGACGTAGCGGGGGGTGGGCCGAGGTGAGCCTTGGCGCGCCTGGACGTGGAGGCTGCAATCGAGGCAGCAGAGGTCCAGGCTTGGACACCGGCGCCGGTCTCCTCATTCGACATCCAAGGGGAGGCCGAGTGGTTTAGAGCCGCAGCCACGGCGATCTGCGATGCCGCCATGCCCCGTGTGCGACATGCAGCTCCTCGCAGACGACAGGTGTACTGGTGGTCGCGCGAAATTGCGCAATTGCGATGCGCCTGCGTCGCTGCGCGCCGCCAGTACACCAGACAGCGGGGACGAAGGCGTCGAACCCCACCGCTTTCACCGGGCCTGACGCCTAGGGAGGAGGAGCTGTATGCTGTCTACCGGGTGACAAAGACTGCATTACAGGTGGCAATTGCGGACGCCAAGACGCGGGCCCGCGAGAAGCTCCTGGCCAGCATCGACGCCACCAAACCCCGCCCCTGGAGGCCGCCTCTTACACAGACTATGCCGCCGACGTTTGCGGATAGCGTGCTGTCAGCCCTCTTCCCGGAGGGGACGGCGCACAGTGCTCCGGCAATGTCCCAAACTCCCGGACCCAACATGCTGTTGAGCCAAGCCGTTCCGGAAGTCACGGAAGAGGAGCTGAACGCCGCCGTCCGCAGGCTTAGGACGAAGAAGGTGGCACCCGAGCCAGATGGAGTCCACGGCCGAGTGTGGGTTCTGTCCCACGGTCCGCTCGGCCGCCGTCTCAGGGCTCTCTGGACCGAGTGCTTCAGGCAGGGCCGGTTTCCTCAGCTATGGAAGTTGGGGAAACTGGTTCTGATCAGGAAGGAGGGGCGCCCGGTAGACTCGCCGTCCGCCTACCGCCCCATTGTGTTGCTCGACGAGGTCTGCAAGCTCTTTGAAAGAGTGATTGCAGATAGACTCGTCGAGCACCTATCACAGACGGGGCCGGACCTACAGAATTGCCAGTTCGGCTTCAGGCGGGGCAGGTCCGCGGTGGACGCATTAAAGCGCGTCCAAAAGATGGCGGATGAGGCCGTGGGTCAGAGGGAGGTGCTGTTGGCGGTGTCCTTGGACATCGCCAATGCGTTTAATTCAGTCCCCTACTCCTCGGTAATGGCGGGAATGGATTACCACGGCGTCCCCGGATACCACCACCTGACCATACGGGACTACCTCGCAAACAGGCCGGTGGTTTACCCCGGGCCGTCGCGGTGGCAGGAGCGGAACGTCGGGTGCGGGGTTCCACAGGGATCTGTCCTCGGACTGCTCCTGTGGAACATCGCCTACGACTGGGTTCTGCGTAGCTCGTTGCTGCCAGGTCTGGCAATAACGTGCTACGCGGACGATACTCTGGTCACCGCGAGAGCCCGGAGTCACAGGGAGGCGGCCCTGTTGGCCACAGTTGGCGTGGCCCAGGTGGTAGGGCGCATTCGGCGGCTCGGCCTGGAGGTGGCCCTCAGTAAGACCGAGGCCGTGTATTTCCACGGCCCCAGAAATTGGCCTCCCCCTGACGCTAATATCGTTGTCGGGGGGCAGCGCATCAACATCCAGACCCAAATGCGCTACCTGGGCCTCATCCTGGACGGACGCTGGCGCATCCGAAACTAATGGCGACTGCAGGGGCCCTTTTGAGGCTCTTGCCAAACCTGGGCGGGCCAGAGGCCACGGCGAGGAGGCTGTATGCGGGGGTGGTGCGGTCCCAGGCCCTATACGGGTCCCCAATCTGGGCAAGCGCCCTGACGGCCCGAAACGTAGTGCTGCTGCACCGCGCGCAGCGAGTCATCGCTGTCAGGGTCATCCGAGGATACCGCACCATCGGATTCGAGGCGGCGACGCTCCTCGCCGGAACGCTTCCGTGGGAGCTGGAGGCACAGGCGCTCTCCGAGCTATATGCCTTGCGTAGGGATCCTACCAACACCTTGGATCCCTGCGCCCCGAGAGCGAGGCGGACGGTGCTGCACCGAGTCGCGCTGGAGGGCTGGCGGAGCAAGCTAGCCCATCCCACTGCCGGTCACGCCATAATCGCTGCGCTGCTGCCAGTTTTCTGGAAGTGGCTGGGGCGACGACACGGCGTCCTCACGTACCGTCTGACGCAGGTACTGTCCGGGCTTGGTTGCCTTGGGGCGGTATCTGTGGCGGATCGGGCGTGAGCAGGTGGAGCGCTGCCACCATTGTGCAGCCCCGGAAGACACGGCGCGCACACTTTGCTGGTGTGCCCGGCATGGGATGCCGAGCGGCGCCGGCTCGCCGGAGCGCTCGGTGCAGGGGGACAGGCGCTATCGCTCCCGACCGTGATATCATCCATGGTTGGGAGCGAAAGCGCCTGGGCGGCAATGGCGGCCTTTTGCGAGGCCGTCATGTCCGCAAAGGAGGAGGCAGAGCGGGTGAGGGAGGAGACGTCCTCCAATCCCGCTCGCAGACGGCGCGTTGGGCGTAGGCGCAGAGACTACGCCCGAAACGACATTCGCCTACCGTAATCTCGGCCTGCAGGCGTGGGGGAGGGCACCCCGGCGCCCTAGCACTTAGCAGGCCCGCGCCGGTAAAGCGCTGCGTCCGCGCCTCCAAAAGGTGCTAGGGGGAGACCGAACTCCCCTACACGTGTCGAGGTCCGCGCCAAACTGCGGACCGAGCCCGCCGGTGCCACAGAGGTCATGCTGGTGACGATTCCTGTGGGCCGGCAAAAGGGCAGTGGGACGCCGAGGAGTTTTAGTGGGTGCGAGCCCCACATAAGCACCCGGGCCCGGGGGTATGCGTTAGGCATTTCCCCTCGTAAAAAAAAGAGGCACAATTATTTATAAAAAAATACAACTATATTCTCCTTGCGGGGGTGGCAGAAATGTACTGTGCACATCTATATCGGTCAACGATATTATGAAATATGAAAATGCCACAAAAATTGAACCATCTCAGACACACCGAGCCGAACGCTGCTTGACCTTGGTTTTCGGCGGGCGCACAGCGCTATGAACGCCTCACATTAGACATGTGTCGATGTTTACTGATATGTTACAGTGATATAAAACATGAACGAGATCTACAAGATTCGAAAAGATCGAATCTCGATCTTACATTCCCCAATTCCAAATTCAAAGGCGCTAATCGAACAAAACAAACAAAATGCTTTATAGTTCATTCCGATTTGAAACTGCATCTCGATCTCACATTCACTAAACATTCCGGCACACAGAACGAACGAATACGCGACGCAATGACAGTCAGTGGGCCGTCTGTGCTTGAATTTAGCTAATTCAATTGTTCCAAATACTACTATGTACTGTTTCAGATACAAATGATCGAATCTGAACAGTGAGACACTTTTGCCAAGTACTTCACATGTTTATGGGAATCATCATCAATCAGTCTATATCTATCCACAGCTGAATGTAGGCATCTCCTCTATCACGCCATGCATCGCCAGTCCTGTGCTAGACTATTAGGTCATCTTCACTACGTCATCGCTCCATCTGGCTGATGGTCAACTTTTGAGCCTTCATCCCATTCCGGGTCACCACTTTGTCACGGCCTCAGTCCACTTGCAGTCATCCCGCATCATCAAGTCTCCTTCCCATCTCCACTTTAACCTCGGGATCCGTTATGTTCATGAGATTATTTAATACAGTACCAACTTAATCTATGATACAAAGCATCTGGCGATAGATGGTGGCTTCCGGCTTGAGTTAGCGAAGTGTCTCCCCGGACGGCAACTCTTTTGGAAGATCACAAACTTTGTCTTGATGCTCTCGTGACACCTCATTTACTTACCCACTGGATGGCTGCTGCGTTCATGTAATACTGTTTACAAATTCTTTTTTAATTATTGGACTATCTTATATGATGCAAACAGTTATTCATTGTCAGGTATTGAGATAACATCAAAGTGCTTGATGCCGAAAAGTCGGGCCGTCCGAGCTATTATTTATTGATAAGTACAATAACACAATCACGCCTGTATTCCTTAATCCCTAATTTCTAATAATATTATAAATGTAAACGTAACACTGCTTATCTCTTACCTTTTCATGCTTAAACCACTGAACAGATTTAAATCATATTTGGCAAGAAGACAATATAATCCTAGGGAAGGACTTTACTACCTTTTGTCTCAAAAAAAATTAACGCAGACTAAGTCACGGGTAACAGCTAGTATGTTTATAAGATTATTTAATACAGCCGGTGCTGGTTGGTGCAGTCGGTTACTTGGCACCGACTTCAAATATTTATTTTTTTGCTTTTTGAAGTCGGTTTACCTTTTTTATAAAAGATTTTTATTTTACAATTTTAAGTGACCAGTGAATTATTCTATAGTAGGGTACCTATAGGGTTGACGTAATACCCATCATATCTCAATTTACACATGCCTATTGTTTGTCGTTAAGGAGTTCCCTGGTGTATCTTTTAAGTCCAAGGTCCAATGTCAATAAAATTAATATGGGACCACCTTGGAGATATACTGAACACAATGCAAAAAAAATTATTAAAATCGGTCTACAATTGACGGAAATATCGCTGAACATACATAAAAAAAGCATACATACAACCGAACATAGAACCTCCTCCTTTTTGAAGTCGGTTAAAAATATAGATTCCAATCGATTTCAGCCAAACGTTTGTTAATCTTATCATAGTCCGTGGAGACGCGGTTCTCCCAATCCCGAAAGCGGCCGCCGCCCGTGCCCACAAAGTGGACTGTATTGCGGAAGGTGGTAACTGTTATATAAATATTCGACTGGGGGCTTATGCAATCCACGTACCTTTTACTCTGGAGATCCACCAGTGCGCCTGGCTATAGGTGACGGCCTAGCGCTCGGAGACCTCACGCAGCTCGCTGATTGTTTGGCACCCCGGGGTGGACGCAAGCGGTGCTAGCTTTCGGAATCCTTCCTTCTTCGCGTTTTCGACATACGAAGACAAAGGCTCTTCGTATGCTCGGAGTGTGCGCGCGGGGGTCAACAAAACAACACGTCCAACGAGAAGGATGCGCTGTCGCACAGTGATCTAGGCACACTGATCGGGCTGCTCCGTCGGAGGGGGTAGAAGCAGCTTAGGCCGCCCTACGCCAGATGGCGCGCAGCGGTGGTGACACAGATGTGGTGGAAACATAAACCCCGATCTAATTACCTATGTAGCTAATAGATGGCGCTAACATTTCCCCCGCCCTTAATGGGTTGCCATTAAAGTTACCTATTCACCAAACAATATCCTAAATTCACGGCGGATATCTCAATTAAATTATGCAGATATTGCAGAAATACAATACTGCACGAATATCTAATAAAACTATTTCTACGCGGTTATAAATTAGCCTACTGGTTCGGCAACGGACACAACCGTACAACCGGACGCAAAAACGTACCTTTAGCGGTACGGACTGAGACAACGCGAACAGTACCATCTTTGGACGCGTGAAGCTTTTCCACTACGCCTAGTGGCCAGGCGAGAGGTGGCGCGGCATCCACAATAATTATAACGACCGTGCCAAGAGCTATAGGGACAGCGGGCGTGTTCCACTTCTCTCTGGTTTGCAGCGCATGCAAATATTCGAGACTCCATCGCTTCCAGAATGACTGAACTAACATATCTAATAAACTATAACGCTGAAGTATACTAACGGCTTCAACTTCAGCTGCCGGAAACGAGCACAACGGCGCGGTGTGCAGAAAATGGCTTGGTGTTAACGCGGTCGGTTCAGTTGGATCTGAACTTAAAACCGTGAGAGGACGCGAGTTGAGTATGCACTCTATTTGTGCAAGAACTGTAATAAGCTCTTCATATGACAGAAGCTGTTGACCGATAACCTTAAACAAATGCGTTTTAATGATTTTGACCATACTCTCCCAACAGCCTCCAAAGTGTGGTGAAGTAGGCGGGATAAATTTCCACTCAATGCGGTTCTCAGTCAACTCTTCTTCAAAACGCGGGCGAAACTCCGAATTCAAAAATTTATACAGTTCTTTCAGATAGGAATTAGCGCCTACAAAGTTTGTACCGTGGTCAGAATACAAGACCTTGACAGGGCCGCGGCGTGACAAAAATCGTTTTAGAGCAGCCAGAAAGCTAACGGTACTAAGATCTGTTGTACACTCAATGTGCACAGCACGAGTGGTCAGACAGGTAAATACGCAAAGGTACGCCTTGAGTGCCTTAGCTCCGCGACGTCTGATAGGCGTATAAGAGATGGGACCTGCGTAGTCACAACCGGTGTGCGTAAAAGCTTTAGCTACCTGTTTAACTCTACTGTCTGGCAGATCTGCCATCAACGGAAAAGATGGTCTGGGTTTCATTCTGAAACAGACATTGCACTTATGAATACGCTGTCGAATAATACGTCTCGCAGACAAAATCCAGTATTTTTGCCTAAGCAAAGACATCACTAACTCAGGACCCGCATGCAAGTACTTGCGATGGTAATAATCTATAAGCAAGTCGACGACGTGACCTCGACGCGGTAACACCATAGGGTGTCTCGACGAAAATTTTAAATCAGAATTCGCGAGACGACCTCCAACACGAATCAATTCATCTTCTACAAATGGTCTGAGCTTTATTAACGCGGCTGAACAATTCTCATTATTTCGTAAATTAATAAAATCATCATAAAAATACTTCCTCTGTAAAAAATGTAGTAATTTCCTTTCAACAAACTCCAAATCAATTGCGGTAATAAACAAATTCTCTCGGCGAGGTAAAACTTTCAAAACACGGTACACCAAAACTAAACTTCGTAGTAACTTGCTCCACGATGAGCAGCGGTTAGCTAACGCAAGTATATCACCATCTTCTTGAGGCGCGGAAGACGTTACAGGATGTGCGAGGATCCTCTGCTCAGGGATATCTGCAGGTATATAATCGATGTCCTTCAACGGCCACTGCGTAGAGTCTAACAGAGCCCACGGCGGTCCCTGGTGCCACAATGGGTGTGAAACCAACTTAGCAGGCGTCAATCCGCGAGACAGACAATCCGCTGGATTATCTGTTCCGGATACATGATAGAAATCGCTCGCGGGTATGTTATCGGTTAGCTTCACAACGCGATTAGCAACAAACGTCTGCCAGCGGTGGGGGGAACCTTTTATCCAATACAGAACGACTTTTGAATCTGTGAAAGCATATACTTTCAAGCCGGGAACGCGTGAAGAGTAAGTGTCCACGACGGTGCGAAGCAGCTGCGCCAGCAGGCCTGCAGCGCACAGCTCTAGTCGTGCCACGGACAGCGGCTTCATTGGCGCGACTTTAGATTTAGCGCACACCAGGCGGATGGTGTTGACGCTCGCGGAAGAAACATGCATGTACACAACACCTCCATATGCATGTTCACTCGCGTCCGAGAACCCGATCAACGTGACGACACAATCGCTGCGCACACCTAAATGTCGCGGGATTTTAAGTTCGTTCAAAGATGGTAACTCTGAACAAAATTGTTTCCATCGTCTCACGACATGAGGTGGCGGTTCCTCGTCCCAGTCGAGATTCAACTGCCAAAGCTGTTTGATCAGCAGTTTAGCATAAAGAATTGCGGGGGCCACGAATCCCATTAAATCCCAGAGGCGGGCTACGGTTGACAAAATGGAACGCTTAGTACACTTACCTGTCAGCGGCGACACTATAAAATGAAAAGTATCATTTTCTGTCGACCACCGCAAACCTAACACTTTGTATTGGTCGGACTTATCAAATTCGACGTCACGGCGAAGAACATGTGTCCCAGGTAAATTTTTTAAAACAGATAAGGTGTTGCTGTTCCACTTGACTAGATCAATTCGTGCGGATTCAAACAAATCGATGAGCTCGGTGGCCACGGCGATGCCTTCTTCGTCCGCGGGGACGGAGAATGCGACGTCGTCCATATAAAGCGAGTCGGCGGCGAGCGCGGCGCGGGCGCGTGGGTACCTGTCTCCTGCATCGCTTACTAACTGCGCGATGGTGCGCAGCGCTTGGAATGGACTTGATTTCACTCCGAAGCAAACTCTATTGAACTCTAATAAAATCAGCGGGTCATCTGGGCTAAACCGGTATAAAATACGCTGGAATCGGCGATCTTTTTCCTGCATGATTAATTGTAAGAACATTTGCTTGCAATCTGCGGTCAGTGCTACAGCGAATAACCTAAAGTTTAAAATAATCTTAAAAAGATCACCCTGTAGATTCGGTCCGCTATGTAAAATGTCATTCAGTGACACTCCTGTGCTAGTCCTACAACTAGCATCTAAGACAATCCGTAACTTAGTTGTGACTTTATCCTTGCGGATAACTCCGTGATGTGGGATCACATACATCGGAGCGGATGGGTCGTCATCGGTCACTTCTCTTAAGTAACCTTGATTAAGGTGATCGCGAATCACTTGATCGTAAGCGGCCCGCAATGTAGGGGAAGACTCGAGCTTTCTTTCTAGACAAAGAAAGCGCTTACGAGCTGTCTCGTATGATTCACCCAGCATATTAACCGAATCGCGGAATGGCAATGCCACAATATACCTACCGCTAACGATATCGCGTGTAGTGGTAGTGCGGTAAAACTGTTCACACTCATCATCTGCCGGATGATGAGGTTGCGGGATTTTCAGCTCCTCTAGCTCCCAAAACCTACTAATTAGCTGGTCTATAGGCCGCTCCGGCGCTACAGAACAACAGCACGCGGTAATAGTACAAGAGGCGCGGTGTGCGCACGCGGTCGCGCACTCACCTCGCCCACACGCACTGATAATCGGCACGGCGCCCATTACCACAAAACCCAAGACGGTTTCTATTGCTACCAGTCCGGACGCGTCCCCTCTGACGACGCCTGGCATCAAAAGGTGCGGGAAAACCGCTGCACCGAGCAGCACGTCCACACCGCGGGGCGTGCCGAGCGTGCTGTCTGCGAGCGGCAGATCTTCCATCGGCGGAAGCGCGGACATATCTACAGACGCGGTCGGCAAGTTGTCCGTGATACGATCTACTACCAACGCGGTAATCTCAAATTTCACGTTCCTTTTGAATCGTGAATAAATCTCAAAGTTTGCGGAACCCTTAATTATTTTTTCCGAACCACCTATCCCCTTAACTACGGTACGCGGTATATCGCTCGGCCCAATACCTAAACGATTTAAGCATTCAGAAGTAATGAAATTGCTCTGAGATGCACTATCAAGTAAACACCTAACTACATGTTCACGACCTGCACTATCGAAAATAATTACTTGCGCGGTCGCAAGTAAAACCGTTGTGTTCGCATTACATTGCTGGCTATTAACGGCCGCGGTATGATGCGCAGGCGCAAGTACCGAGTTCGACGCGGCAATGGATGTCGTACATAACGACACGTCCGTTCGCTGTTTCACTGTAGGCGGCCGCACACCACTTGCCTCACTCGCACGCACGGGTGACGGACCCGATGGCGTAGTGGTTAGCACGGAGAGCGCTTGGGAGTCAGAGTTCGATTCCGCTTTGAATGGTGGTTTTTCAAAATGAAGTGAACTATGATGCCTGCGTTTACATAACGAACAAACACTAGTGGAATGACATTCTGAAGCCATATGTTTCAAACTTAAACAATTAAAACAAGCATACAGCCGTTTTGCAGTTTTAAAACGAGTCTCTGGCGGCATTTTATTGAACGCGGGACATTTATACAAATGGGAATGTTTAACTGAGATACACATACATTTTTTATCGTCGACAACGTTTACAAATGTATGCAACTTGGGTGGCTGATTACTAACGCGGTGCCTACTACCTTCTACTTTTCTTGTAGAATTTGACGCGGGAGTCCGTTGTAAAATCTTAGATTGACTTGTTACAAACTCAACCAAGTTCTCAAACGTAGGTATAGCAGTCGAACTAACACTCATCTCAAAAGAACGAACAGTCTCATGGTCAAGTTTTTTCAACGCTACTTGCAAAAGAATTAAGTTTGACAAATCATCTAATTTAAGATTATTTAAGGCTCGTACGGACGTTACAAACTTATCGAGAAATAAATTAAAATTATCAGCAGAAGCACAGTTTAAAGGCTTAAAATCAAATAACTGATTCAAGTAAGTAGAAGCCAGCATACGTTTGTCTTCGTACTTATCAATTAAAATTTGTAAAATAAGTGCGTAATTATCTGCGCTGGGTGTAATGCCAGCACAAACTGCTTGTGCTTTGCTGCCTATTTTACCTAATAAATAATATAACTTTTCCGAGTCTGTAAGCGAGGGATTATCGTGAATGGTAGACTTAAAGCTTGCGTAAAACAAAGGCCACGAGCGAATATCACCATCAAACGACACTAAATCAATGGGCGGCAGCGAGGGCCGACCCTTAAGTGGCGAGTAACCACTCGCTGGCGACTGAGAAGTTGTGGAGAACTGTGCCTTACAGCTCTTGACACGGCTATACAGCTGTTCAAATGCGATTAAACATTTATAATTGGGTTTAGCGGTTGGATTGACGGAAAGCAAACGTTTGTTATAACTATCCAATACCTCGATGTACTCTGTTCTCATGTTATCTATATTGGAAACGGTACATAAGAACCTGTCCTTTGCAGGTTGATCATTATCTTTTATCTTCTTGATCGAATCATAAATTTCTTGAAAAAATTCAAATATCGCGTTACGTTTGCATTCTAAAATAGTTAATTCGCAATCAGCGGTTTCACCTTTCGACATTTTGAATAAAATAAACTAATAACTACTAAAATCCCAATATTAAACTCGAAGATTCTACAAAGGTTCAAAGTACAACTTGTGACCTACTTAGCAATGACCGTGCACCGGTCGTGCACGGCGCGGCGCGATACACAGAACTACCTACAATTAAATTTAACAAATTCAAAAATATTTGTTAATTCCCGAAATATCTGATAATAATCTATTCAAACGATATAAAAAAATATTATTATATGTTACAAAGGTGGTGGTAACTATAAGTTATAATTATATTGCGATATCTCACAAATAACAAGATATTCAAACGGTACCTACCTATGGTACGTAACAAAAACAGAACAAATATTACTATTATTGTTACGAATATGCGGTTTAAACACTAATTACTAGTTGGCAAACCCAATAAGACCGTAGGAAATATAACAACGAGAACGGTTCTCGTCGTAGGGCAACACCTAGCGCGGGCGCAACTAACTAGTCGCGGGACCAACCTAACTACTGTGACCACGGCGGTCAGCTACTGCAAACAATAGTCCTCAACAATCCGACGAGGGGGACCACAAACAATGGAGACGCGGTTCTCCCAATCCCGAAAGCGGCCGCCGCCCGTGCCCACAAAGTGGACTGTATTGCGGAAGGTGGTAACTGTTATATAAATATTCGACTGGGGGCTTATGCAATCCACGTACCTTTTACTCTGGAGATCCACCAGTGCGCCTGGCTATAGGTGACGGCCTAGCGCTCGGAGACCTCACGCAGCTCGCTGATTGTTTGGCACCCCGGGGTGGACGCAAGCGGTGCTAGCTTTCGGAATCCTTCCTTCTTCGCGTTTTCGACATACGAAGACAAAGGCTCTTCGTATGCTCGGAGTGTGCGCGCGGGGGTCAACAAAACAACACGTCCAACGAGAAGGATGCGCTGTCGCACAGTGATCTAGGCACACTGATCGGGCTGCTCCGTCGGAGGGGGTAGAAGCAGCTTAGGCCGCCCTACGCCAGATGGCGCGCAGCGGTGGTGACACAGATGTGGTGGAAACATAAACCCCGATCTAATTACCTATGTAGCTAATAGATGGCGCTAACAGTCCGCTTTGTAGAAATTAAATTTATGATGATTAGGGTTCCTTGTAAGACTACTCACACCATCGAGACTTATAGCTATATTTAGGGAGGGATGCAAGGGGTCTATGGGGCATAGATTATCTATAGAAGGAGTGACCGTACAATTGGGTAAGTCCGTAAAAACTAGATCTAGGACTTTATTTTTGATGTTTAACACTGTATTGCATTGTTTAAGATTCGACACATAACTAAAGTCTATGAGCATTTGACACAACGATGATGTCCCATAGTTTGAAGCTCTATTAATTAAGTCCCAATTGATATTGCTTAAGTTAAAATCTCCTAAGATACAAGTTTGACCATCGAAGAGTTCAAACACTGAGTTACATCGTTCAATAAAAAGTTCTAGCATGGTTTTTTGTGTTGGAGGGGGAAGATATATAGCACAAATTGCTAACTGACTAGTTGATCCCGAGTGCGAGACATCGACTACAACCCACAAATCCTTACACATGCTCTCCCAGGTTGTCATACGTTTGGCAGATAGATGCTTTGAAATAGCAGTTAAAACTCCACCACCTTCCTTGTCACTATGAAATCCCGAAGTGCATCTATCTCTTCTAAAGACAAGATTTCTATTATCAAATAATTCGGCAACAAAGACACTATTATTTAACCAGGTTTCAGTCAAGATTATAATATCGTAATTGTTCAAAGTTAGATTACGACAGAAAACATGAGTTTTAGATCTTAAGCCACGAGTATTTTGGTAATAACCATTTATAGTATCCATTTTTATAGAAAATAGTTATGAACATGCTTAGAAATAGAAGAGAATGAATAACCTACTTTAGTGCGCCAAAGTACTCATGTCTTTCACAAGTATATACCCGGACTCCTCGGTCTTCCTCATAAAGATTCTACCACCCCGAACCCATACAAATTTGTAACTCTTCTCTTTTGCGGCCTGTCTTGCAGCAGCATGTAAGGCTTTGTTTTTTGGAGACAGATGTTCCATAACA
This sequence comes from Phalera bucephala, assembly GCA_905147815.2. NCBI lineage: Eukaryota > Metazoa > Arthropoda > Insecta > Lepidoptera > Notodontidae > Phalera > Phalera bucephala. Next base: position 1,918,589 of record CAJHXA020000002.1, on the reverse strand, counting down.
AATATGGTAATCCTAGGTCCATTATAACCAAGGTGGGAGGTGTTAAGTTTTTCATTCTGGTTCTTCTGGTTAAACTTAATCGTCGAGGCCAAGAAACTATCTCGTACAAGCGGGCTACTGAATTCGACTACTATAGAACGCGGGCGTAAGCTGTCACGATTTAGTTTTGCCGTTCTAGTGATACGCGCTATGTTTTCATCTTTTAAATTACATGCAACGACCTTGCTAATCTCTTGAACAATCGAAATTAGGTTTTCAGATTCCTTTTCAGGTACGCACTGGATTTCCACGTTTCTGCAACGTGCGTTTTGCTCCAGTTGGTTTATTCTGTCTTCTAGATTTTGAATAGTGGCTTCCATCTTGTTTCCGCGTTTCTGAAGACTTTTTACCTGAGCCTGAGTATCTTTATGGATCTTCATTATTTCTTCAAATTGGTCATTTACATGATCCATTGCATGTTGGATACTTTTCATATCCTCCTTTACAGAGGTAAGTGACTCGGAAAAGTGTTGCTTGAATTCGGCCATATTTTTTTAAATAACTTTATCTATAATATCTCTGATCTGTTCAGCAGTAATAGGGGTGCTATCTTTACCAGGCGGAGAGGATAGCGCCTATCTTTTAGTGGGACGGAATGTGACATTCTGCGACGGTCTGATTGGAGTGTTATCGTTTTTTGCGGACTTAGGAGTGGAGTTCCGGCAGCTAGGACATACCCAGTTCTTTGTTGAGCCAAGAGTGTCGCTTCCATTCTTTCCAGGGCAAACACATGCCACATGATAAGTAATTTTGCATTTTGAGCATTGCATGATATTGTCATCATCCTGGTCACGAGTGGAGCAACAACCCCATTGCGTTGATGTTGAGGCCATTTTTTAAGATACAAATTATAAGTCAATATAATAAAAGTTGATGCGCTCTGCAATAAATGCCCCAGGAATGTCTGCAAAAATATATTAATTTACTGGGTATAAGTTAACTATTTGCACACTAATAAAGTCTCTTCACTAAGGAGGCAGCGAGCAAAAGGGAGTAAGCGCCAGGAAATACACGTCGCTTACGCGTTTAGTTCAACCATGTAGTATTATATTAAGTTTCGGGTAGTTAAATATCACTGCACTATTGTTTATTGATTTATTTGCTTTATATACACCGCAATTGATCAGATTATTTGTGTATATTAAGCTTCCAATTTGGTTCTTAATGTGTACAAAATTCTGACCACTTCATTTCTGTAATTGCAATGCGGTACGTTAAAATACTTGGAACGGTTCAACACAGATGTTCCTCGCGGCAAGGCTATTAGCACATATGTATCGATCATTTGTATCTGAAACAGTACATAGTAGTATTTGGAACAATTGAATTAGCTAAATTCAAGCACATTTTACACCGACGGAGCGAACTCACCAACATTATCCAATAAGCGGTGGCATATGATCTAATTTATTTTTTATTTATTATACTTTGTGCACTAAAGGTACAGAGGCGGACTTAATACCTACGGCATTTTCTAACAGTCTACCTTAGGGTGATGTAGAAACAATTAAGGCAGGTGCAACGCCACATGAGGTCCCGATCAGGCCGTAGATGCCTTCACCGAACACATCCGATCGGCTGTCAGTCGATCGTCCAAGCAAGTCGAGGCGGAAGATCTCTACCTCAACCGCTTTCGACTGCCGGACGATGTTAGGGATCTAATTCGTTCCAAGAATGCTTCTATCCGAGCGTACGACTCCTACCCCACCGAAGCCAATCGGGCCCGGATGCGCGCTTTACAACGAGAGGTAAAGCGTCGTGTCGCGGAGGTCCGGGAGGAACGGTGGGGTGACATCCTAGAGGGCATCGCGCCATCGCATCTGGCCAACTGGCAGCTGGCGCGTAGCCTCAAATCCGACTCCACGACTGACATGCCCCCGCTGTCCCGCCCTTCAGGCGCACACCCAGCCTTCGACGACGACGAAAAGGCCGAGCTTCCGCCCTATCAGTCTCCTCAACTCCCTGGCCAAGATATACGAGCGCCTACTTCTGGCGAGGCTCAAAGACTTCGTAACGTCCAGGGGTATCCTTATCGACGAGCAGTTCGGCTTTCGAGCCAAACACTCTTGCGTCCACCAAGTGCACCGCATCACGGAGCACATCCTCTCCGGTCTCAATAGACCCAAACCCATCTACACGGGCGCCCTCTTCCTAGATGTCGCGAAGGCATTCGACAAAGTCTGGCACAACGGCTTAATCTACAAGCTCTACCAATTGCGTGTGCCGGACAGACTCGTGCTCATCTTACAAGACTTCTTGTCGAATCGCGCCTTCCGTTATTGCGTCGAAATGACGCGCTCCACTTCCCACTCCATCAGTGCTGGAGTCCCACAGGGCTCAGTTCTCTCTCCGCTCCTGTTTAGCCTTTACACGAACGACATTCCTCGTTCGAGTAAGGCGCATCTAGCCCTATTCGCGGATGATACCGCTCTCTACGTCTCGCATAGGAATAAGGGTTTCATTACCAGAAACCTTCAGGCATCCGCCAATTCCCTAGGGAATTGGTTCAGGAAGTGGCGTATTGAGGTGAACCCGGACAAGAGCGCTGCGGTGTTCTTCTCCAGAGGTGCCACCCCGCGCCACTCCCTGCGCCGCCCTAGAAGTAATCTCGGCCAAGTGACCATGTTCGACCGACCCATTCCCTGGGTCAAAGAGGTCAAATATCTAGGGGTCACCCTAAACAGTACCATGTCCTTCGGCCCGCACATCAAGCGGGTTCGTCACCGAGCATCATTTGTGCTCGGTCGTCACCATTCGTTAATCTGCAAGCGGAGTAAAATATCCCTTAGAAATAAGGTGACACTTTACAAAACTTGTGTTCGACCCATCATGACTTATGCGTGTGTTGTGTTCGGGCATTCGGCCCCCTCTCACATCGATAAACTCCAAGTGGTTCAAAACCGCTTTCTCCGTAAAGCCGTAGGAGCCCCCTGGTTCGTACGGAACGTCGACCTCCACTCCGATCTAGGTCTCGAACCTATTCGCGCCTTTATTAAAAAGGCGTCAACACGTCACTTGGCGAACGCATCTACCCATGCGAATCCGTTAATCGTAACCACCGCCGACTACGATCTCCCCCCCGACCCCTGCCGCCACCGCCGGCCGCGACATGTTCTCACCGACCCCCCCGATGCATTGTCATCCCTTCTTTCCGCTCAGAATACAGGCGACGACGACGACGTAGTAGTAGATCCCCTCCCATAGCCGGCGGTTGACCGGTGCACTTAGTAGTGCACCCGTCCCCCTACAGCAACTGTCCCAACCGAGTATGTCGCCTCTTGCCCTTCTGACTGGCTGGCAAGTCCGGTGAAGCTGTAAAGGCCTCGCGGCCAACAGCGTTCATCATTCACACACACACACACACACGCCACATGAGGTCGGAAAAAGAAAAATAAATATTTATATTATGTAGCTAAATATATACACATATACGATTTTATACCTTACAAATGTTGAGATGATTCTGCCAAAGTATTATGAAGATAATCCTGTACTTTAGTCCTAAATGATAAACGATGGTTAGCCATCCTTATTTCCTGAGGTAGAGCATTCCATAGCAAGATGGATTGAATGAAGAAAGAGGAGTGAATGAAATCGGTACGGTGAGAAGGGCATTCAAGAAGTCGATTATTTGAGGTTCGAAGATATCTATTATGATTAGAGCATAGAAATTTAAAATGGGAGGAAAGATATTCATGCGAAGCAGGAGAGTCAACGATAGAAAACAGCATTGTCAGTGCCCTTAGAGCTCTGCGCTGGCGAATGGGCAACCACTTTAAAAGAGTTCGATGCTCAGACACATGATCATACTTACGCAAGTTAAAGATAAATCGAATGCAGTTATTAAGAAGACGGTTTAGTTTGTTGAGATGATCCGCATTCAGGTCGTAGTAGCACACATCACCATAGTCGAATATAGGAAGGATCAAGGACTGCACGAGCATTGCCTTTGTGTGAGAGGGGAGTAAGTTTTTAAACCGATAGAGGTATCCCAAGGTACTGGTCACTTTTTGGCTGACAGCTGTTATATGGGATTGCCAACTAAGCGTAGTGTCAATGTTTAATCCAAGATCTTTAACACTGGAATTAAAAGGGATAGCTGAACCATTGAACATAATTGATGGTACAGTTGCAATATTTAGCTTGTTGAGAGTCCTAGAACTCCCTAGAATTATAGCTTGACACTTAGCTGGGTTAACTGCCACTCCGAATCGGTCAGACCAACTTTTAATTGACGCCAGATCTTTGTTTAATTTACAGATATTGTCGGATATTCGATCGGTACTATCTTGCAAGTAAAGTTGCAAGTCATCGGCATAAAGATGATACGCGCACTGAAATTCATAGGTTATCAGATCGATGAAAAGAGAAAATAGAAGAGGAGAAAGTATACCGCCTTGGGGAACGCCAGTTTCTAAGCGGCGCCAAGACGACGTTCGCTCGTCATTCAAAACAGCCTGCTGACGTTCCCGAAGATAAAAAGAAAACCAAACCAGCGACTCTCTTGAGCACATACGATAGGAGAGAACGGACAGAAGGATATCATGATTGACAGTGTTAAAGGCATTGGAGAAATCTACTAACACGAGTACAGTAACTTTAGTTTCTTCCAGGCCTTTTCGAATATCATGAGTTACTTTGAGTAGAGCAGAAACGGTACTATGGCCGGCCAGGCCTGAAACCAGATTGAAAAGGACTAATTAGATTATTGGTGTAAATGAATTGGGAGAATTGTTTATGAACGCAGACCTCGAGCACTTTTGAAAGAAAAGGAAGAATGGAGATGGGTCTGAAGTGGCTAGTGAGGGAGGGGTTAGTAATCTTAGGAAGGGGACGGACAAAGGCTTTACGCTATAGAGATGGGAACTTCCCGGACTCTAGGGAAAAGTTGATAAGGTGAGTTATCACTGGAAGAAGGTAGTCCAGGATTGTTATAATCATATAGCGACATATCTTATCACAACCCACAGCCTTGGATTTAATGGACATGATGATTTTCTTAATGTCTCGAGAGTCGACTGGAGAAAAGTGGAAAAGATTAATAACGGGACGTGTAAGACCACCTAAATATGACAGTGTGACAGACGAAGAAGAAATAATATCGGCTAGAATATGGCGGCGCTTAGCGTCACGTATCACCCTATTGCAAAGATTTCTCGCAACCATAAAACAGGACCATTTGTCATCAGTAAGGTGTCTCTTAAAAATTCGAAATGCCCGATCTTTACGCCTCATGGCCATGCGACTTCCCCTTGTCATCCAGGGCGCGGGTGGTAGTTTCATCCTTACCTTCTTAATAGGGGCATGGGTGTCATACAGATGGGTCACCTATTTATTTTATCTTTTCATCGATATTACCGGCATCGAATAAGGGCGCCCAGTTAATTTTAGATGCATCATTAGCTAGCCTGTCAATATCAATGCGAGCAAAACAACGTCTGTGCAGAACCTTGGGAAGGGGTTTAGGGGGCTTCAGGATATACGAAAGGAAGATAAGGTCATGATGAGAAAAGCCAGGAGCATCGTGTTGACCGTGTGAGGAAACGCGCGAAGGGTTTGAGGTAAGGATAACGTCAAGCCAGGTATCATCACCATTGACGTTATGGTGTGTAGCTTTAAGAGGCAAGACATGAAAGCTGGCTGACTCGACAAGGTGCAGGAATCTACGGGAACGGGGGGCACTGGAGTCTAGGAGATTGGTGTTGAAATCGCCCATGATGATGTGATGCACGTAGTCAGACCCCAAGGATTCTAATACTGATTCGATATCAGTGAAGTACTTAATAGGAGGAGGACAATACACCACGCCAACGATGGTTTTAGCTCCTTTGACCCAAACCTCAAGGAAGAGAAACTCTAAGGACGCCGAATAGTTAGAAGGGGACAACGCAAGAATTTTGTAAGGAAGGTCACTGCGGAGATATATAGCCACTCCACCACCGCCCTTACCAATTCGGTCATTGCGAATTAGAACAAAGCCAGGGAGAGCATACGTAGTTGACAGAAGATGAGGTTTGAGCCAGCTCTCTGAAACGAGGATGGCATGAATATTGCCATTACTAAATGTGTCATACAATTCACTGTGATGACTGGCTATGCTTTGAGCGTTGATATGACACACATTTAGCAAATGGTTCGAACGTTGGTCAAATTTATCACGTAAAAAGTCACCAAGATTATCGTCTAATGAACAGAAACTTGCATCACGCGAAGCGGTCGATTCATTGGCAGAATAAAAAGAATCAGCATCTGATTCTGATGTCATAAGAATATAATTAGAAAACAGATATATATATATATATCTGTTTTCTAATTATATATATATATATATATATATATATATATATATATATATATATATATATATATATATATATATATATATATATATATATATATATATATATATATATATATATATATATATATATAAATAAATATCAGTATAAATAACTAAACTAGTCCTACTACTAATAATATTAATAATAACTAACAGTGGTGTGATGTTACTACATCACCCGCCAGCTAACACCAATAAAGCTATATATGTACAATGTAAGTAAAAAGTGAAGATGTACACATTTTTTTACAGAACCTCATTCTTTTTAAACTAAGAAACATAAATCCCGTAAATAAAATAAAAACATGATAAAAACTTAAAACCCAATTAACATGAAAAAAGAAGAAGAACAATATAACAAAACAATTTAAAGAGAAATATAAAAAATAGACTAAAGGTATCCACAGACATATATGGTACATAACGCTAAGATACGTTATTATCACGCAATACGCACATGATAACAGCAAAACAATGAAAAAGAAAATAAGGGAAAAATGAATATGACGTAAAAACCGAAAATAAAGTGTACGTGCGTTACGAGTTGAACAGTTCCTGAACGAACGCACCCAATGGGAAGTGTCAAAGTGACACTTGAGTCTTTGACATTATCTACTGTTTTGGCGGGAAGTCGAAGAGTGATGTTGTCAATTTGTTTTAATTTCCAAAACTTGTGTTATTTTGACTAATAATGTGTAATGTGGGTGGAATATTAACCATTATGTGTTCTTATATGTGCATGAGTGAAGGTAATTGTAACAAAGCGATAAAACGTGCCTTTTCGGCTTCCCTCAAAACGGCCGTCTCAATTGGTATGTAAAGTATCCACCGCTTTACTATCCAGGGTGGGGTACTTCATTAATTTCATTATCATCGTTGCCATTAAGTTCATCGGGGAATTGAAATAATTTAAACAAACACGATTATATATCTCACTGGACACTGGCAAAATACACTTAAAATTAGTGTGAAGCCATAACTTAAAGAAGAAGAAGAAGACATTATCTACTGTCTTTGACAATGACACTAATTAATCAGGAATTAAATATAAATTATTATTTATAGACGGGACACTGAGCAAACGAGAAACATTAGCTTCTGCAAAAAACAATAACAGTGCAAAATCACATGATAGGCAAAAGAAATAAGAAGTAAATGCAGCAGAAATGTGTAAGTAGGTACCTGAATATTGAGTAAAGATTTGGTGAATACGTATCCTTGGAAATTAACTAATTATTTACGCATCGGACTTTTTTCTAGCTCACCAACGGATTCGACCTTGTTTAGGCTTGATGCGGATCCATTTGGCCCCTTTGGGTGCTTCGAAATCAATGGGCTCAGCTCGTCTAACGAAGCAATTCGGTGCCGACATCCATCGGGGGCCTTCAAGACTACAATGCCATCCTGTGTCCAACAAGAATGCACACCGAAATGCAAACGAGCCTTCGTGAAAACAGCTTGCCTGGTCTTAGTTAAAAACTCTCTAACGGAGATGGACGAACCTTTTAACCGTGTCTTCGCTCTCCAGACTGAGTATTTGTTATCAACGATGGAAAACCTAACTAGAATAGGTCTGTGCTGATCTCGGCCGGGGCTTCCAAGCCTATGACAGATATCAATGGACGATGCTGAAAGGTTTTTGAGGTCGAATCTGTTAATTAGAATATCCAGGACAACAGCTTTGATATTCTCGTCTGCAACTTCAGGAACTCCAAAGAAAATCAGTGCTTTCCTCCGGTACCTTGTCTCAATAACATCTAGCTGCTTAGTACATTCGCTGATTTGTCTCCGGAGCAGCCTAAGCATGTTGAAAATGAGTTCCCTGAACGTCCGGAACTCCTCTGCAACTTTGGCCACAGTGTCCTTGGCAGGGTCAGCGCTTTGAATTTGTGCTTCAAGTTCCCCCATCTTCTTCATGAAGGTGTCTTCAAGGCTCTTTTGTGCTGATAAAATCTCCTCCAATTGTGGCATGATTGATATACAAATTTGTGTACTAAAAGTGTTGTGATCTGATGTGCTGGCAGGTGATTCTTAGTAGTGCTAATGTCACATAGATGTGCAGCAAACATGAGTACACTTTATTTTAATGTAAAGAAACACGGAAGGATGTAAAATAACTTTAAATACTTAGTTAAAACATTTAAAATAAAATTTAATGTATGTAATAGATTAAGTTAGAAATAAGATATTGTAATAGAGTTGTAGCACATAAGCGATAGTATATAATTAGAAGAGTGTAACCCTGGAAAGGGATAGGAATAATTAGAAGAGATTTACCCTAGAAAGGGATAAACATTTGTAATGTGATTGGACTATTCGACTAATAAAGCTCGATGCAAAGCCCGCTAGTTGTGACCCAATAAAATAGTACTTTAGAGCGCGAAACATCGCGCCACACATGTTCGAGTGACTGGGCACTGAAAATTTAGGAAGAAACTCTGCGCGAAGAGGGTCACAACTGGTGGGTGGAGCACTGTTTCAACAATTGTTCAGCTTTTTATTTGAATCTTTCCTCGCGACGCACACTGGCCAGAGAACAGGGCGCACGACGTACTATATTCGTCCTGTTCATTTTGGTTCTTCGGCAGCTGGATCATCGTCGCGAAGACAGAAAATAGAAGACGCAAGCTGAAAACAGAAGAATCAAGCAGAAAATAGAAGAAAGAAACATGCCAGTCACACGCTCCACTGCCAGTAGACCAGCAGTATCGGCCCCAGTCGCCGAATCGTCGGAATCGACTACAGCGACAGAGTCGACCGCCACGTCAGAGTCGACCGCCACGACAGAATCGACTGTCATGACGGAAACAACCGCCATGGCAGACACTCCCGCGACGGAGAAAACTAAAAAACCAGTGTCCAAGAGGACTGGAACTAAAAAGACGCTCTCATCAAAGACGCGAAAATTAATAATAATAATAACAAAGATTTATTGCTTGCAAACATTTTTAACCTACATTAATACATTTGTAATGAAGCACAATAAAAACGAACATAGGCTAAAGCAAATAACAGTGAGTACCCTGCCCCCTAAACTAGGTTTATATACCTGTGTCTTAGGGAGCAGTGTTCATTCGTAACAATGTGCCTATTGTTATAAATTGATCCAATGATACATAGTGTGAGTTGCAATGGGTAGGTAGATATATAAATTATAAAATGGGTGACATTTACTTACAATATGAAAGTTGATCGAAACAAAACAAAAGCAAAACCAAAAAGTGTGTGTGCATGCGTGTGTCTGTGTGTAAGTGTGTGAGTGTGCGTGCGTGCGTTTCTTAGTGTCGGAAAATGTGCATGGAAAAGTATAAGAGTTGTTTAGGTGGTGTTATAATTTACAATCCCTAGCATGAGCTTTTCCGTCATCTCGTAGGTAAGTAGTTTTAGGTGGGCTTTGAGTTTACCTTTACAGTTATATTTATTTAGTATATTTATATTTATTTAGTATATTTGAATTAAATAAATAAAATATTAAAATTAAAGCTCGCCCGCGCCAAGGAGGAGTTACTAGAATTGCAAGTCCAATTAGCAGCTGCGAAAATATCACGAATCGAAGCCGAAGATGAAGAAAGCGAGAGTGACGCCGACACGTGCATATCAGACGAGCAAGAAACTGAGAGAAGAGTCGGAAGCTGGCTGAACGACTCGCGACCTCACGTCCTAGCCATTGCCGACAGGCCACACGACGTAGACGTGGGGCGCACCATCGATGCAGCGCCGCGGGCGACAACGCCGTTGCCCCCTGCACCGATCCAGCCACCACCCATCGCCGTGTCGAAGAAGGAAGAAACGACAGTCGCAACGCCGCCACAGCAAATTGACCTGCGTGAGCTGGCGTCCGCAATCACCATCGCGGCCCGGTCCGGGAGCGCCCCGAACACCGGCTTCGCTACTGAATTGCCGTACTTCAGTGGGTCACACCAAGAGTGGCTCACCTTCAAAGCTGCCTATGAAGAATCTGCGCCGAGCTTCACGGACACCGAAAACGTCGCGAGACTGCGAAGAGCGCTAAAAGGTAAAGCTAAAGAAGCCGTCGAGAACTTACTCATCTACAACGCCAACGGCCGGGTGCTCGAAGCACGCTTCGGCCGACCAGATTGCATCGCGATGGGCGAACTAGAACGCCTGCGCGCGCTGCCCCGACTCAGCGTCAACCCGAGAGACATCTGCGTGTTCGCCACGCGGGTGATGAACATCGTCGCGACGCTACGCGCACTCAACCGCGTGGCGTACCTGTACAACCCGGAGGCTGTCAAGACGACCATTGAGAAGTTCACACCGGCGCTCAAATATAGATGGTTCGACTACGCAGCAGAAGAGCACACAGATGAACCCGACCTACTGAGACTCTCTAATTACCTCAGTAGGGAGGCCGACAGGTGCGGGCGCTACGCACCGAACACGTGACATCCGAACGGGAACAAACAGCGAACAGAAGACAGACAAACAAGACGAATAGCACCGCTGTATCGAGCCCAAGGAAGGAAAAATGCACTGCGTGTCACGACACAGAACACGAGGTAACCAAGTGCAAGAAATTTATTGAATCGACGGTCAACGACAGATGGGACATCGCGAAGGCACGAAGACTATGCTTCGCGTGTCTACGCTTCAGAACGAAGACTCATCATTGCAAGAGGCGCGCTTGCGACACCGACGAGTGCAAATACTCGCACCACAGACTGCTTCACCACGTCAGAAGCGAAGGGGTCGCAGAAGAGGGAAATACAGAGAAACAGACAGTCGCGTCAACATGGACAAGAGGCTTCGCGTCGTACCTGAAGATAGTGCCGGTACACATTTCCGGACCGGCGGGAGGAGTAGACACTTACCTCCTCGACGACGGGTCAACAGTGACGCTCATCGACGCCGAGCTCGCCAACCAGACAGGCGCGCGCGGCCCCCGCGAGACACTGCACATCGAAGCGATCGGCGATTGCAACGTCCGGTCATCGAACTCCCGTCGGGTCCAGCTGACGTTGAGAGGTACGTCCCAGCGCGCACATCGGATTCAAGCGCGCACCATTAAAAATATGAAGCTGTCACCACAAGCCGTCACCGTGTAAGACATCGCCGACTGTAAACATCTGCGGGACATACAGAGCGATATCACCTATAGTAGAGCGAAACCCCAGATACTCATCGGCCAAGACAATTGGCACCTGCTAGTGACGTCGGAGGTACGCCGGGGACAACGACACCAACCCGTTGCCTCCCGGACTCCTCTCGGCTGGGTATTACACGGCGCGCGCTCACGGCTCACTGAACAAGACGCGCACAAAGTCAACTTCATCGCGAACAAGAGTGAAGACGAAGATATGAACGATCAGTTGAGACACTATTTCGCACTCGAGTCACTCTTCGTCGAACCCAGAAACCCGAAAAGCAGCCCAGATCAACGCGCGATTGACAAACTCGACAAAGAAGTCCGTATCGACGCGGCGGGAGATATGAAGCCCCTCTACTGTGGAAAACCAACACTATTTTATTTTTTTATTATTCTTTATTTAAGTCAATAAACTTATAAACAGTACAGAGAAGATCTTATTCTAATTGTACACTGAGCTTAAGAAAAATAACATAGTTACTGAGGCTCGGTCGCCTTTTTGAACATAATACATATTTAATAAAACTATTTTTTCCATCCCTCTTCAAGATGCAGGAGTATACAAGCTTGATTGTGAATGTGGTCTCTCTTACATAGGACAAACAAAAAGACCAGTAAAAACTCGGGTTAAAGAACACATAGCTGACCTAAAACACCGTCGCTCAAAGAAGTCTGCAGTCTGTGAACATGTCCTTGACCGCACCCGCCATAACATCAGATTTGATAGACCACAAATCCTCGTGAAAGAACACCGATTCCTACCAAGGATGGTTCGCGAGGCTATTGAAATTAAAAAACATCCTAATTTCAATAGAGAAGATGGCTGGGTGCTTCCATCGTCTTGGGATCCAGTAATTAATATAATCAAATCTAAAACCAAGCATAACACTGCAAGACCTCAAGACACCGTGAGCTCATTCTGCGTAGATCGGACCAACAAAAACAAAAATAATTAAGAAGTTTGAGGGTACCCCGGAACAACTATGCCTTTTGGACGTCTAACACCTCAGTCCTTCCCGTGACCATGGGTGCTGCAAAGCACTCGAAACGTCGGGAACTTAAAAATCAAAATAAACCGCGATAAAATCCGAAAAAATAGTTTTATTTCATAATACATATTTAATTGAAAAGTTACTACAATATGATACTAAATAACCAAAAAATCAAAAATACAATTATGCTGGCTTTTGTATGAGCTTACAACAAATCACCATATGGTTACGAATAACAAGTATACAGGTATCAAACCATGACCATGATGTGAGACATGTTAAGATTATTTAATGTAGTAATTTGCGTATAAAAAAATTACGGACGTACCAATAAATTACAATTACAAAAACAGGGGGTAGATTTATATTAGCCGCGAGGGCCGGTCGCCGGTCTGGTAGCTATTGTTATGCGCCCAAAAAGTAGTGATGGGGCAAGCGATATCGATCATGTGTTTTTAAGTTACGAGACGTGTGGTATCTACTTTGTCCAATTTTAGACACCAGTAGATTTTTATGCAATGGGTTTTTATGTAAGTAAAATTTACGCGATAGTTTTAGTATATATTCTTTTAAAGAAGGAAATTTTATGCATTTTTGCAATCTTTTTAAATTAGTTCGAAACGGAGTATTATATGAAATTTTAATAGCCTTATTTTGGACAATTTGAAGTTTATTATATTGGGATTCCGCAACGCTGCACCACGCTGGGGCTGCATAAGTCATGCAAGGTCTTACAAGGCAGGAGTAAATACGGAGTTTAGTTGCAGGACTAAGGTTGGATTTACGATTTAGAATCGGGGAAAGGGAGTTCAAAGCTTTAAGGCCCTTATCTCGAAAATTGTTGATATTATTATTCCAGGTGACTTTCCTATCAAGTGTGACGCCAAGGTATTTAATGGATTGACTCCAAGGAATTAAAAACCCATCAAAATTGATCCGTCTACGAGGAATGGAACGTTTACGATTAAAAAGAATACCTTCGGTTTTAGAGTTATTTAGTTTTAGTTTCCATTTCAAAAAGAAGTCATGAAGGAGGCTGAGCGAGAATTGGAGACGCCAAATAACTATATCAATATCTTTAGAGGTTGTGTAAGTAGCTGTGTCGTCGGCGTAAATAGCCAAGTGGGTGTGCAGTTGTTTGGGAATATCGTTAAGATAAAGAAGAAAAATATAAGGACCGAGTATAGAGCCTTGTGGTACTCCGGCAGGTATAAATTTAGGCGTAGATGATTCCGAACCAATAAAAACAGTAAAAGTGCGGTCAGTAAGATAATTTTGGATGATTTTAATTAAGTATACTGGTATTTTGTTAACAAATAGTTTATGCAAAAGGCCTTCATGCCAAACAGTATCGAAAGCCTTCTCTATGTCGAGAAGAACCATGCCAGTAGTTTCACCCTTATTTAGGCCACTAGTAATGTGCTCCACTACTCTGGCTAGTTGTTGTTTGGTGGAGTGTGTTTTACGAAACCCAAATTGTTCGGGGATCAGTATGGGGTCAGCCACTTTGGAGAGACGAGATAAAATGATTGTTTCAAATAATTTGCCTAGGCTGGGTAGTAGGCTAATAGGGCGATAACTTGTTGCCAAGTTGTCCTCCTTGCCAGGCTTCTTGATAGGTATTATTTTGCCTGCTTTCCAACATAGAGGAAATATGCCAATGGTTAAACAGCCTATAAGAATTTTAGTTAAATAAACTATGCTTTTTTGGGATAGGTTTTTTAGTAAACCATTATTGATTTCGTCGATTCCAGGGGTCTTTCGGATTTTGAGTTTATAAAGGATGTAACGCACTTCATACGGTCTTACGAAGTTAGTTAATTTAGGCATTTTACACAAATTAATACTGTTAATAGAGCTCTTTACGGCAGCTTCTGTTTCAAGATCGCTCAGCCAGTTCTTAGTAAGAAGGAGGTTCTGCAGAAAAGTGCCGGCTAGTACCTCACACTGCTCCTTAGTGTTGGACGTGTAGCATCCTTCTGATGTTCGGAGTGGAGGGATGACAGATGATTTGTGGTTAATGGACTTTAGAAACGCCAGAGATCCGAGCTGGGATTGTCTACTTTCGATAGTTTTTTGTTCCATACATTATCATTATGTGCTTTTATGTCAGTTTTAATTTTGAGTTGCATATAGTTAATACGAGAGTAAAGTAAGCGTTTGATATGTGGGGTCTGTTCTCGTTGTGCTATTTTACGGAGTTTGTTTTTAATACGAATATTAGATTTGAGGCGTCTAGGAAGCTTGACGGTATTTGTATCGAATACTTTATATGCTATATATATATATATATATTATGCTTGCTAAACGGGCGTCAATAATAACATTTGTGAGGTGTGCTAAAGCAGAGTTAATAGATGTCTCAGTTTTATAAGTTGTAGAAGATAATGTGATATGGCGGTCCAGATGGGATCTGTATTTTCTCCAATCAGCCTTGGAATAATTGAAGGTATGACGGGGTGCTCTATTAAAGAAACCGCCTACTGTAAAAAATACTGGCAAGTGGTTCGACGACAGATGACACAAAGTCTGGGGTTGTAGGAGTATGGGTGCTATGGTAATGGGTTAGTGTGGGGGATGATGGTGCAAGAATTTCGTAACTGTTATTAAACATATGATTAAATAGAGTGCCGCCGTGGCTAATTTGACACTTGCCGTTCCAGTAAGGATGTTTTGCATTTAGATCGCCCATGACTAATGAAGTGGGATAGGCATTCATTATTTTGTCAAGATCACTAGATAAAAATGGTAAATTAGGAGATTGATAGGCTGAGATAAAGGTGGTTGGTTTATTAGAGAGGGTAATTTGAAGACCAATGCACTCTAGGTTACCGGTTGTAGGCAGGGTAAGAGGGGTATGGGAGATATCAGATCTAATAAGAAGTGCAACTCCTTGGCCTCGCCCGTCAGTACGTCTATCTTGCCTATAGCATATGAATTCATGGGTGTGGAGTTTACATTTTGGGGATAATCTAGTTTCGGATATAGCTATGATATCAATGTTAAACTCACTCGCAAGAAGTAGTAATTCAGTAAGTTTAGTGCGGATGCCATCGGCATTCAAAAAAAGTATAGCTAATTCGTGATCTCTTACTCTACACATATTGGCCAAGGTGTGTAAGAATTAATATAACTTTATCCATCATGGTATTACAAGCAAGAAACTGACTCTTGATAGACTTGATGGTCATAAGAATGGCAAGCATATCCGCAGTCGCTGGATCATGAATAACGTTGCCATCTGCAAGATTTAGTAGATTGGGTTGGGGCTGTACTTTGGCAGCAGTCACGGTCTTCCAAGCTCTTCCGACGACCTTGTTAGATTTTGATACAGGTTTGATAAAAGTTCGATCCGATTTTATTAGTTCTTTTCTAGCCTTCATTAGATTCAGGTAGTTTTGGCGCTCCTTGCATTGACGGTAATTTGCAGGGTGGTTACCGTTACAGTTACAGCATTGGACCGGTCTCTCTTTGTCTTTATTTGTACAATCGGAAGTGGCATGTGGTTCGGTGCACTTAAATTTAATTTTGAGAAATTTGGAGAAATCGCATCCGGCTTGCAATTGAACTAAAAAAGGCGGGTAGAAGTCATCCTTATCAGTGAGGATTTTCATTTTCCTGACAATGCTATATAAGGCGAGTTCACTTGTAGATGCACTTCTTCGTAGTACGGAAGGCCGAATATAACTGCTTTATACATTTTTTCGTCCTTGCGAGAAAATGTGTGAAAGGCAATATTTTCAGAGCGTAATCCATCTTTTAGTGCTTGGTGACTTCTCTTTTTTTTTTTTTTTTTTAAAACGTAGCCCCACACTAGGATTATTCCTGTGTCGTGGGTGCGTTTACAAACATGAAAATTCACAAACAAATACCCAGACCGGAACAAATAATTGTGGATCACACAAAGATTTGTCCCGTGCGGGAATCGAACCCGCGACTATTCGACACAGTGGGCGGAGCAGCTTAAGCTCTTAACCACTGCGCTAAATCGTCCGTCCGACTATCGGGAGAATGGCAGAAAATAATTAGTTTCTTATTACCTTTATATTGCAGATGGAAGTTCTTGGAGTATCTCATAATAAGGGTTTTAATGAAATCGTGTGTCCAGTTCTCTTTCTTCTCCATGAAGATAGGAGGGATTCGATTTGACTTCTATTTGGCAGTAGAGGCATCGCGAAATCTTGCAGTCACCGATGTGGTTTCAGTAGCTGGAGTCTCAATATTAAGGTTTTCAAAACGATTTGTTGTTTTGACAGGATCAGGTGCTGGTAGTCCGGTAAGGCGACCAGAATTTTTCGGAATTTTCCGATCACTGGTGACTATTGGACCTTCTAAAGGTCGTTTTCCAATAGAGTTGGAGCGGGTCAAAAATCGCTCCAAAACCAACACTATTAAGATGCTCGAAAATTATGAAAATACACTGAAGCGTTTACACAATATCGAAAAGAAGATTGACCGCGATTCGACTCTGAAAACGAAGTACACAGAACACATGGACGCACTTATCCAGAAGGGATACGTCGAGCCCGCACCGAAAAATAGGACCGAGAATCGAACGGGGTACCTCCCGCACTTTGCAGTACTGAACGCATTGAAACCGAACAAAGTGCGAATAGTCCACGATGCCGCCGCTAAGACGAAAGGAGTGTCACTCAACGACCATTTATTGACGGGTCCCGACTTGCTGCAGTCACTCCGCGGCGTCCTCATGAGGTTCCGACAGCACAGAATCGCCGTGTCTGCCGACATCAAGGAGATGTTTATGCAGATAAAAATCAAGACAGAAGACAGATCGATCGGCGCGATGAACACCCGCCCGCAGAGTACAGGATGACGTCACCCATCTTCGGGGCCACATGTTCACCGTCCATCGCAATCTACGTGAGAATCACAACGCAGAAAAGTACAAGGACACCCATTCAGAAGCGAGCCGCGCCATCGTTCGCAACCACTATGTCGACGACTTGTTACACAGCTTTGACGACGAAGACAGCGCCATCGACATCTCCAAACAGATCGACGAGATACATCGGGCGGCGCACTATGAGCTGCGACAGTGGTCGTCTAACTCCACGGCGGTACTACAGACTCTCGAACCGGGCGCGACACAGCGGGCGATCGGAATCAATGAAGAAAGGAAGACAGAACGAGTGCTTGGGTTGGAGTGGAGGCCGGACACCGACGACATCGGGTTCAATCTTGACCTGGCGCGCCTCCCCCCGGGCATACTCGACAAGCCGACGCTGACGAAGCGGGAGACACTCCGCATACTGATGTCTCTGTTTGACCCGCTCGGAATCGCTTCGCCCATCACCATACGGGCCAAGCAGATACTGCAAGAGATACCTAGCACAACAGTGGGGGTCTAATTTCACTAATTTCTTTTGACAATAGTGTAAACAAAGTATATATATTCTAACTCGATTCATCGAGCGCTATCTATTTGGACCCATAGCCGAAATTTTTTCGAAGGAAAGTTATAAACTTTCCATACATTGACCGTTTTTTGGAATTTTAAATCCCAAAATTTTCAAAATTTTCCTCTAGCGAAACTCCAAATTTGGTATCGTTGCACAGCCCTCATCAGCTTCTATCCGCAGACACCCCATTTATAGGGGTAGCGCGAAAAATCGACCCCCCGCCCACCCGTTAACGACGCATTATTTGACGACGCGTTGATTATATCGATCCGCGAAAGTAGGTAAAATATAATTAGCGCAGATACCGCAGCGCAGGTGGTGGTTTCGGTGACAGACGTACCTGAAATAGGAAAAAACGTTTAGTTATATTGACTCCAACCCTTATACAGTTGGAAGAAGGTACAGACATAGCGAAAATACAAAAATTTACGCTATCTGACTGTAAGTACTCACGTACTCATTTTTGGACACAATTAAACGGCTGACTGTGGGTGCAGTAGCACGACGATAGTTTTCCGCTACTGAAACAAGAGGAAAACATATATATACAAGACACACCAGAGAAGGCGGTGATAAATAAGACCAAATATTAAAATAAAATTTGACAAAATCTTATTGACCCAACTTATCTACAGTTGGTTAAGACATAGAAATAGACAATAATAACACTTAATTATTGACATACTGTGAACAAACAGTATACTAATTAGACCAAAGTCGTATTGACCCAACCTATTTACAGTTGGTTTAGAAATAGTTGATTATAACTTATAGCTGCGGACGTACTGTAAATTAGCAGTACTTAGAGTGTAGGAAGAGGCCTAACCGAGTACCACAAACAAGCTATCTTACATCATCTTAATAAACTTAAATTATTATCATAGCACTAACATTTTACATCAAAATTATTTCATAAAAACCCATAGTACCTTTAAATAAATTAAAAATGTCTGGCCCTGCGAAGAACGTAAAACAAATTAATATCACATACCAAAAAAAGGCGAGTCCCACGAAGCCGAAGAAATCCATGGAACCGCAGTCCAGCAGACCTGAAACAAACAAAATAGAATTAACTCCTACAGAAAAACCAGGATCTAAGGCCAACACACTGTTCCAGGAGGGCAAAGCCCAACTGGAGCAGTCTGGAAACCTCAAAACCACGATCAAGGAAAAAGTTATGGCAAGTCTGTCAGGGTTAAACGAGATAACCCTCAAACAGAAGGAACAGAGACAGGCACTCATGGTGCAATTAGAACAGCTTAAAAGACAGAAGGAGGAAGAATTACGGAGTATGCAAACAGACCACCTGAAACAACTGACTGGACTGACGGACACCATTAAGAAAACAAATTTAAGCACACCGGTGACAGAAGTACTCGCAATAGTTAAAACCATCAGGGACCTGATTTCCTTTTATGTACTAGGGCAAGAAATCATAACACCGAAAGGGACACCGAAGTGTGACAACATGCACAACCTGGACCAACTAATACAAGAAGTAAAAGAGCTGCGTCAGGTCTCGGAAGAGACAGGAAAACAGGTAGCGGCCTTAAGGGAGACAACGCCCTCATATGCCGATGTCCTTTCGGGACCTGAACGAAGCCAAAAAACACCAAAAACCCTGCCTAATCACCCCAGTCACTCGATAATAGTGTCCTCAGAAGAGGAGATGGACACGAGTGATGAGGTGCTCGGCAAGGTTAGGAAAACCTTGGAAGCCAGAACAACCGGCTTCCAAGTACAGAAGGTCAGGAAAATAAAAAACCAGAAGGTTGTGCTAAGTTGTCACAGTAAGGAGGACCTAAACAAAATCAAAACCAAACTCAAGGGAAATCAGGAGCTCAAGGTGGAGGAGGCCAAAAATAAAAATCCGTTAGTTATACTCAAGGATGTGATGAGCTACAACACTATTTTATCCCATAATTACGACGTCATTATTTTGACAGAGACCTGGTTACATAATGGCATCTGCGATAGTGAGTTCATCGATGATCGCTATCGTGTATTTCGATGTGACAGGGATTGCGCGGCCACGGGGCGGAGCGTCGGCGGCGGTGTAGTGGTGGCGGTGCGCCGTGAACTGGGTGCTACGCCACGACTCGCCTCCGCCGGCGCGGTCGCCCCGCCCGTGCAAAACCCACTTGTCGATCAAGTCCTAATAGAACTACGTGCGCGTAGCTACTGCTGTGTTATCAGCGCCGTATACATTCCACCTAATCTAAATCCAGAGACGTATATATCACACTTTAATCTTCTTTCCTTAATGTTGCAGACGACAAATGTGAACGAATTTATAATAGTAGGTGATTACAATTTACCAACACTTGAATGGCGTGACTGTGGAACACATTTGGAACCAATAATTCAAAGTAGTTACAGTGTGGCCAATAAAAGACTTATTAATTTAATGAACTCACTTAACTGTAATCAATTTAATAGGTTTCGAAATACTAGGAATCGTGTTTTGGATTTATTTATGAGTAATATTTCTGACGTCACGACAGTATTATCAACTATACCCTTGGTACACCCAGACCAAAACCACCCTGCGTTTTATGCATTGTTGCCCTTACACATTAAACCCTTTTCTCCACTTGCGACCAAGTCCAGTAAGCAATTTAATTTTAATAAGGCTAATTATGAGGTTATAAATAAAAATATTTTAAACACCGACTGGAAGACATTATTTATGAATAGCAATGCGGTAAACGCTGTATCTATATTTTATGAACAAATATATAACATAATAAAAAAACACGTACCTAAACGTACGAAAAATATTAAATCCTCTCACTTTCCTGATTGGTTTTCGCCAGCTTTGATCCATATATTTAAGGATAAAAATAAAGCGTGGATTAAATGGAAAAAATATAAAAACCAATCAGACTATGAAATGTTTGCTATGTTTAGAACGCGATTCAAAGTAGAATCTCAAAAATGCTATACAAACTACATTAAATTAATTGAATCAAGTATTCTTGACAACATAAAATATTTTTGGACATATGTAAATAATGTGAAAACTCGCGCTGATATTCCGACTAGAGTGTCATATAACAATGAAGAAGCTAATAACCCGGCTGACATATGCAGACTCTTTTCTTTATTTTTCAAATCAGTGTTTCAACCCAGCTGCGTTCCTGATGATTACGATATTGTCGATATTCCTGATCTCAACCACTCATCGCATCTGGTAATTGATAGTATACGGATTCAAGAAAAAACCATACTTGAGGAATTAAAAGCTTTAGATGTCACGAAAGGTCCTGGAGTAGATAACATACCGGCATCATTTCTTAAATTTACCGCACATGCAATCCAACAACCGTTACATTACTTATTTAATAGGTGTCTCCAAGAAGGAGTGCTTCCAACACCTTGGAAATCGGCACGTATTGTCCCGGTTTTTAAGGGTGGAGATAGAGCCAACGTTGAAAATTACCGTCCGATTTCCATATTGCCCACTCTGTCAAAACTGTTTGAAAGACTTGTTCATAACGCTATATATCCCTTAATACATACCGTCATAATACCAGAACAACATGGATTTGTAAAGCGTAGGTCTACTACCACTAATCTATTAGTGTACGCAACTCATCTCTTCGAAGGTATAGACGGTAACAAGCAAATAGACAGTGTATATACCGATTTCCGAAAGGCCTTTGATGGTGTGGATCATAAAATACTACTGGATAAACTAGCATTTAATGGTATACGTGGTAGTTTATGGCGATGGTTAAAATCCTACATATCAAATCGCACACAAAAAGTAGTTATTAAGGGGTATGAATCAGACTATTTTTTAGTAAGTTCCGGCGTTCCACAGGGCTCCATTTTGGGTCCATTATTATTTATAATGTTTATTAATGACATACATAGTTGCTTTAATTTTTGAAACTATCTATTATATGCAGACGATTTAAAAATCTTCCATGTAATAGACAATTCTGATGATCACGCAAAGTTTCAATCTGATCTAGATCGCCTTTCAACTTACTGTACTAATAACAAATTAAGCCTCAATATTAACAAATGCAAAAGTATTACATTTACTAAAAAGAAGCATATTAGTAATTATTTTTATAACTTAAACGGTATATATCTAGAACCTGTTGAATCAGTAAGAGACTTAGGAATCACGTTTGATAAGAAATTACATTTTGACCTTCACATAGATAATATCATTAATAAATCTCTAAAAATGTATGGATTTGTTATGCGCACAAGTAACAAATTCACACAACTTCCACATATCTTTATCTTTATAAAACTTTAATCAGATCACAACTTGAATACGCTGTATCCATTTGGAATCCATATTATGACAGATATGTTGACGCTCTTGAAAATGTCCAAAAAAATTTTTTACGCTGTATGTCCTACAGATGTTTCCGAAATCGTCTATCATATGAACAGCTATTAGACAAATACAACATTTTAAAATTGATACAAAGACGTACTAAGCTAGGGGCTATGCTACTATACGATTTATGTCATAACAGATACGACTGCACTTTTATTGTTAATAAACTCTGTTATAAAGTTCCTACTAGAACGCATTGTCGTAACCCGTGTCACCTATTCGCAACTATCAAGAGTCGCACAAATGCTGGCAAGCGATCGCCTTTGTGTCGCTTAGTTCAATCCTATAATGAATCCTTCAACTCAATTGACATTATGGCAACACGTTCGAGTACATTTAAAAATGATTTGTTAAAACTTCTAGGCTCTCACTAATCATATGATATATATCCGGAAATCTTATAAAATGTACGAAAAATTTTATCACATGCAAGAACGCATATGTCTATAATGTAATTTGTGGTAAACGATGCTGGTGTCAAATTTATTTGTACGTGTGATAAAATGATGTACTTAACATTTCAATTTGTCACTGTTTGTTTTCCTAAATAAAAAAAAAAATAAAAAATAAAAAAATCACTAAAAACTCAAAACGCGGGACTGACAGCCGATATGACCGGGGAGGACCTAGAGGCGACTGTCAGATACCGCCGAAGAGCACGGAATCCACATCGATACCACGTGATTTTGGAAGTCTCCACCAAATTCTGGCAAAAACTGACTACAGCAGGGCGGGTCTTTGTAGATCTACAACACCTGGTAGTGGAAGACCAGTCCCCCCTCATACAGTGTACCCGGTGCCTGGGGTACGGCCACGGCCGCAAACTATGCCAGGAGACCGCCGACCTGTGCACCTATTGTGGCTGGCCGCACTTGCGAGCAGACTGCCCGAGGAGCACAGCCGGCGAGAAACCAGCCTGCCGGAACTGTACAACGGCGAAATACGGGGACACGGAACACAACGCCTTCAGTTGGGACTGCCCTATCAAGCAAAAATGGGACAGAATTGCTAGATCTAGCGTAGAGTATTGTTAAAGCCGAAGACACCACAAAGATACATACCATAGAGATAACAACCGAAGGAGCCAAAAATAAAAACCATAAAGTATTAAAAACAAACCTAGAAAGTAAAAAACCGACAACACAAAAACAAGTTCAAGACAAACAATAAAGGAAAATACATAATGCAAAAGATCTGAAAATCTACGTAGGACTAACATGTAAACCTAATCAACATCACGGTAACAGAATGACACAAGAGGGTATAAATAAAACGAAATCTACAAAATCGGCCACCACAAATCTATACAAATATACAAAAATCTGGAAAACCCCAGAAACAAGGACAAACAACACAGCATTAACAACAATAAAATCAGGAAAACGGAAGATTGGCGGTAAACTAAACTATTATGAGGATAGTAAACCAATCAAACCCTACTTATACAAGTTCAAACATGCTCTTAAAATCAGAAAACGAGAATGTTTACTCACAAGCAACGTCGATATAATCGTCTACGGCGCTTGTCTGCTAAGACACATCCACAAAAAGAAAATAAAAACACACAAATCAGATATGAATTTAAATTATAACACGAGTAAACTCAAGCCTAAACTGGCAAATCACACAAAAAAGAAGATACAAATAATAAAAAGAACATACAACACCAGAAGGCCAATTCTCGTAATTAAAAGTGTTCAAAATCCAGTTTCGATCTCATCTCAATCTCATCAACTTTACAAACGGTATTCTCGTAACATATTCGAATCCTTCAATGACATTTACCGAATCGAGATCGGACCGAAACTTGAAAAACATGTAAACGGTATTCTGGTAACGTTTTGAACTAACATAAACTACAAAATTGGTATTCTCGTACAATAACAAACGTCAAATTTGAGATTGAAATGACACTGAAGCTTGACTCAAAGTTGACTGAAGAGACATTGTAAATAGTTGGTTTTGCGCATAAAAATAAATTTTATTTTAAGTTTTTACGCAATTATTTCACGTTAAATGAGTGGATTTGGCTTAAGATGGAATTATCTAATAGCTGCACTACGAGGAGCGTCGGAAAGACGTAGGCAACGCCGACGTACATTACGTGATCGTCGTTTCGCTTCAGACGCCTTTTCCATGAGTGATTCGGAGTTTGTAAAAACTTACAGACTCACGAAACCGCTAGCTTATTGACGAGCTGAAGCCCCATATGCCCAGAGAAAGACGTAACGATGGACTGGATGCTGCTGTAAAGGTTAGTTTAAGTACGTAATACCTATACACAACACACATTTTTACACACCCGAGGTAATTACTCAATATATGCAAAATGAAAGCCATATATTTATATATCTATATCATCACGTTAGATTCCTTGCATTGTATATTCTTAAATATTAAAAAATGATTCTAATATTATCTTTTTTTCTAGGTTTTGGAAACACTATGTGAGTGGTTCATACCAAAGTTTGGTGGGACAAAGCATTTCACATGCTTTGCCACAACCTAGTGTGTTGAGGGCTGCGCAGCAAGTGACAGATGCTTTAAACCACCTGGCAGTCTTGAGCAAGTATGTGAACTTTCCTCTGACAAGAGAGGCAAGGGAAAGAATTAGAAGCAGGTAAGTTATACTAATCATTGTAATATGAACCTATCTATTGAAATTTGCTAATAATAACAAATGTATGATTTTTTGTATTTTAGATTCTATTCCAAATATGGGCTACCTAGAGGTGTTGGCTGCATAGATGGTACTCATGTCTCGATCATAAAACCTTCAGAACATGAGGAGACATATTAATGCTATAAAGGCTATCATTCTTTGTATGTGATAATAGTAAGTATAAATTAAATAATATGAAGCTATAATTATTAAACTTTATTATTATTGATTGATAATAAAAAAAATCTTGCTTTTCAGATTTGTGATACAGACCAAAATATTCTCTGTGTAGACCCATCCAGACTGAGAGTACCTATGATTCAACTATTTGGAGGGACCCATTAAATGGTTATCTAAATGAGGTCACTGAGGGTGGTGAATCAATTTCTCTTTTAGGTATGTATGTTTGCAGAAGTCAGATTATAAGATAACTAATATAAACACTGCATAATGTCACATTTAAATTGCAGGTGATAGTGGGTATTTGTTTGGGTTTACTGAAAATTGGTTTTACTGAAAACATATTGAAGCTCTGAATGATTATAGGGGTTTCAAAAGGGAGATTCAGGTTTGTAAATATAAACATGTTTAACTAAATCAAATAAGTGCTTATTTATTCATATAAAACATATCACTAACAATCTATAATCAAATTATTATTCAACGATGTGTAAACACTTATATGTATTATAAATATAGAATACACTAAACTAAATTATTTCTACTCACTAATCAACAATGGTTTATATTCTTAACAAATATTAATTAACAATGTTTAAAATTATTACTTTTCTAATCAACAATGGTATATATTTATTAATCAACAATGTTTATTATTATAAAGAATGGTTGTATTTTCAATTTTCCTTTTCGTTCAGGTGTCTGTTAGTAGTAAGGCAGCTGCATTACAAACTTGAGATGACTGCAAAAATTGTAAATGTTTGCTGTGTTCTACACAACGTGGCCAATCAGGCTTGGCTTAGAGCCCCAGGACTTCCAGAGCAAGACAGTGACGAGATGCTCGTCCCGGCCATACCAGCTGCTGTAAGCACATCCACCGATGACAGGCACAGCAAATAGTCATGCAAACTCTGTGGGCAATTAAAGATAATACATTTTCTGTTTGACTTGTTTACAATAAAATTATTTTAGTGGTTATTATATTGTTGGTTGTATACTTACTCAAAATTGACCTACTTGTCTCCTGTTAGGACAAGGCCACTCGTGCCCTAATTCCCATCATTCCCGCCACTGCTAGTATTCAGTTCAACAGTCTATAAACAAATCACACACATTAGAATATTTCTTGACAGAGTTCTACATAAATATTACCACCGATATAATATTTACCAATATATCAAGTAGATTATGCCTGACAGCAGGGAACTGAGAACTGCATCCTCCAATAATGCCAATGAAGCGTTCCTCCAGAGGTGTTAAATGGACCTCGTCAGCTGGCCCTTCACCAGTTTTCAGGACTCGCATTTTATGGCTCCTTTGTTTAGCCTTCGTGCGGCTCTTGTATTGATTGTAGTACTAGAAATATAAAACGACACTTTATCAGTAAGAATAGTAATATTGAGCAGATCTAAATAATACATACGATAGATTACTTACCTTTTTCCACTCTTGCGCTGACTTTTGGACGTCTCCGACGTCGGCATTCAAAATCAAAGCGCACTGAGCCCACAATTTTGTTGAAAGCGCGTTTCCTTCTTTGCCTTGTTTAGCCATAATATTATAATGGAAAACAATGAAATTCAAAACACTGTAAACAACATCAATTTTCGCGCGATGTTTTTTTTTTTATACCTTATGAATTTTTATGGCCATGGGTACTAGCTCGAGTGCGTGGGGTGGTCATGCACCTAAATGAAAATACCCAATTTTCAGACACGTCAAACGAGTATTAAATGAAAAATAAATCTGAATACGCAAAAATAGAACGAATTGATTATATTTATGGTATTTTTTATTTGTTTATACGTTTATATATCTATTCCTGTGTGAAATATAATTATCAGTTTTTATTTAAAATTACCGATACTTCCGGTACTTGCCTACAAATTGGCAACACCGATATTTATAAGTTTGACATTACACTTAATGTTTTTTATTTAATCTATGTCAGCTGTGAATCGACGTGAGATCGATAATAGATCGAAATGTGATCGACACTAGATTATACTGAGATTAGACTGAGATGATACCGAAATCAGACCGAACTTTTAGTGTAACAGAATACCAATTTCGAGTCAATTCAAAATTAAATCTCAATTCAGTCAGGATCCAGTTTCAGTGTCAATTAAATACGAGAATTGGGGCCCAGAAAAGCAAACCGGAAGAAATATACTCAAGAATCCAAACAGTTGTCAAATAACCATAACATAATATCGAAACCAAACACAAGAAGGCCAATTCTCGTAATTAAAAGTGTTCAAAATCCAGTTTCGATCTCATCTCAATCTCATCAACTTTACAAACGGTATTCTCGTAACATATTCGAATCCTTCAATGACATTTACCGAATCGAGATCGGACCGAAACTTGAAAAACATGTAAACGGTATTCTGGTAACGTTTTGAACTAACATAAACTACAAAATTGGTATTCTCGTACAATAACAAACGTCAAATTTGAGATTGAAATGACACTGAAGCTTGACTCAAAGTTGACTGAAGAGACATTGTAAATAGTTGGTTTTGCGCATAAAAATAAATTTTATTTTAAGTTTTTACGCAATTATTTCACGTTAAATGAGTGGATTTGGCTTAAGATGGAATTATCTAATAGCTGCACTACGAGGAGCGTCGGAAAGACGTAGGCAACGCCGACGTACATTACGTGATCGTCGTTTCGCTTCAGACGCCTTTTCCATGAGTGATTCGGAGTTTGTAAAAACTTACAGACTCACGAAACCGCTAGCTTATTGACGAGCTGAAGCCCCATATGCCCAGAGAAAGACGTAACGATGGACTGGATGCTGCTGTAAAGGTTAGTTTAAGTACGTAATACCTATACACAACACACATTTTTACACACCCGAGGTAATTACTCAATATATGCAAAATGAAAGCCATATATTTATATATCTATATCATCACGTTAGATTCCTTGCATTGTATATTCTTAAATATTAAAAAATGATTCTAATATTATCTTTTTTTCTAGGTTTTGGAAACACTATGTGAGTGGTTCATACCAAAGTTTGGTGGGACAAAGCATTTCACATGCTTTGCCACAACCTAGTGTGTTGAGGGCTGCGCAGCAAGTGACAGATGCTTTAAACCACCTGGCAGTCTTGAGCAAGTATGTGAACTTTCCTCTGACAAGAGAGGCAAGGGAAAGAATTAGAAGCAGGTAAGTTATACTAATCATTGTAATATGAACCTATCTATTGAAATTTGCTAATAATAACAAATGTATGATTTTTTGTATTTTAGATTCTATTCCAAATATGGGCTACCTAGAGGTGTTGGCTGCATAGATGGTACTCATGTCTCGATCATAAAACCTTCAGAACATGAGGAGACATATTAATGCTATAAAGGCTATCATTCTTTGTATGTGATAATAGTAAGTATAAATTAAATAATATGAAGCTATAATTATTAAACTTTATTATTATTGATTGATAATAAAAAAAATCTTGCTTTTCAGATTTGTGATACAGACCAAAATATTCTCTGTGTAGACCCATCCAGACTGAGAGTACCTATGATTCAACTATTTGGAGGGACCCATTAAATGGTTATCTAAATGAGGTCACTGAGGGTGGTGAATCAATTTCTCTTTTAGGTATGTATGTTTGCAGAAGTCAGATTATAAGATAACTAATATAAACACTGCATAATGTCACATTTAAATTGCAGGTGATAGTGGGTATTTGTTTGGGTTTACTGAAAATTGGTTTTACTGAAAACATATTGAAGCTCTGAATGATTATAGGGGTTTCAAAAGGGAGATTCAGGTTTGTAAATATAAACATGTTTAACTAAATCAAATAAGTGCTTATTTATTCATATAAAACATATCACTAACAATCTATAATCAAATTATTATTCAACGATGTGTAAACACTTATATGTATTATAAATATAGAATACACTAAACTAAATTATTTCTACTCACTAATCAACAATGGTTTATATTCTTAACAAATATTAATTAACAATGTTTAAAATTATTACTTTTCTAATCAACAATGGTATATATTTATTAATCAACAATGTTTATTATTATAAAGAATGGTTGTATTTTCAATTTTCCTTTTCGTTCAGGTGTCTGTTAGTAGTAAGGCAGCTGCATTACAAACTTGAGATGACTGCAAAAATTGTAAATGTTTGCTGTGTTCTACACAACGTGGCCAATCAGGCTTGGCTTAGAGCCCCAGGACTTCCAGAGCAAGACAGTGACGAGATGCTCGTCCCGGCCATACCAGCTGCTGTAAGCACATCCACCGATGACAGGCACAGCAAATAGTCATGCAAACTCTGTGGGCAATTAAAGATAATACATTTTCTGTTTGACTTGTTTACAATAAAATTATTTTAGTGGTTATTATATTGTTGGTTGTATACTTACTCAAAATTGACCTACTTGTCTCCTGTTAGGACAAGGCCACTCGTGCCCTAATTCCCATCATTCCCGCCACTGCTAGTATTCAGTTCAACAGTCTATAAACAAATCACACACATTAGAATATTTCTTGACAGAGTTCTACATAAATATTACCACCGATATAATATTTACCAATATATCAAGTAGATTATGCCTGACAGCAGGGAACTGAGAACTGCATCCTCCAATAATGCCAATGAAGCGTTCCTCCAGAGGTGTTAAATGGACCTCGTCAGCTGGCCCTTCACCAGTTTTCAGGACTCGCATTTTATGGCTCCTTTGTTTAGCCTTCGTGCGGCTCTTGTATTGATTGTAGTACTAGAAATATAAAACGACACTTTATCAGTAAGAATAGTAATATTGAGCAGATCTAAATAATACATACGATAGATTACTTACCTTTTTCCACTCTTGCGCTGACTTTTGGACGTCTCCGACGTCGGCATTCAAAATCAAAGCGCACTGAGCCCACAATTTTGTTGAAAGCGCGTTTCCTTCTTTGCCTTGTTTAGCCATAATATTATAATGGAAAACAATGAAATTCAAAACACTGTAAACAACATCAATTTTCGCGCGATGTTTTTTTTTTTATACCTTATGAATTTTTATGGCCATGGGTACTAGCTCGAGTGCGTGGGGTGGTCATGCACCTAAATGAAAATACCCAATTTTCAGACACGTCAAACGAGTATTAAATGAAAAATAAATCTGAATACGCAAAAATAGAACGAATTGATTATATTTATGGTATTTTTTATTTGTTTATACGTTTATATATCTATTCCTGTGTGAAATATAATTATCAGTTTTTATTTAAAATTACCGATACTTCCGGTACTTGCCTACAAATTGGCAACACCGATATTTATAAGTTTGACATTACACTTAATGTTTTTTATTTAATCTATGTCAGCTGTGAATCGACGTGAGATCGATAATAGATCGAAATGTGATCGACACTAGATTATACTGAGATTAGACTGAGATGATACCGAAATCAGACCGAACTTTTAGTGTAACAGAATACCAATTTCGAGTCAATTCAAAATTAAATCTCAATTCAGTCAGGATCCAGTTTCAGTGTCAATTAAATACGAGAATTGGGGCCCAGGTTCAGTGCAGTGATAGACTGGCAGGTGAAGTGAAAGTAGCTAGCTTCACATAAATGTAAGTACTCCTTATTACAATGAGTAAAAATAAGAATTAAAGAGAATTAAATGGAGATATTTGTTTAAATTAATTAAAATATGAAATTGAATACTAGAAACACAACTGTTCTTATTCACACCTACCCGGAAGTTTACTTCCTCTGTAACTATTCCTAAGGCTGATTCCAAATTAGAGCATTTATTTAATCTTACAATCCTTAATAGGTCTTCTGGTAAGTTAAACAAAAAGCTATTTAATGCAGAATTATTGTAAACAATCATTTTGGCGGCTTTAACGCCGTCATCGGTTAACAAATTTACTTTGGCTATAACTGAACTTTTAATGTTTTGGATTCTATGAGCTAGTTCTATGTATGATTCTCCTGATTTTATTTTAATATTTTCTAATTCTACTGCTATGCAGTCTTCTGTTCTTGGATCTCCAAAATGTTCTATGGGGAGTTTCTTTAGGCTATCCTAAGAATTGATATTAGTTCTTTCACTCACTAGTTTCGCGGCTTTATCGGTTAATTTACTTGTCAGACTATGGTAAATGTACATTGTTGCGAGGCATTATTTTCTCAACTAAAACTTCTAATTACGTATTCGCACTTTTGGATGAAAAAATTAAGTAACTGTTCGTTACCGTCGTAACGCGGAATTATATCAAGTA
Organism: Phalera bucephala; assembly: GCA_905147815.2. NCBI lineage: Eukaryota > Metazoa > Arthropoda > Insecta > Lepidoptera > Notodontidae > Phalera > Phalera bucephala. The sequence goes on along the minus strand of CAJHXA020000002.1, from coordinate 1,887,225 downwards.
TTTCCTTTGGAATGATCTGAATCTGATTCATTTTAAATACTTTGATTTTAACAAACTGCAAAAGACAATAATAAAAAAAATACAATAAATATTACACACAAACAAAACAATAAAAAATAGACAAAAAAAAATACAATGATTATTTTGAACCTTTATAGGCAGAACAACGTTTATTACTTCTTTTAAAATATTCACGTGAACCTTGTGATCAACTCACTGAATTGAAAATTTAATATTACTTTCTCATGTGAACCTTGTGATCGACTCACTGGAAGTAATTTTCTTTTCAAAAAAAAATACGACAAAGTTTTACGTAAGTTCAGCGATGCTTGTCTGATTCTTACGGCCCTAACTGGTGATTTATAGATTAGCGATGCTTGTCTAAATCCCTTGAGATCCTAATACTAATCACAAATTAGCGATGCTTGTCTAAATATGTGATATCCTTTTATCCAAATAATTCACGTGATTTTTGACCGGAATTACAGGCTCGGGGTCTGAATGAAATTAGCGATGCTTGTCCAATTCAATTCAGAATAGACAGAAAAATAGGAACATGCGGGAAAGGTCAGAACTCACACAATGCTGCAATTTTTCATGCCGAATATCCGCTATTTGAATATCTGCAGGCACTTCTTGACGAATTTCTTTGTTCGAAGGTAGGTCCTTTTCTAGGATTCAGCCAGGTGATTGTGGTCCGGAATCGATGCTTGTACTCCTACACGGCGCTGAGCTTGTCAGATATGATCGCTCCAGCACTTATCGCGACTGAAATCCTACCGTTCGGCTGCGCCAGTCAAATATAAAGGCCGACGTGACTTTATAAAAATATAATTATTTTACAATATAAATTTATAATAGATATACAAAATACTTGCAGTCAATAGTATTGCTTAAAGTTTGTGCGAACGGTAAGAGAGCTAAGTCGATATTGAGATACTTTGCTTGATAATGGCTATCTATAGGCATCGCCAAGTAAACACATCTTTCTAGAAGGCGCCCACGCAAAGTACGCTGTATTGATTCATATCTGCTTATTAATCAAAACAATAATTGGAACTGAACTGAGACTAAACATGTAACCTGATATCTGTTTACATGATAAATACGCAGCTGAGGCAAGTTAAGCCGAATCAGCAAAACAGTACTTGGAATTAATTTGCATGAGCAATAGTTTGTTATTATTGTATCATCTTTTAAAGTACTTGCACTGAGCTGTGTACTGGTCTGGTATACATAACTACCTAATACATAATGAGATGAAGTATTTACTATATTATTAATAACTTAATAATTTTAAAAGATGTTTTATAAATGTAAATAATTATTGTAAGTTTTATATATTATTCTATCTATCTATAACCTCACGCCAGATCCCTTGCGGGGTAGGCAGAGAGTACAGAGTTCCAACAGGTTATTTCCTTACATACCTCTCTGGCTTCCTCGACTCTTATAGTTCGTCTCATACACGCTCGCCGGTTACGGAGACTCTTGACTTTTCCATCAGATAAGACTCGGTTTATTTGGTCGTGGTAAGATAGTCTAGGTCTTCCCCGGTACCTGCATCCTTCCACTTTCACATTGTATATCTGTTTTGTCATTCTTTCCTCTGGCATTCTTTCTATATGCCCGAACCAACGGAGCATGCCCTTTCTCATCTTTACACCGATACTATCTTTCATACCTACTCGCTGTCTTACTATGCTGTTGCTAATGCGGTCGGTCAGCTTCACTCCGCACATCTTCCGCAGAGCTCGCATTTCTACCGCATTTATCCTACTTTCATTCTCCTTCTTACATACCCAGCTCTCGCTACCATATAACAACGTTGGGACAAGAACTCCGTTATGTATGGCCAGCTGCGCCTTATGGCTTAAGTGCCGGCTCCCGAGTAGCTTTCCCATCGCACCATTCACTCTGTTCCCTGCACTCACTCTTCTCTCTATGTCAGCGGTGTATTTCCCATCCTTACTGAAGGCGCATCCAAGATATACAAACTCATTCACTTGCTCCAGCACATCGTTACCAACCACAATCCTTACATTCGTTCTGGTTTCTTCCCTTTCAAAAACCATAATCTTGGTTTTCTTCACATTCAAGTGTAAGCCATTGATCATGCAGTCGTCTTTCATAACTGTGACTAGTGTTTGCAGATCAGTGGCTGTTGGCGCTATTAAAACCGCGTCATCTGCACAAAGTAGATGGTTTACCACTAAGTCACCCATTTGTACACCTTCATTCATCGCTTTCAGTCTTTGAAGACTTTTGTCCAGATATATTATAAACAGTCTAGCGGACAACACGCAACCCTGCTTGACGCCGATTTTAACGTCAAACCAGGGTGACCTGTTACCACCCACCCGTACGCATGCCTTGCAGTCCACATAAGTGGACTGGACGGCTCGCAACAGAGTGCCATCTATACCATACTCTGGCAAAATGTCCCAAAGTCTCTTTCGCACAACTCTGTCAAATGCCTTCTCCAGATCTACAAAACCGCAGAAAACCTTCCGGCCCACTGCCAGATGCTTCTCTACGATGTTGCGGAGTGAGAAGACTTGATCCGAACATCCTCTTCCAGACCTGAAACCCCCTTTTGCCTCGCACAACATTCCATCGGACTTCACGCGCATTCTCCGTTCAATAATTTTACCGTACACCTTGGCTGCCAAGCTGATCAAACTGATGGCTCTATAATTGGCGCAGTCATATTGTGAACCCTTGCCTTTATACAAGGGTACTATGACTGCGCGGCGCCAATCTGTAGGGACTCTACCGGTCCTCCAGCAAAGGTTTGCAAGGGCCCGGAAAGCGTCCCGGACGCAAGTTCCACCATATTTGATCATCTCGGCAGATATCATGTCTACTATTTAATGATTATTTTAATGACACAGAACTGTTTTAGATATCACTATCCGTTGCCGCTCTTTTAATTTTCGTTAAAAGACACTAAATTGTTACTGTGCTCCGATTGGCTATCTAATTTGTAAACTACTACCTTATGTAGTAAACTGATGGATATAAAAAGCCAGGAATTTACAGAAATAATTCAGGGATCGCCGCGCGCCCATTGTATCCTGAGGGCCTAGACAAGTGGCAAACGTTTTGTTTATATTCTCTTGTCGCAATCGATAGCTTACTGGGCTGGAAGCGAAAGAAAAACTTAGAATGCCCCAGTAGCCATACTTTTGCTTGGCTGGTGGTAAGAGTCCACCAAAGGTAGTAACGTCATCCGATCAACGACCAGAAAAGGAAAATTTGAAACAAACCCTATACCAACCCGTCTGGCCAGCGTGGTATAGTAGGCCAAAAACCTCTTAATATGTTAAGACACCAAACGCAAAGGCCCCCAGTTCCCGGTAGTCCCGCTGTCCGCTGCCACGGTAGCGGTCGCGGTAACAGCGGGGCAGGGGGTGCGAAGAATCTCCGGGCTACGACACAAGGCTACCAAAAACACCTGACCCTGGCTACGTACAATGGACGCTCTCTACGGCTGGACCAACACCTCGCTGAACTCGAGGTAGAACTAGGTCGCATAAACTGGCACATATTGGGGTTATCCGAAGTCCGAAGACAGGGCGAGGACACGATAACCCTTGAGTCAGGCCACCTGTTTTACTTTCGAGAAGGTGATCGGCCCTCTCAGGGCGGTGTCGGTTTCCTGGTCAACAAAGCTCTCACTAACAACGTTGTGGAAGTCAGCAGTGTGTCGACACGGGTAGCGTACCTCATAATTAAAATCACCAACAGGTACACCCTGAAGGTGGTACAGGTATATGCGCCGACCTCGACATACTGCGACGACATAGCCGAAGCCATGTATGAAGACATAGCCAAGGCATTACATGGCACCACCAAGGCTCACTACAACGTTGTTATGGGGGACTTCAATGCCAAAGTGGGAGTACAAGAACGCGGCGAAACGATAATCGGACCCCACGGCGTGGGGCGCCGAAACCACAGGGGGCAGATGCTGGTCAACTTTCTGGAGTCGCAGGGGCTCTTCTTGATGAATTCGTTCTTTAAGAAGAAGCCTCATAGAAAGTGGACATGGCGAAGCCCCGACACTGTGACGAGGAACGAGATAGACTTCATCATGACTGACAGGAAGTCTATATTTAGAGACGTCTCCGTGATCAACAGGTTTAATACCGGCAGCGATCACCGACTTGTCCGAGGCGCTCTAAATATAGACTTCAAGGCCGAAAGACGTCGCATGATGAGGTCTACTCTCAGACCTACTGCGCCTCAAATAGCTTTAGGGTCCGAAAAGTTCCAACTGGAGCTTCAAAATCGTTTCGACCTGCTGGAAACCGAAGGCAATGTTGACGAGAAAACCGACACAGTGGTCAAAACGCTACAGGATGTGTCTCGAAGGGTGTTTCCCGGCAAAAGCGGTAACAGAGAGTCTAAACTCTCGCTCGAGACTCTCGAACTTATGAGGCAGAGACGGGAAATGTCATCCACGCAGGCGTCTTCGCCGGATGGGAGGAACCTCAACCGGAAGATCCGGAAGCGGGTGCGACGTGACCTCCGATGTTCCAACACCCGCGCCATCGCGGCTGCGATTGAACAGAACAGAGGCACCAAAGTCTTCGCTCGCCAGCTAGGTAGATCCCATCTGACGAAACTTAATACAGCGGATGGCAAAACCGTGACCTCCAAGTTCGAGATACTCGAGGAAATTGAGAGTTTCTACAAAGACCTGTACGCATCACGGATGGCTAAACCCTCAAGACCCAGCGCTGACGACCACAGAGCCCCACTAGCACGCCACGATACGGAAGACATCCCTGATGTCAACCAGGACGAGGTCAGAGTGGCTCTCGAGCAGCTCAAAAACAACAAGTCGCCAGGCGATGACGGAATCACCACTGAGCTCCTAAAAGCAGGCGGGACTCCAATCCTGAAAAAGCTAGCGAGTCTCTTTAATTCCGTCATCCACCAGGGCTTAACACCTCAAGCGTGGAGCGGGAGTGCGGTGGTTCTGTTCTTCAAAAAAGGTGACAAAACCTTGCTGAAGAACTACAGACCCATCTCACTCCTGAGCCACGTCTACAAGTTGTTCTCGAGAGTACTCACAAACCGCCTCGCCAGAAGACTTGACGAGTTCCAGCCACCGAAACAAGCCGGGTTTCGAAAAGGCTACAGCACCGTAGACCACATCCATACTGTTCGGCAGATTGTACAGAAGACCGAAGAGTACAATCAGCCGCTGTGTATGGCTTTCGTGGACTACGAGAAAGCCTTCGACTCCATCGAAACCTGGGCGGTTTTGGATGCTCTGCAGCGATGTGGCATCGATTGGCGCTATATCGAGGTGTTGAGATGTCTGTATGATACCGCCACAATGACCGTCCAGCTCCAGGACCAAAAGACCAACCCGATCGAGCTGCATCGAGGGGTAAGACAGGGGGATGTAATATCCCCCAAGCTCTTCACCAATGCACTCGAAGACGTCTTCAAGACGCTGGACTGGACTGGGCGGGGCATTAACATCAACGGCGAATACATCTCACACCTTCGGTTTGCCGATGATATCGTCATCGTGGCAGAGTCACTGGAACAGTTGAGCGGAATGCTGCATAGCCTAAATGGAGCCTCTCGAGGTGTCGGTCTCGGCATGAACTTGGATAAAACCAAGATCATGTTTAATGAGCATGTCACGCCGGGACCGATCTACGTCGATGGTTCGATGCTCGAAGTTGTTCGGGAGTATGTCTACCTTGGACAAGTTGTCCAATTTGGTAGGAACAACTTCGAGAAAGAAATCAACCGCAGGATCCAATTGGGTTGGGCAGCATTTGGCAAACTACGTCACGTTTTCGCTTCGCCTATACCGCAATGCCTGAAGACTAAAGTCTTTAACCAATGCGTTCTACCTGTTATGACTTACGGGGCCGAGACGTGGACACTCACAGTGGGACTAGTCCACAAACTCAAAGTCGCACAGCGGGCTATGGAGCGAGCTATGATCGGCGTTTCTTTGAAGGATAAAATTCGTAACGAGGTAATCCGACAAAGAACCAAAGTTACCGACATAGCTCGCAGACTCAGTAAGCTAAAGTGGCAATGGGCTGGTCACATCTGCAGAAGGACCGACGGCCGATGGAGCAAGCGTGTCCTAGAGTGGAGACCGCGACTTGGTAAGCGTAAGGTAGGACGGCCCCCAGCTAGATGGACCGACGACCTCAAGAAGGTCGCTGGGACGGACTGGATGCGGAAGGCGGGGGACCGTGTGCAATGGCGCGTGTTAGGAGAGGCCTATGTCCAGCAGTGGACTACGATAGGCTGATTGATTGATTGATTGAATCGATAGCGCATTGTTTTGACCACGTGACTTTTCGTTGCAAAATGTCATTCCCTAACATTTTCTCGCTTTCTATTAGCGTGAACGACTGTAGATTGTCCATTTGGCTACAGGCGCTGGACTCTCCAGTGACCGCCGCACGGACCGTAACCTTTTTCGCGTTCTACCCCCTTCGTTTTTATTAAAACGAAGCGAGGCGGAAGCAACCGTATCACACTAGTGTGGTACGGTGGGGATTGCTAATCGCCGTTGAACGCCGACAGACTTGTCTGTCGACGGTTGCGACAGGGCGCGTCCCCAGCCGACGCCTAGCCGATTTATCGGCACCCAAAGGCCCTTTTAAGGGCCAACTGCTCCGGTTTGGCCTCGTGTAACCATGAGGCCAACCCAGGGCTCCCGCTCGCTCTCGGACTTGTCCGATAGGCGAAGCTGGCTGGTGAACATCTCACCCGCCTCCCCCCCCGACCGCGTCATCGTCGCGTCCCAGTGCGGCTGCCAGCCGCACCACCCCAACCGCGCGTCCCCCGTTCGCGATTGTCGCCCGTGCGCAGACCGCGTCCGCGAGTGCAACCGCGCCCGTACCCCGACCCGCACAGCCTTCATCGTCGAAGGCTGGTGCGATGAAACCGAGCGCCGCGAGTGCCGTTAAAAGTACCGCGAGTGCCGGAAAAAGTTCCGCGAGTGCCGTGAAAACCGCCGCGACACCGTCGCCGAAACCGGCTCGGACAGCCGCACCTCCCGCGCCGCTCCCGCAGCGCCCCGCTGGTGCCTCCACGCGCCCTTCTACTTCACGTGCCACCGCCGCGCCCGCCACCCATGCCGCGCCACGCGTTGCCGTTCGCCGGACTCCCCTAACTTCGTCGGTGGGGTCGAGCGTGCCCGACAGGCACACCGGCTCTCAACATATGCCGCTGCTGCGTACGCACTCTCCCGGACCGCGCACCTCCGCACCCGCGTCGCCTGCGCCGTTCGTCTTTACGCCCGCCGCGCGTGACCGCACCGACCTGTCCTCCGCATCCATTGCGTTGAGCGACACCGCGAGTGAATTCGTGCGCCCTTCATCGGGCCCCGTCAGAAGACCCCGGGACTTCTCGGATGATGAGCTGGAGGAGGGGGTTTTGGAAGAGATCAAGCGTCTCTGCACAGCCCCACCCAGCCCCACTCCACATCGATACGCAGACGTTGCCCGAAGCCCCCGCTCACCTCGCCCCGCCTCCCGAGAAGAAGAGGCAGAAGTCGCAGCAGAGGCTGAAACAGCGCCTAAGAACCAGGTTAGATACCCGCCCTTAATAGTAGAGCGTCTACCCAACTGGTCAGTGCACTTCAAGACGTTGAGGAACTCACTCGGCCACGCACCCAACGCACGCCCATTCGGACAAGGCGTGCGTTTCTCTCCCAAGACCGAGAACGGGTACAGGGTAATCCAAAGTTACCTATACGTCCTGGAGAAGGAGAACATCGCCTGGTTTTCATACTCTCTCCCGGCGGAGAAGAGTCCCAAGGTGGCGATCCGGGGTCTACCGGCGAACACCGACCCCGAGGACATTCTGGCGGAGGTCACCGAACTTGGGTTCGAGCCCGAATACGTGCGCCAGATCTAGACAAGGAAGACTAGGGTGCATCTTCCTTGCGATCCTTAAGCGCACACCGGACCTCACGCCGAGCATTTATAATGTGGAGGAACTACTCTGCATGCCCGGCGTCAAGATTGAGGCCTGGCGAGGCAAAAAAGGCCCCGCCCAATGCCATAGGTGCCAAAAATTTTGGCACTCAAGCCACCAATGCCACAGAAGGCTAGCATGTGTGCGCTGCGGAGGCGAACACCCCGCTAAGGAGTGCGAGCGCCCCAAGGAGGAACCGGCCACCTGCGCAAACTGCGGCGGCCCCCATACCGCCAACCACGTAAAATGTCCCGTATTCAATTAATGATGAATTGGACTCCCTATCAATAGCAAAATCAATAAATTGTGATGTTGATGACTTGATAAATCACATTCACTATTCCAGTCGCATTTTAAATCTGCTAACACAGAATATTAGAAGTATAAACTGTAATATGTCTAGTTTCACCACTCTTCTTATTAGATCACAGATAAATTGGGATATAATCGTACTCACTGAGTGTTGGCTCACTACTGCCAATTGTATACCAGACCTTGATGGCTACGGTCGCATTTCTACTTCTACACATAGGACACAAAATGAAGGAGTTGTTATATATTATAACAAAGGCCTAGATATACTCTTTGAAGAACCTTCGGTAATCGATGCCAATTGTCTTGTACTAAAACTTAGCGAGGAAACTTGCATTATAGGTATATATCGCCCACCAAGCCAATACAATACGACTAACTTTGTGAATTCCCTTGATAACCTTATGTCAAAATACAGCAATTACAAAAATATTATATTATGTGGTGACATTAACATAGACATCGTGGATAACTCAGCTGATAAACGATCTCATGAGTATTTAAATGCTCTAGCCTCTCATGGCATGCTTCCCGGGCACAACAGGCCAACTCATGGGCATACTTGCCTTGATCATATTGTTATTAAAACAAAATTAGATGCAACATGCTTTATTATTGAGTCCTCGATTACTGATCATGAATGTGTAGCCATTAGTCTAAATCTCAAGTCACAATTAAAGCACACAAATGTGCCCCGTAAACGCATTAATTTTGTGGGGCTAGATCTTGCTGTTAGCAATATAGATTTTCGTCCTGTGATTGACTGTAGTGATGCTAATGAAGCGACAGACCTACTCGTCTCCTTCTTGCGCAAAGCAATTAAAAATAACTCTGAAATCACCAAAATACCAACAAAGAAACGAATTCACAAGCCCTGGATTACTAAAGGTTTATTGCGCTGTATAAGAAACAGGGATAATCTCCACAAAAAAGTAAAAAGGGATCCAAAGAACCTTTTACTTAAAACAACATACAAACGGTACAGGAATTTCTGTATATCGGTTTTAAAAAAGGCAAAACGGAACTATGAGAAACAAGAAATTACAAACGCAAAAAATGATAAAAAGAGACTATGGGGTGTAATTAAAACCATTAGTGGCTCCTGCAGAAAATCAGATACGTCAAGTAGACTTGTTTCAGCGGTGGATCCAGAAAAAAGTCTAAATGATATCAACAAACACCTGGCTAGCGTGGGGAGAAGGTTGGCTGAACGGATCTTGGATGAAAACTACGTTCGAAATACTTCCAATCATTTTGCTGACGTACCAATCCAATCACTAGCTATGTTTACCACCGATGAAAAGGAAGTTCAGTCCCTTATAACTGGTTTGAGAGATAATTGTGCAGTGGGAGTAGATGATATCTCTTGTAAGATTATAAAGCGTTATGGGCACATCCTGTCAACTCCAATAACTCACATTTGCAACCTCTCACTCTCCACCGGCATCTTTCCCAAGGCATTTAAAGCTGCTTTAATTATTCCTATACATAAAAGTGGCGACAGAGACTGTATTAATAATTATAGGCCAATTTCTATACTTCCGTCGTTGTCCAAAATCCTGGAACGCCTGATAAACAATCGATTGATATCCTTCTTAGAGACAAATGAACTTCTCTCAGAGTCACAATTCGGTTTCCGTTCGGGCAGGTCAACTGATGATGCGGTACATGAGCTAACTAATGCTATAGTGACAAACTTAGATAGAAAAAAGAAATGTGCTACTGTGTTTCTAGACTTAGCAAAAGCCTTTGACACAGTCTCTGTTCCTCATCTCATACGAAAGCTTGAGAGGATCGGAGTCCGAGGCCTCCCTCTGGAATTGTTTAAAGACTATCTTACTGGAAGGACACAACAAGTGAAAATAGACACATTGATAAGTGATGAGGAATTGGTCAGCTATAGCGTACCACAGGGCAGTATCCTTGGACCGAGCCTCTTTTTGGTTTATATTAATGACCTGTGCCAGCTACAGCTACATGGTGGTCGTATATTTACTTTCGCAGACGACACAGCTCTATTTTTTTGTGGTGATAGTTGGGAAGAAGTATTTAACACTGCACAAATCGGTTTTAGTAGGGTCTGTGAGTGCCTAAGAAGCAATGTACTAACGCTAAATGTTACTAAAACTAAATGTATGTACTTTGCACCCAGAAGCAATTTTCTACCGACTTCAGTTCCCTTGATCAAAGCCCATTCATGTACAGATACCTCTATCTGCCATTGTCCTGCGCTACAGAGTACTGACACTATTAAATATCTTGGCGTCATGGTTGACCAGACCTTAAGCTTTAAACCCCACCTCGGTGTCCTCGTGACAAGGCTGCGCAAATTAATTTACATTTTCAAGACATTAAAGCATATTGCCGACCAGCAAGTTATTAAGATGGTTTACTATGCTCTTTGTCAAACACTTATCAAGTATTGTGTCACAACATGGGGAGGTGCCGCCAAAACCCATATTGCGGAATTGGAGAGAGCGCAACGAGCAATTCTGAAAGTTGCGGCCGGCTTACCCTTTCGTTTCCCTACAAAGGAGCTGTACCTGAAATGGAATGTTTTAACGGTTCGACAAATATTCATACTACACATAGTCCAAAGAAAACATTCCGAGCTGGTCTATAACTATGAGTTATCTCGAGACAAGAGGAAAAGGGGAAGGGTATGTCAAACGAGAAGCTTTTACACACAGTTCTCCCATAGATTTTATTTTTTTCTGGGTGGTAACCTCTACAATAAAATTAATACTTTGCTTTGTATCTACTCACTACATAAAATCGATTGTAAATCTGCAGTAACCAATTGGTTAAAAACACTAGATTATGACGCAACTGAAAACATAATGCACCCCATGATATGATATAGTAATATAAAATGCACATACGTTCTCACATTCACTCACTTGCACTAACACACACACGCAACACACATACACACACATGCACACACACACACACACACACACACACACACACACACACACACGCACGCACACGCACAATCCCACATACACATTCATTTTTTACATATTTTTTTTTTTTTTTGCATGGGCTTAAATTTTAATATAGTTATATGCTTTAGTAATTCTTATATAATGGTAATTTATAATTTATTAGTAATTTATTCTTATTATGCTAAATTTTAATTATTCTTATAATTTAATAATTTTCATCACTTCGCCTACAACTATCAGGCTATCGGATATTGCCTTTGCTAGCTAAATAACATAGTCTTAAAGTAGAGTGGGGACCTGGTGACCTGTAACACAGGTATTGCTATACCTATCTCAGGCACCAGTCTCTCACAATATAGTTAGAACGATTTAGTTAGTTTTAAGCACAACATGTACAATTATTGTGATGAGAAAATAAATACATTATTATTATTAGTATTATTATTATTCCGGAAGGAGGCCTGGAACAAATCGGCAGGCACGGTAGCCATCAGTGGAAGAGCCCGGAAGAGTCCCCGCCCCCTCTGAGCTCGCACAAGAAGCCCGTGCAGCCACCTTAATGGTGCTTGCGAACGATCCCAAAGAGAGGGGTTCGCAACCATCTGCCAAGAGGAGGAGGAGACGCAGGACCAATTGCTCCCTCCCCCCCTCCAGGACCGAGACACCCTCCGTACCGCCCACTGAACAACCGGTGGTACATTTTAAAGTACGTTTCGCAAGGCGCTTCCCAAGGCGCCTTCACAACACAAAGGCGCCACTTAGAAGCCTACCAAGCCAGACCACAACCCGCGCCCATAAATGAGGTGAGCCCAGTTAGACCTTCTCAGTGAAACAATCGGCGTCCTCCAAGAGGTTCTGGAGGGCCTGCGGGCAGGAGAGAACCCCGTCTCAGTCATTGTATTGTCTAACTCCAGGTATTAAATGATAATTTTCGGGAAAAAGGTTTATTGAGTAATGACACGACGGTGTACGGTAAAAGAGTGTATTTAAAAAAGAACATTTAAAATTGGGACGTTAGGAACAAATCCCTTAAGAAGACAAATAGCTACAAACGCTGGGCTACTACATTTATTTAAGAACTAGCTGTACCCGCAACTTCGTTCGCGTTATTTTTTGGCGTGTATTTTACACTCTTAAGTTTTTATTTTAAGACAACAGATAGCCTATGTATGTCCTTCCTCTGGATAAAATCTATTTACTTTCCGAATTTATAGATATAGATAGATAGATGTATAGAATATAGATAGAAGATAAAGAGTTACTTCGTAAGGAGACGAACCGGATGAAATTCCGAGATGAAAAGTATCTTAGATTTTAAGTTAGAGTATATGTTATTACCATACCAAGTTTCATTGAAATGTGTTTGGTAGTATTTGCGTGATTGAAACACAAAGAGACAGACAGACAGAATGACAGACAGACAGACAATAATTCCATAAAAAATTGTTTCGACCTCTATATCGATAAGGAAGTGTACCTCAATTAAAATTTTCAAAAAATATTCAATGTACAGATTCGGCTCGGTTACAGTGTTATTATATGTATAGATAGATAGAAGATAGATAGATAGATAGAAGACGAACCCGATTGCAATATCAGTAGGCGAAATCACACATTTTAACGTAACATTGCAGCTCGCGACTAACCATCATTAAAATAATAAGTTTTATGGCTTATCCCGCAATAATACGGGATTGCTTGAATTTTCCGGAATAAAAAGTATCTTAGATTTTAAGTTAGAGTATATGTTATTACCATACCAAGTTTCATTGAAATGTGTTTGGTAGTATTTGCGTGATTGAAACACAAAGAGACAGACAGACAGAAAGACAGACAGAGAGACAGACAATAATTCCAAAAAAAAATATTTCGGCCTCTATATCAATAAGGAAGTGTACCTCAATTAAAATTTTCCCAAAAAAAATATATAATGTACAGATTCGGCTCGGTTACAGTTTTATTATATGTATGTAGTATAGATAGAAGACGAAGTCGAGTGCAATATCAGTAGACGAAATCACACATTTTAACGTAACATTGCAGCTCGCGACTAACCATCATTAAAATAATAAGTTTGATGGCTTATCCCGCAATAATACGGGATTGCTTGAATTTTCCGGAATAAAAAGTATCTTAGATTTTAAGTTAGAGTATATGTTATTACCATACCAAGTTTCATTGAAATGTGTTTGGTAGTATTTGCGTGATTGAAACACAAAGAGACAGACAGACAGAAAGACAGACAGACAGACATTAATTCCAAAAAAAAATTGTTTCGGCCTCTATATCAATAAGGAAGTGTACCACAATTTTTTTTTTTTTTTAAATAAGCAATGTACAGATTCGGCTCGGTTACAGTTTTATTATATGTATGTATAGAAGAAGAAGATAGATAGATAGATAGAAGATAGATAGAAGACGAACCCGAGTGCAATATCAGTAGGCGACATCACACATTTTAACGTAAAATTGCAGCTCGCGACTAACTATCATTAAAATAATAAGTTTTATGGCTTATCCCGCAATAATACGGGATTGCTTGAACTTTCCGGGATGAAAAGTATCTTAGATTTTAAGTTAGAGTACATGTTATTACCATACCAAGTTTCACTGAAATGTGTTTGGTAGTATTTGCGTGATTGAAATACAAAGAGACAGACATACAGAAAGACAGACAGACAGACAATAATTCCAAAAAAAATTGTTTCGGCCTCTATATCGATAAGGAAGTGTACCACAATTAAAATTTTTAAAAAATAAGCAATGTACAGATTCGACTCGGTTACAGTTTTATTATATGTATAGATAGATATAGAAGATAGATAGATATTAATGAAGGCGTTTATAAACTAAACTTGCCCCCGGGCGTTGAAAGTATCACTTTCAACCAGACTCCAGTCCAGGAGTGGGCAAATCTTGCTAAACGATCTGCGAAGCAGACCGTTGGAAGTCTTGATTTCAGCAACTCGTATAACACCATCTTTGCCAGGGAATACAGTGACAATTCGTCGCAGCTTCCATATCAATGGCGGCAAATTGTCTTCATAAGCAGTGATAGCCTAGTGGTTAGACCGTTGGACTGCAAAGTCAAAGGTCTCGGGTTCAAACCCAGGCACGCACCTCTGTCTTTTCGAAAGCACGTGCGTATTAAAAATTAATTATCACTTGCTTTAACGGTGAAGGAAAATATCGTGAGGAAACCTGCATGCCTAAGAGCTTCTCAAAGGTGTGTGAAGTTCGCCAACCCGCACTGGGCCAGCGTGGTGGACTATGGCCTAAACCCGCTCAGTTTGAGAGGAGGCCCGTGCCCAACAGTGGGACAGTTTCTTAACAGGGCTATTATTATTATTATTATTAAATTGTCTTCCTTCAGAAGAACCAGAGAACCCAGCTGAAGCGTTAGAGCATCCTTGGAACGCCACTTCACGCGTAATTGCAGCTCAGATATGTACTCTTTGCTCCATCGAGCCCAGAAATGCTGCCGCAGTTGCTCGATGCGTTGGAATTGAGTAAGTGCGTTGAAGGAGCGATCTTGAAGATCCGGTGATGGTAATGAGGTCAGCGGTCGGCCGATGAGGAAATGTTTAGGAGTTAATGGCGACATGTCTTCTGGATCTGATGAGAGTGGAGTCAGAGGCCTTGAGTTCGTAAGTCAAATGACAATTGCCCAACACTCTTATCAAATGATGCTTAGTCGACTTCACACCAGCTTCAACAAGACCAGCGAAATGAGGGGAATATGCAGGTATAAAATGAAAATTAATGCCCTCATTTGCCATCTCTTCAGTTAAAGAATTGCAGTTATCCTTCAAAAAAGTCGATAGATCATTATACGCACCGACAAATGAGGTACCGTTATCGGAAAAAATGTGTCTAGGTTTTCCTCTCCTTGACATAAATCTGCGCAACGCTAGTAAGAATGTATTGCTGGTTAAATCACCCACCAATCCTAAATGAATGGCCTTTGTTGTTAAACAGACAGAAATGGCGACATAGACCTTAACTAATTTACATCCTCGACCTTGACGTGAAGCAGATAAAAGAGGACCGGCGTAGTCTAAGCCAACAGACTCAAATGGAAACCCTGCTAGAACGCGTTGCTGTGGTAGGTCGCCCATAATTGGAGACACTGTTCATCCCTTCATTCGACGACATAACACACATTGTCAATAACATTTCCTTGCTAACTTGCGACCTCCGATGGGCCAATATTTATCTCTGATTGAGTTTAATAGTAATTGCGGCCCTGCATGCATTAAGCGTTTGTGTTCTAAATTAAATAATAATATGGTAAATCGATGAGTGGACTGTATGAGTACGGGATACTTTTTCTCATAAGGAAAATTATGACATATATGATAACATAACGGAGTTCTTGTCCCAACGCTGTTATATGGTAGCGAGAGCTGGGTATGTAAGAAGGAGAATGAAAGTAGGATAAATGTGGTAGAAATGCGAGCTCTGCGGAAGATGTGCGGAGTGAAGCTGACCGACCGCATTAGCAACAGCATAGTAAGACAGCGAGTAGGTATGAAAGATAGTATCGGTGTAAAGATGAGAAAGGGCATGCTCCGTTGGTTCGGGCATATAGAAAGAATGCCAGAGGAAAGAATGACAAAACAGATATACAATGTGAAAGTGGAAGGATGCAAGTACCGGGGAAGACCTAGACTATTTTACCACGACCAAATAAACCGAGTCTTATCTGATGGAAAAGTCAAGAGTCTCCGTAACCGGCGAGCGTGTATGAGACAAACTATGAGAGTCGAGGAAGCCAGAGAGGTATGTAAGGAAAGAACCTGTTGGAACTCTGTACTCTCTGCCTACCCCGCAAGGGATCTGGCGTGAGGTTATAGATAGATAGATAGATAGAAAATTAGAATTTGTAAGACGTCCACCGACGCGCATGATTTGATTATCATCTAAAAATACGTTAAATTTAAGCAATGGACTCTTTTTTGGTAATTTATGGTTGCGGATTAAAAGTTTATACTCGGGGAAAGATTCATATTGAGACATCGTAATCAATAAATTTAAAGCTAACTGTAGCTCTTGGGTCGTAATGGGACCAGTAACTAATGATTTTCTACAACTTCTAATAAATCTTAACACAAATGCAACAGTGCGGTTAAGTCTCAAAAAATTTGAATATCTATTTTTTTTTTTTTTTTTTTTTTTTTTTTTTTTTTTTTTTTTTTTTTTTTTTTTTTTTTTTTTTTTTTAAAACGTAGCCCCACACTAGGATTTCTTCCTGTGTCGTGGGTGCGTTCACAAACATGAAAATTCACAAACAAATACCCAGACCGGAACAAATAATTGTGGATCACACAAAGATTTGTCCCGTGCGGGAATCGAACCCGCGACTATTCGGGGCGGGTATACACAGTGGGCGGAGCAGCTCAAGCTCTTAACCACTGCGCTAAATCGTCCGTAATCAAATTTAATAATGCCGTTATTATTATCAATAATAGTACTATGTAAAACAACATTTGGTCTTAATTCTGGGAGTGTATCAATATTAATAAGTGGATGGTTTGAATGCCAGAAAGATTTGTCTTCGATGAGAATGGTTGGACCCGACCACCACATGTCCAAAGTTTTGATGGACTTTATGTCCACTCCGCGAGATATGTAGTCTGCTGGATTATCACCAGTAGAAATATGATTCCACTGGCAGTTGCCAGTTTTATCTAAAATATCTGCTACCCTATGCCGCACAAAGGGTTGAAGTTTACTCGGCAACGTTTTTAACCATCCTAGAACAATAGTTGAGTCCGTCCAGAAAATAGTGCGAGAAATCTGAATTTGGAGTGATGCTCCTGTTACAGCACTACAAAGTTCAAGCCTGGGAACTGTCGTTGGTTTAATAGGAGCTACCCGACTTTTAGCAAGCAAAAGACGCACCGTAACCTTATTTTTAATATTAACGCTACGCACATACACACACGCACCGTATGCACGTTCAGACGCGTCGGAAAAAATATGTAGCTCCACTGATTTCGCAAAATCACAAATTACATGACGTGGGACATGAATATTGTTTATTGAAGGCAGATTAATAACTATCTCAGTCCATAATTTACTAATCTCTGGCGACAACTGTTCATCCCAGGATAATTTATGCAGCCACAGTCTTTGTAGAAGGATCTTCATAACTACAACACACGGAGCCAGCAATCCTAATGGGTCGAAAATCTGTGCGATGCCTGAAAGCATTTCGCGCTTTGTGTTGCCACCGGTAGGCAAGTCGGCGATTGGGAAACAAAGCTGATCAGATTGTGGCAACCAGCCAAGACCTAATTTTTTGCTAGGTTCTAAAGCTCCGATGTTAAGATTAAGTGAAGATTGAGGGTATTCAGATTTAGGGAGTGCGCGAATGTCGTTGGACTTCCACTTCCGCAAATTCATCTGAGCAGAAGCAAGCGTGGAAGTTACCTTCTGACGCAACTCAATAATATCCTTTAGCGTGTCTGCGCCAGTTAACAAGTCGTCAACATAAAAATCGTGGAGAACAATTTTAGAGACCCTACTATCGCTGCTCTCCAGACCCAGCTGCTTTAAACACCTCGTCGCAAGATACGGAGCACTCGTTGTGCCGTATGTGACGGTGTTGAGCTGATACGCTTGAAGAGGACTTAAAGGGCTATCACGCCAGATAATTTGTTGAAGATGACGATCATCTGGATGGACATTTATTTGTCGATACATTTTTTCGACGTCTGCCGCGATGACATATTTATGCTGCCTAAATCGCAGCAAAATTGACAATAAGTCGTCCTGCACTACCGGTCCAACCATCTGAAGATGGTTTAAAGAAATACCTGAGGTAGTGGGACTGCTTGCGTTGAAAACTATTCGTAGTTTTGTGGTACTACTGCTTTCACGCAAGACTCCATGATGAGGTATGTAATGTGTGTTTGGTTTTAGTTGGCATTTAGTCATGTGACCTAAAGTTTCATATTCTAGCATTAAATCCTTATACATGCTTAATAGGTTTGGTTTAACATTAGGTCTACGTTCCAGAGAAAGAAAACACTGCCTTGCACGTGGCAAAGACTCACCCAATAATTCAGGTGAATGTCTTAAAGGTATCCTAACGCAGAAACGACCATCTTCCAGACGTGTGGTGTTTTTAATAAAATGATCTTCACACAAACTTTCTTCTGGAGAATATTGGGAACTTATACCAACCTGTTCCAGTTGCCAAAACCGAACTAGATTATTTTGGATTTCATCGTGCTCATCATTATTTTGATCGGGGTTAATATTAATAAAATGACACTTAATTGGAGACTGCGACACATAGCCTCTTTGAATAGGGCCTGACACGATCCACCCTAGTCTCGTATCACAGAGTGTCGGTAGTCCGTCTCCTAATTTGATCCTCTGCGATCCTACAACGTCCTAATAAATATCGCAACCAATTATTAAATCGACTGGGGCGGGTGTATGAAAATGTGGATCTGCAAGGCAAAGTTTTGATGGAATATTGATATTATTTAAATTAATTTGTTTATATGGAATATAATTCGTAATTGTTGGCAAAATAAAACACTGAATATTACTAAAATAACTCTCATCTAAAGATCTGATTTGCAAACGACATAATTTGTTTATATGCGATGCAACATTGTTAATACCTAAGACAGAGTACTATGACAGAGTACTGTGGTAGTCGGCAATCCTAACTTTTTAAACAATGACTCGCTCATTAAGCAAGACGTGCTACCACTGTCCAATAACGCACGGGCAATCAATTGTTGATTATCTATACTTATAACTCTTATTAAAGCAGTGGGCAAAAACACATCACGGTGTTGAGAATCATGCATCTCCGCTACACTTGCAGACAGCGATAGTGATAAATCTGCATTGGGAGCGGGAGGTTGTGTCGCGGATCGCTGTGCCTGCCTATCAAACGGAATGTTGCTATTATCGGTTAGCGCTGGAGTGATCGCAGAAACCGGTTTGTTATATCCATCCGATACATGAACCAATGTATTGTGTTTACGACGACAGACCTTGCATCCTTGTTTTTTGCAGTTATTAGCGTAGTGACCGTAATTTAAACAATTATAACATAGTTTATAATCGGGCAATAGTTTGAGCCGTGTTTCATTTGTGAGCGCTAAAAACTGAGGACAATTAACCAGCTTGTGATCACTGTTGCATTTCGGACAATATTTTGACCTTGAGACATGTTTGTTACTAGTGCCTTCCGAAACTGAAACCATGGCCTTATTTTAGTATTATTGGACTTACTAGGAAAACTAGAACCTTTGATGCCAGCATCAGTAGTCATTTCATGGTTTCCAGCAGATCAGCACGGTTTTTAATATATTTTATAAACATATTAAAAGTTATTTTCTCATCACGGCTGCAATTACTTTTAAACTCTTCCCATTCTCGATAGGTCTTGCTATCAAGTTTATGTGTAATAATGTGGATGAGCAGTGTGTCCCAGTGTTTAGTTGGTTCACCTAGAGACTCTAGTGACCGTAAGTTTTTGTTTACGTCGTCCAAGATACGTTTTAGATTGGCAGATGATTCTCTAGATACGCCTTGAAGATTAAATATGGCTGATACATGATTTTGTATCAGAAGCCGTTTGTTCTCGTAGCGATCGCAAAGTAATTGCCACGCAACAGAATAATTCGCTGACGAGAACTCAATAGACCTGATAACAACCGCAGCAGAGCCTTCCAACGAAGCTCTTAAATAATGAAACTTATTTATGTTGTCTATGTCGTGATTTTGGTGAATTAAACTACAAAAAGTGTCGTGGTACTCCAGCCAATTGTCGTAGGAGCCACTAAACTTAGGTAACTGTATGATAGGCAACTTAACCGCGTTATGACCACTAGATCTTCGTGAACCTGCCTCACTACATGTATTTTCGTGAGCCCTACAATCAGCAAGGATTTGCATGGGACAATATTTTAAAGTACCTAGATTCAAACTCGTTGCGTTCAGACATTTGATCTTCGATGTCATCGCTTGAACACTCTATAGATAACTGTACCTCATCATATCGGTTGGGCATGTTCTCCATACGACTGATGCGAAGCTGCAATTCGTTAACCTCGGGGGGCTTAAATGACGAAACATCAAGGGACTCCATGTAAGTGTTAAAGGAAGTTAACTGTCCCTTGTAACTAGCACGTTTCCTAACTAATTTTTCATCAGACATTTCAAAGGCTGTTATGTAGTCGACCTGAAAAGAGTGTTGGGTAGAAATTCATAGAAAGCTAGTCCTTAATGAAGGTTCAACTCCTCAGATCCTCAAATCCTCACAACTGGGAATCCTCGTAATAGTACGTGGCTTGATCTTTGGTGTCCTTCAAATTTCTTTCTCCAAACTCCAAAAAAATGCCAATAAATTAATTTTCCAGCGTATCTAAATCTTCACCTGGGTCATCTGGCTTCGACTAGGACCATGTATTGGCTAACTCCAGGTAATAAATGATAATTTTCGGGAAAAAGGTTTATTGAGTAATGACACGACGGTGTACGGTAAAGGAGTGTATTTAAAAAAGAACATTTAAAATTGGGACGTTAGGAACAAATCCCTTAAGAAAAACAAATAGCTACAAACGCTGGGCTACTACATTTACTTAAGAATATTAATGAAGGCGCTTATAAACTAAACAGTCATCCTGGGAGACATGACTCGTCTCTTTAACGGACTTTGACGGACGATTTAGCGCAGTGGTTAAGGGCTTAGTCCGCCCCGCCCACTGTGTCTAATAGTCGCGGGTTCGATTACCGCACGGGACAAATCTTTGTGTGATCCACAATTATTTGTTCCGGTCTGGGTATTTGTGAATGTGAATTTTCATGTTTGTAAACGCACCCAGGACACAGGAATTAATCCTAGTGTGGGGCAACGTTTTAAAAAAACACTATGGTTAGTTCTCTCCGAATACTAAGTTAGAATGCCTGCGGCCTAAGAACCAAGGTCGCCCTCTTCAGACCTCTGCTGCGGAAGCAAAATATTAACGTGGCGCTCATCAACGAGACCATGCTTTCGCCTTCAGACAAGCCCAGATTCCCAGGATACCATCTATACAGACAGGACGAGCACTCCGGACAGTAAGCATACAGAGGCTTGGCAGTCCTCGTGAAGAGAAGAGTCGTCCATCAACCCATCCCTCCCACACCCCTGAGTTCCATCTACGGCCTCGGGAGTCCAACTGTGCATCGCTACAGTGAGCTTAGGGTATTCGCAGCTTATCGCCGTCCTGGACCACACTTGGAGTTGGCTGACGTCCACCAGCTGCTGGCCTCGCCGATCCGTACGCTCATAGCCGGCGATATGAACTGTAAACATCCATCATGGAACTCGGCGAACACCAGCCGCGAGGGAAGACGACTCTTCAAAGACTCGGAAGCCCGCGGTTACACGGTCAGCGGTCCGGAAACACCGACCCAATACCCGGACGACCAGCACACACTACCCAACGTGCTAGACATTATCATACACCGCGGGCTAGACTTCCAAATCACCCAGGAAACTCTGGACGAACACCTCCTGTCCGACCATGTTCGAGTGCTTATTAACATCACCAATCTGGTTTTAGACGGGGACGAGGAACTGTTACTGCGATGGCGGATGACGTTGGGAATATCCTGGAAGCTCGTGACTGTAGTGAGGGTTCTATTTCCCTCATTAGATTTCTCGCGTGCTTTTGATACCATTGATGTGTCGTTATTATTATCAAAGCTGACCTATTATGGGTTTGATGCGGGGACTGTTAAATGGTTTAATAGTTACTTAAGCAATAGATCACAGTATGTTAAAATGCAAAAAGAAGACGGGTCCTCAATATCGTCTATTACCCAACCGGTTTTGCGCGGCGTACCTCAAGGCTCGATTTTGGGACCTTTGCTTTTTATCATATACAGTGCAGATGTAGCGTGTTTCCTTAACTGCAAATTTCACATGTATGCGGACGACGTACAAATTATTTTGTCTTTTAAGGTGGACGAGACGCTCTCCGCTGTCGAAAAACTAAATAAGGACCTTAATAAACGGTCTGAACGAAACTGCCTAGCCTTGAATCCATCTAAGTCGAAATTAATTGTAATGGGTAGCAAAAATCTGTCCAAGAGCGTGCTCGTCGCGACCCCTGCCAGTCATTATGGCTGCAATCTTGGACCGAAGACGTACCGCAGTGCGGGCTAGGGCGTCCCCCCGAGGCGACGCGTACCGGCCCGCCCCCGTCGGTACGAATATAGGTGGAAGCGGCGATGGGGGCCGCCACCCATCACGCCGGGCACCCAGCAGACACCCCAGGACCTTGAGAAGTTTTGGGATAATGTCAGGGAAGTTCTGGATCTGGCTGAGGCTAACGAAAAGGTGATTTTGTGTGGCGATCTGAACGGATGGGTGGGAACCAGGCGGCAAACTTGCGACGCTGCTCTGGGTCCTTATGGTGATAAGAGAGTGAACGATGCAGGTAAGCTCATTGTAGATGTTTGTTTGGAAAGGGGTCTCCTTGTGTCTAATACGATATTCCAGCACAAGGACATACATATGTATACGTGGAGAAGGAATGAACAAAAAAGCATGATAGATCTGATCCTGGTTGATAACCGTCTCCGAAGCAAACTACAAGATACGCGTGCGTATAGAGGCCCCACTCTGGAATCAGACCACTATCTCGTAGTTGTGCGGTTTAGTGGTCTGTTCAGGAAGTGGAGGCACTGGCGAGAGCGTATCCCCTTCGGAGACCTTGAAAGATTAAAGGTTGAAAAGTTGCAAGATGAGAGCGTGAGGAGAATGTATGAAGACAGAGTCCGGGATAAGCTTTTGACAGCAGGGTCTTCGGACTCAAATGTAGATGAATGCTGGAATAGCCTGAAAGAGAGTTTGGTGGAATCCGCGAAAGAAGTATGTGATTGCTTAAAGAAGCATATTACAGCAAAAGGTGATGCATGGTGGGATGCGGAGTTGCAAAGCTCCGTAGAAAGTAAGAAGAAAGCGTGGCAGGACACCTTCTTTGAACCTGAATGCCAGTATGACAGAGATGAGGAAAGAAATATACCGGCAATGCAAGAATGCCACTAAAATTTTAGTGAAAGAAAAGCGTGAAAGAGCCAGTATGATTGAGGAGGAGAGGCTGGCGAAGAACTTCGAGAATAACACCAAACTCTTTTGGAGCAAGGTGAGAAAGGCTCGAGGAGATTCGTCAGGCTCCAGAATGGAAAGGATAAAATCTAAAGATGGTGACATTCTTGCAGACACACAAGCTGTGCTAAACCGGTGGAGTGAATATTTTGGAGAAATGTATGGAGATGACCCGGATGCTGATGCCGCAGACGTGCCCAAAGGCGAGATTGCGGCACCAGAATCAACGGAGGACATCACTATGGAAGAAGTTGAATGGGCGATAGGAAGTATGAAAAACGGTAAAGCTGCGGGAGTAGACATGATATCTGCCGAGATGATCAAATATGGTGGAACTTGCGTCCGGGACGCTTTCCGGGCCCTTGCAAACCTTTGCTGAAGGACCGGTAGAGTCCCTACAGATTAGCGCCGCGCAGTCATAGTACCCTTGTATAAAGGCAAGGGTTCACAATATGACTGCGCCAATTACAGAGCCATCAGTTTGATCAGCTTGGCAGCCAAGGTGTACGGTAAAATTATTGAACGGAGAATGCGCATGAAGTCCGATGGAATGTTGTGCGAGGCACAAGGGGGTTTTAGGTCTGGAAGAGGATGTTCTGATCAAGTCTTCTCACTCCGCAACATCGTAGAGAAGCATCTGGCAGTGGGGCGGAAGGTTTTCTGCGATTTTGTAGATCTGGAGAAGGCATTTGACAGAGTTGTGCGAAAGAGACTTTGGGACATTTTGCCAGAGTATGGTATAGATGGCACTCTGTTGCGAGCCGTCCAGTCCACTTATGTGGACTGCAAGGCATGCGTACGGGTGGGTGGAAACAGGTCACCCTGGTTTGACGTTAAAATCGGCGTCAAGCAGGGTTGCGTGTTGTCCGCTAGACTGTTTATAATATATCTGGACAAAAGTCTTCAAAGCCTGAAAGCGATGAATGAAGGTGTACAAATGGGTGACTTAGTGGTAAACCATCTACTTTGTGCAGATGACGCGGTTTTAATAGCGCCAACAGCCACTGATCTGCAAACACTAGTCACAGTTATGAAAGACGACTGCATGATCAATGGCTTACACTTGAATGTGAAGAAAACCAAGATTATGGTTTTTGAAAGGGAAGAAACCAGAACGAATGTAAGGATTGTGGTTGGTAACGAGTGATTGAGTTTGTATATCTTGGATGCGCCTTCAGTAAGGATGGGAAATACACCGCTGACATAGAGAGAAGAGTGAGTGCAGGGAAAAGAGTGAATGGTGCGATGGGAAAGCTACTCGGGAGCCGGCACTTAAGCCATAAGGCGCAGCTGGCCATACATAACGGAGTTCTTGTCCCAACGCTGTTATATGGTAGCGAGAGCTGGGTGGAGAATGAAAGTAGGATAAATGCGGTAGAAATGCGAGCTCTGCGGAAGATGTGCGGAGTGAAGCTGACCGACCGCATTAGCAACAGCATAGTAAGACAGCGAGTAGGTATGAAAGATAGTATCGGTGTAAAGATGAGAAAGGGCATGCTCCGTTGGTTCGGGCATATAGAAAGAATGCCAGAGGAAAGAATGACAAAACAGATATACAATGTGAAAGTGGAAGGATGCAGGTACCGGGGAAGACCTAGACTATCTTACCACGACCAAATAAACCGAGTCTTATCTGATGGAAAAGTCAAGAGTCTCCGTAACCGGCGAGCGTGTATGAGACGAACTATGAGAGTCGAGGAAGCCAGAGAGGTATGTAAGAAAAGAACCTGTTGGAACTCTGTACTCTCTGCCTACCCCGCAAGGGATCTGGCGTGAGGTTATAGATAGATAGATAGATAGATAGGGTAGCAAAAATCAAATCAAAACAATTCTTTCCGCAAAACCAGATGTAAAAATAATGGGGAAAAGCATTGTACGAGTGGATGTGGCATGCAACCTGGGACTCATTGTAGATCCTGTACTGCGCTTTGAAGAAAACACATAAAAAGTGTGGTTCAGAACAGTTTTTACAGATTAAAGATATTATATAAGTACAAACAATACTTTAATATTCCCCTGAGAAGGAGACTTGTTGACAGATTAGTTTTAGCTAAATTTAATTACTGGTATATAGTCTATGATACAGCGTGTTCATAATGCATGTGCTAGGTTCTGTCTCGATATTCCCTTTCGTAACCATGTAACACCATTCTTAAACGAAGCCAAAAAACTTAAAATGGCAGCTAGGAGGCAATTACACTTGACTAGTTTGCTGTTTGGAATGTTTGAAACAAAAAGTTTGAAAAGATGCAATGGAGACAAGATCGCAAAATGTATCCCAACCGCGCTGTGACGAAACTGCTGTCAGTACCTTATGATAGATCTGCAGCATTTAGGGGATGCTTCAAATATGCCGCCACCCGTTGCTGGAATGATATACCGCCTCCAATAAGATCCCTGAAGACAAAGTTCACTTTTCAAAGTCGTTTAAAAAAATACCTCCTAGACAAACAAATTAATGAGCAATAAACTTACGTCACCGGTCATGATCTATAGGCAAGGTGGTATGTACATCGAGTTCCAGCCGGCGGAATGAACGCCACCCATCTTGAGTCTGTCCCACTCGGTCTTTGAGAGTAATTAATATTTTTTTCTCTTTCACATATGCTAATAGATAATATCTGCGTGGATCTATGCATTTGTAATACAATTGGTACTCTTAAGTCTTTCGAACTGTAGTACTCTAGTTGAATGTGTGTCGCCGATCGTTGCCCAGAGTAGACGTGTAATTTATTTTCGCGAGATTTGCATAATTAGTGCTATTCAAACTTAATACTTTCATTGAACACAAATAATAACTATTATAGTGTAAATTGTTGAGTGTAATTTATGACTTAAAAAAATAAATGAAAGCGAACGCTGCACTAACCAGAGAGCCAGACACCGCGCTTCACTACCCGCGGGACGAGAACGGTTACTATTTTTTGACTCGCTCGCACAGCGACCCCGCGTTCAGGTGTACAATACAGGGCGAGTGTGGTGCAACTAAGCCCCATATGCCTTATACGAAACATTACGGAAGCTATTTGGTTTTTATAAACAACTGTACAGTGCAAACATAAATAAATATAAATAATGAGTGTGACGCGATCTCCACCTAGAAGTGCCGCCACCTCCCTAGACCATTTAACCAAATGCTCTAAGGCCAACCCAGGACACATTGCTGGAGCTAGCTCACAGCCGGATTTATCAAAATTAAGCGAGGAACTAAATGAAGCGCAAATTACTTACCGTAAGCGTATACAACCCTCTGCTTCTGATTGCCAATGCTCAGATGAGGTTGAACTAATGAGGAGTGACTTATCTCGAATCACTTCATTATTAGAAAATTATATTGGGCAGAATGCACAGATGATGGACAAAATGAATGAGAGTATCATCGCGGTCAAAAGCGAGATGGCTGATTTGAGTGCATCGCATGTGCAAACAAGAAGCTTAATTACCTCTAATGTAGCAGATATTAGTATACACATCCAAGATATCAAATCCACGACGGCAAAAACTGCCTCAGAACACGGTAAGTTAAGAAGTCAGCTGGCCCTAGTCGAAATAAAAACATCAAGCAGTGAAGACAAAATAAAGTTACTTGAGGCCGATTGCAAAGCTTTAAAACTAAGCCCACTACCAACTCAAACAAATCAGCTATCTGTAAATGAACATATAATTCGGGAAGTCCAAGATCGCAAAAGAAGGGAAAATAATATAATCATACTTGGTATACCGGAACAGAGCTCTACTAGCATCCAGGAAAGAATTCTTAAAGATGAATCTGACGTCTCAAAAATAATCTCCATAATAAGCGAGAACATGCCAAAACAGAATAAGATCTATCGTATCGGCAAATACAATACTGGAAAAATGCGTAAGATTAATGTCTGCTATGATAAACCAGAGCCTGCAATGCTACTACTCCGCAATAATGAAAAATTGCCTGATAATATTAAAATTTTCTCTGACCAAACACCAGGCCAACAAAAATATTTCCTAGCTATAAGAGATGAACTAACACGCCGAACAAAATCTGGAGAAAGTGATTTGACTATCAAATATATTGACGGTATACCAAATATCGTAAAACAGGCTTCAAAAAACTCCAACCAACAATAATAAATGATACGTTGTCAAATACTATAACCCACCAAATAGTAAACAGTTGCCAACAACTAAAAACTGAAAAATCGTAACTGTCGTTTCTGTATTTAAATGCACGAAGTGACGAAAGACAGGAAAACCAGAGGAACTCAAATGTATTATTAAATCGATACCTACAACTACACACATCATTTTGCTAACAGAAACATGGATACAGAATGAAAATCAAACCTTACAACTACATATAGATAACTATACACATTACTACAACTATAGAACAGACAGTAGGAGAGGAGGAGTATCAGCATACGTACATAACGACCTAAAATATAACCTTAGAAAATCAATATACCAAGATGGAAATAATTACCTATGGATTCAAATTGATAAATTTGCGCTAGATATTGGCGTCGTTTACAACCCCGGTGATACTAATCTTGCAAGGTTTTTAGATGTATATGAGACACAATTACTACAACGGAAAAGAGCAATAGTTTTTGGAGACTAACATTGACCTTCTAACAAAAAATAAGTAAATACAAGCAAAGAATAAATGAATCAGGCCATAAAATACTAAATAAAATCAGTAAAACATATTGTACAAGAGACTCTCGAACAAAGAAATCTATACTTGACCATGTCAGCACAAACCTAAGAGGTGAACATTACAACATGACCATTATCAATTTATCTATGTCTGATCATAATAATATAATAATAGCTCTGTTAAGAAACTGTCCCACTGTTGGGCACGGGCCTCCTCTCAAACTGAGAGGGTTTAGGCCATAGTCCACCACGCTGGCCCAGTGCGGGTTGGCGAACTTCACACACCTTCGAGAAGCTCTTAGGCATGCAGGTTTCCTCACGATGTTTTCCTTCACCGTTAAATCAAGTGATAATTAATTATTAATACGCACATGCTTTCGAAAAGACAGAGGTGCGTGCCTGGGTTTGAATCCGAGACCTTTGACTTTGCAGTCCAACGGTCTAACCACTAGGCTATCACTGCTTCTTTAGATCTTTTTCTTCTGATCATAAACAAATATATTTACAAATCAACAAAATGAAACCGCCCCCTAAAATACGTTTTAACTATGAACGTATAGATTACAAGAAATTATATACTTCAGTAGAATCAAATGGACTAGAAGACGTGTCAAACGACTACAGAAAATTATAATTTAAAATAAAGCAGTACATAGAAGACAATAAAGTACTAAGAATCGTCAGGTCGTCGACCCCGTGGCGTACGGTCGCTTTTGATACTTACCTCTATTACGTTTTACCACGGAACCAGCGTATCTCAATCGTTTCGCGAACCGTATATTTACTAATTATATTAGTAATGAACACGAGCAAGTGTGGCGCCTGTGAAGAACCCCTGTCCGATGGAGTTCGCTGCACTAGCTGTAATCTAGAATTGCACTTCCATTGTGCTGGAATAACGGAGTCTGGATATCGGAAGCTGGGTGACAGAAAATACACGTGGCGTTGCAGCAAATGTAAAATAGCTGGCTCTTCTCAGCTTCCATTGTCACCAAGATTATAATCAGATTCGGTTATTCTAAAGGAAATAAGAGATCTTGCCAAGAAACTAGCCCCTTTATAATATTTAAGAGAAGAGATGGCTGAGTTACGAACGGAGTTTGCTGACCTAAAGTCTTCGGTAAATGAAACGAACAAAGACCTAAGGGAGTTCAATGGAAAAATCAAGAAAATCGAGGCACGCCTAACACAAGTGGAAAAGGCTCAAGAGCAGGTGGATCATATTCGGGGTCGCTTAGATAAACAAGAAGCAGAAAATAACGCTAAAGAGCAGTGGACTCGATTAAACAACATTGAAATAAAAGGTCTACCCCAGAACTGTCGCGAAAACCTGTATGATGTCATTAGCAAAATTGGCATTAAAATTAATTATTCAATAACTAAGGCCCAGATAAACTTTATCACTAGGGTACCGACTCGTGAGAAAGATCATGCAAAACCCATTGTAGTCAGTTTCTGCAACCGATATGCGAAGGAGGACTTCATTGCAGCTGCAAGACTACTCTCTAAGGCCGCTCTTCTAACTACAGGGCAACTGAATCTTCCTGGCAACCAACGGATTTACGTCAACGACCACCTATCACTACATAATAAGGCCTTGCTCTCCAAAACTAAGAAACTGAAAACTAAGAACTAACAAAATACATGCAAGGAAGGCCGACACGTCTCCTACAATAGTGTTAAAAACGGAAAAGGACCTCGAAAAAATAAAGTGAATCTATTTCAAAATCACGCTAAACCTATTCATAAAATAAGCAAACAACTAACATCTAGCCGTTATCATTATCTAAAATCACATTTACTGTACCTCATAGAAGTATGGGGGCAGCGCTAGTAAAACAAAGCTACAAGAACTACAAAGAATACAAAATAAGATCATAAAAACATTATTCCATTATCCATACTTAACACCAACGAACAAAATCTTTGAGAAACTAATGGATATTAAACAACTTTACGTGTATAGTACTTGTATTTTAATTAGAAAAATTAATGATAAAACCATTGACACTAACATAACATTTATTAAGAAATGTCAAATAAGTAAACGTAGTCTCCGTCGACCTAGTTTACTTGTTCTAACAAACATACGTACAAATTGTGGTAAAAAAGTATTACCTATGAAGAAGCACAATTGTATAATAATTTGCCGACTTATATAAAAAAGTGTAAGCACGTTTAGCGGTTTTAAATATCAACTATCGAAATATATAATTGACAACAAATATCACAAAAAACGATACCACCCTACTAGTTGATGGTAAAACTGATAAACATGCAACCGACCTATTCTTTATCTTTATGGTGTCTTTTGGTGACCATTACCTAAAATAAGTTTATTCTGTCAATCTACATTCTCATGTAAGTGACTTTTTGTCTTTTTGAGAATAAATTCTTTAAACCTAATCGAATTATGCATAAACATAACTTTATTTTAATAATCTTATGTAGATAACTCGGCCACTAATGTTTGACTGATGTTTGTCTCACTGCCTCGCTGCTTATGAGTGTGCGCTCACGCGCTGGCCGGGTGACTGTTGCCGTGCTCAAAGGCAATAGAATATTTTTTGTCTGACCGGTGGCAACGCTGCTGGGCGCGTGTGGAAGCGGGATGGAAGTATGAGTGCATTCGGAATGAGGTACCTGTTCTGGCTGCAGATTGGGAGAGCAGGGCATGTTGCGTAATCCCTCGCACTTATTATGTGGTTAATCCAGTTTTATACTGTGTCCTTCGTTCTCGATATAAAACATGCAGCTCTCTCTACTCGCTTGGCAGCCCGCTAACTTTAGATTTGAAACGTCAACGCCTCCTCTATGGTATCTGTGGACATAACCTCTGCGACCATTCTTTCTTTTAGCGCGGCAGCCGATGCCTTGTAATAAAGTTTTTGTCGAAATTTAATTTAATTATATATAGATAGATAGATAACACTTTATTGTTCCACCAAAGATACACAATATGGAAATACAATTTATAAATTACTAAGATAGTGTAACAATGGGCAGCCTTATCACTAATAGTGATCTCTTCCAGGCAACCTAGCCTATATTATACTATAGCCTATATTATAACCTATATTGTAGTAGCAAGGAAATTATATAACAGAAAAGGTTTTTATATACTCAAGTGACGTTGTGAAATAAATTTAAAACATCGTATAGGCAAATTCAGACATATTTTACGTCCTGACAAAAAAGTACATTCTAAAAAGATCAACTGATAGTTGTTTATTCGTGACGTTTTCAGCTTAACTTGTTTATGTATATAATATCGAATATTTGGAGACGTGAGTTTCGTCATATTAAAACTTGTGTAAGCTTCTTCATCCGAAAAGTAAACTTACAAAGTCTCATGTCCCTATTCGTGTAAAAACAGTTTAACAAGCAATATACCTGCAAACAATTATTAACCGTCTATAAATTGGCAATGAAATACCTCCAATAAGAGAAATTAGGGGGACATTAATCAATAATGATGATTGTTAAGGATCGATGGCAATTTAAGGACACGGGTGATGTACGAGATGCATCGACGTGGTCCGCAAGACTTGACGGTAATTCAAGGACACGAGTGGTGTACGAGATGCATCGGCGTGATCCACAAGACTTGGGGCCCATACGAGATATGTGCTGAAGGTCATACTACTCATAGGTTTCCCCCATGAGGTGCTCCTGTGCAGTTCACATTTCTACAATGGTAAGAATCTAAAATCTTACCCAACATACATACCTTAAACAGTAAATACAAAGACTATTGCTATAAACTATAAGCAATTTGTGATATCATATCTCCTAAAGGAGACTTTATGAAAGGTGTGGCAAGCTCAGGCGGGCGGCGTGGGTTTCGTTCACCGTTGGTTTGAAGAAAAACTACAACCATTCCTTTCGTAACGTACTTTTAATATTCCTGGGTATTCTTACAGAACCGTGGTAGGTAAACTAGGGCGCTAGTATCTAAAATTATAATCGTATCGAAACAATTGAGCGCGTCTAGGTCCGGTAGCGTGCGGGGCGGCTAATATCTCTACGGCACGACCGGCGCATGCGGGAGCTTTTTGCGACTCGCTCATGCAGGAGCGCGGGATGCGCGCACGACGCGGGTGGCGCGGCGGGAACTAAGGGATGCGTTCGGGAAGTGGAGGACGGCGTTATAAAGGGTAATTAAAGGGACATTGTTTATGAGTTTATAAATAACAATACATTATTAATAACATAAGCCACTCATTTGCAGAAACATAATGTTTTGCATTGATTTCATTATTAGACATACTTGTATAATAATCCTGAAATAGCTCAAAGTGGAGCTTATTACACACAGAATTGTGCAATATTATGAGCACTTGTATTAAAAAAGGCAAATCTAGCAATATTTATCCCTGAACAGGGTTTATAAACAGATGAGCCAAAGTAATCTCTACTTATAACAATGCCTGTTGTAACTGACAAGCAACAGAATTGTGGAAATATTCCAAATATACTACCTCAGCCTACCGAGGCTGAGACAGACAGGAAGTGCAATAATTTGTGTTACACACATACATCCTTAAAATATAATATAAAATACCTGGTCTATCTAGTTAACATAAAACTAATAATTATCAATATTATCAGCCCAGACCCCTTGCAGGGTAGTCGGAAAAGATGAGTCCTAACAATACAGTCATGAAACATTTATTGGGGATAAGAACCTTTGTGGTCAGCACTATATATTTTGTATTAAAGAAGTTTTAATATAGTGGAGTACCAATATGGAATTATAACTATCTATTCATAAACAGTGGTTTAAATTTCAAAAAACCACCAGTGTTGTAACCAACAAAGAACAACAATCCTCATCTGGTGTGTAAAAATATTAACCCACAGTGAGCACCTATCAGCCCACCAAAAACAAATCACAATGGACATTGGAAGTCTCCTACCAGAGAATGTGAGGTAAGAAAAGCTTGCTAGGCATTTTACACAAAGGCTTGTTTTTGTTTGTTTTTAAGTTACTGAAAAAATCAGTTAAACATTCAGGAATACAACATGGGTGTTATAAATAAACCATAATATTGGAGGCTAAAGGTATTCACCGACTTTGGTATGTAACAATGTATCTATGACACTAATAAAAATGTGTGTCTGTCTGCCTTCAACGGCAAACATAACTTTATTTGGTTTTGTGCAAATACTTGCAGACAAGGTTAAAAAATCTGGTCCTGTATATATTTATCATTATGTTTAGAAACATTATTATTAGAAACATTTTTAATAATTGATATACAATTTATAGCCATTTTCATTAGAATTTAATTAAAGATAGATGATCACAACTGTGCTATAATCCTTATCCCACAAAGAAACTCAATGCTAATAATAGACATTAGAGTCATATTAATTAAAATATTAGGAGCTATTCAGCTTTCTATTGGATAATGAGTTCAATGGTTTTGTTTTTGGTTACATCCTGCATCATTTATAGTGTAATTAATACATTAGAAATTTGAAACACACAGAGGAAAGATTATATATCAATTCATGAATTGAAGAATTAGATGTTTTATTGTACTTTTGTTTGATAATATGATAATCAATAAATAAAATTTAACTACATAAAATTATTCAAGAAATTAATAACTTTTTTGTTGAATTTTTTAAATGTGTACATTTATATTGAGCACCAGTGATGTTTCTGGTACAGTTAGGATATCAGTGATATGACACAAGCACAACCTGCTACCATTATGGAAACAGGTGGTTTTAGAGCACTATACGAGGCATGCCTTTTAAGTTTTGTCGTTTGAAGAAAAAAACACGACTAGAACCTTATAGTACTTTTTATTGTTTTTCAAAGTATTCACCACGTAGCTTAATACACTTTTCCATTCGTTCAAACCAGTTATTATAACACTTATTCCACTCTAAAGTGGGGTGTTCAAAATGGCTGACTTGAAAGCGTCGACTGCTTCTTCACCGGACTGGAACCTTTGACCACGAAGACTTTTCTCAATTTTAGGAAATGTAAAGAAATCGTTAGGGCTTAGGTCAGGACTGTATGGAGGATGGTCAAGAATTTCTACTTTTTCCTGCTTCAAATACTCAATCGTTTGACGAGCGCTGTGTGAGCTTGCGTTGTCGTGGTGCAGGATGATGCGTCGCTTTGAGTTAGATTTTCGAAGTTCGGCGATGACTTGTGGTAAACAAACTGTGGTATACTACTCTGCGTTAACCGTTCTACGATCTTCAAGTGCAATAGTCGCAACATGGCCGGTTTTTCCAACGAACGTGGCCACCATCTTCTTTGAAGTGCTTCGAGAACGAACAACTTTAGTCGGCTTTGGCTCGTCTTGAAAGACCTAGATTGTAGATTGTTGTTTGGAATCAGGATCGTAGGCATAGATCCAAGATTCGTCACCACTGATGATGTCGTAGACGTGATTTGACTCTCCTCGGTTGAACCTTTGCAGAGTTTTCTTATAGCGAGATCATATAGGTAAAGTACATTACTTATGTGAGGAATAGCTCTAGATAAGGACATTGGTACAAAGTCCTCTAGTACAAAAATGTTAAATTTTGGTATATGTACATCTTTAAAGATTATAAATATAACTAACATTAAATATAACCGAACTTTGACATAAAGGAAAATACTTTATCATAAATTAAATAAGTAATTATAGCAAAACATCCTTATAATCACCAATATAATTTGTAGCCTTTGTCTGGTACTGTACTCAAAAAAAAATAGATCATTGGACAATAAAAAAAAATAAAGCCCCACATACCACTTGGAACACACTTTAGTGGGGAAACAGGTTTCCCCGTCTTATTTGTCTTATATTGTTATAGATTGGGTACTAACATACTTTGTTTTCAGATCTAGTACACGGTAAGAGTTTTCTATCTATCTCTTTCGTCACGCCAGATCCCTTGCGGGGTAGGCGGGGGGTGCGGGGTTCCAACAGGTGCTTTACTTACATACCTCTCTGGCTGCCTCCACTATCATAGCTCGTTTCGGAAGGGTTTTCTATGATACATACATGATCATTATTATAAAGGGATTAATTTTATATAAACGAAGTTCTGGATCGGTAATTCCTCAACTCTCGTTATATAAAGAGACATCTATAAAAAAAAAAAAAAGAAAACCTAAATATATAGAAGACATAAGAGATGGAGAATGCACTGATATCTGATAAGTAATGATTGATTATTATTACCCGGTAGTAATGAGTTATAGACAACAGATGTGTATAACAGGTGCTTTAAAGATTTTTGTTGGGATGGATCTACACTATGTAACATAACATGTTATAGAATTTGATTAAATAAATTTATTTTGAATAAGTTAGACAGACTGGTTGTAAGAAACAATATATGTGTATATATACTCGTCTGTATATATATATATATATATATATATATATATATATATATATATATATATATATATATATATATATAGGTTGTATTTGTGTTGTATAGCACCGATGACTGAAAAGAGTTTTCTATAGCAATGCAAACAACAGGAATGTGTTATACAAATGTACTCATGACATGTTATGTTTTAGAGCTCACGCTTAAAATAACATGCATGTGGTATACTTCAACTTTACCCTTATAGCTCTAAACAGCTGCATGTTTTATATTGAGAACGAAGGACACAGTATAATAAGTGATTAAACGAACTTACCTGAAGTGAAGTTCGATCATTATTATACGAAGTCCTTCGTTCGAAGATATAAGTACCCAACCCGCCCGGCCCGTTGGTAAAGTGAAATGTACTACTAAAAGGAATGGTCGCAGAGGTTATGTCCACAGATACCATAGAGGATGCGTTGACGTTTCAAATCTAAAGTTAGCGGGCTGCCAAGCGAGTAGAGAGAGCTGCATGTTTTATATCTTCGAACGAAGGACTTCGTATAATAATGATCGAACTTCACTTCAGGTAAGTTCGTTTGATCACTTATTTTACAGTTATAATTTTAACACTGCGAAATACCTATTTTGGTTTGACTCAATGCTCGCACGTCACTTGGGCCCCCATTGAAAATCAGCGCTGTAGCTCTGTTACAAACGTGTTACAGCTTTTAGCTGAATAAAATAATAATAAATGTAATACTATTTATTGTTGTTGCTTTGTTTATGGACTATGTATGTGGTTAATCAAAATAAAAAAGTTTTCTTCTGCTTTTCTTCATCTTCTTCTATCTCTTCTCGTCCTTTCACCAGAGCATGGGCAGCACCACGTCACTTCACGGACTGGACAAGCTTCAAGGAAGCTCTGGAGACCACCACCACATCTCGGCCGATAAAGACCCCCGCAGACGTCGACGTAGCCGCAAACGAGCTGACAGCGACTATCCAAGACGCCCTCGCAACTACCAGGCGAGACCGCGAGCAAAGCGCCCGGAAACCGGTCCTACCGGCGCACATACGCGGTCTCCTAGCCAGGAAAAGGCAGTTGTGACTCAGATGGCAGACTAGTCGCTGTCCTACCCTCAAGACCCAGCTCAACCGTCTGACGGAGAGGGTGAAGGCCGAGATCTTAGATCTCGCCGCCGCCAGCTGGGAGGAACACATCGAGAATATCTCCGATGACTGGCCGTCTATTTACCGCCTCTGCCGCCAGTACACCAGCACCCTCAGCCCTTGTGCGGCCGCTAATCTACGACGACGGGACCCAACGCTATGTAGCAGCAGACCGTGCTGAGATCTTCGCTGATTACCTCGAACGCCAATTCCGACCGAATCCGACCTTAGACCAGGCCCACGCGTCAACAGTAGAGCAACACCTTAGAGAGTTCCTGGACACGCCGATAGCTCCTGATGAAGACACCATCTTCTTCTCCCTGGGCATAGTCAGCCAGATGACAAAGAAGACCAAACCGAAGAAGGCCCCCGCAGTGGACGGCATACCAACAGAGCGCTGACGCACCTGCTAGTGATGAAAGAGGCCTGTCTTTTAAGGCCTTTAGAGACAAAAAATAAATTTATTATATTAGTTATATGATTTTGTTTGTTATAAATTGCAATATATAAAAAAGTAAAATATATAATAGTTATTTCATTTTGTTTAAAATAATAAGTCACTAATTGAAAAAAAATCAAATAGGAAACTATTTCCAAAACAATTCAATTGTACTAGTTTAATATCAAAAAGTATAGTTAAGGGTCAGTGTACCGTATGTGGAACTGAAATAAAAAGTTGATTTTTCCGTAAAATATGGTTTTATTTTTATAAGTATTCCCTATCTTCTGATCACTAATTACAACCTATATATTTTTGTCGCGCACTAAAAAAAAAATTAGACCTTTTAGGGTTAAAAGGCTTAAACGACTTAAAGGACTCGCGCGCCTAATGGCCTCCGGAGTCGTGAGGCTTGAGGTTTTATAAATAAGACTGAGTTGTTATACGTTTAGACTAAAAGACTTCACTAAATCGAGTCTTTAAAAATACTCTGCTTAAGCCGTACATGATATTCAATTAAATATGTTCATCTCTTAACGGCCAATCGTTCCTTGTTTTTTCAGAATAAAAATCAATGTATGTATTTATTAAGACAAGATGCAATTAATTATCGACAGTCGGTTTGTACCAGTGGTTAAGAGCTTAAGCCGCTCCGCCCACTGGATCGAGTCGGCGCGGGTTTGATTCCCGCACGGGGCAAATCTTTGTGTGACCCACAAATATTTGTTTCGGTCTGGGTGTTTGTGTACTTGAATTTCATGTTTGTAAAAGCACCAATAACACAGAAATAATTCCTAGTGTGAGGCTACGTTTTCTATATCTATACTAATATTATAAAGAGGAAAGATTTGTATTTTTGTATGTTTGTAACGAATAAACTCAAAAACTACTGGACCGATTTCAAAAATTCTTTTACCATTAGAAAGCTACCTTATCGAGAAGTAACATAGGCGATATAAAATAGACCCGGTAGGTGGCGCAGTTGTCGACCGGGTACGAAGTCGCAGGAAACTGCTAGTATTTTTATAATGAAAAAATAAAGCTAAATTTTTCGCGTGTAAGTAATATGGAAGTCTATAAATAAAATGTATATGTATGTATTAAGTTGTAATAGTAAGTACGAGTATATATTTTTTTTTTTTTTTTTTTTTTTGGGAAACATACAATATGTAATACACCCTAAATTATAATATATTAACTTATACATAGATCAATTAAGTTTCCACTATTAATAAGTACATTTAAAAAGGCTCTAAAATAACAAAGGTTATAACTAAAATTACAGTTAAAGCAAATAAACTATTAAAAACTGAAATTAAAATAAAACTAATAATAAAAGTAAAATATTCCTGTGATTACAAAGCTACATTCTTTTTCGCTTTTAATATGTTTTTAAAAGCATGCAATTTACAATTATACATATCCAAATTAAAGTAATCATTATTATTATTTCTACACACACGGTACAAAAAAGTATTATTTGTGAATTTAGATTTGCAAGAAGGTATAGTAAAAGGGAATTTATTACGCGATAAAAGTCGTGGACATCTAAATAATATATTGCTCATCAAAAATGGAGAGTCTACCAAATTATTAATAATTTTAAATAAAAATATTTGGTCTCTCTCTGACCGCCGAACAGACAAGGAAGGGATATTAGAAATAATGTTTTCAGCATAACCGTGCCTATTTATTTATTTTATTATCTTAGGAAAACATACAGTGTAATATTGACATAGAAAAATTAATAACGAATTATATAGCAAAAACACCATTTACATGTTTCCACATGTGAAAATATATATACGTAGTTATGTATACTAGACCAGTACACAGCTCAGTGCAAGTACTTTAAAAGATGATGCAATATAAACAGACTGTTGCTCATAGAATATAATTCCAAGTACTGTTTTGCTTAATCAGCTTAACTTGCCTCAGCTGCGTATTAATCATGTAAACAGATATCAGGTTACTTGTTTAGTCTCAGTCCAATTCTCATAACTGTTTTGCTAAATAAGCAGATATCAATTAATAAGACGTATAACGCGTGGGTTCATTCTAGAAGGAGTTGTTTACTTGACGATGCCTATAAAAGCCATCGCCAAGCAAATTACATTTAATATCGACTCAGCTCTCTTACCGTTCGCACTAACGTTAAGTAATATTAATTGACTGCATTAATATTTTGAGTATCTATTATTAATTTGTATTGTGAAATAAATATATTTTTATAAAGTCACGCCGGCCTTTATATTTGACTGGCGCAGCCGAACGGTAGGATTTCAGTCGCGATAAGTGTTGCAGTAGTCATACCAGACAAGCTCAACGCCGTGCAGGAGTACAAGCATCGATTCCGGACCACAATCGCCTGGCTGAATCCTAGAAAAGGACCTACCTTCGAACAAAGAAATTTTGTCAAGAAGTGCCTGCAGATACTCAAAGAGCGGATATTCGGCATGAAAAATTGCAGCATTGTGTGAGTTCTGACCTTTCCCACATGTTCCTATTTTTCTGTCTATTCTGAATTTAATTGGACAAGCATCGCTAATTTCATTCAGACCCCGAGCCTGTAATTCCGGTCAAAAATCGCGGGAATTATTTGGATAAAAGGATATCGCATTATTAGACAAGCATCGCTAATTTGTGATTAGAATTTAGGATCTCACGGGATTTAGACACGCATCGCTAAGCCGTAGATCACCACGTAGGGCCGTAAGAATCAGACAAGCATCGCTGAACTTACGTAAAACATTGTCGTATTTTATTAAAAAAAGAAAATTACTTCCAGTGGGGTGATCACAAGGTCCACTTGAGAACGTAAAATATTGAAAAGAAAATAAATCTTAATAAAAAGAAATTAAATATTAAAAAAAAAAAATAAACGTTGTTCTGCCTATAAAGGCTAAGTTAAATAATAATTGATAGGAGTTATATTTTCGGACAAAAATCGCCGAATCTATAAACTTTTGCTTTTATTATATAAATTTATTTTAAACTTTTTTTATGTGTTATTTTTAAATTGTATTTTTTGTGTGTTATTTTAAATTGTATTTTTTTTATTATTTTGTTTGTGTGTAATATGTATCTTATTGTGTTTTTCAAATAGTAAAAATTGAATAATAAGTGTTCAAGATATTGAAAATGAATGAAATTCAAATTATTCCGAAAGAAATTCTCGATATAATTCCGCGTTACGACGGTAACGATCAATTACTAAATCTTTACATCCAAAGGTGTGAATATGTAGTTAGAAGCTTTTCAAGGGAAAATAATGCCGCGCAACAATTGTATATTTACCATAGTGTTACAAGTAAATTAACCGATAAAGCCGCGATACTAGTAAGTAAATGGATTAATATCAATTCTTGGGATAGCCTAAAGGAACTCCTCATAGAACATTTCGGAGATCCTAGAACAGAAAACTTATATGAGGATTACGTAGATGACACTGACCTTGAGACTGATAAATACTCATATGATTATGAGCCAGTTGCAATCAACGAAGTCATAAACGAAAGCCCCGACATTATTATACCTCCACTGCTAAATTTTTCCGATAGATTTCTTGAAAACCCTCCCAAAATAATAAATATTAATAATAATGATTTTTCAAAATTGAGTGAACAAAAAGATGTCCCTATAATTGACATTGAAGAACCCCCTTTAATAGTGTTTTTAAATTTTAACGATCCTTCAAAATTAACCGAATTAATACCTGTTGAAGAGGATAGTAATATAACTATTAGGATAAAAATACTACTTGATTCACTTTATAAAATAAAAGACAGTTTATTAGGGAATAACTCACCAGATAGACATACCCCAACTTCAATAAATATTCCATCTTCCGACGAAGATGAAATACTTATTATTTCAGTAAAAGCTACATTACATACGAATACCCCAAAATTAATCAGATCATTTCTTCAATATATGTATTTTTATTTAATTAAAAGGTTCAGGCATAATAAAATTAGAGTCCGAATGAAATCGATAAAATAAGACAGATTCAAAAAAATAAAATAAATTAAAACCTTGGTTATACAAACCTGACAACCTGAATGCTTAAGATATGAAAGCCTATAAACTCGATTATAAAATTTCTAAATTTTCTAAATATTATCAGTCAACAACTTAAATTAATAAAATCATTTTTTTTAAATAAATTAAATATTAAATTCAAAGCTTAATAATAATTCTTATATTTTGACAATAAATTACACGTTTTAAGATGCGAACGTTATTAGAAACACTGCATTAATAAAACTCTTAAAATCCCATTAAAAAGACGTTAAAACGTCCTCCGCAGGTTCGCGCTCCTGATCCTCGTACAGGCAGCCCAAAACCTGGCCCTTCAACTTCAGAAAATTGAAGATAATCCTGGAATCTTCCCAGTTAAGGAAGGACAAGCATTCATTAGCACTTATAATTGGAATATAATTAAAATATTAGATTTAAAATTTGTTAGTAACAGTATTGAGTATAACGTTAACAAGTATTATGAAGTTAACGATTATTTAAAAGAAAAATTAAATGTATATTTCTTAGACGGAAATATCATAGATGCACAAATGCAAACTGAGTATATTATGAGTTTAACATTAGAGCGTTATAATCAATTAGTCCCAACAATTAGAATTAAAAGAGGTATTTTAAATCCCCTAGGTTCAATAGTTAAAGCCATTACAGTCAATTTAGATAATGAAGACGCAATCAGATACGATTCCTTAATAAGTCATATTCAATCTAAACAAAACGCTATTGATAACAAAATATCATTAGTTTCCGAAACAATTGGAGTATTAGTAAATCTGACAAACTCTACGAGAAACAATTTTATTGAAATAGACAAAACAATTAACGAAATAGAATCCATTCTGAATAAAACTCAATTTCAACATAGTAAGGAAATTGTCTTGAATACTTTCGATTTAATTATCCATAATTTTCAAATTTTGTTAACTAGGTTAGATGAGGTTGAAACAGCTA
Source organism: Phalera bucephala (assembly GCA_905147815.2). Taxonomy (NCBI): domain Eukaryota; kingdom Metazoa; phylum Arthropoda; class Insecta; order Lepidoptera; family Notodontidae; genus Phalera; species Phalera bucephala. The sequence continues at coordinate 1,845,284 of CAJHXA020000002.1, read as the reverse complement.
TTGCTTTTAGTAGATTAAATATTTTACACCAATCCATTTTAGACATAGATGAATTGTTATCAACTCTTAAAGACATAGAGAAAATAGATAAATTAATGTATCCCGTAAATACCGATAATTTGATCAAAATTGTACATTGTATAGACATAAGAGCATATATTAAGAACAAACGAATAACGTTTATTATGTCAATACCAATTGTCCAATTAGATTTCTATAACTATTACAACCTTCATCCTTTTCCCATGTATAATCCTCATTTAAACCTAACATTCCTATTAACGCCTCAATATTCCCAAATCCTGGTCAGAGGGTCAGATATACTTCCACTATCACAATCATGCAAAGAAATAGACGAAGGAGAATTCCTGTGTTATGAAGATAATTTATCTGTCACTAATGAAGACTTATGCATTACAGATTTGATGAAATTTTCTTCACAAATTACATCATGTTCTCCACTTACAGTAAAATCTTCAAAAGTCAAGGTCAAATCTATTCGGCCTGACACATGGTTACTATATTCAGGAAAACAGACATTTCTCACAGAGCACTGTGAAAATGATTTCAACCAGTTCAACATTTTTGGCACCTATATATTAACCTTAGATAATGAATGTGAAGCTAAATTAGAGAACATCACATTAAGGAAACGTCTCATTCAATTAACTAATCAAGTCTTCCATCAAGTTCCAGTTATAAATTTACCAAGCATCACAGCAGCAGAGAAAATCTACAAGCAGCCAATCAGCCTAGATGAGGTCAACTTAGAAGATCTTCAGTTCCTGTCACATGTGTTAAATAGTAAAAGTGAAAATCTCAGTGAAAACCACGTATATTCAGTGAATGTGCATAGCATAAGTTTAGGTTCTATAATCATTTATGTAATATTATTAATTGTGCTTTTGATTGTTTTATATATTTATAAGTCTAAAATATTGTCCTTATGTAAACATAAGCAAAATCAACATTCTCAAAAATCGAACGCTGATTTTGAACTTATGGAGGGAGGAGTTATGTATACTAGACCAGTACACAGCTCAGTGCAAGTACTTTAAAAGATGATGCAATATAAACAGACTGTTGCTCATAGAATATAATTCCAAGTACTGTTTTGCTTAATCAGCTTAACTTGCCTCAGCTGCGTATTAATCATGTAAACAGATATCAGGTTACTTGTTTAGTCTCAGTCCAATTCTCATAACTGTTTTGCTAAATAAGCAGATATCAATTAATAAGACGTATAACGCGTGGGTTCATTCTAGAAGGAGTTGTTTACTTGACGATGCCTATAAAAGCCATCGCCAAGCAAAGTACATTTAATATCGACTCAGCTCTCTTACCGTTCGCACTAACGTTAAGTAATATTAATTGACTGCATTAATATTTTGAGTATCTATTATTAATTTGTATTGTGAAATAAATATATTTTTATAAAGTCACGCCGGCCTTTATATTTGACTACGTAGATGCCTTATAAACATATTTTGTATGCGCTCAATACCGTCTGTATATACTTTGTATTTGGGGTTCCACACTGTAGAGGCGTATTCGAGAACAGAACGAACAAAGGAATTAAAAAGTGTAATCATAGTAGAACATCTTCTGAACTCCCTGCCAATTCTCAAAACAAAGCCAAGCATACGATACGCCTTAGCAGTAATGTAATCGAAATGCGCAGCAAAAGTTAATTTATGGTCAAGGAGTACACCCAAGTCTCTTACCTCATATAGTCTTTGAAGGGCTTCACTACTAATTGAATAGGAGTGATGTATAGGGTTTTTTTTCGGGTAAAAGTTATTACGCTACATTTGTTTAAATTTAACTTTAATTCATTTCTAGTACAGTAATGTTGAAGATTATCAAGATCATTCTGTAATAAAACACAGTCAGAATATGATTGTATAGTTCTAAACATTTTCAAATCATCAGCGTAAAGCAAAATTTTACTGTTCTTGATGATCAAAGCTATATCATTTATAAAAACATTAAACAATAAGGGTCCCATGTGAGACACTTGAGGTACACCGGAAGTAATAGGAACAAAAGAAGAACAGTATCCCTTAATTGTTACCGCCTGACTTCGCTCCCTCAGATACGATTCAAGCCAACGTAAAAGGTCTCCATGTATACCTACCGATTTAAGTTTCCTAATTAGTAAAAAGTGAGAAATTTTATCAAATGCCTTGGAGTAGTCGGTATAAACTGCATCAATTTGACCTCCTCCATCCATAGCGGTGGCTATTTGATAAGTAAATTCACAAAGCTTAGATTCCGTGGATCTACCGTCAATGAAGCCATGCTGTTGGTTAATAATCGTAGGTCTAAGAACAGGGTATAGATTGTCATACAAAATTTTTTCAAACAACTTAGGAATGCAGTTTATTTTCGAGATAGGCCTGTAATTTTGTTTATTATGTTTGTCACCTGATTTGAAAATGGGCACAACAAAACATTTTTTCCAATCCGTAGGCACAGTGCCAGTATTAAGAGAAAGTTGAAATAATATAAATAAAGGCACAGCCAGATTTTTAGAGCAAGACTTTAGAAATAGAGGTGGAATCCCATCAGGTCCACAACCCTTAGAAACGTCTAGAGTATTTAAATACTTTTCAATTAAAGTTATTGACAAATCAATTGAACCTATAGAAATATTATCATAGCTTATAGCATCTTAGTAATTTAGCTGAAAGCTTCCTTCCGGAGACCCAGTGCGGGTTCAGACCTAAAAGAGGTACGGTTGATGCCATCTTTGTAGTCAAGCAACTTCAAGAAAAAAGTTTTGAACAACACCGCGACCTCTATTTATGTTTTGTGGACCTGGAAAAGGCCTTTGACCGTGTTTCTAGGACCGCCCTCTGGATTGTTCTAGAAAAATGTGGCTGTCCTGCAAAGTTCGTCAATTTAGTGCGCCAGTTCCACGAAGGCATGACAGCCCGTGTGCGTCACGAAAACAACTTTACAGACCAGTTCCCGGTCACTAGCGGTGTCAAGCAAGGCTGTGTAATGGCTCCGACCCTTTTCGCTATCTACTTCGCTGCAGTAATGAATGACGCTCTTAAAAGCTGTAATGGCAAGATTACCATAAATGTCCGCATGGACAAAAGCGTTTTCGACCTCGCACGTCTCCGAGCAAAAGGCAAAATAGACTCTGTTTCAGTAATAGATGTTCTGTATGCCGACGATGTCTGCCTTATGGCTGACAGTTTGGACGACCTACAGAGTTTTATGGACAAATTAGATGAGTCCTGTCGTAAATTCGGCTTAGTAATCAGTGCTTCTAAGACCCAGATTCTAAAACAACCTGCGAAAGGTAAATCTGCGGACGATGGTGTTGTTTACCTACGAGGAAAACTACTGCCAGAAGTAGGTACCTTCCGGTACCTTGGAACTATTTTGCGCAGTGATAATCGTCTCGAGTCTGAGATCTCTGCGCGAGTCGCCAAAGCAGCTGCAGCTTTCGGTGGTCTTAACCGACGAGTTTGGAAATCACATGACCTGAAACTCCACACAAAACTCGCTGTCTACAGGGCCATAATCTTACCATTGTTGCTCTATGCCTCGGAGACCTGGTGTCTTTACAAGGGAGATATCAGACGCCTTGATACCTTCCACATGAAGTGTCTTCGGGCGATTCTTCGGGTGAGATGGCAGGATCGTGTGCCAAACTCGGAGGTTCTACGTCGAGCGAAGCTCGCTGGAATGGAGTGTATGCTAATGAAAGGCCAACTACGCTGGTGTGGACACCTTGTACGCATGGAGTCTTCCAGATTACCAAAAAAGGTATTTTACTCTGAGCTTAGCTCAGGTAAACGAAAGCCTGGAGGACAGTTTCTGCGTTACAGGGATGTCTTAAAACGCCACTTGACTGCAATTGGCATGTCTAGTGAGTCATGGGAGGAGCTTGCAACGCAGAGGTCGGAGTGGCGAACTGCTGTCAACACGGGCATAGAAAACTTTGAGCGTTCCCGTCTTGAAGACCTTGACGCCAAACGCCTGATCCGAAAAACTCGACCCAAGCCCTCCTACAACTATACTCGCAATTCAAGTGGGTCTCTTCACTGCGCTTCTTGCAATAGGACCTTCAAAACAAAATTTGGTTTTGCGAGTCATGCTCGCGCTCATGCAAGAGCCCAGGCGAAGACGAGCTAAGGGTGTCGCCGTCGACGGATACGTCTGGGAGGACATCATCATCATCATATTATAGCATCCAAGTCGTCAGCGGTAGCCTGAGAATAACTTTCAAACGCTGCTTGGAAGTGACTGTTAAAAAGGTTACAAATTTGTGATGCGTTAGAAGTGTGCACGTCGTTGAAATACATTACCTCAGGCAATTGGTTAACGTCCTTTTTTGATTTTACAAATTTCCAAAAGTATTTACTATTTTCCCTAATATTATTTTCGCAAGTATGAATAAATTTATCGTAGCACTCCTTTTGCACACGTTTTTGCCTATTACGAAGGCAGCAAAAGGTATCATAATCACTAATCCTACCATAGGTTTTCCATCTCTTATGATACTTAAGTTTTTCATTAATTATTTTTATTAAAGAATTAGAAAACCAAGGAGGGTAGTGGTTACTACGAGTTATCTTAATAGGTACGTGTTTTATAATAATTCTATTTATAATATCATAAAATTCAATTAAAGCAGTATTAATGTCATTATAATTGAGAGTCTCATTCCAATTGACCAGAGATAGATCTAAATTGATAGCATCATAATCAGCTGCTTGGAAAATATGTATCAGATGTGAAGAAGGACGAAGAGTTCTCATACCTGATAGAAGCATGGAAGTACAAAGTGCAGGGTGATGCGCATCCTCACTAACCAAAGGTTCAGTACACTGCCGCACAGTACAGTAAACTCTGCTTATGACAAGATCGAGTTGTTTGCCGTTTGCATTAGGCACAGCATTTAACTGCATAAAATTTGTAAAACTAAGAAAGTTTTGGACAAGATTAATAAACGGATTACTACGATCATAGTTAGCCACAATAATACTATCATCGACCTCTGAAATATTCCACTTGGCAGAACTGATGTTAAAAGTATTTTTAAATAAAGTTAAATACGAAGCCGTTTACATGTTCAACTACTAACGCCATCTATTCTTTTTTCATTATCTAATTGAAACATAATTGTGAACAATGACACGATTATAATATATTATATAGGTGTCCCACAGGTATTCCACATGAAGGGAAAGGGAAGGCCCTGCTCGCGAGACTTCGTGTGTGTTTGTGTGAATGATCTACGCTGTTAGCCGCGGGGCCTTTATAGCTTAACTGGATAAGTCGGCGAGCGTGCAACCACTACGCTCGAGCCAGAAGAGCAAGGGGGAAACTAGCTCAAGGGCGCCCCAAGGATGAACGGCCTCGGCTTGAGCAGTCGCTATGCGGGAGGGCATATACTAGGTATCTCGCCGTGGTGCTCAACACCGGCCGGCAACTCGCGAGACGTAGCGCGCATGTGCGCATCGCGTGGACAGCTCTTTTATACCATGTTCGTACCTATATACACCCCGCGAAACGTAATGTTCGACCATTACGGCGGTCGACGGTACGGCGAGTACAATTTTGTGTGCGTGAATCATCTTCGATGTTGGCCGCGGGGCCTTTACAGCTTCACCGGACAAGGCGGTGCGCGGCATGAGACGAGAAACAATCGGCGTCCGGAGGTTAGGAATGAGATATTGTAGGTAATACAGCGATCTGCGGTGGCCTAATCCACAGACTAGTAAGAGAGCAAGCTCAGACCGTCATGTCGGGAACATTTGTCATGCACCTTAAGAATGACAGTGCTAGAATTGAATGTGACGTTTATTTTTTTTTATTATATTAGTGCGAGAGGCAAAGCGAATTCATCATACAGCCTATAACAGCTGTAGGTTGGGCCGCTACTACTACTAGGTACTTTATATTTTACTAAAATTAGTGCCGTGTTAAAATAAATAAAACAATTTATACAGTGAATATATTTATTCATAAAAATCATACGATTCCTTTACAAAATTTATAAAAACCATATACACAATAAGAAACATATACCCAAGGTTATTACAAGTAAAACACCTAATATAAATCCTATTAAATACATTTCACAGGTGAAAACGAATAAAAACGGTTATATCAGAAATTATGCTAATACAATTTCTTTTATTACAATTCAAATAAATTCAGAAATTATCTTTGGTTTAGTTTTTTCATTTGATTAATATTATTGTAAAGTTCCAAGTATTAATTTTCTACAACTTTTTATTTTTGGCGATTTTTGTTTAATTTTTAATACAAGGTGATCAGCTGATAACTTAAACAATTTTGTTTTTTTTTTGTATATAGAAAAACACAATTATATAAAGTTGTAGAGCAAAAAGTTTTTAAGGCCGATGTACAAACATTATATTCTCTTTGATACAAATGCAACAACACTTTTTCATTGTACCTTCATTCTTCCTTACTGGGCTGGAAGCGAAAGAAAAACTTAGAATGCCCCAGTAGCCATACTTTTGCTAGGCTGGTGGTAAGAGTCCACCAAAGGTAGTAACGTCATCCTATCAACGACCAGAAAAGGAAAATTTGAAACAAACCCTATACCAACCCGTCTGGCCAGCGTGGTATAGTAGGCCAAAAACCTCCTAACATGTTAAGACACCAAACGCAAAGGCCCCCAGTTCCCGGTAGTCCCGCTGTCCGCTGCCACGGTAGCGGTCGCGGAAACAGCGGGGCAGGGGGTGCGAAGAATCTCCGGGCTACGACACAAGGCTACCAAAAACACCTGACCCTGGCTACGTACAATGGACGCTCTCTACGGCTGGCCCAACACCTCACTGAACTCGAGGTAGAACTAGGTCGCATAAACTGGCACATATTGGGGTTATCCGAAGTCCGAAGACAGGGCGAGGACACGATAATCCTTGAGTCAGGCCACCTGTTCTACTTTCGGGAAGGTGATCGGCCCTCTCAGGGCGGTGTCGGTTTCCTGGTCAACAAAGCTCTCACTAACAACGTTGTGGAAGTCAGCAGTGTGTCGACACGGGTAGCGTACCTCATAATTAAAATCACCAACAGGTACACCCTGAAGGTGGTACAGGTATATGCGCCGACCTCGACATACTGCGACGACATAGCCGAAGCCATGTATGAAGACATAGCCAAGGTATTACATGGCACCACCAAGGCTCACTACAATGTTGTTATGGGGGACTTCAATGCCAAAGTGGGAGTACAAGAACGCGGCGAAACGATAATCGGACCCCACGGCGTGGGGCGCCGAAACCACAGGGGGCAGATGCTGGTCAACTTTCTGGAGTCGCAGGGGCTCTTCTTGATGAATTCGTTCTTTAAGAAGAAGCCTCATAGAAAGTGGACATGGCGAAGCCCCGACACTGTGACGAGGAACGAGATAGACTTCATCATGACTGACAGGAAGTCTATATTTAGAGACGTCTCCGTGATCAACAGGTTTAATACCGGCAGCGATCACCGACTTGTCCGAGGCGCTCTAAATATAAACTTCAAGGCCGAAAGACGTCACATGATGAGGTCTACTCTCAGACCTACTGCGCCTCAAATAGCTTTAGGGTCCGAAAAGTTCCAACTGGAGCTTCAAAATCGTTTCGACCTGCTGGAAACCGAAGGCAATGTTGACGAGAAAACCGACACAGTGGTCAAAACGCTACAGGATGTGTCTTGAAGGGTGTTTCCCGGCAAAAGCGGTAAAAGAGAGTCTAAACTCTCGCTCGAGACTCTCGAACTTATGAGGCAGAGACGGGAAATGTCATCCACGCAGGCGTCTTCGCCGGATGGGAGGAACCTCAACCGGAAGATCCGGAAGCTGGTGCGACGTGACCTCCGATGTTCCAACACCCACACCATCGCGGCTGCGATTGAACAGAATAGAGGCACCAAAGTCTTCGCTCGCCAGCTAGGTAAATCCCATCTGACGAAACTTAATACAGCGGATGTCAAAACCGTGACCTCCAAGTTCGAGATACTCGAGGAAATTGAGAGTTTCTACAAAGACCTGTACGCATCACGGATGGCTAAACCCTCGAGTCCCAGCGCTGACGACCACAGAGCCCCACTCGCACGCCACGACACGGAAGACATCCCTGATGTCAACCAGGACGAGGTCAGAGTGGCTCTCGAGCAGCTCAAAAATAACAAGTCGCCAGGCGATGACGGAATCACCACTGAGCTCCTAAAAGCAGGCGGGACGCCAATCCTGAAAAAGCTAGCGAGTCTCTTTAATTCCGTCATCTACCAGGGCTTAACACCTCAAGCGTGGAGCGGGAGTGCGGTGGTTCTGTTCTTCAAAAAAGGTGACAAAACCTTGCTGAAGAACTACAGACCCATCTCACTCCTGAGCCACGTCTACAAGTTGTTCTCGAGAGTACTCACAAACCGCCTCGCTAGAAGACTTGACGAGTTCCAGCCACCGGAACAAGCCGGGTTTCGAAAAGGCTACAGCACCGTAGACCACATCCATACTGTTCGGCAGATTGTACAGAAGACCGAAGAGTACAATCAGCCGCTGTGTATGGCTTTCGTGGACTACGAGAAAGCCTTCGACTCCATCGAAACCTGGGCGGTTTTGGATGCTCTGCAGCGATGTGGCATCGATTGGCGCTATATCGAGGTGTTGAGATGTCTGTATGATACCGCCACAATGACCGTCCAGCTCCAGGACCAAAAGACCAACCCGATCGAGCTGCATCGAGGAGTAAGACAGGGGGATGTAATATCCCCCAAGCTCTTCACCAATGCACTCGAAGACGTCTTCAAGACGCTGGACTGGACTGGGCGGGGCATTAACATCAACGGCGAATACATCTCACACCTTCGGTTTGCCGATGATATCGTCATCGTGGCAGAGTCACTGGAACAGTTAAGCGAAATGCTGCATAGCCTAAATGAAGCCTCTCGAGGTGTCGGTCTCGGCATGAACTTGGATAAAACCAAGATCATGTTTAATGAGCATGTCACGCCGGGACCATCTACGTCGATGGTTCGATGCTCGAAGTTGTTCGGGAGTATGTCTACCTTGGACAAGTTGTCCAATTTGGTAGAAACAACTTCGAGAAAGAAATCAACCGCAGGATCCAATTGGGTTGGGCAGCATTTGGCAAACTACGTCACGTTTTCGCTTCGCCTATACCGCAATGCCTGAAGACTAAATTCTTTAACCAATGCGTTCTACCTGTTATGACTTACGGGGCCGAGACGTGGACACTCACAGTGGGACTAGTCCACAAATTCAAAGTCGCACAGCGGGCTATGGAGCGAGCTATGCTCGGCGTCTCTTTGAAGGATAAAATTCGTAACGAGGTAATCCGACAAAGAACCAAAGTTACCGACATAGCTCGCAGACTCAGTAAGCTAAAGTGGCAATGGGCTGGTCACATCTGCGGAAGGACCGACGGCCGATGGAGCAAGCGTGTCCTAGAGTGGAGACCGCGACTTGGTAAGCGTAAGGTAGGACGGCCCCCAGCTAGATGGACCGACGACCTCAAAAAGGTCGCTGGGACAGACTGGATGCGGAAGGCGGAGGACCGTATGCAATGGCGCGTGTTAGGAGAGGCCTATGTCCAGCAGTGGACTACGATAGGCTGATTGATTGATTGATAATTCTGGGTTACATTTAGAAGTACATACTTAACAAAATTAATACTTGAAATAAAACTATTTTTTCGGATTTTATCGCGGTCCTTCCCGTAACCATGGGTGCTCCAAAGCACTCGAAACGTCGGGAACTTAAAAATCAAAAAATTAACCGCGATAAAATCCGAAAAAATAGTTTTATTTCATGTGTAATATTCGCGTAAATCAAGAACTCAGTATAAAATTAATACTGTTCATACATTACTATTTTCCATCAGGTGAGATCTAAATTATGAGTGGAATCTTATCTATAAGACTAATCAACTATCAACTCTGATATTTCATTAATCAGTTATCTACTTAAAACTAATTCGCTCACATGTTAATGCAAAATTAGGTATCAAAAGGCTTGAAAAGGCATATGAATGATCAATGTGGCACTTCATCACTCTTCAATAGTCATAGTCTTCTCAACATCTGAAAACAAAAGTAAAAACAATTTAGCACTAACTTCTTAAATGGAAGGAAGGACTTAAATTTAACAATAAACATTAAAGTTATACAATAAGGTCTATTTCTGGTATGACATGGAAATACTGGTGGTTTTATAATTTTAGTTGCTAGATAATTGATGACTATGATCAATGATATAGAATATTAGATAGTTTACCTGTTTCTTAAGACACTTGTCGGATTTCCTGAAGAAATTTCTGACGCGGTGAACAAACTTGGATAGGCATCACTCTTCAGATGATTTGTCCCCCCATTTTACCTCTGTTCTTGCTTTGATAACATGCTTATGTTAGACTTTTTCATTCGCTAACAACTCTGTACATAAAGGTATGAGAATATAATAACTACGTTTTCTCTCACATAATACATTTTCTTGTTTTCGTTCTTTAAAGGTAAACTGATAAAATTTTGCGTTTTGACGTGATCTGACGCACTTAGGCACACAATATCTGTACACTATAGCATAAATTAATTTGTATTAATAGACATTCGATACGTAAGCAAAAACTTTTCACCCAAACAAACCTTTCTTTGACGGATGGAAGAAAATGGCCGCCAACTGGTCACAGCATGAAGGTAAAATTACCTGGAGGGAGACATACGACGTTGCCGCTCCGCCGGTCATCGTTCAACACATTATCTTTTTTCTCTCTCAATTACACGGATCACCATTTTGAGTGAATGAGAAAGTTATTCTAAGGTTGGCAACGTCGCCCTGTACGTAGTTATGTATACTAGACCAGTACACAGCTCAGTGCAAGTACTTTAAAAGATGATGCAATATAAACAGACTATTGCTCATAGAATATAATTCCAAGTACTGTTTTGCTTAATCAGCTTAACTTGCCTCAGCTGCGTATTTATCATGTAAACAGATATCAGGTTACTTGTTTAGTCTCAGTCCAATTCTCATAACTGTTTTGCTAAATAAGCAGATATCAATTAATAAGACGTATAACGCGTGGGTTCATTCTAGAAGGAGTTGTTTACTTGACGATGCCTATAAAAGCCATCGCCAAGCAAAGTACATTTAATATCGACTCAGCTCTCTTACCGTTCGCACTAACGTTAAGTAATATTAATTGACTGCATTAATATTTTGAGTATCTATTATTAATTTGTATTGTGAAATAAATATATTTTTATAAAGTCACGCCGGCCTTTATATTTGACTACGTATGCTTGGTATCCTGTTGTGACCTATGTTTGGGCCATAACAAATGCGCCCCGTCCGTTTCAGCGGTTAAAATATAAATGAAAATTATTGTAATAAGTAAATATACTTTATTACAGTCAAATTATGTCGTGTTGTGCTGTATTTTGTAAATCAAGGACAACCAAAGTAGGAGTGAAAAATCCTGAATTATAATTTTACACGTATGTATTTATTGCCTCTTATTATATTATAGGGAAGTTTCACAGCAAAATTATGGATTTAACATTAAATATATACGTTATTGACGTCATATAATTAATATACGGTGATAATTAACTGCGAGTTAAAAGCTTTAATTTGTATTTTAAATATGCATTATTTTACGCTTCTCCACTAGTGATGTCCTACAGCGCCTATCGCCTACTGTCGATATTAATAAATTAATATTGAAATATTAACAATTCCTATTCACGTCATAATGACTAAACGAATTTGGATGAAATTTAGTGAGGATAGAATATCTAGATAAACACTGTCACGTCTATATTCCCCAATCGGGGGTGGGACCTATTTATGATTATTTCATCTTTATAGCGTTTTCCCTGAAATAAAACTACTTACCTCACTGGAAGTTTTATATTTCGACGGACGATTTAGCGCAGTAGTTAAGAGCTTAAGCCGCTCTGCCCACTGCGTCTAATAGTCGCGGGTTCGAGTCCCGCACGGGACAAATCTTTGTGTGATTCACAATTATTTGTTCCGGTCTGGGTATTTGTGTATGTGAATTTTCATGTTTGTAAACGCACCCACGACACAGGAATAAATCCTAGTGTGGGGCTACGTTTTAAAAAAAAAAATTGAGATGGCATATAGAGCCTCGGTTGCGAAATGAAGTTTTGCACTTTGGGTAGTAATGCTTTTACTGAAGATTAGAGGTTTGACCTCTATATGAGTTGGCATTGTGCCCTCCACCCCGCGAGGGTGCGTTGTATGCCATGCCCGTATATAGATACATCTGAACCCTGAAAAGCATGTTGATATCCATCTATCTATCTCTATCTATAACCTCACGCCAGATCCCTTGCGGGGTAGGCAGAGAGTACAGAGTTCCAACAGGTTCTTTCCTTACATACCTCTCTGGCTTCCTCGACTCTCATAGTTCGTCTCATACACGCTCGCCGGTTACGGAGACTCTTGACTTTTCCATCAGATAAGACTCGGTTTATTTGGTCGTGGTAAGATAGTCTAGGTCTTCCCCGGTACCTGCATCCTTCCACTTTCACATTGTATATCTGTTTTGTCATTCTTTCCTCTGGCATTCTTTCTATATGCCCGAACCAACGGAGCATGCCCTTTCTCATCTTTACACCGATACTATCTTTCATACCTACTCGCTGTCTTACTATGCTGTTGCTAATGCGGTCGGTCAGCTTCACTCCGCACATCTTCCGCAGAGCTCGCATTTCTACCGCATTTATCCTACTTTCATTCTCCTTCTTACATACCCAGCTCTCGCTACCATATAACAGCGTTGGGACAAGAACTCCGTTATGTATGGCCAGCTGCGCCTTATGGCTTAAGTGCCGGGTCCCGAGTAGCTTTCCCATCGCACCATTCACTCTGTTCCCTGCACTCACTCTTCTCTCTATGTCAGCGGTGTATTTCCCATCCTTACTGAAGGCGCATCCAAGATATACAAACTCATTCACTTGCTCCAGCACATCGTTACCAACCACAATCCTTACATTCGTTCTGGTTTCTTCCCTTTCAAAAACCATAATCTTGGTTTTCTTCACATTCAAGTGTAAGCCATTGATCATGCAGTCGTCTTTCATAACTGTGACTAGTGTTTGCAGATCAGTGGCTGTTGGCGCTATTAAAACCGCGTCATCTGCATAAAGTAGATGGTTTACCACTAAGTCACCCATTTGTACACCTTCATTCATCGCTTTCAGTCTTTGAAGACTTTTGTCCAGATATATTATAAACAGTCTAGCGGACAACACGCAACCCTGCTTGACGCCGATTTTAACGTCAAACCAGGGTGACCTGTTACCACCCACCCGTACGCATGCCTTGCAGTCCACATAAGTGGACTGGACGGCTCGCAACAGAGTGCCATCTATACCATACTCTGGCAAAATGTCCCAAAGTCTCTTTCGCACAACTCTGTCAAATGCCTTCTCCAGATCTACAAAACCGCAGAAAACCTTCCGGCCCACTGCCAAATGCTTCTCTACGATGTTGCGGAGTGAGAAGACTTGATCCGAACATCCTCTTCCAGACCTGAAACCCCCTTGTGCCTCGTACAACATTCCATCGGACTTCACGCGCATTCTCCGTTCAATAATTTTACCGTACACCTTGGCTGCCAAGCTGATCAAACTGATGGCTCTGTAATTGGCGCAGTGATATTGTGAACCCTTGCCTTTATACAAGGGTACTATGACTGCGCGGCGCCAATCTGTAGGGACTCTACCGGTCCTCCAGCAAAGGTTTGCAAGGGCCCGGAAAGCGTCCCGGACGCAAGTTCCACCATATTTGATCATCTCGGCAGATATCATGTCTACTCCCGCAGCTTTACCGTTTTTCATACTTCCTATCGCCCATTCAACTTCTTCCATAGTGATGTCCTCCGTTGATTCTGGTGCCGCAATCTCGCCTTTAGGCAAGTCTGCGGCATCAGCATCCGGGTCATCTCCATACATTTCTCCAAAATATTCACTCCACCGGTTTAGCACAGCTTGTGTGTCTGCAAGAATGTCACCATCTTTAGATTTTATCCTTTCCATTCTGGAGCCTGACGAATCACCTCGAGCCTTTCTCACCTTGCTCCAAAAGAGTTTGGTGTTGTTCTCGAAGTTCTTCGCCAGCCTCTCCTCCTCAATCATACTGGCTCTTTCACGCTTTTCTTTCACTAAAGTTTTAGTGGCATTCTTGCATTGCCGGTATATTTCTTTCCTCATCTCTGTCATACTGGCATTCAGGTTCAAAGAAGATACATAGTCCTGCCACGCTTTCTTCTTACTTTCTACGGAGCTTTGCAACTCCGCATCCCACCATGCATCACCTTTTGCTGTAATATGCTTCTTTGAGCAACCACATACTTCTTTCGCGGATTCCAACAAACTCTCTTTCAGGCTATTCCAGCATTCATCTACATTTGAGTCCGAAGAGCCTGCTGTCAAAAGCTTGTCCCGGACTCTGTCTTCATACATTCTCCTCACGCTCTCATCTTGCAACTTTTCAACCTTTAATCTTTCAAGGTCTCCGAAGGGGATACGCTCTCGCCAGTGCCTCCACTTCCTGAACAGACCACTAAACCGCGCAACTACGAGATAGTGGTCTGATTCCAGAGTGGGGCCTCTATACGCACGCGTATCTTGTAGTTTGCTTCGGAGACGGTTATCAACCAGGATCATATCTATCATGCTTTTTTGTTCATTCCTTCTCCACGTATACAAATGTATGTCCTTATGCTGGAATATCGTATTAGACACAAGGAGACCCCTTTCCAAACAAACATCTACAATGAGCTTACCTGCATCATTCACTCTCTTATCACCATAAGGACCCAGAGCAGCGTCGCAAGTTTGCCGCCTGGTTCCTACCCATTCGTTCAGATCGCCACACAGAATCACCTTTTCGTTAGCCTCAGCCAAATCCAGAACTTCCCTGACATTATCCCAAAACTTCTCAAGGTCCTGGGGTGTCGACGAGCTTACGGGAGCATACGCTGCGACCAAAAATACTCTAGTGACACCCAGTTTTAAACGGACCCAGAGAAGTCTCGCATCGCACAGGCCATAATCTCTCACTCCAGAGGCCAGGCGACGGGACAGCAAGATACCCACCCCCATGCTGGCACGACTGCTCTGCGGTACACCAGACCACAGAGCCATCGCTCCATCAGGCAGATCACAGGTTTCACTGCCCCTCCGCTTAGTCTCTGTTACACACAGAGCATCCAGGCGTCTCTCTTTCATTACATCAATCACCTCATGCATCTTATCTTCCATACCACCTCTTACATTCCAAGTGCCTATTCGGCACTCTGCACCCCACGACTCGCCAGTTCGGGCCCGGCGTGATGGGTGGCGGCCCCCATCGCCGCTTCCACCTATATTCGTACCGACGGGGGCGGGCCGGTACGCGTCGCCTCGGGGGGACGCCCTAGCCCGCACTGCGGTACGTCTTCGGTCCAAGATTGCAGCCATAATGACTGGCAGGGGTCGCGACGAGCACGCTCTTGGACAGACCCCCTATCCATGTTTATATCCGTGTATAGGAACTATTGATTTTCGTGATTTAGAATCCGCGTTTGAGTGCTAAAACGTTTAGAAGGTACCTCCAAGTAAAAAAGTTTTGCGGTAATCTTTTTTAAGTGTCCATTACAGTAAACTTATCACGAAGAACGTATTTAAAATATTTCGCGATGTAATATTGCAAGTTCTACATTCAACAAATTATGAAAATGTTTTTCAAGTTTTAAATGAACAGTTTGATTATGGTTTTTTGAAGACCACAAATATTTATTAATAAAATCAATATGTGAAAAGTATTTCAAATTAAGAATTCATTATATAATGAAGAATGCAGTAGTAGAAACTAGTGTCAGAAATTTTTATAATAAGCTAATATTATTTAAGGGTCATTAGTATAATTACAGTAAAAAAAATAATTAAAAACTCGGGTTAAAGAACACATAGCTGACCTAAAACACCGTCGCTGAAATAAGTCTGCAGTCTGTGAACATGTCCTTGACCGTACCCGCCATTACATCCGATTTGATAGACCACATATCCTCGTGAAAGAACACCGATTCCTACCAAGGATGGTTCATGAAGCTATTCAAATTAAAAAAACATCCTAATTTCAATAGAGAAGATGGCTGGGTGCTTCCATCGACTTGGGATCCGGTAATTATTATAATCAAATCCAAAACCAAGCATAACACTGAGAGACAAGACACCGTGAGCTCATTCTGCGTAGATCGGACCAACAAAAATAATTAAAAAGTTTGAGGGTACCCCGGAACACTTATGCCTTTTGGATATCTAACACCTCAGTTCTTCCCGTGACCATGGGTGCTGCAAAGCATTCGAAACGTCGGGAAATTAAAATCAAAAAGAAACCGCGATAAAATCCGGAAAATAGTTTTATTTCATGCGTAATATTCGCGTAAATCTAAGAACTCAGTATTAAAAAATCTTATTTAAGTGCCATATTGGTCTAGTAGCAAATCTGTACCTCCAGGTGATACAACTCGAGTTATAGCACTTTTTATATATTTAGACATTATGCAGCAGAAAACATCTGCTATTTTTTAATCTGATGCCCATTAAAATGAGGAAGTTTTTTTTTGTGTATATTAATATAACTAAAAGCAGTGATAGCCTAGTGGTTAGACCGTTGGACTGCAAAGTCAGAGGTCTCAGGTTCAAACCCAGGCACGCACCTCTGTCTTTTCGAAAGCATGTGCGTATTAAAAATTAACTATCACTTGCTTTAACGGTGAAGGAAAACATCGTGAGGAAACCTGCATGCCTGAGAGTTTCTCGAAGATGTGTGAAGTTCGCTAACCCGTACTGAGTCAGCGTGGTGGACTATGGCCTAAACCCTCTCAGTTTGAGAGGAGGCCCGTGCCCAACGATGGGACAGGTTCTTAACAGGGCTAATATTATATATTATTTATTATTATAACTAAGGATTTTTCAGAATTAACAAAGTGTAAGATGATGTATCTTCAATTATCACAAATTGAACTGAACTGATTGCTTCAATTTTTTTTCTGTCTTACTGATTCAACTTTAATTAACCCCTATACACAATTAGCAGGAGTAGATTAAAAATGGTGTGAATTGATATAATTATACATGTGTCAATTTCCACTAATGTTATTCAATAAATGAACATATTTACTATAGATTCTCAGGTAACTTAAGGTTTTCTTTTCGGTTCGGATAAATATATTTTTTAATCATCAATTGTCATTTATGTTGATAAGGCGTGTCATAGTAATCACTTCCCTATTAAAGTACAGTAACGCAGATCCACAAACTCCCACATAAAATTGCCACGCTACCTCAGCGATATGCGCTGACCATACATCCTAGTTTCATGACTAACGTGCATTGGAAAAGCGCACGTGCAAACGAGGGTAAATGTGATGTAAAAATTGAAACCACCGCTACACCTATATTCCCCAAGCGGGAGTGGGAGTGGTGTACTGTGTACACTCACTTGTCGTTCAACAATATAAGGTCTCATGTAGTAGAGGATGAGTCTATTGATATTATACCGAGCACAGTGCCAGACTCCGGACTAGATTTTTTTTATCGAATAATTACTATTTTCCGAGATAGGATTCGAACCGACGACCTTGTGATCGATATGCGCATTACCAATGAGGCTTTACTATTGTATTAAATTGTACATACTAATATCGATGTTTACAGATTTGTTTTTAAGAATTGTATTATAATACGCATGTGTGAACTTATATTAATTACTCGTATTAATTCGATATCATAATTTATATGAATCAATTACGATTTTTCATGAAGTAAATATTTGTTAATTATTATCATAAATTATCGATAAATTTTCTTATCGATAAATCCTGTACTAGTAATCACTTGCCTAATTAAAACGCAGATTCACAAACTCACACCGACGTAAAATTGACACGCTACCGCGGCGATATGCGGTGTCTAGGCATTCTTCGTGTATGGGTCACAGGCGTTAGCGGGGTGAGAGAGGCAAGGGGAGGGTTGGAAACGTCAAATTCAATTCTAGCACTGTCATTCTCTAAGGTACAATTTTTTTGTTCGAGCATTACCTGGCAAGATCAGTGAGTTACTGATGAGTTCTCAACCTGACCGAGTCGGGTTTTTTTCTCGGAAAACTTAGGAATACTTCAGGTTCGGCCACCGAGCCCTGAACTCTCAAACAGCGCTTGCTTACGGGAGCCATGCGCTGCTCGCTAAAATACTTACTCAATTTCCTATTAACGAAAAAAATAATATTGGAGGAGGCCAGAGAGGTCTGTAAGGTAAGAACCTGTTGGAACTCTGCACTCTCTGCCTACCCCGCAAGGGAAGTCGAGGGATGATATAGATATATAGAAGTATTTTTTTTTCGCAATTATGATTGTGCTCTTTATTTATATGCCAGTATGAATCGATTTCTTATGTAAGTATTTTCTAGATAAGCCCATGTTTTGCCCGACTTTTAAAGACTTTGACGCTTGCAAGCATTAAGGTAAATAATGTATATCAAAGCTTACAACTATTTCTTGTCCGTACCAGGGCGCCCTACTTCGAACCGAAGCCCTGGTCTTAAACCTGAAGGCCAATTCACATAATTAAAAGTGTTCAAAATCCAGTTTCGATCTCATCTCAATCTCATCAACTTTACAAACGGTATTCTCGTAACATATTCGAATCCTTCAATGACATTTACCGAATCGAGATCGGACCGAAACTTGAAAAACATGTAAACGGTATTCTGGTAACTTTTTGAACTAACATAAACTACAAAATTGGTATTCTCGTACAATAACATACGTCAAATTTGAGATTGAAATGACACTTAAGCTTGACTCAAAGTTGACTGAAGAGACATTGTAAATAGTTGGTTTTGCGCATAAAAATAAATTTTATTATAAGTTTTTACGCAATTATTTCACCTAAAATGAGTGGATTTGGCTTAAGGTGGAATTATCTAATAGCTGCACTACGAGCAGACGACAAAGCAGCGTCGGAAAGACGTAGGCAACGCCGACGGACATTACGTGATCGTCGTTTCGCTTCAGACGCCTTTTCCATGAGCGATTCG
Source organism: Phalera bucephala (assembly GCA_905147815.2). NCBI lineage: Eukaryota > Metazoa > Arthropoda > Insecta > Lepidoptera > Notodontidae > Phalera > Phalera bucephala. Next base: position 1,826,173 of record CAJHXA020000002.1, on the reverse strand, counting down.
GAGTTTGTAAGAACTTACAGACTCACGAAACCGCTAGTGGAAAACCTTATTGACGAGTTGAAGCCCCATATGCCCAGAGACGTAACGATGGACTGGATGCTGCTGTAAAGGTTAGTTTAAGTACCTATACACAACACACATTTTTACACACCCGAGGTAAATACTCAATATATGCAAAATGAAAGCCATATATTTATATATCTATATCATCACGTTAGATTCCTTGCATTGTATATTCTTATATATTAAAAAATGATTCTAATATTATCTTTTTTTCTAGGTTTTGGTAACACTATGTGAGTGGTTCATACCAAAGTTTGGTGGGACAAAGCATTTCACATGCTTTGCCACAACCCAGTGTGTCGAGGGCTGCACAGCAAGTGACAGATGCTGTAAACCACCCGGCAGTCTTGAGCAAGTATGTAAACTTTCCTCTGACAAGAGAGGCAAGGGAAAGAATTAGAAGCAGGTAAGTTATACTAATCATTGTAATATGAACCTATCTATTGAAATTTGCTAATAATAACAAATGTATGATTTTTTGTATTTTAGATTCTATTCCAAATATGGGCTACCTAGAGGTGTTAGCTGCATAGATGGTACTCATGTCTCGATCATAAAACCTTCAGAACATGAGGAGGCATATTAATGCTATAAAGGCTATCATTCTTTGTATGTGATGATAGTAAGTATAAATTAAGTAATATGAAGCTATAATTATTAAACTTTATTATTATTGATTGTTGATAAAAAAAATCTTGCTTTTCGGATTTGTGATACAGATCAAAATATTCTCTGTGTAGACCCATCCAGCCTGGGAGTACCTATGATTCAACTATTTGGAGGGACGACCCATTAAATGGTTATCTAAATGAGGTCACTGAGGGTGGTGAATCAATTTCTCTTTTAGGTATGTATGTTTAGGTACCTAAAAGAGAAATTACATTAAGAAGTCACTTTATAAGATAACTAATATAAACACTGCATAATGTCACATTTAAATTGCAGGTGATAGTGGGTATTTGTTTGGTTTTACTGAAAATTGGTTTTACCAAAAACATATTGAAGCTCTGAATGTGTTGGAACAGATTATAGGAGTTTCAAAAGGGAGATTCAGGTTTGTAAATATAAACATGTTTAACTAAATCAAATAAGTGCTTATTTATTCATATAAAACATATCACTAACAATCTATAATCAAATTATTAATCAACAATGTGTAAACACTTATATGTATTATAAATATAGAATACACTAAACTAAATTATTTCTACTCACTAATCAACAATGGTTTATCTTCTTAACAAATATTAATTAACAATGTTTAAAATTATTACTTTTCTAATCATCAATGGTATATATTTATTAATCAACAATGTTTATTATTATAAAGAATGGTTGTAATTTTCAATTTTCCTTTTCTTTCAGGTGTCTATTAGTAGTAAGGCAGCTGCATTACAAACTTGAGATGGCTGCAAAAATTGTAAATGCTTGCTGTGTTCTAGACAACGTGGCCAATCAGGCTTGGCTTAGAGCGCCAGGACTTCCAGAGCAAGACAGTGACGAGATGCTCGTCCCGGCCATACCAGCTGCTGTAAGCACATCCACCGATGACAGGCACAGCAAATAGTCATGCAAACCCTGTGGGCAATTAAAGATAATACATTTTCTGTTTGACTTGTTTACAATAAAATTATTTTAGTGGTTATTATATTGTTGGTTGTATACTTACTCAAAATTGACCTACTTGTCTCCTGTTAGGACAAGGCCACTCGTGCCCCAATTCCCATCATTCCTGCCACTGCTAGTATTCAGTTCAACAGTCTATAAACAAATCATACACATTAGAATATTTCAAAATTTCTTGATAGAGTTCTACATAAATATTACCACCGATATAATATTTACCAATATGTCAAGTAGATTATGCCTGACAGCAGGCAACTGAGAACTGCATCCTCCAATAATGCCAATGAAGCGTTCCTCCAGAGGTGTTAAATGGACCTCGTCAGCTGGCCCTTCACCAGTTTCTTGTATTGATTGTAGTACTAGAAATATAAAACGGCACTTTATCAGTAAGAATAGTATTGAGCAGATCTAAATAATACATACGATAGATTACTTACCTTTTTCCACTCTTGCGCTGACTTTTGGACGTCTCCGACGTCGGCATTCAAAATCAAAGCGCACTGAGCCCACAATTTTGTTGAAAGGGCGTTTCGATTATAATGGAAAACAATTAAATTCAAAACACTTTGTAAACAACATCAATTTTCGCGCGGTGTTTTTTTCTTATACCTTACGAATTTTTATGGCCATGGGTACTAGCTCGAGTGCGTGGGGTGGTCATGCACCTAAATGAAAGTACCCAATTTTCAGACACGTCAAACGAGTATTAAATGAAAATTAAATCAAAATACGCAAAAGTAGAACGAATTGATTATATTTATAGTATTTTTTACTTGTTTATACGTTTATATTTCTATTCCTGTGGGAAATATAATTATGTTTTTATTTAAAATTACCAACACTTCCGGTACTTGCCTACAAATTGGCAACACCGATATTTATAAGTTTGACATTACAGTTAATGTTTTTTATTTAATCTATGGTAGCTGAGAATTGACAAGAGATCGAAAATAGATCGAAATGTGATCGACACTAGATTATACTGAGATTAGACTGAGATGATACCGAAATCAGACCGAACTTGTAGTGTAACAGAATACCAATTGCGAGTCAAATCAAAATTAAATCTCAATTCAGTCAGCATCTAGTTTCAGTGTCAATTAATTACGAGAATTGGCCTTCTGGTAGCGTGATGGTACTGGTCATAGCGTATGACCGTATGACTAGCACACCACACGTATGACTGATACGTGTGGTGGGCTAGTCATCGCACGTATCAGTCATACGTTCGTGCTAGTCATCGCACGTATCAGTCATACGTTCGTGCTAGTCATCGCACGTATCAGTCATAGATCGCAGGTTTAATTTTGTTGATTAAGACGACAATGGTACGTAGCGGTAATTGAATCTTGAAGTACTTCGTATCGCGCTGAAGCACTCGGTATGGTCGGTCGTACGGAGGAGTCGGAGAATTTCGTACGGTATCATTCCGGACAAATATGTGGCTGCTTGTTGCTAAGTCCTTGTAAATACATTTAGGCTTGTTCGTCGTGCAAATTCTCTGGAGCCATGGTTTCGGTGAGATGACGGACGCATTCTGTGTTTTCGATCTTTGACTGTGAAGGCACGAGAAATCTGACGGGGAGTACGTCATGAGGGCCGAGCTGACTTGCGTATCTTTTCGTAAGGCGGTGCGAAGTTCAAGTAGAACAGTAGGTTATTTATTCTACACTCCATCGGGTACTGACACATCTAGTCCCGACACACTTGCTCGTTCGTTTGAGGGTAAAACACTTTACTTACAGGTAAAACACTGTAGTTCGGATACGTGTGACACCATATTTCTTCATCAGTGAGTTGAACAGTGATGACTAAAACTGACGGCTTAGGTCTGTGGTGGTTCTCAGTGGGCAAGGGCATCCAAATCGGGCGATCCATTATGCTAAAGAGACGATTTCGGCGCTTATGTCGCACGTCTCTAGCTATTTTGTATTACAGTCGATTATCGTAATATAATATCTATATTCGAAACGCCGCGATGGAAGGAATGCGCCGAGTGGACTGACGACGTGTCGATAAACGTAGTGCGCTGATAGCTGATGGGCACCTTCGTCCATTTTTAGACTCCCGACATCTTTGTTCATGGAGGTTCAGAAGTATTTCATTGCTATGTTTTTTCCCGTCTTTCTAATAGGTACCGGGTGGATTTAATTCATGTTGCGTTTTGAAGGCTGCGAAATTATAAGCTGTCGGTAGGTATGGTCGCACGGGCAATGAGATTGGCGCGAATTTTAAATTAGGTTATATTTTCAGTTGTCTTACTTCGGCGTTGCTGTCTCGATCGGAAGTTAGCTTTTCGTACTCCATGTTGGTGTGATTTCTTTTTCTTCGATACGTGATAGTGTGTCGGCGCCGGCGGCTTGGTTTTTCTCTGCATGCAGGTAGGTATTTTATATTGTCGCAAAATTTACTGACGAAGTGAAGTTGGCGTACTCTGCGTGGCATACTGGTACTGCTTGGGCCTCCTGTTTGTGAGTACGCTAGTGGTTTGTGATCGGTAGAAATTGTAAGTTTTTTGCCCTCTATCAACCGACGTAATTTCTTCATAGCTGTGTTCATTGCTAATAGTTCGCGGTCGTGCATACTACGTACTGTATCGCCTTTGTCTTGCTCATCATTTTGAAGTAAAAAGCGAGTGGTTTCCAGTCGTTGTTAACTTTCTAGTCGTTGGAGTACAGCACTGTCGTCAGATGTTTCAGTGACTAGATACAGCGGAGGGTTATGTACATGGTGCGCAAGTGTAGTCGCGCGCAGTATGCTTCGTCGGCATTTCTCAAAGGCGGCTTCGGCTTACAGCTTCCACGTAATTGAAACGATTTATCATTCTTCTTTGTGTTGAGGTTTGGTGAGGGTTGTTTTATTTAATTCGTGTTGATATTCGGCTTGACGGGGTAGGCAGCTGCGGTAAAAGTTCAGCATGCCTATAATCTTCTAAATTCTTGAATTTTGTGTCAAAATTTTCCGAAACCACAAGGTTTTAGAAAGTTTTAATAGCTCGGGTGCATTCCTCCGCAGGTTTGTTTCCGTCTTGTGACCATGTTTTCCGAATTTGCATTTCTCGCTATAACATCGCCGACGTAACAGAACACAAAGTTATCGAGGCCTCGGAGTACTTCGCGCAGTTGCGTAAGCCGAAGGGTGTCATGATGGCTATTTTCTGTGCGTCTTCTTTTTCAATCGGTATCCAAAACCAGGCCATTTTGATGTGGAGTTTCGAAAATATCTTCTTGCCATGGAGTTGTTAAGTAAAATCCTGTATTTGTGGTAAGTGACAGCGGTCGGGTACTGTCACGGCGTTAAGTCGTCGATAGTTGCCGTAAACACGTAGCGAACCGTGTGTGAATGATCTACGCTGATGGCCGCGGGATAGCCACGGGGCCTTTCCAGCTAGCGAACCGTCCTTCTTCACTACGTGGCCAGGGACTCCATCATTCGACTGGAGTTAAATATTGCACCTTATAGTGTGGAAATAGGTGTTATTAGTGTGTACCACTAAGAATGAAAATAATATTATCAATGAAATTGTTTTATAGAAATTTAACAACATTTTACACTGGTGAAACGATACATCTTATATGGAATACGTTGAAAAGCGCCCGAGCGAATGCAGGCTTATGTGCGTGAGACTTTGTGTGTAAAGGTGTATGTTTCACTTTATTTATGTAAAATCTATAAGTAGGATTTACAGAAATAGATGAAAATACCTAAGTAAAAAGAAAGTCAAAAAAAGTTGCTGACTGTACAGTTCCAGTGCTCACGAGTACCTATGCGATAAAAATTTTTGGGAAACGACTTGGTTTTTGAGGTGTGGGGCTTAAAAACTAACCATTAAAAGTAAAATGACGTTATAGCCTTATGACTAAATGCTTTAACGTGTCAAGAGCCTTGTCCGGTGAAGCTGTAAAGGCCCCGCGGCTAACAGCGTAGATCATTCCAACACACACACACACATACACATAAAACATGTCAAGAGTGCCAAGAACGTACAGAATCGAGAATTGTCGATTTTATTTAGTTCCATAAAATTCCACCGCTATCGAGTTTATTCGTGCGCTAGTGTAGCGTTCAAGAGTAGCAATTGATAAGTTTTCGAACCCAATCCTAAATTTAGAATGAAATCGAGCGTAAAGAGTAAGCCTACAGGTCTACGTTCCTTTCGGGTTTCTTTTCTCACGTGATCAGTCGTCTCTCTGCTGTCTGAAAGCTATCAGGCGTCCTCCCTGCCTTATTCTTCCATAATAAACCCACTTCAAATCTGCCGCTTACTGGTCGCTGCGAGGATTTAAAGGGCCTTCTCGTCAACATCTGTGCTGGGACGTTTCGGTGCTACTCCTAGGGCTTTTATGGAGAAATGATCTCTTATCATCTAGTCCAGGTTCCCTTCTTCTTCTGTTTGTTCTCTGGTAATGTGCAGGCATTGATAGACGAAGTTGATAGGTCTCAGTCCGTAACCGTGCAACACCCAGCTGAGAGATGTTAATGAAGCCACCGGCTGTCCTGCTTTTCCTTGCTTTATGAACCTGGTGATAATCAGCACCCAATTGTCTTGGCCTATGAGTAGCTTCGGAGACTCTTCTTCGTAGCACAACTGATGAGCTATGTCGGCGAGATGCCGACACATACCTCATTCACTCGCTGAGGCGCCAAATAAAAGTTCTCAGTCCTAATTTCCTTGATTCTCATGCGTTTTGGGTGATGAACCCCCTTTAAGTTTAATTGCACTCTCTTAGATTTTGAATTCACTAGCATCTTTCCTCCGACCATTGATGACCACCGATGGCTAATGTATCGTCGGGACCGTCGGCTCCTATCTGTTCTGCGACTTTATCGTCCAATAAGGACACCGTCGAGCGTTCGTCTAATAGCGCGAGTATCTTAATAGAGCTCTTAGGGCCAAACAACTCCACTGGCACTATTTTGAGGCCATCACCTTTATAGTGCCCTCATTTTCGGGCACCTCGGGCTGTGGTTGTACGTTAGCCTTCGGTGCGCCTGCGTGGAGTAGTCTATGATGCCAACGTTTGCCAACTCCACAGCCGCTTCTTCTGCACGTCTCTTTGCGATGCTTGTATCGCAGACACTTGAAACAAACGCGATTCTTTTTCGCCAAAATCCACCTCTCTTCCACCGAAGTTTTTAAAACTTGCTGCAGTCGTTCAAATAATGTTTACGCTCACACTCTGGACAGGTGATTCTTTCATCTCTGGGCGCAAGTCTCTTAAATTTCTCTGATAGTGTGTGCCGTCCTACCTGCTCGTCATCCCTCTGCCCTTTTCCAAGCTTTCCGGGAGAGCGAAGGCGCCACATCTGTCTGCTTCTTGATTAAGAAAGTTGGCTATGCTTACTATTTTAGGCAATGATCCATCCATTTCTGCGGCGTAATCGTATCACCGGTATCCGACCGCCGATGGTAACTTATCTACCACAAGCTTCACTATCTCCGGTGAATATAAGTATTATGGCTTACCAAGTCTTTTAATCGCGGCGACACTATTGTTTATCTGACTAACTCACATAGCACTAAAGAGTCCGGTCGACCAAAGCGTCGCCTGAGGGCGAGGAGAACTTCACTAGGAGAACAGTCCGAATACAGCAGACTCTTAATGGCTTCTTGTACTGCTCCCTTCACTGCCCTCCTTATTCTGGCTATGTTTTGCTCTCTGTTGAACATAGTTGCAGTGTCTACGTATACGGTTTTAAATGACATCCATTCCGACGTATTTCCATCAAAGCAGGGAAGCTCATGAATGTATTTCAGCGGTTGCTGCTGAGCATTCAGTGCTCTGACCATTTCCGAGTGAACACCGCAATGTCATTTTTCTTATTGGAATCGTCTCCCGATTTCTTTTTACTCTGATTGGCTTCTGTGTCCATTAAAACTTTCTCTCACACCGTAGTCTGAACCCAGTCTTGGACATGAGTGGCACGATCCTATTGTTCTGGATATTCATTGGAGCTTGTGGCTACATCTGCCTGGAGGCGTTCCAATCGTGCTTGTGCGAGCGATGCCGCTGCCTTGGCCTGTTCGTATTCCAATCGCGCAAGCTCCTCCTTTGCCTCAAGCTCTCTCTTCTTCGACCGTGATGATCTCACAGAAGGGGGTCCCAGGGGCACAATCATCATATTGGAACCCCATCCTGTTCCAGTCCTGCCCATCAACCTGCTTCACGGCTTTTTCTTGCCTTTGTTTGCTCACATTTGGTGCAGCCGTGCTCTTGGTCGTAGCCTCCGTCTCGGTAGCCGATGTTGTTTTAGTAGACTGCGTCGCTTAAGTTGATTCGGTAGTAAATGTCGTTTCAGATGCTTCAGTACTCGTCGTAGGCTAAGTCGAAACGGTGGCGCTAACCGACGATTCTTCATTGGCACTATTCGTAGCCCGTTGGAGCGCCCCCTTATTCGATCGCGTTACTGGCATCCTTGTCACTCGTGATCTCTTCGTCCCTTCCTTCACCGATCCGATGCTGAAGGACCACTTGCTACGGCCTTCCAATAAATTTAAAGGCCCGGGACAGTATCCCGATGTTGCCGACCCCAACTCGTCGACCCTGTGTGCGATGAATGAAAGGCAAGAATCATTTATATCCCTTTATTCCACTACTTTACACAATTTTTCACAGTATAATCCTCGACTACAAAAGTTCGACGCACATCGCTTGCTTAACTATGACAAGACTACCGAGCAGAGAGCCGCGCACTCGGGCCCTTGTGAAACTACAATTTTCATTATGACGGCGCGACATTTTTATTGATTTTTACTCAGTCAAGGCATATTACGTAAATTTTACATGTTTACACTTAATAACACAAAAATTTCACCAATACAATGTACATATTTTGCCCAATCATCAAAACAGGGCGAAAAATATTACAATTCTGCCCGATTTCCATTTATTTATTTGATTGATTACTAAATCTTATAAACTACAGGGCGAAGTCTTATCAAATATAATGCATGAAATAAAACTATTTTTCGGATTTTATCGCGGTTTATTTTGATTTTTAAGTTCCCGACGTTTCGAGTGCTTTGCAGCACCCATGGTCACGGGAAGGACTGAGGTGTTAGACGTCCAAAAGGCATAGTTGTTCCGGGGTACCCTCAAACTTCTTAATTATTTTTGTTTTTGTTGGTCCGATCTACGCAGAATGAGCTCACGGTGTCTTGAGGTCTTGCAGTGTTATGCTTGGTTTTGGATTTGATTATATTAATTACTGGATCCCAAGTCGATGGAAGCACCCAGCCATCTTCTCTATAAAAATTAGGATGTTTTTTAATTTCAATAGCCTCGCGAACCATCCTTGGTAGGAATCGGTGTTCTTTCACGAGGATTTGTGGTCTATCAAATCTGATGTTATGGCGGGTGCGGTCAAGGACATGTTCACAGACTGCAGACTTCTTTGAGCGATTTGTCGCTCAAAGAAGTCTGCATTTGATAGACCACAAATCCTCCGTCATCATCAATCATCCGAATGAGTCGTAACACAAACTATCAGGGTTTGTCGCCGACAATCGGTCACCCATATTTGAGTCGAACTTTGGTTATCGCTAGGAACACTGCAGTCCCGCAAAGGTCCGAGAACATGTCACTACATATTATAAAACAGTTTTTTTTATTTATTTTTTTATTTATTGAACAAAATTTATATGATTAACTTAAACATTGTACATACTAGAGATGGGCAAAATGTAATCAGAATACTGATTAACGATCACAATCACATTTTGTAATCTTCAATCATGATTATAGATTACCGAAAGTAATCATAAAAAGTAATCATTTTTGGTGATTGATGATTATTAGTTTGTAATCATAATCATGATTACTTTTCGATTTATATCATGATTTTTTTTAGAGAAGATGCGATTCGACTTAGTCGAAATTCGAATGCAATGTAGTACGTAACGAGGACGAACGTTTTCAAATTTTTATGGAGTTTGAGTTGGCGGAAAATGGGGAAGGCGACTTTTTAAGTAAAATCAATATTGTTACAAATTTCATTTTTGGGGTTTTGAAGGTGCTAATTACGAATATGGCGTTAATATTGAAATCCAAGATATGGGACGGGACTTTTGATGTTAAATAAATATGGATATCGGTTTGGGGGTTTTAGGAGATGCTAAAAACGAATATGTCGCTAATTTTGAAATCCAAGATGGCGGACGCGACGTCTACTGTTAAATCAATATGGATATCGTTTTAGGGGTTTTAGGGGATGCTGATAACGAATATCTCTCAGGCGTTACCCTCAAGCTTATGGAGGAAAGACGCAGGATGATTTTGCAGTCTCCAGAAGAAGTTTCCGAATGCCAGCGGCTCAATAGGCAGATCTCTAAGTCTCTGACTCGCGATGTACGCGAGTATAATACTGACAAAATAAGAGAGACTATCGAGCGCAACAAAGGCCCTAAAGTGTTTGCAAGAGATCTGTCTATTGGATAGAGCCGGTTGAGTAAGCTGAAGACCGGAGACGGCAGGATTGTATCCTCTACACCGGAACTCTTGAGGGAAGTCGAGAAGTTCTACGGCCAGCTATACACATCAGTACAACCACCTGTCTGCAATCCGGCGATAGATCCAAAAGCTAAATTGACCCGACACTGTACCGAAGACATCCCGGACATCACTCTGTACGAGATTAGTATGGCTCTCAAACAGCTCAAGAACAACAAGGCGCCAGGCGATGACGGTATAACAGCCGAGCTTCTCAAGGCTAGTGAAAGCCGATATTGAGGGCTCTCCAGAAACTATTCAACACCGTCATCCTCGAGGGCAAAACGCCACAGGCAACAGTCATGGCGCGGAAGTGTGGTGTTTCTCTTCTTCAAAAAAGGTGATAAAACCCTCTTGAAGAATTATAGACACATCTCACTCAAGACGTTGCATTCTTTTAAAAAAATGGTTAAAGATCACTTTTTCACCAACTGCCCTCTATTTTTGTCTGTTGCTTCTTCCAAGGTACTGGTTGTCTGGAAGAAATTGCTCTTAGCAATAAGGCCGCCAATTGTGCCTCTATTTTAAGATAATATCACATTGTATTTCTCTGTTCGCTGGTGTACAATAAAGAATACTCTATCTATCTCACTTCTGAGCCACGTCTATAAACTGTTTTCGAGAGTCATCACGAATCGTCTCGCGCGCAGACTGGATGACTTCCAGCGTCCCGAACAAGCCGGTTTCCGAAAAGGCTTCAGCACCATAGACCACATTCATACGCTGCGACAGGTTATACAGAAGACTGAAGAGTACAACCTGCCACTATGCTTAGCGTTTGTGGATTATGAGAAGGCCTTCGATTCGATCGAGACTTGGGCTGTACTACAGTCTCTCCAGCGCCAAGTAGACTACCGGTATATCGAGGTGCTGAAGAGTTTGTACGAAAACGCTACTATGTCAGTCCACCTTCAGGACCAGAGCTCGAAACCTATTCAACTGCAGCGTGGTGTGAGACAGGGAGACGTTAAATCCCTGAAACTGTTCTCCGCCGCGCTGGAAGATGTCTTCAAGCTTCTGGACTGGAGAGGACTAGGTATCAACATCAACGGCGAGTACATCTCTCACCTTCGATTTGCCGATGATATCGTGCTCATGGCTGATACCCTGGAAGACCTCAGTACCATGCTCGACGACTTCAGTAGAGTCTCTCAACAAGTAGTTCTTAAAATGAACATGGACAAGACGAAGATCATGTCAAACGTCCATGTAGTACCAATTTCTATAACGGTTGGAGACTCTACGCTCGAAGTTGTTGACGATTATATATACCTGGGACAAAGAATCCAATTAGGTAGGTTCAATTTTGAGAAAGAGGTCAATCGTCAAATCCAGCCCGGTTGGGCGGCGTTCGGGAAGTTACGTAACATCTTCTCGTCCAAAATTCAGCATTGTCTCAAGACAAAAGTCTTTAACCAGTGTGTGTTGCCAGTGATGACTTACGGCACTGAGACATGGTCGCTTACGATGGGCCTCATAAGAAGGCTCAAGGTCACCCAAAGGGCGATGGAGAGAGCTATGCTCGGAGTTACCCTGCGGGATCGAATCAGAATTGAGGAGATCCGCAGGAGGACGCAAGTCACTGACATAGCACTCAGAATTGCTAAACTTAAGTGGCAGTGGGCGGGGCACATCGCTCGTAGAACTGACGGCCGTTGGGGCAGAAAGGTTCTCGAATGGCGACCACGTACCGGAAGACGTGGAGTGGGTAGGCCCCCTACAAGATGGACCGATGACCTGGTGAAGGTCGCGGGTAGAAGTTGGATGCGTACAGCACAAAGCCGGTCGTTGTGGCAGTCTTTAGGGGAGGCCTTTGTCCTGCAGTGGACGTCTTTCCGCTGAAGAAGAAGAAGATAACGAACATGGCTAAATGATTCCGTTGCAAGCTCTGAGCTGTTTGACAATAGGTATACTGTCTATAGGAGAGATAGAGATGGCAGAAAGAAAGACGGTGGAGGTATATTAATAGCTGTGTCAAACAAAATAAACTCCAGGCGCATTGACAAGTGGGAGAGCCAGTGCGAAGATCTGTGGGTGACTTTAGATATACAAATATCGAAAACTATACGTAAAATACCCCTTTTGCGCAGTGTATCTACCTCCTCCTGTACATCGACAAGCTTTGGAGACTTTTTGGACTCCTGTAATAATGTGTTTGAGCAGTCTGGTCTGCCATCGTGTATTGTTGGTGATTTTAATCTAGGGACTATTGATTGGGTGTCTTTTGACGACTCATCAAACAAATATATGGTAACCGGTATATGCCAAATTCTCTCTGATTTCATTCATGTTAATTCACTCAAACAACGCAACCATATAACCAATGATGCTGGACGCATACTTGACTTAGTGCTGACCAATCTCCCTTATTGTTATGTATGTTGCTCACAGAATGCACTGGTCCGTATTGATAATCTACATCCGCCGCTCGAAATTGACATTAAACCAAGCCTGGAGCGGAAGCTTCCATATAATCCTGATAACATCAAACTAAATTTTTACAAAGCAGATTACGAAAGCATTTGTAAAGAACTTGAAAATATCAATTGGCCTCTTCTTTTTAGTCAACAAATAGATGTGAACAATATGCTGGATTGCTTCTACAAAATTTTACGTGATATGATTAATAAATATGTACCCATAAGTGTACCTAAGAAAAGGAAATATCCTCCATGGTTTAACAATAGTTTAATCAGATCCCTTTATAGTCAAATGTAACTGGCAGTGATGGTATTAGTAGGGACATGGTGCTACTCACGCTTCCACATACACTCTCTGTTATTACCGAGATAATAAATAGGTCAATAACCACTGGAGTGGTCCCTTCACAGTGAGTAAAGGCATTGGTAACACCAATACCTAAGGTTGACCATCCCAGTGATGTTAGTGAACTAAGGCCTATAAGTATTTTGCCCTTTTTATCGAAAATTTTAGAAAAAGCGGTCTATGACCAAGTAATGAAATATGTTGACACTAATAACATCCTCCCTTCACACCAGTCAGGTTTTCGAAAGGGTCGGGGCACTGTTACAGCTCTACTGGACGTGACGGATAATATACTCGCCGAAGTGGATAATGGTAATGGCACTATTTTAGCTCTTCTCGACTTTTCCCGCGCGTTTGATAGTATAAATATACCATTGCTTCTTTCTAAGCTGTCATATTACGGTTTCGACGATCACTCGATTAGATGGTTCGATGGTTATTTAAGTTGTCGATATCAAGCTGTTAAACTTCAAAGAGCAGATGGCACTTATGTGACTTCATCGCTCAGGTCAGTAACTCGCGGAGTACCTCAGGGCTCTATACTCGGGCCTCTTCTTTTTATCATGTACACTGCAGATCTTCCCAGCGTTATAACACGCTGCAAATACCATTGCTATGCAGATGACGTACAGTTGTACCATTCTGTCAATCCAGTGAACATTACAAAGGCTCTGATTGCACTGAATGGGGATCTGGACTGTATCGCTCATTGGTCCGCAAAAAATGCATTGGTACTTAATCCCGTTAAGTCTTAGGTCATGGTTCTAGGTACAAGAAAGCAAATTGGAAAAATATTTAATAGAAATCCAGTAGTAAAGATTTTGGATACAAATATTGAACTTGTCAACGAAGCCAAAAATCTAGGCATTACCTTCGATAATATGCTACGATTTGAGAGCCACGTGCTAAGTCTTGTAAGAAATTGTTTTTACAGGTTAAAAATACTGTATAAGATTCGCGACCTTCTCTCTGAAAAGGCACGAATCACCTTATGCGAATCCCTTATCTTGTCAAGGCTTAACTACGGTGATTTAGTTTATGGTCCCCGGCTGCTATCTCGGACTCAGCGGATAATTCAGCGCGTGCAAAATGCCTGTTGTCGATATTGTTTTAATATCCCTTCGCGTACACACGTTTCACCTTTTATTAATCGGGCCTCCATGTTAAACATGGAGGCAGTTGCATCTTGCGGCTCTAATGTTTGACCTGACCAAATGGAAACAGCCTGACTATCTGTATGGCAAACTTAAATTTTCCGCTTTCCACAATCGCTACGGATCGGATGGGGCCAGGTCAACGCGGCCACCGTTGTCGACTCACACGCACAGAATGGGCTCGGGCCATCCATTCCATAGGCTCAAAAAATTCGGTATAATAAATCTAACAAATTTTGTGCTCTAGTAGGAATAAGTGAGTTAGGAGGAATATAAACAACTGCAATATGAAGGTCATGTTTGGAGGTAAGGTTTTGTGCTGAAGGTCTACTCGCAAAATCGATAATCGATACATCGCGGCATATGTCGTGTCGAATCCTACACTTAGTTACGTCGTTTTCACTGTCGAAACGATGATTGAACGAACGATACAATATTCGACATTATCGTCTGTAACCCTACTTTTAGTAGTAAATGTCAGTTACGAATATTCGAATTTGACAACGATCTAAACGACACTTATACGATAATTTCAACGACACCTCAGAGGACGTCGTCGGTATTATAGTTTCAAATTTAATTTGTGATATTTTGTGATTGTGGAGTTTTCTTTCTTTAATGCTGTCGACTTTAGTTTGAACTAATACTAAACATGAGTTGTTCAGTGTGTACTAGTCGAAATTTTGGTTATTTTTAAAGTGTATTCATGATATAATTAGCCGCGTTTCTTGTAGTGTAATTATAAAATTGCCTTTGCGAGTACTTTGTGGTCCGAAATGGCAATAGATCGACAGTTGTGAATATAAAGGCCTTTGCTCAGGCGTGTAGTAATAAAACAAAGTTACAGTAGAAAAGGCCTAAAAGAATAATTATAAAATAGATGGTCTATTTTTTATTATTATTAAATAAAATAAACATAATAATTTGTACTGGTAAACATTAAACATACTCAAAAGTTTAGATTTCATCAAATGTTTTTATTCTAATGCTTCTTAAAGGAAATTTATTTATATAAAAACCATTCCCTCATTGTAATTTAAACTTAATATCTAACATATATTCTTATGTTTGGGAGTTACCATAACATTATAACATGGTGATTTTTTTTAATATGAAAGCCTCACATTATAATAAAATTCTGTATAAGTATCTTAATTAATAACAAATTCTAGAATATTTAAAGAAACAAACATTATAAATTTAAGCAACAAAAAATATTACAACAATCACAAGACAGCTATTATTCTATCTTTGTAATCATCACACCGGACTACTTGCGGGGTAGGCAGAGAGTACAGAGTTGCAACAGGTCCAACAATTCAATTATTATCCCATCGCCGTTTCTTCTTCTTCTAATTGGAGCCACTTCTCATTGATGTTGTTCCCAGCTTGGACTAGACAGTGGGTTAGATGCCAGGATGAACCTAAAAACAATTGAACATTAGAATTTATCATACTTGTGTCACTTGCTTTAGTAAAGCATAAGCATAGACCTGATAGAAGTATTATTTTATAATTAAAATCAATTAATATTATGTTGAGAGTTAAGCTAGTTTTGTCATAAAGTACTCACGAATAATAAATCTGGAAGATGCAGGGGTTGATAATCTATTTTGCTGGGACTCAACTGGTGCTAGAGAAGGTGGCATTGGTGGTTAAGCGAGGGGCTCCGGCAATGGTGGTGGAAGCTCCACAGTTGGTTTATCTTCAGCAAAATGACCCACTGGAGATGGACTAAATTGCTGTGAGTTGTACTAAACCACTTCTTCATTATGTTCTGCAAAACACAATAACAAATTTATTATTTAAATTCTTTACTCTATAATATTATTATTTTATTTTAAATATATTGTTCAAGTTATCAAAATACATACCATTGTGGGGAAGGCTAGCTCTCGAGCTGTGGTTTGTGGTCCATGGAATCTTCCACCCATTATGTTCAGCACCCGCAGCTCCCATTGTGAAAGAGAAGCAGAACATGGCCCCCCACCTGTCCCTGCACAAGATTTACGTAGAGCTACAGCATTCGTTTTGTCATGTGTTTAACCAGTCGATGCTGCAAGACTGATACATCTACAACAATAAAATATTTAAATACAACTTTAAACACTAGTCTTGTTTAATGTTACAGGTTGACACGGGGCGGACGGAGCCGCGGGCAGTCACGAAGCAATTGCTTCGTGGGCTAAGTCTAGCATACAATTAAATTAATTTAATAAAAAAATGTCTAAATAAGCTTTTAATGAAAATAAGCTTAAGTTTGTTCTTAGTAGGAAAAGGTTGTCACGAGATTGTGAGGTATTTATATTATCTAGGTACTGGTTAAATTATCATTTTATACAAGTTTTTTTTTCAAATTCATAGGTAACCGATTTTTATTAATCCTTTGCGCGCTTCTAAGGGCTCAATGAAAAAATAGTGTTACAGTGTTAAGTTCCAGCAACCGCGCGGGGTGTAAATAATATAATCGATGTTTTATACAATTTATGTTCCCTATTCACCACATATTTTTTCTGCAATAATCTGGTAACCTACAATCAATTGAAGTACGATTTTGAACTCTATACCAATCCTTTAAAGTATCCATTTATGAGAGAATGAAACTACGACAGACTCTTCATTGCTAATCGCTCTATTATACAACCCTTTCTTGCTTCTATTATTTTAAAGCTAACCCTTGTCGTTGGTTCTTTAAATATCTAAATTGAAAGTTATCATGATAACTTCAATCTTGATTTCTTTTAATCTTGATTAGATTCAATCAAGATTACATGTAGTCATGTAATTTTGATTACAGTAATCAGTTATCAAAATTACATGATTACTATAATTAAGTTTTTTGTTATTTTATTCTAAAAAAGTCAACTCCCGCATAAAGAATAATTCCTTCGTTTTCGGGGGACCTTACACACAATAAAACACCGGACATAAAAAACACTCAGAGTCGGAACAACTGTTATATCGTAAATAAATCCGAAAAATAGTTGTGTGCTCAAACGAATATTTAGGGAGACCACAGGGCTTAGCACAAAACGACTTATGTTATCGTATCGTACCGTTGGCGAGAAAATGTGCTGTCACGTTCATCTTTATTTAGTAAACTTTAAAACTTTGTGAACAAACCATCAGCATTTTTACATGTTTTAGTTGTGATTGCAATCTATAACAAATATAATATGAAGGCAGTATTTCCGAAGTCATCGAAATGAAAATGCTGTTAGCAAGAAATCGATTTTTTTTTATTGGAATGGACCATAGTAGCGTTACGCTGCCGTCAATCTGTTCGTGCTAGGCATTGAGGTAAATACATAGAGAAGCAAACGTCACTTCGGCGCGTCGAAAAAAGTGTAACAACTTAAAAGTATGCCGACGTAGCTTTGAATCCAATAAATAATTTGGGGTAAATATATATCCATCTCTTTTACTCTTGTTCCCCACCATACCGACATTACGTCGATCCGATAGAGGTAGCAATATTATTAGTAGTAGGAGGCTCAGTGTTGCTTACTATATGATTATTTCCCACAATTTAAATGCACAATGAATATAAATTTTTAATGATGTTATGAATATATTTTTTTATTATATATTTTTTTAATTGACTTTGTTACATTTCAGTTAGAATCCAGTACATGAATTAATAAAATAAATTATTATAGTACCTAATTCATTTTATTCTATATGAAATTAGAATTGTTACACAGATTATTTGGATATTAGTTAATAGTGTCCATTAGGGTATGTGGTCAAACTATGAAAATATTATTGAATGAGTAATAAACAAAACACACCTAATGTTATCTATTGCATTATTATCAAAATATGCAGGTTGAAGGTTGCAGTCTATTTAGAGTAGGTAAAATAAATACTAATTCACAAAATACGTATCTCTTCAACAAACTCAGTAAAACGTTGTTGCCTTTTTCCTGTTTTTACTTTTTTATCCAGATGTTAAGAGTGGTAGGCCGCTCCAGTTACTAGACTGAATAGTCGCGGGTTCGATTCCCACATAGTACAAATCTTTGTGTGTCTCACACATTTTGTTTAGGTCTGGCTATTTGTTTGTGTAATTTTCATGTTTGTAAACGTATAGGTATATACGGGCCAGCCCGTCCGTTTGCATCATCACCATTTTTACGTCACATGTACGTCGTTACGTCACATTGGACTATCAATAAACCTTTTAATTATTAAAATATCAAGTGTATCATTTATCATCTTCAAAAAACGCTGTACGAGTACAGTCTAACGCGTACAGTACCCACGACATTGAATAATTAACAGATGGCGCTTTTTAAAAAAAAAGGATAGTAAAAGACTTTGTTAATTCTCCAATTGCTTTCTACGACACACGTAAGAACAAATGGGGTGGAGCTATTCTTTACCGGATCCATTAGGCAATTATGGCACAAAGAATTGTGGACAATATTCGCTTTGAGTAAATAGCTTATTGAGTTTCATAATATTCTAATGAAATTTTTGGAACTCTATACTTTCTGTCTACCCCGCAAGGGATTTGGCGGAAATTGCACCCATTGGGATCCAAAAAAAAATGATTAAAATAAATATTCGTATGGTACATAATTATAGGTGACACAATTATCCAACATTTTCCCATAAAGACATTTTCCCAAATGGTGTTTTAATTGGCAACACTGCGTCTCAAATTTATTTTTGTAACATGAAATCAGTTTTTCTATCTATCTATCTATCTATAACCACACGCCAGATCCCTTGCGGAGTAGGCAGAGAGTACAGAGTTCCAACAGGTTATTTTCTTACATACCTCTCTGGCTTCCTCGACTCTCATAGTTCGTCTCATACACGCTCGCCGGTTACGGAGACTCTTGACTTTTCCATCTGACAAGACTCGGTTTATTTGGTCGTGGTAAGATAGTCTAGGTCTTCCCCGGTACCTGCATCCTTCCACTTTCACATTGTATATCTGTTTTGTCATTCTTTCCTCTGGCATTCTTTCTATATGCCCGAACCAACGGAGCGTGCCCTTTCTCATCTTTACACCGATACTATCTTTCATACCTACTCGCTGTCTTACTATGCTGTTGCTAATGCGGTCGGTCAGCTTCACTCCGCACATCTTCCGCAGAGCTCGCATTTCTACCGCATTTATCCTACTTTCATTCTCCACCCAGCTCTCGCTACCATATAACAGCGTTGGGACAAGAACTCCGTTATGTATGGCCAGCTGCGCCTTATGGCTTAAGTGCCGGCTCCCGAGTAGCTTTCCCATCGCACCATTCACTCTGTTCCCTGCACTCACTCTTCTCTCTATGTCAGCGGTGTATTTCCCATCCTTACTGAAGGCGCATCCAAGATATACAAACTCATTCACTTGCTCCAGCACGTCGTTACCAACCACAATCCTTACATTCGTTCTGGTTTCTTCCCTTTCAAAAACCATAATCTTGGTTTTCTTCACATTCAAGTGTAAGCCATTGATCATGCAGTCGTCTTTCATAACTGTGACTAGTGTTTGCAGATCAGTGGCTGTTGGCGCTATTAAAACCGCGTCATCTGCATAAAGTAGATGGTTTACCACTAAGTCACCCATTTGTACACCTTCATTCATCGCTTTCAGTCTTTGAAGACTTTTGTCCAGATATATTATAAACAGTCTAGCGGACAACACGCAACCCTGCTTGACGCCGATTTTAACGTCAAACCAGGGTGACCTGTTACCATCCACCCGTACGCATGCCTTGCAGTCCACATAAGTGGACTGGACGGCTCGCATCAGAGTGCCATCTATACCATAATCTGGCAAAATGTCCCAAAGTCTCTTTCGCACAACTCTTCGTCCCAAATCAGTTTTTTATTTTATTTACTAGTAAATATATGAAAAAACAATAAACTTATGTATGAAAAGTCATTCCGCTTGCGGCATAGTGATTTTGTGACCTCAAATCGCGTTCTTACACCACGGATTTACCTATTTTGTGATTTTTTATTAATACGTGTTACTCAAGAGATGTCAGGCAGGCCAATGAATGACAGAAGCTTGAAACTTGGCTGCGGGCCTATTCTTAGCCGACATATATTTACGCCATTACTGCTAATCTAGTGTTATGTATATCAATGGTGCTAGGCATGTCTATTTCAAAATTATTAATCGAACAATTGATATTTTCATGCCAAAAAATCGATTTTTTAGATTGATCTGAACCACTAAATTGATTCAGAAGATGGATACCGAAAGTCGTTTAATTGGATCGATTTACAATTCTATCATAAAATAAAAAAGCGGCAAAACAAATTATTTGTTAAAAATTCGTTCTAAACATGAGTTCATTTAAAGTCAGTTGTCTTTTTAATAATCTCTAAATTGAACGTATTAAGAAATTATAAAAAAGAAGGAATCCAAAAAAAATCTCATTCAATTGGCAAATTAATAAGAATCGTCTTCAAATCGATTAGTCGAGAATCAGTCAATTATTATATTTAATAGAGAGTCGATTCTTGCGGCTTTCTTTATTCGTATGTCTCTTCATCTTTTCTGTACGGATAAATAGAAAAATAGGTAGATTAACAAATATTTTAGATCTGCCAGCGTGCGCGCTTCTTCACAGAGGAACGTGTAGCGTGCAGCGACGTGGAATTCAGCACTAAGGGTGAAAACGATATATCGGTGTTATAATAGGCAACACATCGACGTTTTAAATTGCGAGTTATTTATGTTTCGATTTCGCTTTAGGTTAGTACAATGCAGTAAACAGATGTAGTGTTGGCATACATACCTCTAAGGAACTATATTATTGCATTGTCACCGAATTTATATTCGTATGCTAAATTTCAACTCATGCAGATGCCCGCAAGTGTTTGAAAAATAGATCACAATTTTTGAACCAGAATGACAAACACAAGACGTGTGGTATCCAAATTGGATACCACCACAAATTCCAAGTGGGAAGAATTCAAAAATAACTTGTCATGTCTTCTTACGTTGGATGTATTTTTCCAGTTTCTCCGCAATAGGGCAGCTATTTCAGAAACTATTCAGAGTAATTATAGGAATGATAGACAAGGTTATCAAAAACCTACAAAATCGTTTGCTGTTGCTATTTTCACATCCAAGTCAAATATATCTTGTGTGTTTTGCAATCAAAAACATTTTGTATATCAATGTCCTAAATTTAAATCCATGTCTATAGAGAAAAGATTAAGTGAAGGTTCACGCTTACAATTATGCACTATCTGCCTTCACAAAGGCCATAAATATACTCATTGTCATCTTAAAGGCTCTTGCAGGTTATATAAATTAAAACACAATACATTATTACATTTGGACGAGCTAACCGAAACAAGTACAGTAGTAGAAAATATTCCTGTACCTTCACTACCTATTGCACTACCTACAAGTATGATTGGACAAGTCCTACTGAGTACTGCAGTAGTGAAGATAACTAATAATCTAAATAATAAGGTGTATAAAGCTCGGGCTCTATTAGATACAGGTAGTCAATCATCATTTATAACAGATAATTTAAGACAAAAACTTGGCTTACAAAGTGTATATATAGACTCGATAAATGTGTCTGGTATTAACAATGTGTTACTTAAGACAAATGAACGGTGTAATATTACATTGAGCTCTTGTTTCGAGCAATTTAACCTAAATTTAAATTGTCTAGTAGTACCGCAAATTACTTGCCGCCTTTGACAAATATTGATATTGAAAATTTAAATTTACCTATTAATATTGAGCTTGCTGATCCCCATTTTTACCATCCCTCCACTATTGATATTCTTCTAGGAGCTGATGTGTTCTGGGATATTTTAATGTCAAAACAAATTAAATTAGGGTTCAATAAACCTGTTTTGCAAAGCTCTCACTTTGGATGGCTGGTCTCTGGGCCAATTGGTTATATATCACCAGCACACAATCCAAAAGTTCATTGTAATTTTAGTAGGGAGATACATGATTCCCTCAAATTATTTTGGGAAATTGAAGAATTTCACCCAGAAAAGATTTCACCAACTATAGAAGAAAATTTATGCGAAGCTCACTTTGTCAAAAATATGCAAAGGTTGTCTAATGGTAGATTTTCTGTCAAGATTCCTTTCAAAGAAGAACCTGAGAAATCTCTAGGAAATTCTTTTGATCAAGCAAAAATGCGGTTTTTAAATTTAGAAAAAAGATTACTTAAATTGCCTTGCCTTAAGCAACAATATAGAGATTTTATTAAGGAATATATTGATTTAGGTCATTTTTGTGAAGTACCTAAGCCTACATTTGGCTATTATCTGCCACATCATGCAGTTATCCGTGACAAAAGTGAGACTACCAAGTTAAGAGTTGTGTTTGACGCATCAGCAAAGACAACTTCTGGGAAATCATTAAATTATATCCAATTAATAGGACCAGTCGTTCAGGATGATCTTTTATCCATTCTTATGCGTTTTCGTTGTCATAAATATGTGTTAACAGCTGATATTCAGAAACATTACAGGCAAATAGAAATAGATCCATCTCAACGTAATCTTCAGCTTATTATTTGGAGGGATGATAAATCTAAGCCAATAAAGGTCTTGCAGCTTAAGACTGTTACCCATGGTACAGCCTCTGCGCCTTAACTAAGCACGAGGTGTCTACTTCAACTATCTCGAGAATGTTCAGACCCAACTATTGCTTCTATTATTGAACATGACATCTATGTCGACAATTTAGCTACTGGGTCCTCGACTGAAGAAGGCATCAAATATATCTTAGAAAATGTCACATAAGTATTAAATTCAGCTTGTTTTCCCCTACATAAAATAATAACAAACGCTACTAGTATTAACCAATCAGAGAATATCAATGACATTCCATTATTCAACAAGGAATCATGTGTATTAGGATTAATTTGGTCCCCTAAAATAGATACACTACAATTTTCTATAAATTTAGACTCTAACTTGCCTATAACAAAAAGATCAATATTATGTTTAACTTGTAAGGTCTTTGACCCATTGGATTTGGTAAGCTCATGTGTGATTAAGGCTAAAATTATTCTACAGCAGTTGTGGAGCCTAAAATTGGACTGGGATGATCCAGTACCGTCTGATCTAGCTAGAAAATGGTCAAATATTGCCGAAAATTTAAATAAATTGTCTTATTTATATATTCCACGTAATGTTATATGTAACAAGCCCATTTGTATTGAACTCCATTGTTTTGTGGACGCATCACAGAATGCTTTTGGAACCTGTGTGTATGTATGTTCCATTAATGATTCCAACATTATTTCAGTAAAGCTGTTGTGTGCCAAGGCTAGAGTCGCGCCTATCAAAGCTATGACTATCCCGCGACTGGAGCTCTGTGGGGCCTTGTTGGGAGCTCGTTTATGTGACAAACTATTAATAATTTAAAAATGTTAGGTCCCTTACAAGTACAAGAACTTGATGAATCCCAATTAATTTTAATAAAATTGTGCCAATCTGAATCTTTCAGTATAGAGATCCAAACTCTAAATCATAAGTCAAAATTGTTACCATTAACTCCATTTATTGATACATATGGGGTATTAACACCCGCTCCAAGAAGTGGACACTATAAGAGACCTTGGTATCCTGATAGATAGTAGATTAAATTTTAGAAATCACTATGACCTAAGTAGGGCATCAAAATTGTCAGGGTTCATTGTCAATGAAAATCTTAAAAGAACCGTTCCTAACTATTTTAATTTATAACAGCATTATACGAAGTATTCTAGAATACTGTAGCACAGTGTGGAGTCCATCATACCAGGTGCACTTCGATAGAATTGAGCGAGTCCAAAAAAGGTTCCTATATAACTTATGCTATTCAGACAACAAATGCCGTATTTTGAATTCCTATAACTCCAGACTGAGTCACTATAAAATGAAATCGTTGAGCGCACGTAGAAAATCTCTAGACGTTATGTTTCTGTTCAAGATAATTAATGGCTTAATAGATTCACCTGGGCTTTTAGAGAAAGTGCATATTTGTATTCCGCGTACTGGCAGCCGCTTAATTAATCGGAAAACTTTTATTATGCCTCACAGTCGCACAAATATTGGTCTTTTTTCGCCCATATCTCGTATGCTTTCGCGTGCCAACTCCATTCGCGGCGAAATGGATGTCTTTGCTGGTTCTGTAGCCTCAGTAAAGTCTAAAATCAGTGTCTTGATTTGTTGATAGCAGATTATAGTAGTTTACACTAGACCCACTTAATTTTTGTCTTGCTTAAAATATGCATGCTGGATTCACATCTAGTAGATGTCAATCAGACCTTAGACCCCAAGATTAAGGGTTGGTGGTCGCCTAAAGTTCTCAAATTTTGAATATAGTAAGAAACACCCTATTATTTTAGATGCTAGACATTATTTCACTAAATTATTAATGAGACACGAGCACCAACGCTTATTTCATGCAGGACCACAATTATTATTAGCTTCTGTTCGTGAACATTTTTGGCCATTAGGTGGTAGAACGTTAGCACGCAGCGTTGCCAAGTCGTGTGTTATATGCACGCGCTTTCGAGGCAAGACAAAGCAACCACTCATGGGGCACTTGCCATCGGAGAGAACCAATATTACGTTTCCATTTTATTGTTGTGGTACCGATTTCGGCGGACCATTTATGATATCTTCTAAGAAAGGACGTGGCAATCGCATTATCAAATGTTATTTGTGCATTTTTGTTTGCCTACTAACCAAGGCGGTCCATCTAGAGGTTAGTTAGTTAGTGACCCGAGTACTGATGCCTTTATTTTATGTTTACGTCGTTTTGTATCTCGGCGTGGCAAACCATACGTTATTCATTGTGACAACGGCACTAACTTCATAGGCGCTAACAATGAATTTGGTAGGATACTGCGATCCAGTCGTCAGTCTATTTTCGACTATGCTAGCAACGAAGGCATTGTTATGAAATTTATTCCGGCGTATTCACCCAATTTTGGAGGCATTTGGGAAGCAGGCGTAAAGTCTTCAAAGTATCATTTAAAAAGAATAGCAGGTAACGCGTCGTTAACTTTTGAGGAACTTACGACTCTCTTTGCACAAATTGAGGCAATCCTAAATTCACGCCCATTGTTCCCCCTATCACCAGATCCTCAAGACCTTAATCCCATCACTCCCGGTCACTTTCTCATTGGTCGCCCTCTTATGTCGGTACCATCAGAAGTCACAGACATGGCGAGACCAAATAGATACCAATTGATTAAAAAACTCCGCCAGCAATTTTGGAACAGATGGAGAAAGGAGTATCTCGCTGAGCTGCAGACGAAGTCCATATGGCGTTCAAAGGGCCAATCACTTAAGATCGGCGAGATGGTGCTTCTCAAGGAGGACAACGCGCCTCCACTTCAATGGCGCCTCGGTCGGGTATCAAATCTCTACCCTGGCCCCGACAACATCACAAGAGTCGTGGAGGTCACCACGGCCAAAGGAACCTATCGTCGAGCGGTCAACAAGCTAATCCCTCTACCAGCAAAAGAGCAGGAAGCCAGCAGCCTTCCAGGGGCCCCAAGTTGACGCAACTTACTAAACGGGACATCCCTAGTGATGCCATGCCGCGCCCGTGCACATCACTACGGGAAAAAAGAAAAGGAAAAAAAAGGAACCTACCGACGCCACGGGGGGATAGTCGCTTTAATCAATATAAAAAATTGTAATTTCTCATCTTGTTCAAAACCCAAGGGAATAAAACGTTCCAACCAATAACTGTGAGTTATTTATGTCCCAGCGTGGACAGTATATCTGTTTTGTCATTCTTTCATCGGGCATTCTTTCTATATGCCCGAACCAACGGATCATGCCCTTTCTCATCTTTACACCGATACTATCTTTCATACCTACTCGCTTTCTTACTACGCTGTGGCTAATGCGGTCGGTCAGCTTCACTCCACACATCTTCCGCAGAGCTCGCATTTCTACAGCATTTATCCTACTTTCATTCTCCTTCTTACATACCCAGCTCTCGCTACCATATAACAGCGTTGGGACAAGAACTCCGTTACGTATGGCCAGCTGCGCCTTATGGCTTAAGTGCCGGCTCCCAAGTAGTTTTCCCATCGCACCATTCACCCTGTTCCCTGCACTCACTCTTCTCTCTATGTCAGCAGGGTATTTCCCATCCTTACTGAAGGCGCATCCAAGATATACAAACTCATTCACTTGTTCCAGCACATCGTTACTAACCACAATCCTTAAATTCGTTCTGGTTTCTTCCCTTTCAAAAACCATAATCTTGGTTTTCTTTACATTCAAGTGTAAGCTATTGTTCATGCAGTCGTCTTTCATAACTGTGACTAATGTTTTTTAAAGCGATGTTTTTTTTTTTACAAAACCTCAAATGATACATCGATTCATCGACAGTAAAGAAAGTTTAATAAAAGATTATGTTTCGAAACATCACTAATCACTTTCATTTTATATCGATCATTAAGAATAGAGGGTATCATTTAACAGACTTCTAAAAAGGAGGAGATTCTCAATTCGACTGTATGATTTTTTTGTATGTATGTTACTCGAACATTTCTCCAATTATAAATCGATTTTGATGATTCTTTTTTTGGAATCCAAGATGGTGGACGCGACTTTTTGTGTAAAATCAATATGGGTATCATTTTTAGAGTTTTAGGTGATGCTGATTAAGAATATGGGGTTAATTTTGAAATCCAAGATGTTGTGTATTTGAGTACTAACGAGAGAAGTACTAGTGTGTGTTTGGTGCTTGTGTGTACTAGTGTTTGACGAACTTTTTTGTGCGTACAGCGCCTAATAAAGTACTTCGCACGTTAGTCGGCATTTAATTATTACGGTAAAACATTTTATTGGCCTGGATTCTTGGATATTCGGGTATTCAGAGCAATGAAACTGTGGATGGTCTGGCAAAACTAGCAAGCCCCCAAGGCCGTTTAGATAGTACTGTTTATTGTAATGACATTCTATTACTTCCACAAGACAGGTATTTGAAAATTGTAATCGTGATTATGTGAAAGCAAATTTATATAAGGCCAAATTTTATCGGACAATTTAATCCGTAGGCCCAACCGAACCCTGGTTCTCCAAATTAAAATTAACTGAAAAACGACTTCTATTCTTTTCCGTCTTAGATGTAATCATTGTTACAGTTCTTTACATCTTTATTATCATATAATTTAAATATAAGAAACTGGCCGTTGTAAGAGTTGTGTAGCCAAGTAATTGGCGACCTCACCCACATTTTATTTTCCTGTCCTCGTTAAAGCTCCTCTTGCTTATAATTTATCAACTATTCTGTCATAATTTAACAATTAATATATTTATGCTATGGCAATGTTTATTGTACATCATAATATCTATATTTAATTTTGTAATATGTCTATAATTGTTTTTCAAGTTATCTTATTTAATTTATGTTTATATTGCTCACTTTTTCAAATCCTTAACTGTCCGCCAAACCTTACAACCATAGTTAAATTTGTGTGTGTGTGTGTGTGAATGACCTACGCTGTTGGCCTCGAGGCCTCTACAGCTTCACCGGATTTTAAAGGCGAGCGTGCAACCACTACGCTCCAGCCAGCCAGAAGGGCAAGAGGCGACATACTCGAGGGAGCCGAGGCGCCCTCGGTTGGGACAGTCGCTGTAGGGGGACGGGTGCACTACTAAGCGCACCGGTCAACCGCCGGCTATGGGAGGGGATCTACTACTACGTCTACGTCTACGTCGTCGTTGCCCGTATTCTGAGCGGAAAGAAGGGATGACAAAGCATCAGGGGGGTCGGTGAGAACATGTCGCGGCCGGCGGTGGCGGCAGGGGTCGGGGGGGAGATCGTAGTCGGCGGTGGCTACGATTAATGGATTCGCATGGGTAGATGCGTTCGTGAAGTGACGTGTTGACGCCTTTTTAATAAAGGCGCGAATAGGTTCGAGACCTAGATCGGAGTGGAGGTCGACGTTCCGTACGAACCAGGGGGCTCCTACGGCTTTACGGAGGAAGCGGTTTTGAACCACTTGGAGTTTATCGATGTGAGAGGGGGCCGAATGCCCGAACACAAAACACGCATAAGTCATGATGGGTCGAACGCAAGTTTTGTAAAGTGTCACCTTATTTCTAAGGGACATTTTACTCCGCTTGCAGATTAACGAATGGAGACGACCGAGCACAAATGATGCTCGGTGACGGACCCGCTTGATGTGCGGGCCGAAGGACATGGTACTGTTTAGGGTGACCCCTAGATATTTGACCTCTTTGACCCAGGGAATGGGTCGGTCGAACATGGTCACTTGGCCGAGATTACTTCTAGGGCGGCGCAGGGAGTGGCGCGGGGTGACACCTCTGGAGAAAAACACCGCAGCGCTCTTGTCCGGGTTCACCTCAATACGCCACTTCCTGAACCAATTCCCTAGGGAATTAGCGGATGCCTGAAGGTGTCTGGTAATGAAACCCTTATTCCTATGCGAAACGTAGAGAGCGGTATCATCCGCGAATAGGGCTAGATGCGCCTTACTCGAACGAGGAATGTCGTTCGTGTAAAGGCTAAACAGGAGCGGAGAGAGAACTGAGCCCTGTGGGACTCCAGCACTGATGGAGTGGGAAGTGGAGTGCGTCATTTCGACGCGATAACGGAAGGCGCGATTCGACAAGAAGTCTCGTAAGATGAGCACGAGTCTGTCCGGCACACCCAATTGGTAGAGCTTGTAGATCAAGCCGTTGTGCCAGACTTTGTCGAATGCCTTCGCGACATCTAGGAAGAGGGCGCCCGTGTAGATGGGTTTGGGTCTATTGAGACCGGAGAGGATGTGCTCCGTGATGCGGTGCACTTGGTGGACGCAAGAGTGTTTGGCTCGAAAGCCGAACTGCTCGTCGATAAGGATACCCCTGGACGTTACGAAGTCTTTGAGCCTCGCCAGAAGGAGGCGCTCGTATATCTTGGCCAGGGAGTTGAGGAGACTGATAGGGCGGTAGCTCGCGGGGAGATTGCGAGGTTTGCCGGGCTTGGGAATGCCTATGACGTCCGCCTCCTTCCACTTAGCGGGGAAGGTGCAGTTCGTCATGGCGGCGTTCAAAATGGCCACCAAGAGGCAGATGAGTTGGGCGGGCAGGCATTTCAGAACGCAATTCGAAATGCCGTCAGGGCCGGGGGCTTTTTTAGATTTAAGACCCATAATCAGATCTTCGACCTCCGTTTGCGTGATAGGAGGCAAGGAATCGACGGGGGGGAGGGATGCCCACCATAGTTAAACCAATCATAAATTATAATTATAATTTATGAAGACGATTATCTCTAATTATTGTTCATCGGGGAGTTGAATTCTTTTAGAAATCTTACAAACACGATTAAGCATTTTACTAAACATTGGCAAAATACACTTGAAATTGGTGTGAAGCCATAACATTTTCAAGTGATTTTTCAACGCGTGTTTGAACCACAGACATATAAACTAAGCAGACCAAACATAATTTTCACAACTACATAGAAAAGAATAAAACGTATCTACGTTCCTTGCTCTCCAACCAAAAAATAATAATTTCATCTCTTTCTTTTTTATTGTTGCGACACTAGCAAACACATAGACAAAACGCAACATGATGCAAAAACGCCATTTTGAATCAGCTTGACAAGCTAAATATGGCCGAATCGTTAGTGTGTGCAAATAGTTTATCGAATTTTTTTTTATTTATTTTCGCATTTAACCTGAATCCTAAGCTTCAAAAATACTAAAATAAAATGTCCAAGTGTAGTGCACCTTCGTGTAGCAGCTCATCCTATAGAAAAACACCTGAACTTAAATCGGTTGAAATCGGTAAGTTTACATGTAACTTATAATCTTAAAAATATGTTTTTGCTTATTATTTCATTATAAATGATCGTACGTCTTTTTAAAAGGAATGACTAATTGTTATAAGTGCAAATTTTATAAATATATGAAGTTAGGTAGTTTCTTGAAGATTTTAGTTATGTTATCAAACAATTAAGTGTACTTCTGATCTCGTTTGACGTTTCATATACTTTGACAATATTCAAGGGCCGTATTTAAACACCAACTTTGTTTAGTAGGTATATTTTGAAGATTCATTTGATAAAAAAGTACGTTAATGACGGATAATTATATTTTAATAATAAAATCCTTTTTTTTCAGATTTCCAAAAGACGAAAATTTAAGAAATGCCTCGCTTACCAATATGAATACAAAAAATTGGCACCCCAAACCATCTAGTGTGGTTTGTTCCAAGCATTTTGAAGCTCATTTATTAGATCACAGTGGCTTACGTACGGTACTTACTGCGATTCCAACCATTTTCGATGCATCCTTTCAAGAAGTAAGTATATACTTACCTATACACTACTACTACCATAGTTATAAAGCATTGTTTGCCTATGCAAACCCTCTTGCAGGTAATATGTTAATATTAGTAGCTTTCTAGACAATTGTAAATAAATGACTGCCTCGTTGGTCTAGTGGCAAAGCACATCTCTTTGTGATCACGAGGTCCCGGGTTCAAATCCTAGGCCGGACAAATGTAGTTTTTCTAACGAAAAAAAAAATCCCAGTATGAGTCCGGAGTCTGGCACTGTGCCCAGTATATGGCAATAGGCTCGCCCCCTTTTACATGGGACCTAACATCGTCGGCGAAACGTGGGTCTATTCAGTACACCTCTGCCACCCCCGCTTGGGGAATATATGCGTGACGGTGTACATAATTATTAAATAGTTTTAAACACCATCACACCTATATTCCTCAAGTGGGGTGGCAGAGGTGTATTGTGTACACCCACTTTTCACCAACGATGTTAGGTTCCATGTAGTAGGGGCGAGCCTATTCCCATAAACTGGGTACCATTTCAGACTCTGGATTAATATTAGGAATTTTTGATAGAATAACTACATTATTACGGCCTAAGATTTGAACCCAGGGTCTCGTGATCACAACGCGCTCTATTCGCCTCTAAACCTATGAGGCAAGCATTTCTTAATAAATTATTATTATTAAAAAAAGATGTTACCTTAAAATGTATTTTATTAAAATTCTGTAAACCAAAGCGATGAACTCCTGTATTTAAAATGTGAACATGAAATAATTATATTCATCATTTGTTTTCGGAATACACCTACACAAGCAAGAGAAGTTCCAGTTAAAAGAAATGCTAGTGGAGAGTATGTATTGAGGAACATGCAAAATTTACAATCTAGTACCTCAAGTGGAACCCCACATTATGTAAGTATTGTATTCTTTTAAGGTATTATCTTATCTCATTTTATATACCGACAATCTTACTTGCATATAGGTACAAATAAGAATGTCAGTATATTTACAGAAAATGATTATAGTTTTTTTTTCAGAATATATCTGCACCATCACTTCGCACCATCATTTCCAGGACCAGACCCAGGAAAAATGTTCTCAGAGATAATGTTGACTTAAACATAAATAAACTTAAAGATAAATTTGCCCTTAAGAATAAAAAACTAAAGGCCTTAAAACAACAAAACCGAAGACTTAAAACAAAAGTGTCGAAGTTCTCAGATATTATATCTGCTCTAAAAGAGCGACTTAATCAGGATGATGTGCACATCTTGACAGGAATGGAGATAAAAAATAAAGACTTTTTTATGAGATATTTAAAAATATCGAAAAATTTCGCATTGCAAAAATCATTTTCACCAGAGTTGAGGTCATTTGCTATGCAGTTAAATGTCTACTCTCCGAGGGCGTATAAATTTGTTCGAGACTCCTTTAATGCAGTTTTACCTCACCCAGTCACACTATCACGCTGGTATAAAAAAGTTGACGCGGAACCAGGTTTTACCGCTAAGAGCTTCGATACTTTACCTATAGATGCTGTAAATAATACCACCCCCAGTTTTGAAACAAATGTAATGGAACTTTGCAACATAAATGTAGATGATGATGACTGTTTTCTTAAAAGTATTATTTCTACTCCTTTAGATGATTACAACCAAAAAAGAAACTCGTCATGGGACAGTATGGGCTAGGCCAAAGAAACGAAAGAGGCGAACGACTGCTAGAATATGCATTTGAATATAGACTAGCAATAATCAACACTTATTTCAAAAAAAAGGCCCAGCAGAAGATGGACTTTGAAATCACCAGGCGAAAGTGTTAAAAACGAAATCGACTACATCATGACAAATGTCCCAAAAATAGTTCAAAATTATGAAGTTCTCAATAACGTAAAGTTACGCACAGACCATAGACTACTTAGAGCAACAGTTCTATTGAGCTAATCGAAAAAAAGTACAAAAGGCTTTAAACCACCACCAAAAGTTCCGAAAACTGAAGAGGAAACAAGACACTACATAGACAGCCTAAAATTGAACATCGAAAACAAACTAGTAGATACCAGAAACGTACAATCTTACTATGATGCGCTAGAAGTAACTATAACAAAAAGTTTAACTAGTCAAAACAATCCTAAAAAAGAAAAACGACACAAAATATTTAGCGAAGAAACAATAGCCTTAATCAACAAACGTAGTGAACTAACTATAAGAAAGAAGAAAGATGCTAATACAAAGAAAGAACTAAGCAAATTATATAAGGAAACTAGCAAAGCGATCAAAAGAGACTACAGTTACCACAGACAAAGGATAATAACAGAAAATCTAAACAAATTCAGAAGCACAAAGAAAGCATTTAAAGAATTAAACCTAAGAAAAACTTGGATACAAAAATTAGAAGGCCAACATAAAGAAACTAAAACAAGACAAGAAATCATACAGCAGGCAACTACTTTCTACCAAAAACTATACAAAAAGAAAGATAAACCCATCGAGGAAGCCAACGAATCGCACTATTGTTATAACACGGAAACAATTAGACCGATAGAAGAAAAAGATATATACACCCAGCTGAAACAACTAAAATCAGATAAAAGTCCTGGTCCCGATGGAATAACCAATGAAGCTCTAAAAATAGGTGCACCAGTGTTACTTAGACCTCTCACAGAATTATTCAATCTCATACTAGAAGCTGAAATCGTGCCAATGCAATGGTGCACGTCAGACATCATACTACTATATAAAAAAGGGAACCCTCTCGATATCAACAACTATAGACCAATTAGCTTACTGGCAAGCATATCTTCTCATCTATAATTCTTAAACGCATAACACAAAGATTGGAAACGCACAACCAATAGAACAAGCTGGCTTTGCTCTGGGTTTAGCACACTAGACCATATACAGGCACTGGAACAAGTTATAGAAAAATACGAAGAGTTTAATACCACTCTATCTAGGTTTTATCGACTACAGCAAGGCATTTGACAGCATAAGCCACAACTCTATATGGAAATCACTAAAAAAATTTAAACATAAATTCGAAATATATAAATATTATAAAATACATATACAACAACAGCACAAGTAATGTCATGCTAGAATCTAGACGTGATGCAATTAATATCAAAAGAAGAGTCAGACAGAGGGACCCCCTGTCACCTAAATTGTTTATTGCGGTTTTAGAAGATGTATTTCGAAACACAGACTGGAAAACTAGAGGCATAAAAATAAACAACAGCTATCTCAGCCATCTCAGATTCGCGGATGACATATTTATACTGTCTGAAACAGCAAATGAATTACAAGATATGCTCCGCTCTATTGCTCAAGCAAGCTCAAAAGTAGGATTAGAGATGAATGCTACAAAAACCAAAATCATGACAAACAGCATAGAACGGCCCATCAATGTAAAAGTAAAATCTATAGAATATGTCCACAGTTACATCTACCTAGGCAAACAAATATCATTTTTGAAAACGCACAATGAAGATGAAATTGAAAGAAGAACAAACATAGCCTGGAAGAAATTTTGGTCACTCAAAGAAATTCTAAAAGGAGACTACTCGATAACCTGATTATAACTACTTAGAAAGGTTTATATTGAATCAGTTAGCAAAGAATAGAATTGACAAGACAAAAGTTTTAAACCCACCTCAGAAGGACTGGATAAACAGAAATATTCAATTAACATAGGAACAGTTTATGGCAGCAGACTAAAAGTGACCCGAACAACGAAAACATACAAAAGATTTTTCGTAAAGAACAAGACAGAGTGAAAAACATGATTAAGACTCAAAAGGAAAACTACTATCATACATTATTAAGTAACAGTAGTAATCAACCAAAGAAACTTTGGGATGTTATAAATAGCTTGGCGTTAAATAAGGTGAAGGAATGCTGTGCTCCTCCCAAACTAGTGACAAATTCTGGACTAATTAAGGAAGGTAACGCAATTTGTGATTCATTTAACTCATTTTTTTCAACAAATAGCAAATAAAATACCTGAGATATACCACACAAATACAGGTAACATATTAATGTATGATCATAATTATATACATACCGTGACCTTAAATCAGTTTACACCCTGTAGTTCAGACGAAATATCAAAAATAATCGACAACTTAGATAGTAACAGCAGTACCGGCCTGGATTAGTACCAAAACGATAAAATGTCTAAAAAATAATCATTGAAAGGTTAACTAATTGTATTAATACGTGTTTATCATGCGGCATTTTCCCCGACACAGTAAAGATAGTCAAGGTCAGTCCTATTTACAAATCCGGGAGTAGAACGGATCCAAGTAATTATAGGCCGGTATCAGTTTTGCCGATTATGTCAAAAATATTCGAGCGAGTGTTATACAACCGTTTATACAACTATTTATTAAAAAAAAATCCTTATTGATCAACGATATGGTTTTCGTCCTCAATCGAGCACCGTCACAGCGGCAGTAGACATAGTAACAAAAATCAAAACTCATATCGATCAAAAGGACTTCGTTTTAGGGATCTTTATCGATCTGATAAAAGCCTTTGATACAGTAAGTCACCCAAAGCTATTACAGAAGTTAGAGAACATAGGCATAACAGGCACAGCGCTTAATTTTTTAAAATCATATTTGCAAAATAGGCGTCAAGTGGTAAAAATAGATAATTTCACTAGTTCTGCACAAAATGTAACATACGGTATACAACAAGGCTCAATTATCGGTCCCTTAATGTTTTTAATCTATATTAATAATATTAGTAATATAAGACTAACCGGGCATTTAACGACGCTACGCGACGATATGCGGACGATACATCCATTTTCTACTTTGGTAAATCCATTCATAATATTATAACAGACGCTCAAAAAGACCTCGATATACTCCATGAATGGTTAAAATATAATTTACTCACTGTCAATACATCCAAAACTTCATTCATGATATTTTCAGCGAAAAATAAACGTATCCCAGATTTTACCCCGCTTACTATCAATAACGACATAATACAACGTTCTTATCTGAAAAAGTGCCTCGGGCTATGGATAGATGATCAACTAACTTGGAAGGCACACATTGAACATACCAGAACTAAACTAATGTCAATACTAGGAGCATTACGTAGAATAGCAAATTGCATACCAAATAAAGTACGCAATATTATCTACAACTCCTTAGTAAAATCGCATCTAGAATACTTAATAGAAGTGTGGGGGTCGGCTGCCACGACTAACTAACAGATTGCAAAGAATGCAAAATAAAATCATTAAAGTATTATTCCAATATCACTATCTTACTCCTACAAAAGAATTGTATCAAAAAACCAAATTATTAAATGTCACTCAACTTTATATATATTACACTTGCATTCTAATAAAAAAGATTACTACAAACTCCATACAATCTAATATACAGCTCCATAAAAAAGTTATCACACATAATTTGAGAAACAGAAATAAACTTGCGCTTATAAATATACGAACTAATTACGGAAAGAAATCAATAATGTTTGAAGGAGTACAGCTGTATGACCTCAAGACACCGTGAGCTCATTCTGCGTAGATCGGACCAACCACAACAAAAATAATTAAGAAGTTTAAGGGTACCCCGGAACAACTATGCCTTTTGGACGTCTAACACCTCAGTCCCTCCCGTGACCATGGGTGCTGCAAAGCACTCGAAACGTCGGGAACTTAAAAACCAAAAATAAACCGCGATAAAATCCGAAAAATAGTTTTACTAACAAACAAATATCAACATTTGAAATGGAAACCAAGGATAAGGAAATACAGGCTTTTTTATTTATTTTATTTTATTAGATGATTACACCCGCCATGTCACAATTTATATTGCAGGGTCCCATAGCCAGAAAAGTAATTAAAGTGGTCCATTGTTACAAATGTCAAATTCTTATGTTAGGAGAAAATTTTTTTTTTTATGTTCCTTGATCAACAAAAAGGATAGGGGAGGATTGATTTACCCATCAACTGGTTTGATTAAAATTATTCAATCATGTGAAAAATTTATGAAAATGATTTAAGGCAGTTTTAATTACAATAGTATGATTATGTACATATCAAATTCAACTTATTATTGTAACGAATTTAAAACAAACAATGAACAAGATTTCAATCATTTACATCTATTAATTCAAGTAATTGTCAAATTTTATGATGATTAAAAAAAAAACATGACGCTAAGCAAAGTAATTTGACTGAAAGAAATTATTTTGTTTAAAAATAATTGCGATTTTTTTTTTTTTATTTAAATCATTATAAAAGACTGATTTTGTTAGAAATAAATATTCATAACTTTCGTTGGTTTTATTTATTCTACTTATTTTTTTATTTTTTTTTTTATTCTTTATTTTAAAAAAAAAAGGGTTTGATCACGCAGTGATCATGCCACCCCCGTAAGATAAACACAATATAACATAATATTCTAATCTAAATCCTACATACATTATGGCGATGGTCTCTTTTTTATGCCTGTGTTAGATTCTTTCCTATGTGGGTCTTAACAAAATAATAATAAGCCAAGCAGAATTGCAATATTTAAAATTTTAATGGAATCTATTTACTAATTAGGTCTACATGATTCATACAAACAATTTATTATTTAAATAATACCAAAATATTTAATGTTACTTATATTTTTTTATTTATAAACTATAAAGCAATAATAAAGAGATATATAATATCACAAAAAGGAATAGAATATTATTACGGAGATAATCAATAAGAACAATCATTATTACAACATATACTTAACTTTGCTCACGGTGCCTTTACGTGGTTTCCACAAGGAGTATTTTTATAATAATATACTTTCAGAGCTCCGCTCGGCTCGGCGGTCGGCGACACAATGCCCCCTGCCGCTCGATCGTCGGGCTTTTATACAGTTTTGGCGAATCCAAGTGAACCCTTTTATTTTTAGAACTACCTACATTAATTTTTTTTTTACATTATTTTTTTATAATTAATGACATATGTATAAAATCACGATTAAATATAATGATGTAGGTTGTTGAGGTGCTTATAATTAAAGAAATAATTCTTAAAATATGTTAATCAAATAAATATTGTTGTAAATCAAGAAACGACCAATCAGCTGCACATCCATATACTCCTTTTTTTTAAATAATCTATCACGGCCATACTGACCTTGCACTTTGTTCTCAAAGTACAAGTTTTTCTATGGTCTCTGACCTTGCCATGCTAATCCTTTCACCTGCTGCACGTGAAATCTAGACTAACATCAGGACAGAAACCGACCAGCAGTTATATTATCATGGTCGCTGGCCTTGACATACTATACCTATCACCTGCTGCACGTGAATTTCAGTATAGTATCAGGGCAGCGACCGACCAGCAGAAAATATATACTTAGCCTCTACCCTTGACATATTAATCCTATCACCCGCTGATTAGTGAATTTCAGATTAATATCAGGGCAGTGGCTGATCAGCGTTTTACATTTCTCATTATTTCCGCAATTTACTCAAATGAATCAGTCTGTATCAGGATGTGCAACTTGATTAGTAAAATATAATAAATGTACATTATTATTTGAATACGGAACCATTATTAAATATTATCATAATTGTGATTGAAACAGTAATGGTAATTGTATACAGCAAAAACGGTACTTAAATACGTAGAAAACAAAATTACTCAAACAATCTATCACGGCACATTTTATACTTAATCCTACATCTCTTCAAAAGAAGCGTTTTGAGTTATCCATTCTCCTGGCCATAAACGTAACTTTTCCTTAGCAACGGTTATGTTCCGTAAATTGTTCCTTCCCCTCAAAGAAAATCTATCATGTGGCAATATTTCTAAAATTTCGTATGGGCCTTTATATTTTGGGCTTAGTTTATCGTTACGTCTATGATCTTGGTTTATATAAACTATGTCACCAATATTAAACGTTTTATTTATTCTTCTCAACGTATCGAAACGCTTTTTAAATTTCTCAGAGATATCTTTCAGACGTTGCCGAGCTATTTCGCGATCAGCTTGTACATCAATTACTGGTTGTGTCGTTTCATCTACGACATCAATTAGTCGAGCTTGTATGGATGGTATATTTGCTTCCCTACCTATTAATAATCTGATTGGAGAAAAACCTGTTGATTTTTGAATAGTGCTATTAAGTGACAACTGTACTTTCCAGAGTATGTTCGGCCATTCTGATACATTACTAATAGATGTAGCTAACATATTAATTACTGTAGCCACATATCTCTCCACTTGACCATTGCTACGGGGAGTGCCAGTGGAAATCATATGATGCTCAATCTGCATTTCCGCCAGCAATGATTGCACATGTTGAGAGCTAAAGTTAGTGCCTCTATCTGTTATTACCAAAGAGGGAGCGCCAAATAATGTAACTGTCTCACGAATAGCTAATACCATTTCTTGACCATTTAAGGTTTTCAGAGATTTTAATATACAAAATTTGGTAAAGCCGTCTATCATAATAAGAACATGTTTGAATCCTTCAGAAGACTGTCTAAATGGCCCAGTACAGTCCATATGTAATGTATGAAAAGGAATGGATTTTTCTATTGGATGTAACAACCCTTGTTTTGGCCCTGAATGTCCTTTTCGAGATGTACATATGAGACAATGGGTTATGTATTTTCTAGTAAAAGCCGCTAAGGCTGGAAACCAAAAATTCTCTCTAATTTTACTTAAAGTCTTATCATACCCTATATGACAGTTATCGTCATGAAATAATCGCAGTAAGCTGAGTCTATAACCTTTAGGGACGTAAAGTTTTGGAAAGGTATCAGAATTAATTTTGTAATGAAGCAGGTTATTAATAATCATGTATTGATTGCTATCAATCTCACCGGTCTGAATTTTACTAATTATGTCCTGGGTTTCAGGGTCACGTTGCCGAGCAATTTCTAACCATGACAGTGGAACTTCATTAATGATATTGACACTTAAAGGGACGGGATCTGGTTTAACCGGGTTACGGCTAAGGAAGTCTACGTGTCCAACAAATTTCCCCTTTTTGTACGTAACACTAAAATCAAAGTCTTGCATAAAAGTCCACCATCTAGCTACACGGGGAGACAGATCTTTTTTACACATTGTGGGTTTAATTGCATTGCAATCTGTAATAATGGTAAAATGAATACCTAGTAAATACACCCTGAAATGCTTCAGAGCATTGTAAATTGCTAATGTTTCCAAGTCATAAGAACAATATTTAGCTTCTACAGAGGTTGTTCGTTTACTAAAGTATGCTACTACTTTATTATGACCTTCCTCTTTCTGCATCAAAATAGCACCATATCCTAAAGAGCTGGCGTCGGTATGTAATTCTGTTATTAAAATAGGGTTAAATATGGTCAACAATGGCTTCGATATCAAATGGTTAATCACATACTTTCTAGCATCATTTTGTTGTAAGCCCCATTCCCACTTTTGATTATTTTTTGTAAGCTTGGTTATGCAAGCTGTACGGGCAGCAAATTCGGGTATAAACTTTCGGAAGTAACTAGCTAACCCCATAAATTGGCGTACTTCTCTTACGGTATTGGGAACAGGAGAGTTTGTAAGAGCGGACACTTTACCGTCACTAGGCCTCACACCTTCAGAAATATGCCTACCTAAATACTCTATTTCTTGTACGAAAAATTTACATTTCTTTAAATTTACAGTAAAGCCAGCCGAACTAAGAGCCTTAAGAGTTTGTTCTAGATATTGCAATCCTTCCGCTTCAGTTTTAAATGGAATTAATAAGTCATCGATATACACCAATAGATACTTTAAATGCTGTACAGCTTTGCTAATAGCTTTTTGGAAAACCGATGGACCGTTACAAATCCCAAAGGGCATTTTTAAAAATTCAAAGTGACCATCCGGAGTCACAAATGCGGTATACTTGATAGAGTTTTGAGCTACTGGAATTTGGTGAAATCCATTTTTCATATCTATAGATATATAGAATTTTGCATTACCCAGCTTGTCTATTTGGTCCTCGATGAGGGGGAGAGGATATCTTTCTTTTTCTGTTATTTTGTTTAAAGCTCTATAATTTACACACATCCTATCACTTCCATCCTTCTTTCTGACCAGCAATATGGGACTAGCATAGGAGGAGTCACTCTCACGTATTATATTTTTTTCAAGTAGTTCTTTAATCATTTGTTTTGCCCTCTCTCTCTTAATAGGGGCCAAACGATAGGGTCTATAGTTTATTATGTCATCTTTGATTAATCGTATAGTCAGTTCCCCAGTTTTGACTGTACCAATATTATTGGAAGATGGTAAAACTGACGAGAATTTCTTGAATAATTCCGTGATTTTAGTTTGTAAGACTGGATCTAAATGATTTATTGATTGCTTCAAATGTTTGTATTCAACATGGGTCTCATTCAGAACTTGATTTACTACTTCGGTTGGTTCAGGTAAACGGGTACGTGTTAGTCTACATCCAGAAGAGTCTAAAATGACAGCTACATCGGGGTATTGAATAGCATTTCTACCAATTAAACAATCGTAGAGGAAGTCACTATCTCTTGCTACGTTGAATTCAATTTCCAAACATATATCATCAAATTTGACAGGAACCATTACCTTAGCAAATACATGTAACTTTCCGTTACCTATCCCTTCAATAATAACTGAACAAGGCTTT
Source organism: Phalera bucephala (assembly GCA_905147815.2). NCBI lineage: Eukaryota > Metazoa > Arthropoda > Insecta > Lepidoptera > Notodontidae > Phalera > Phalera bucephala. Next base: position 1,785,170 of record CAJHXA020000002.1, on the reverse strand, counting down.
AAATTGCAACCAAGTCTACGGACAATAGAGTCTTTTAATACACTACAGCTGGCGCCAGTATCGATCAGTGCTCCAATGGTCATATTTTTGACAGTCACTTCAGTTAACTGAAAATTTGGTTTTGCGAGACAATTAATAGTACCACTTTTTACATTTGGGGGGTTTGAGTCTTTACGCTTTTTAAAAAAACACACTGATTCGTCATGGCCATACTTCTTACAAAAAGTACATTGTATTATATTCGTGATGGTCCCAGAATCATTGGACCGTATAGGCTTATATTCAGGACGGTTAGTGTTACGAATAAATCTGTTCCTGAAACACTGGGACCTGAAATGTCCCAATTTATTACATACAAAACAACGTTTTTCCTGAGAGTCTTCTACTTTGTATCGCTTAAAATTTACTAATTGGTCATCAGGTTTATTTGTTAACTTTGCACTTGATTCTAAAGGACGTTTTCTTGATTGCTTAACATAAGTTGTAAATAATGAAATAAGGTCAGCTGTAGTCTTAACACGACTATTATGAGATGCCATTCTCACATTTACATCTGTAATACCTCCGCAAATAAGCTCTACTAACTGTTCTTCTGTAAAAGCTACTTTAGTGTTTTTAAATAACCTAAGTTTTTCCCTTGCATATTCACAATAAGAGTCCATAGCGTCTGAAGAAAATAATACTGCTTTAGTTAGTTTTTCAGATAAGTTTCGCTTCTCAGGATACAGATCCTTAATCGTACGTTTAAAAACTTCCCATGTTCTACCTTCTTCGGGATCCCAAGTGTCGTACCATAATAATGCAGATCCTTTCAAGGATTTACCTGCCTTAGCAACCGTTGTCACACTGCTCCAGCCAAGATCCGATGCAATGCTATCGACCGAATTGCACCAGCTTTCAGCACCGTTATCGTTTTTGTCAGGATCGAATAGCGGCAGTGCTACATCTTCGCTCCGATGGGTACTGCTAACTGCATCGCGTATGGCTTTTAGCAGCCCTCCTACTAAGGCTGGATCCATGGATACCCACGTCCACAAACTGAAAATAAACAAATTTTATTATATCGTATCCCACTTCTGATGTTAGATTCTTTCCTATGTGGGTCTTAACAAAATAATAATAAGCCAAGCAGAATTGCAATATTTAAAATTTTAATGGAATCTATTTACTAATTAGGTCTACATGATTCATACAAACAATTTATTATTTAAATAATACCAAAATATTTAATGTTACTTATATTTTTAACCGACTTCAAAAAGGAGGAGGTTCTATGTTCGGTTGTATGTATGCTTTTTTTTTTTTTTTTTTTTTTTTTATGTATGTTCAGCGATATTTCCGTCAATTGTGGACCGATTTTGATATTTTTTTTTGCATTGGGTTCAGTATATCTCCAAGGTGGTCCCATATTAATTTTATTGACATTGGACCTTGGACTTAGAAGATACACCAGGGAACTCCTTAACGACAAACAATAGGAATGTGTAAATTGAGATATTATGGTTATTACGTCAATCCTATAGGTACCCCACTATAGAATAATTCACTGGTCACTTAAAATTGTAAAATAAAAATCTTTTATAAAAAAAGGTAAACCGACTTCAAAAAGCAAAAAAATAAATATTTGAAGTCGGTGCCAAGTAACCGCACCAACCAGCACCGACTTCAAATATTTATTTTTTTGCTTTTTGAAGTCGGTTTACCTTTTTTTATAAAAGATTTTTTTTTATTTATAAACTATAAAGCAATAATAAAGAGATATATAATATCACAAAAAGGAATAGAATATTATTACGGAGATAATCAATAAGAACAATCATTATTACAACATATACTTAACTTTGCTCACGGTGCCTTTACGTGGTTTCCACAAGGAGTATTTTTATAATAATATACTTTCAGAGCTCCGCTCGGCTCGGCGGTCGGCGACACAATGCCCCCTGCCGCTCGATCGTCGGGCTTTTATACAGTTTTGGCGAATCCAAGTGAACCCTTTTATTTTTAGAACTACCTACATTAATTTTTTTTTTACATTATTTTTTTATAATTAATGACATATGTATAAAATCACGATTAAATATAATGATGTAGGTTGTTGAGGTGCTTATAATTAAAGAAATAATTCTTAAAATATGTTAATCAAATAAATATTGTTGTAAATCAAGAAACGACCAATCAGCTGCACATCCATATACTCCTTTTTTTTAAATAATCTATCACCTGCGTTCACCATTTTACACAGCATTTTAGCCGTTTCCGATAGAGGAAAAGCTAAAACACTGCTACAAATTCCAACGGAGTACATTATTAAATTGTTCTGTCTTTCAAATTCATGTCTTTCCATAGTGTTTAGTTGTCATTCCATTAGGATGTGATATACGTCCTCCTTCCGATCACATACTGTACAGTTTGGTGATGCGATTTTCTTCATCATAAATAAAAAACTATTTAACGGCATGTGACCAGACCTTAGCCTTAAAATAGTCTTTATGTCTGTCCTTGGTAAATCGCTACTATCGAACCATAGACGACCTGTAGGGTACGGTTGTATGGTTTTATACCATATGCCCTTCGTACGAGACCTTTCATCGAAGTACTCTTTCCACATTTCTGTACACTTTTTTTTAATTACATGGGCTACCTCAGAGACGTATGCAGTATGGTTAACAGGTATGCCATTCCAGACTGCTTCCTTAGCCAAAAGGTCAACAGTATCATTTCCTTCCAAACCAACATGTGACGGAATCCACTGAAGGTATATTTGTTTGTTTTGGTTAATGATTTTCCTAATTAGTTGTACAATTGTATAAGCTATCGGTGTGCCTCGAACAGTCGAGGTACAACGAGCCACATGTTGGAGTGCACTCCTTGAATCTGACAGAATGACAAAATTGCCACTTGGTAGCGACTCAATGTATGAAAGAGCTTCCGTAATAGCGATTAATTCCGCAGTCATAATCGATGAATTAAAAGACTTAATAGTAAATCTGGCGGACATGTTGGTTTGAATATCATAGAAGGCTGCACCGGTATTACTTTCGATTTTTGACCCATCAGTATACATAATGTAGACATCTTTGTAATGGTTGTTTAAAAAATTGGTGCATATGCGACGCAAATTATCAGATGTATAGTTGTTTTTTGATTTTTCAAGCACTTCGATGACTGGTCTCACAATATTTGATAAATCCACACTGCTAACCCAAGTGTCTAAGCTAAAAAATTCAAGTTGTTTACTAACGTGTATTGGAATATCTTTATATTCTTCATAAACTAAAGCAAGTAAAGGTTTGTTTTTGCGACTCCAAAATAAATTTAGACGGGGAGAACACAGCTTACTTATCAGTTGAGTTAATTCTATATTTCCAAAAGATTTTGTCTTAAACCAAAATTTTGCAGCTAAAAAATGTCTCCGAACATGTAACGGTTGAATGTGGAGTTCACTCTCCATCACATGTATCGGTGTACTCTTAACGAACCCTCCAATGATGCGTAAAAACTGATTTTGTATTTTTTGTAATTTATTTACATGTGTTAAACAACTGTTTCCATATATGAAACTAGCATAATCCATTTTACTTCTTACTAATGAGAGGTACAGTTGCCTCATATAAATAGGGTGTACACCCCAACTAGCACCTGATAAAGCTTTGAATATATTTATGTATGCCGCTATTCTCTATTCTACTTATTTAAAAATCGATTCCATTGATCCATTTCATTCGAATCTTGTAGACTCATATAACGTATGCAGTATATAAATGCGCGAAGCGAATCACGTCTCTGACGCTTAGTACAGTTCCTTGCGGGCCTGTAGTGTTGTCAGAAGGCTCGAGCTTCCGAGCCTTAAAGTCGTTGAGAGCTCGCGCATCCATAGAAAGCTTGAGCTTCGACTCGAGCTCTCTATAAAGAGCTCGATTCGAAGCTCGAGCGCCGGCTACAAGGCTCGAGCCGCGGCTCGAACCTCGAAGCTACAAGGCTCGGAGGTTCGAGCTTTAAACGAGCTCTGTTAACAAGGTTCACGGTAGTTACTTTGAAAAAGACTGCTCAGAGTTTAAAGTCGAGGGCCGTAAAGCAATAGTAATAGGTATGTAGAAAGGGTCAATCAATGTTCTCGTAATTTCTACCGATTTTAATGAGTTCGGGAATTAATAATTTCGAAACATGTTCGAAACAAGTAAAACGAAAACTTTAGGTATTCATAAAATACCACTAACACGGTGTTGTGGTGCTGGTCATTAGGACACGTCTTTTGTACAACATAGCCATGTTTGGGTTCGTTGGATTTGTCTTTACGAGTACTATAGACCGAGATGGTGTTTAAGATCACATGATGGAGCCGGAAGATGGCCTTCAGAACTACCCAACGAGTCAACACAGCCCCATGGCGTGTGGGCTCGTTTGTGTTTTGGCAAGTGCTTAAGACCCAGACGATGTTCAGGGTCTGATGATGGAGCCGAAAAGTGATTAACGAAACTCCGCAACTACTCAACATAACCCCGTCGTGTTTGGGATCGTTTAACATGTCTTGATAAGAACTTTCGACTGAGATGATGTCCAGGGTCTGATGATGGAGCCGAAAAGTGGCCAAGGGAACTCCGCAACTACTCAACATAGCCCTGTCGTGTTTGGGGTCGTTTAACTTGTCTTGATAAGAACTTTCGACTAAGAGGATTTCCAGGGTCTGATGATGGAGCCGAAAAGTGGCCAACCGAACTCCGCAACTACTCAACATAGCCCCGTCGTGTTTGGGGTCGTTTAACTTGTCTTGATAAGAACTTTCGACTGAGATGATTTCCAGGGTCTGATGATGGAGCCGAAAAGTGGCCAACGGAACTCCGCAACTACTCAACATAGCCCTGTCGTATTTGGGGTCGTTTAACTTGTCTTGATAAGAACTTTCGACCGAGGTTATATCCAGGGTCTGATGCTGGAGCTGAAAAGTGGCCGGAAGAACACCGCAACTACATAGCCTCGTCGTGTTTGGGGTTGTTTAACTTGTCTTGATAAGAACTTTCGACTGAGATGATTTCCAGGGTCTGATGATGGAGCCGAAAAGTGGCCAACGGAACTCCGCAACTACTCAACAAAGCCTCGTCGTGTTTGGGGTCGTTTAACTTGTCTTGATAAGAACTTTCGACTGAGATGATTTCCAGGGTCTGATGATGGAGCCGAAAAGTGGCCAACGGAACTTCGCAACTACTCGACATAGCCCCGTCGTGTTTGGGGTCATTATATTGACAAGTATTTTGGACCCAAATTATGTCCAAGGTCTGATGACAAACGTCACACGAAACACCATCGTATTAGGGTATACCTTATTTGTTTAAAATAAGAATATGAATAAATAAAATAATTATAAAATTTAATACTGAACAAATAAATACGCACAAATAAATATATTATTAGAGAATAATAATCAAAGTCTAAAACTAAATAGTACAACATTAAAAAAAGGTTAATAATCTTTTAAAAACCTTTTTTTATATACTATTTAACTGAAAATATTATTTCGTCTGTCTATTTACCTATATTATCACGCATCTCTTGCGGGGTAGAGAGTACAGAATTTCAACAGGTTTTTTTTCCAAATAGTCTCCTCCCATTTAGTCTTTACAATATTTAGTTAAATATTATAGTTATAGAAGAACCCCAGCCTTGGTTGCTTATTAAAGTTCTTATAGCCAACTGGACTTTCTACAGTCATTAACACTAAAAGAAAACGATCATTCATCAAAATCTCTTAGTTATTACGTAAATACAAAAATCCTAGTTTTTACGTTAATACAAAAATTAATACATCCATCCTCACTGTTGTCTTTTTGTATGTTTCAAAAACCTAGATGTTTTTCGTATCCTTGCATTTGCAGTACCTAATAAGATTTTAATTATCTAATACCTCCTTATTATACTGCAATTACATAGGTAACTCATGTGAGTGTAGGTAAGTAAGTCGCTACAAAACTGAGCCGCGCGGCGGCGGCGATGGCGTGCCCTTCCCTGCGCCCGCACACACTTCACCCCGCGGATACGTCACTGAGACCACCAATATATATTACATAGAAACAGACTCGAAAAGCGGGCGCGCGATGTATGTGCTTTACAACATGCGCAGCAATGTCTGTGACAAAGCAATAAATCCAATTCCAATTCAAGCTCAACTTTTGGTAGACTTTGCAAATGTAAATAATCTGTCTCAGCATAACACTATATGTAATAATAAGGGTAGGGTACTTGACCTGGTTCTAAGTGACTTACCTGATTGTGTCGTTTGTACTGCAATGGACGCACTAAGTAGTATTGATCTACTCAATGCAAGGAAAAGTTTCGGGACTAGACTTGAATCCCACCACTGTTAGACGTAATTTTCACAAAGCTGATCAAGCCTCAATAAGTTTTTATCTCTCAGGGGTAGATTGGCATGAACTCTTAGGACAAAACAAAAATATTGATACTATGGTAGACGTATTTTATTTACACATCAATGAGGCAATCGAAAGATTTGTCCCCCTCAGTAAAACAACGAAACAAAGGAAATATCCCCCGTGGTACACACATAATCTTATAAATCGATTTAAAGAGAGAAATAATATGTTGCATAGGGTAAAGAAATATAATAACCCAATGGATAAAATATCGCTAACCGTCCTAAGCAAGCGTTGTGATAAATTGAATAAAGAATGCTACAGATCATATCTTACTAGTACGGAATCAAAAATTTCTTATAACCCTAAGTACTTCTGGTCATACATAAAACAAAGGCGAGAGAATGATAATGCTTACCCAGCAACATTTACAGACGGTAAGACAACTTATTCGAATGGACCAGCTATTTGTGATCTCTTTGCTTCCTACTTTGCTTCCGTGTATCTGCCAACTAACCAGCCTCAAGAGTCAAACACGCAATTATTATTTAATAGTGACATAAAAAATGATAATCTTCCAGATATATTTATTCCACTAAATTCTATTAAAAGAAATATGCAGAGCTTAGACGTAAATAAGGGCATGGGGCCTGATGGCGTACCTCCTTTATTTGTATCAAAATTTGTATCAAAATTTGCATCGCACTTAGCCGTTCCATTGTACATTATATTTAATCAATCCCTTAAGTCAGGATACTTTCCTACAAAGTGGAAAACAGCAAAAGTCGTTCCAATCTTTAAATCGGAAGACAAAACTCAAGTCACTAACTATAGACCCATTTCCATCCTAAGTACATTTGGTAAGATATTTAAAGCATTAGTCTGCCCATATATTCAACGATTCATTCAACCATATATCACAGAAACGCAACATGGCTTCATGCATGGAAGATCAACCACAACGAATGTGGTTTGCTTTGCGGAGGCCCTATCGGAAGCCTTAGATACAAACAAACAAGTTGACATAATTTACACAGACTTTAGCAAAGCTTTCGATAGAGTATCTCAACTTGTACTGTTGCAGAAATTACAGGCTTACGGATTCTCAAATGCTATGCTCGCATGGTTGAAATCATATCTAAATGGCCGTGAGTTTTATGTAGTAGTGAAGGGATATAAATCTGAGAGTCGACCCATCACGTCAGGTGTCCCACAGGGCTCCCACCTGGGTCCAATACTCTTTAGCATTTTTATTAACGACGTACCGACCGTGTTTAAATATTCGTGTCCCCTACTTTTTGCTGACGATCTCAAACTTAGTAGAATAGTTGATTCAATCGAAGACGCCCACTGCCTTCAATTGGACCTGGATTCACTTCAAGAATGGTGCAATAACAATCACATGCTTCTTAATCCTAACAAATGTAAACACTTGAAGTGTACCAGAAAAAATAATGTTATTTCCTCGTCATATCGAATAGGATCACACACCATACAAGAGGTTAAAAATGTCAATGATCTCGGGGTCATCTTTGACAGCAAGCTGACTTTCATTCCTCACCCAGAAAACATAATTAAAAAGTCTTCTAAACTACTAGGTTTTGTTATTCGTAATACTAAGGACTTCAAAAATGCCAGCACGAAAATATTATTGTATACGACACTCGTTAGGAGTGTACTCGAATACGCCACCATCGTGTGGCGACCGCACTTCGCCACGCATTCTCTGAGAATAGAGCGTATACAAAAACGGTTTCTTTATCACCTCTCATTTAACTTTGGTATAGCTAAAAGAATAACATCTTACACCAAAAGGTTACAACACTTTAAATTGATCGCGCTCTCCACACGCAGAGAATATTTGGATTTAGTGTTCTTATATAAGCTTCTGCGGAACAAAATAAATTCCGCGCAATTACTACAAAAAATCAACTTTCGTGTGCCTGGGAGGTACCCAAGAGGATTAATTACGCCATTCGTTCCACCATTGCGTCGTACAGTGCTGGGATTCAACTCGCCAATTCCTAGAATTTGTAGATTGTACAACAGAGTCAGTTCCTCAAGCGATGTACACCATGACTCAATTGACAGATTTCGAAAGTGTATCAATGCTGCGTTGGTCAGTCGAGAAGGCACACACTGATTGTAGACACCCACACTATAATATTATGTACACTGTCATCAAACCTAACCTAATATTTGTATAGGCTGTTACAAATTATGCATGCTGTGTTCACCTTAATAGGTTACATTCCTAGTATAAGTACCTAAACACACTGTATTGCATTTATGTAAATGTATTGTTGTGTAACCAATGGTGAGCCTTAAATAAATAAATAAAATACGGAGATTTCAAATGCATTTCTAAAATGTATTTCTCATCACGCACTCATTTATATGCAAGTTTCATTGTTAATTAAGGTATAAAAGTATTTAAAAAAGGATAAAAAAATTTTGAAATTTGGTTTTTGTATGGAATTTGTGAAGCAATTATCAAATATTGCGTTATTTACTTACAATATATACTTATAACTTGTAACTAGTTAAACATTTACCTATGTTTTCAGTAATATTTATTTCCTCGTCAAATAGCCCTTTAGGAACAGGTAAATATAATAGACGGCCTTAGGGAGTTGTTTCTCTGTACACTATGCTGAGGCGCCGACCGGGTTGCCGGGTGCTCGCGCAAGGGTACCTACATTCGGCAACCAGTCGTATTTTAGTTGCGCGCCAATAACAACGCACACGCTCCTCATAGCACAGAGAGTAATATTTACTGATAATGCTTGGGAACAAAAACGACCAAGATATTTACATGTCTATTGAGACAATTGTAAGTCCCGGGTTTACTTCCAGTGAAGAATCTTTAGTAATATCAAAAAGACAGCGTTTAAGTTGGAAATGGGATAATTTTAAAACATTTTTTGACCGACAAGTACTTGTCAACACAAATGTAAAGAGTCGCAACACGTCGGAGTTATGTTGAGCACTTGGGTTGTGCTGTTGGCCACCTGCCGGCTGCATCATCAGACCTTGGACATCCGTGTATACAAAACTCGTCAAGACAAATCTAATAAGCCCAATCACGGCGGGGCTATGTTGAGAACTTGGGTAGTTCTGTTGGCCACCCTCGGGCTCCATCATCATCAGACCCTGGACACCATCCGGGTGCAAAGTGCTCGTTAAAACAAATCCAACGAGCCCAAACACAGCGGGGTTATATTGAGTAGTTTGGTGGTTCCATTGGCCGCGTTTCGGTTTCATCATCAGACACTGTACACTATCTGGTTGTATAGTAGTTCTCAATACCAATCTAACGAGCCTTAACGCGAGGGGGTTATGTCGTATAGTTCACATGCCCCTATGGCCACCTTCCGACTCCATCATCAGATCAGCTCCATTTTATTGCATTGTTATTGGATTTACATATGTATGCCAAATTTCAGCTTAATCGGATACCCGCATGTCCTTGAGAAATGGATCTCAAGATTTGAACCCGAAAGACAGTCAGATAGACATACGAACATTGCAAGTTAAATAAAAGCTTGTAAAAAATTAACATCCCCCGATAAAGGGTTTACGAGATATCGGGGTGTATGTGGTATTTTAGTCGTAACATTAACATTCTCTGCCTACCCCGCAACGTATTTGGCGTGGTGATAGATATAGATAAAAATATTCATTAAGTACAATATTTGGCTAATCGTATCAAAAATCCAAATATCAGAAGGCCAATTCTCGTAATTAAAAGTGTTCAAAATCCAGTTTCGATCTCATCTCAATCTCCTCAACTTTACAAACGGTATTCTCGTAACATATTCGAATCCTTCAATGACATTTACCGAATCGAGATCGGACCGAAACTTGAAAAACATGTAAACGGTATTCTGGTAACGTTTTGAACTAACATAAACTACAAAATTGGTATTCTCGTACAATAACAAACGTCAAATTTGAGATTGAAATGACACTGAAGCTTGACTCAAAGTTGACTGAAGAGACATTGTAAATAGTTGGTTTTGCGCATAAAAATAAATTTTATTATAAGTTTTTACGCAATTATTTCACGTAAAATGAGTGGATTTGGCTTGAGGTGGAATTATCTAATAGCTGCACTACGAGGAGCGTCGGAAAGACGTAGGCAACGCCGACGTACATTACGTGATCGTCGTTTCGCTTCAGACGCCTTTTCCATGAGTGATTCGGAGTTTGTAAAAACTTTCAGACTCACGAAACCGCTAGTGGAAAACCTTATTGACGAGCTGAAGCCCCATATGCCCAGAGAAAGACGTAACGATGGACTGGATGCTGCTGTAAAGGTTAGTTTAAGTACCTAATACCTATACACAACAAACATTTTTACACACCCGAGTTAAATACTCAATATATGCAAAATGAAAGCCATATATTTATATATCTATATCATCACGTTAGATTCCTTGCATTGTATATTCTTAAATATTAAAAAATGATTCTAATATTATCTTTTTTCTAGGTTTTGGTAACACTATGTGAGTGGTTCATACCAAAGTTTGGTGGGACAAAGCATTTCACATGCTTTGCCACAACCCAGTGTGTTGAGGGCTGCGCAGCAAGTGACAGATGCTTTAAACCACCCGGCAGTCTTGAGCAAGTATGTGAACTTTCCTCTGACAAGAGAGGCAAGGGAAAGAATTAGAAGCAGGTAAGTTATACTAATCATTGTAATATGAACCTATCTATTGAAATTTGCTAATAATAACAAATGTATGATTTTTTGTATTTTAGATTCTATTCCAAATATGGGCTACCTAGAGGTGTTGGCTGCATAGATGGTACTCATGTCTCGATCATAAAACCTTCAGAACATGAGGAGGCATATTAATGCTATAAAGGCTATCATTCTTTGTATGTGATAATAGTAAGTATAAATTAAATAATATGAAGCTATAATTATTAAACTTTATTATTATTGAATGTTAATAAAAAAAATCTTGCTTTTCAGATTTGTGATACAGACCAAAATATTCTCTGTGTAGACCCATCCAGCCTGAGAGTACCTATGATTCAACTATTTGGAGGGACCCATTAAATGGTTATCTAAATGAGGTCACTGAGGGTGGTGAATCAATTTCTCTTTTAGGTATGTATGTTTGCAGAAGTCACATTATAACTAATATAAACACTGCATAATGTCACATTTAAATTGCAGGTGATAGTGGGTATTTGTTTGGGTTTACTGAAAATTGGTTTTACCAAAAACATATTGAAGCTCTGAATGATTATAGGGGTTTCAAAAGGGAGATTCAGGTTTGTAAATATAAACATGTTTAACTAAATCAAATAAGTGCTTATTTATTCATATAAAACATATCACTAACAATCTATAATCAAATTATTATTCAACGATGTGTAAACTAAAAATTAATAAATAAATTATTTCTACTCACTAATCAACAATGGTTTATCTTCTTAACAAATATTAATTAACAATGTTTAAAATTATTACTTTTCTAATCAACAATGGTATAATAATAATGTCAGCCTATACTGCCCACTGCTGGACAAAGGCCTTCCCTCACAAATCGAGGTGAGAGAGATTAGGTCATACTCCACCACGCGGACCCAGTGCGGATTGGTGGACGCAGGTTTGTGGCCACCTGCTGTTGGAACTTATCAAGCCGCCTATTAAGGCTTCCAACTCGGCTTAACGACTACCCCATTTAGAGGTAGCCGGGACCAACGGCTTAACGTGCCTTCCGAAGCACGGAGACGCTCGAATATGAAAATGCCACAAACGTTCACCCATCTCGGGCCGACCGAGTCGAACGCTGCTTAACCTTGGTAATCGGTAAGAATACCGCGGTCGCACAGCGCTACGAGCGCCTCAACATATGGTATATATTTATTAATCAACAATGTTTATTATTATAAAGAATGGTTTTATTTTCAATTTTCCTTTTCTTTCAGGTGTCTGTTAGTAGTAAGGCAGCTGCATTACAAACTTGAGATGGCTGCAAAAATTGTAAATGCTTGCTGTGTTCTACACAACGTGGCCAATCAGGCTTGGCTTAGAGCGCCAGGACTTCCAGAGCAAGACAGTGACGAGATGCTCGTCCCGGCCATACCAGCTGCTGTAAGCACATCCACCGATGACAGGCACAGCAAATAGTCATGCAAACCCTGTGGGCAATTAAAGATTATACATTTTCTGTTTGACTTGTTTACAATAAAATTATTTTAGTGGTTATTATACTGTGTCCTTCGTTCTCGATATAAACATGCAGCTCTCTCTACTCGCTTGGCAAGCCGCTAAATTTTTTAGAAACGTCAACGCCTCCTCTATGGTATCTGTGGACATAACCTCTGCGACCATTCTTTCTTTTAGCGCGGCAGCCGATGCCTTGTAATAAAGTTTTGGTCGACATTTAATTTAATCATATAATCGTAGCAGTGAAATTATATAACAAAAGGTTTTTATATACTCAAGTGATGTTGTGAAATAAATTTAAAACATCGTATAGGCAAATTCAGAAATAATTTACGTCTTGACAAAAAAGTACATTCTAAAAAGATCAACTGATAGTTGTTTAATTGTGGCGTTTTCAGCTTAACTTGTTTATTTATAATAATATCGAATATTTGGAGACGTGAGTTTTATCATATTAAGACTTTTAAAGTCTTCACTCGAAAAGTAAACTTACGAAGTCTCAGGTCCCCCTTCGTGTAAAAACAGTTTAACACGCAATATACCTGCTAACAATTATTAACCGTCTATAAATGGGCAATGTAATACCTCTAATGAGAGAAATTATCGGGGACATTAATCAATAATGATGATTGTTAAGGATCGATGCCAATTTAAGGACACGGGCGATGTACGAGATGCATCGACGTGGTCCGCAAGACTTAACGGTAATTCAAGGACACGAGCGGTGTACGAGATGCATCGGCGTGATCCGCAAGACTTGGGGCCCATACGAGATATGTGCTGAAGGTCATACTACTGATAGGTTTCACCCATGAGGTGCTCCTGTGCAGTTCACATTTCTACAATGGTAAGAATCTAAAATTTTACCCAACATACATACCTTAAACAGTAAATACAAAGACTATTGCTATAAACTATAAGCAATTTGTGATATTATATCTCCTAAAGGAGACTTTCTGAAGGGGTAACTAAAGGGACGTGGTTTATGAATTTATGAATAATAACATATTATTATTAACATAAGCCACTCATTTGCAGAAACATAATGTTTTGCATTGATTTCATTATTAGACATACTTGTATAATAATCCTGAAATAGCCCAAAGTGGAGCTTATTACACGAAGAATTGTGCAATATTATGAGCACTTTTATTAAGAAAGGTAAACCTTGCAATATTTATCCCTGAACAGGGTTTATAAACAGATGAGCCAAAGTAATCTCTACTTATAACAATGCCTGTTATAACTGACAAGCAACAGAATTGTGGAAATATTCCAAATATAATATCTCAGCCTACCGATGCTGAGACAGGCAAGTTGTACAATAATTTGTGTTACACACATACATCCTTAAAATATAATATAAAATACCTGGTGTATCCAGTTAACATAAAACTAATAATTATCAATATTATCAGCCCAGACCCCTTGCAGGGTAGCCAGGGAAGATGAGTCCTAACAATACAGTAATGAAACATTGATTGGGATAAGAACCTTTGTGGTCAGCAGTATATATTTTGTATTAAAAAGGTTTTACTATAGTGGAGTACCAAGATGGAATTATAACTATCTATTCATAAGCAGTAGTTTAAATTTCAAGAAACCACCAGTGTTGGAACCAATATAGAACAACAATCCTCATCCGGTGTGTAAAAATATTAACCCACAGTGTACCTATCAGCCCACCAAAAACAAATCACAATGGACATTGGAAGTCTCCTACCAGAGAATGTGAGGTAAGAAAAGCTTGCTAGGCTTTTTACATAAAGTCTTGTTTTGTTTTTTTTTATGTTACTGAAAAAATCAGTTAAACATTCAGGAATACAACATGGCTGTTACAAATAAACCATAATATTGGAGGCTAAAGGTATTCACTGACTTTGATATGTAACAATGTATCTATGACACTAATAAAAATGTGTGTCTGTCTGCCTTCAACGGCAAACATAACTTTATGGGTTTTGTGCAAATACTGCAAGTAATCCAGACAAGTGAAGGTTAAATAAATCTGGTCCTACATATATTTAACATTATGTATAGAAACATTATTATTAGAAACATAAGTTTTAATAATTGATATACAATTTATAGCCATTCTCATTAGAATTTAATTAAAGATGGATGATCACAACTGTGCTATAATCCTTATCCCACAAAGAAACTCAATGCTAATAATAGACATTAGAGTCATATTAAATATACTAATAAAAAATTTATTAGGAGCTATTCAGCTTTCTATTGGGTAATGAGTCCAATAGTTTTGGTTTTTGGTTGCGTCCTGCATCATTTATAGTGTAATTAATACATTAGAAATTTGAGACACACAGAGGAAAGATTATACATCAATTCATGAATTCAAGAATTAGATGTTTTTATTGTACTTTTGTTTGATAATATTTTAATCAATTAATAATATATAATCAAATAAAATTATACAAGTAATTAATAACTATAAAAAATAGGTTTGTGTTTAGTTTTGAATGTGCACATTTATATTGAGCACCAGTGATGTTTCTGGTACAGTTAGGATATCGGAGATATGACACAAACACAACCTGCTACTATTATGGAAACAGGTGGTTTTAGAGCACTATACATGCTGTAATTTATTTGAAGGTGGTTCAGTGTAAAAGTATTGAATTGGAAATGTCATACAAAAAATTTGCATTTTTCATATTGTTACATTTAAATTATTACATCCACATGTTACATGTATCTTATTAATGTATCTATATATAAAAAGAAAATAAAGTCTGCAATGCAAATAACTTAATAATAATACCTATTTAAAAATTGTTGATGAAGTTGATGAAATATTGAGTTACAATATTGAAAAGTATAGATTATCTTAAACAAGAATAATCAAAAGTATATTTAGAGGGGGGGCGAGATCATATAGTTAAGGTACATAGCCTTATGTGAGGAATAGCTCTAGATAAGGACATTAGTACAAAGGCCTCTAGTACAAAAATGTTAAATTTTGGTATATGTGCATCTTTTAAAGATTATAAATATAACTAACATTAAATATAATATAACCGAACTTTGACATAAAGGAAAATACTTTATCATAAATTAAATAAGTAATTATAGCAAAGCATCCTTATAATCCAATACAATTTGTAGCCTTTGTCTGGTACTGTACTCACAAAAGAGATCATTTGACAAAAAAAAAAAAAAAAAAAAACCCACATACCACTTGGAAGACACTTTAGTGGGGAAACAGGTTTCCCTGTCTTATATTGTTATAGATTGGGTACTAATATAGTTTGTTTCTAGATCTAGTACACAGTAAGAGTCTTCTATCGATCTCTATCTATATCGTCACGCCAGACCCCTTGCGGGGTAGGCGGGGGGGTGCGGGGTTCCAACAGGTTCTTTACTTACTGGCTTCCTCCACTCTCATAGTTCGTTTCGGAAGGGTTTTCTATGATACAAGAATTATTATAAAGGGATTAATTTCATATAAACAAAGTTCTGGATCGGTAATTCCTCAACTCTCGTTATATAAAGGGACATCTATAAAAAAAAAAAAAAAAAAAACTTTATATAGAAGACATAACAGATGGAGAATGCACTGATATCTGATAAGTAATGATTGATTATTATTACCCGGTAGTAATGAGTTAAGGACAACAGGTGGGCTATAACAGGCCCTACCGAATGACACAGGTGCTGTCTGGGCACGGCTGCTTCGGGCGGTACCTGTGCCGGATCGGTCGGGAGGAGACGGCGGAGTGCCACCATTGCGGTGGTTCGGAGGACACAGCCTCGCATACCCTACTGGTGTGTCCGGCTTGGGGTGTGGAACGGCAGCAATTGGCCTCTGAGATCGGAGGGACGATGCTCTCACTCCCGGCTGTGGTATCGGCCATGGTCGAGAGGGAGAACGCCTGGGTGGCTATGGTCGCATTCTGCGGGACCGTAATGGCGGCAAAAGAGGCGGCAGAACGGGAGCGGGAGGAGACTAGCGTGAATCCCGCTCGTAGGAGGCGAGTTGGGCGGAGGCGTAGAGCGTATGCCGCTAATGACCTCCGCCCACCTTGAAAAGTGGCCTGCGGGCGCCGAGCGTGGGCAGCTTGTCGCCTGACCAGTAACAGGCCTGTGACGGAAGTGCGCTGCGTCCTGCGCACCCTCAAAAAGAATGCACAAGGCACGAAGGAGAGGTCTGTGGAAATAGACCAGGCCCGCCCGTGCCGCAGATGTTCTACCACTTGGCAATTCCTGCGGTACGGCAATTGGGCAAGAGACGGACGCCGGGGGGGTTTTAGTGGGTGCGAGCCCCACATAACTGCCACATCACCAAGTCCAGGATGTGGCAGTATGCGGCAGGCATTTTCCCCCCGGGGAAAAAAAAAAAAAAGAAAAAAAAAAAAAAAAGAAAAAAAAAAAAAAAAGGTGCTTTAAAGAATTTTGTTGGGATGGATCTACGCTATATAACATAACATGTTATAGAATTTGATAAAATAAATTTATTTTGAATAAGTTAGACAGACTGGTTGTAAGAAACAATATATGTGTATATATACTCGTCTGTATATATATATATATATATATATATATATATATATATATATATATATATATATGTTGTATTTGTGTTGTATAGCAATGCAAACAACGGGAATGTGTTATACAAATGTACTCATGACATATTATGTTTTAGAGCTCACGCTTAAAAATGACATTCATGTGGTATACTTCAACTTTACCCTTATAGCTCTAAACAGCTGCATGTTTATATCGAGAACGAAGGACACAGTATAATAAGTGATCAAACGAACTTACCTGAAGTGAAGTTCGATCATTATTATACGAAGTCCTTCGTTCGAAGATATAAGTACCCAACCCGCCCTGCCCGTTGGTAAAGTTGAAATGTACTACTTCTAAAAGGAATGGTCGCAGAGGTTATGTCCACAGATACCATAGAGGAGGCGTTGACGTTTCTAAAAAATTTAGCGGCTTGCCAAGCGAGTAGAGAGAGCTGCATGTTTATATCTTCGAACGAAGGACTTCGTATAATAATGATCGAACTTCACTTCAGGTAAGTTCGTTTGATCACTTATTATATTGTTGGTTGTATACTTACTCAAAATTGACCTACTTGTCTCCTGTTAGGACAAGGTCCTCCTGTTAGTATGCTACTGGCTTTATATGCACCATAATATTACCTACTTGGTGTCGAATAGGAATTAATCTGTAGATAATAAAGGTATCTTCATGTAATAAAGGTAACTTGATTTCAAAAATAAAGTATTGCGTTGTCATTCGTGCATTGACTTTAAGAATCTTATACATTTTTGGGAGGTCATCTTTTATGTTCTCTATGGGCAATGATAATTCTTTAGGTAATTGCCCTAATATCGAATTGAGTTCATCTTGAAGTTGAGTAGGAGTTAAAAGATGAGTGTTTAAATGTTTTGCGCTTGTGATTGTATTCAGCAACATATCCTGAATGTCCTTTATGTTTGTTAAAATATTTTGTGCTGTCATAGCTGAAAGAATAAATTCGTTACTGTTTTCCATTGCCATAATATTTTCCTTCACAACGTTTGCTGTTCGATCCAAACTTATTAGATGCTGATTAAATATTTTGTGTTGCTTTAACATTACGTCTTCTATTCTTTTCAGCACATTGTTTTCTGCTTCCAGGACCGATGTTTGATTTTTCAGGAGAGATGTCAAGTGTCTTTCATTTTGTCGAACTAGTGTAATATCTCGTTCATATTGCTCAGCAAAGTGTTCATCAAGTACGCCAAAGAGAGAGTTGGCGACGTACCCGACACCATTGATCAGACCGCGGCGCGTGCGCGCGCGGTTATCATTCGTGAAATGCTGATCAAGCAACATGCGGTCATAGAACTGTACTTCTGAGAAGCCGTGCTGTAATTGTAGAAGTATTATACTCTGTCCTTCGTTCTCGATATAAACATGCAGCTCTCTCTACTCGCTTGGCAAGCCGCTAAATTTTTTAGAAACGTCAACGCCTCCTCTATGGTATCTGTGGACATAACCTCTGCGACCATTCTTTCTTTTAGCGCGGCAGCCGATGCCTTGTAATAAAGTTTTGGTCGACATTTAATTTAATCATATAATCGTAGCAGTGAAATTATATAACAAAAGGTTTTAATATACCCAAGTGATGTTGTGTAATAAATTTAAAACATCGTATAGGCAAATTCAGAAATAATTTACGTCTTGACAAAAAAGTACATTCTAAAAAGATCAACTGATAGTTGTTTAATTGTGGCGTTTTCAGCTTAACTTGTTTATGTATAATAATATCGAATATTTGGAGACGTGAGTTTTATCATATTAAGACTTGTAAAGTCTTCACTCGAAAAGTAAACTTACGAAGTCTCATGTCCCTTTTCGTGTAAAAACAGTTTAACACGCAATATACCTGCAAACAATTATTAACCGTCTATAAATTGGCAATGTAATACCTCTAATGAGAGAAATTATCGGGGACATTAGTCAATAATGATGATTGTTAAGGATTGATGCCAATTTAAGGACACGGGCGATGTACGAGATGCATCGACGTGGTCCGCAAGACTTAACGGTAATTCAAGGACACGAGCGGTGTACGAGATGCATCGGCGTGATCCGCAAGACTTGGGATCCATACGAGATATGTGCTGAAGGTCATACTACTGATAGGTTTCACCCATGATCTGCTCCTGTGCAGTTCACATTTCTACAATGGTAAGAATCTAAAATTTTACCGAACATACATACCTAAAACAGTAAATACAAAGACTATTGCTATAAACTATAAGCAATTTGTGATATTATACTGTGTCCTTCGTTCTCGATATAAACTATATTAGCAGCTCTCTCGAGTCGCTTGGCAACCGCGCGTCATTCAGACAATTGAAAAGTCAACGCCGCCTCTATGGTATCTGTGGACATAACCTCTGCAAGCATTCTTTTGAAAGCGCGGCAGCCGACGCTTTGTAATAAAGTTTTTGGTCGACAATTAATTTAATAATTTTGTTATGGCACTGATATTATATAACAAAAAGGTTGTAATATACTCAAGTGACCTTGTGAAATAAATTTAAAACATCGTATAGGCAAATTTAGAAAAGTTTACGTCCTGGCAAAGAAGGACATTCTAAAAAGATCAACCGATAGTTGTTTATTTGTGGTGTTTTTCAGCTTAACTTGTTTATTTATATAATATCTAATATTTGGAGACGTGAGTTTCGTCATATTAAAATTTGGGAAAGCTTCGTCGTCCGAAAAGTAAACTTATGAAGTCTATGTTCCTATTCGTGTACAAACAGTTTAACACGAAATATACCTGAAAACGATTATTAACCGTCTATAAATTGGCAATGTTATACCTCCAATAAGAGAAATTAGGGGGACGTTCATCAATTATGATGATTGTTCAGGATCGATGGCATTTTAAGGACACGGGTGATGTACGAGATACATCGACGTGGTCCGCAAGACTTGACGATAATTCAAGGACACGAGTGGTGTACGAGATACATCGACGTGATCCGCAAGACTTGGGGCCCATACGAGATATGTGCTGAAGGTCATACTACGCATAGGTTTCATCCATGAGGTGTTCCTGTGCAGTTCACATTTCTACAATGGTAAGAATCAAAAATGTTACCTAAAATACATACCTTAAACATGCCTAAAACAGTAAATACAAAGACTATTGCTATAAACTATAAGCAATTTGTCATATTATATCTCCAAAAGGAGACTTACTGAAAGGGTAATTAAAGTGACATTGTTTATGTATAACAATACATTATTAATAACAAAAGTCACTCCTTTGCAGAAACATAGTGTTTTTATTGATTTCATTATTAGACATACTTGTATAATAATACTGAAATAGCCCAAACTGGAGCTTATTACACAAAGAATTGTGCAAAATTATGAGTACTTGTATTACAAAAGTTAAATCCAGCAATACTTATTCCTGAACAGGGTTTATAACCAAATAAGCCAAAGTAATATACTAATGGCAATGCCTGTTGTAACTGACAAGCAACAGGACTGTGGATACATTCCAAATATAATATCTTATCCTACCGATGCTGCGGCAGGCAGGTTGTGGGATAATTTGTGTTATGCACAAAGATACTTAAAAGATAATATAAAATACCTGGTCTATCCATTTAACATAGAACTAATAATTATCTATCAATATTATCAACCTAGACTCCTTGCAGGGTAGCCAGAAAAGATTAATCCTAACAACACAGTCATGAAACCTTTATTGAGATAAGAACCTTTAAGGTCAGCAGTATATATTTTGCATAAAAGGAGTGTTAATATAGTGGATTATCAATATGGAATTATTAACTAGCTAGTCATAGCCAGTAGTTAAAATTTCATAAAACGACCACCGTTGTAACCAATATAGAACAACAATCCTCATCCTGGGTGTGAAAATTTTAAGTCACACTGCACCTATCAGTTCACCAAAAACAACATCACGTTGGACATTGGAAATCTCCTACCAAAGAAAGTGAGGTACAAAAAGCATGATAGGCATTTTACACAAGGACTTGGTTTTGAAGTTGCTGAAAAATTCAGAAAAACAATCAGGAATACAACATGGGTTTTACAAATAAACCATAATATTGGAGGCTAAAGGTATTCACTGACTGTGGTATGTATCTATGACACTAATAATGCCTTCAACGACAAACATAATTTTATTGGTTTTGTGCAATTACTTGCACTTCAGACAAGTGAATCTTGTCCTACATATGTTTAACACTATGTATAGAAACATTATTATTAGAAACACTATTGTTTAATAATTTGAAATATAATTTATAGCCATTTTTATTAAAAAAAAAAAAAATAACTTAATGCTATTACGCTAGACCTTACAGTCATAATAAATATACTAATAGAAAATTTATTATTACCTATTCAGTTTTCTATCATGTAATGAGTTCAATGGTTTTGGGTTCTTGATTATTTCCTGCATCAATTATAGTGTACTTAATAATATTAGAAATTTGAGGCACACACAATGGAAAGCTATACATCAATTCATCATTTGGAGAATTAGATGTTTTTACTGTATTTTTGTTTGATCATATGATAATCAATAAATAATATGTAATTATACTGTGTCCTTCGTTCGAAGATATAAACATGCAGCTCTCTCTACTCGCTTGGCAAGCCGCTAAATTTTTTAGAAACGTCAACGCCTCCTCTATGGTATCTGTGGACATAACCTCTGCGACCATTCTTTCTTTTAGCGCGGCAGCCGATGCCTTGTAATAAAGTTTTGGTCGACATTTAATTTAATCATATAATCGTAGCAGTGGAATTATATAACAAAAGGTTTTTATATACTCAAGTGATGTTGTGAAATAAATTTAAAACATCGTACAGGCAAATTCAGAAATAATTTACGTCTTGACAAAAAAGTACATTCTAAAAAGATCAACTGATAGTTGTTTAATTGTGGCGTTTTCAGCTTAACTTGTTTATGTATAATAATATCGAATATTTGGAGACGTGAGTTTTATCATATTAAGACTTGTAAAGTCTTCACTCGAAAAGTAAACTTACGAAGTCTCATGTCCCTCTTCGTGTAAAAACAGTTTAACACGCAATATACCTGCAAACAATTATTAACCGTCTATAAATGGGCAATGTAATACCTCTAATGAGAGAAATTATCGGGGACATTAATCAATAATGATGATTGTTAAGGATCGATGCCAATTTAAGGACACGGGCGATGTACGAGATGCATCGACGTGGTCCGCAAGACTTAACGGTAATTCAAGGACACGAGCGGTGTACGAGATGCATCGGCGTGATCCGCAAGACTTGGGGCCCATACGAGATATGTGCTGAAGGTCATACTACTGATAGGTTTCACCCATGAGGTGCTCCTGTGCAGTTCACATTTCTACAATGGTAAGAATCTAAAATTTTACCCAACATACATACCTTAAACAGTAAATACAAAGACTATTGCTATAAACTATAAGCAATTTGTGATATAATATCTCCTAAAGGAGACTTTCTGAAAGGGTAACTAACGGGACGTGGTTTATGAATTTATGAATAATAATACATTATTATTAACATAAGCCACTCATTTGCAGAAACATAATGTTTTGCATTGATTTCATTATTAGACATACTTGTATAATAATCCTGAAATAGCCCAAAGTGGAGCTTATTACACAAAGAATTGTGCAATATTATGAGCACTTGTATTAAAAAAGGTAAACCTTGCAATATTTATCCCTGAACAGGGTTTATAAACAGATGAGCCAAAGTAATCTCTACTTATAACAATGCCTGTTATAACTGACAAGCAACAGAATTGTGGAAATATTCCAAATATAATATCTCAGCCTACCGATCCTGAGACAGGCAAGTTGTACAATAATTTGTGTTACACACATACATCCTTAAAATATAATATAAAATACCTGGTGTATCCAGTTAACATAAAACTAATAATTATCAATATTATCAGCCCAGACCCCTTGCAGGGTAGCCAGGGAAGATGAGTCCTAACAATACAGTCATGAAACATTGATTGGGATAAGAACCTTTGTGGTCAGCAGTATATATTTTGTATTAAATAAGTTTTACTATAGTGGAGTACCAAGATGGAATTATAACTATCTATTCATAAGCAGTAGTTTAAATTTCAAGAAACCACCAGTGTTGGAACCAATATAGAACAACAATCCTCATCCGGTGTGTAAAAATATTAACCCACAGTGTACCTATCAGCCCACCAAAAACAAATCACAATGGACATTGGAAGTCTCCTACCAGAGAATGTGAGGTAAGAAAAGCTTGCTAGGCTTTTTACATAAAGGCTTGTTTTGGTTTTTTTTATGTTACTGAAAAAATCAGTTAAACATTCAGGAATACAACATGGCTGTTACAAATAAACCATAATATTGGAGGCTAAAGGTATTCACTGACTTTGATATGTAACAATGTATCTATGACACTAATAAAAATGTGTGTCTGTCTGCCTTCAACGGCAAACATAACTTTATGGGTTTTGTGCAAATACTGCAAGTAATCCAGACAAGTGAAGGTTAAATAAATCTGGTCCTACATATATTTAACATTATGTATAGAAACATTATTATTAGAAACATAATTTTTAATAATTGATATACAATTTATAGCCATTCTCATTAGAATTTAATTAAAGATGGATGATCACAACTGTGCTATAATCCTTATCCCACTAAGAAACTCAATGCTAATAATAGACATTAGAGTCATATTAAATATACTAATAAAAAATTTATTAGGAGCTATTCAGCTTTCTATTGGGTAATGAGTCCAATAGTTTTGGTTTTTGGTTGCGTCCTGCATCATTTATAGTGTAATTAATACATTAGAAAATTGAGACACACAGAGGAAAGATTATACATCAATTCATGAATTGAAGAATTAGATGTTTTTATTGTACTTTTGTTTGATAATATTTTAATCAATTAATAATATATAATCAAATAAAATTATTCAAGTAATTAATAACTATAAAAAATAGGTTTGTGTTTAGTTTTGAATGTGCACATTTATATTGAGCACCAGTGATGTTTCTGGTACAGTTAGGATATCGGAGATATGACACAAACACAACCTGCTACTATTATGGAAACAGGTGGTTTTAGAGCACTATACATGCTGTAATTTATTTGAAGGTGGTTCAGTGTAAAAGTATTGAATTGGAAATGTCATACAAAAAATTTGCATTTTTCATATTGTTACATTTAAATTATTACATCCACATGTTACATGTATCTTATTAATGTATCTATATATAAAAAGAAAATAAAGTCATGCAAATGACTTAATAATAATACCTATTTAAAAATTGTTGATGAAGTTGATGAAATATTGAGTTACAATATTTAAAAGTATAGATTATCTTAAACAAGAATAATCAAAAGTATATTTTTATCACAGGTATGATAAATATTAGGTAGTATCAGCAATAACCTTAGTCTTAGGGAACTTTATTTATTTTATTTATTTATTATTTTATTTATTATTTATTTATTAATAATTATAAGACCACGCCAGATCCCAAGTGGGTAGGCGAGGGCGCAAAAAATATTTTTATTATGATATTAAATGAAATATGAATGATACGTAGGTACTACATGTATAAGTTAAGTGACACTCAATCCTCACGGTTGGAAATCTAGAACTAACTAGAAAGTTACTCACTACAGTTGCTACTTATAAAAAACAACCACATACAAAGAAGCAGAGGAAGTGTGGCATTTAAGAGTATGAAAAAGTTAAGTTATGAATAGGATTCCCAATATCATAAAGTTATAGTCCGTGGTTTGGTCTAGTTGCCTGTGACTTATTCGCTACTTAAGTCATTACTAAATTAGTAAATTTGAGTGTAATTTTCATCAGCAATATAACTGGTCAGGGGTGGCCCGATTGTATTGCCAATAAAAATCTTTTATAAAAAAAGGTAAACCGACTTCAAAAAGCAAAAAAATAAATATTTGAAGTCGGTGCTGGTTGGTGCAGTCGGTTACTTGGCACCGACTTCAAATATTTATTTTTTTGCTTTTTGAAGTCGGTTTACCTTTTTTTATAAAAGATTTTTATTTTACAATTTTAAGTGACCAGTGAATTCTATAGTAGGGTACCTATAGGATTGACGTAATACCCATAATATCGCAATTTACACATGCCTGTTGTTTGTCGTTAAGGAGTTCCCTGGTGTATCTTCTAAGTCCAAGGTCCAATGTCAATAAAATTAATATGGGACCACCTTGGAGATATACTGAACCCAATGCAAAAAAAATTATCAAAATCGGTCCACAATTAACGGAAATATCGCTGAACATACATAAAAAAAAAAAAAAAAAAAAGCATACATACAATCGAACATAGAACCTCCTCCTTTTTGAAGTCGGTTAAAAATGAATGTTCGCGGGCGTTATTGCGCAAGAACGAATTGTTAAGTGATACATAAATATTTAGGTGGACATAAAAATGATTCCGGGATAGTTTCGGATATATAATAATAATAGTAGTATAGTTTAACAGTGGGGCAGGTTAAATTAGGTTACCACACATCAGCACTGCCCTTCGTTCCAAACCCAAAAATGGGGGAGGGGCGGGGGGGGGGGGCGAGATCATATAGTTAAGGTACATAGCCTTATGTGAGGAATAGCTCTAGATAAGGACATTAGTACAAAGGCCTCTAGTACAAAAATGTTAAATTTTGGTATATGTGCATCTTTAAAGATTATAAATATAACTAACATTAAATATAACCGAACTTTGACATAAAGGAAAATACTTTATCATAAATTAAATAAGTAATTATAGCAAAGCATCCTTATAATCACCAATAGAATTTGTAGCCTTTGTCTGGTACTGTACTCACAAAAGAGATCATTTGACAAAAAAAAAAAAAAAAAAACACACATAAAGCCCCACATACCACTTGGAAGACACTTTAGTGAGGAAACAGGTTTCCCTGTCTTATTTGTCTTATATTGTTATAGATTGGGTACTAATATAGTTTGTTTCTAGATCTAGTACACAGTAAGAGTTTTCTATCGATCTCTATCTATATCGTCACGCCAGACCCCTTGCGGGGTAGGCGGGGGGGTGCGGGGTTCCAACAGGTTCTTTACTTACTGGCTTCCTCCACTCTCATAGTTCGTTTCGGAAGGGTTTTCTATGATACAAGAATTATTATAAAGGGATTAATTTCATATAAACAAAGTTCTGGATCGGTAATTCCTCAACTCTCGTTATATAAAGGGACATCTATAAAAAAAAAAAAAAAACTTTATATAGAAGACATAACAGATGGAGAATGCACTGATATCTGATAAGTAATGATTGATTATTATTACCCGGTAGTAATGAGTTAAGGACAACAGGTGGGCTATAACAGGCCCTACCGACTGACACAGGTGCTGTCTGGGCACGGCTGCTTCGGGCGGTACCTGTGCCGGATCGGTCGGGAGGAGACGGCGGAGTGCCACCATTGCGGTGGTTCGGAGGACACAGCCTCGCATACCCTACTGGTGTGTCCGGCTTGGGGTGTGGAACGGCAGCAATTGGCCTCTGAGATCGGAGGGACGATGCTCTCACTCCCGGCTGTGGTATCGGCCATGGTCGAGAGGGAGAACGCCTGGGTGGCTATGGTCGCATTCTGCGGGACCGTAATGGCGGCAAAAGAGGCGGCAGAACGGGAGCGGGAGGAGACTAGCGTGAATCCCGCTCGTAGGAGGCGAGTTGGGCGGAGGCGTAGAGCGTATGCGTGAGTTAAGGACAACAGGTGGGCTATAACAGGTGCTTTAAAGAATTTTGTTGGGATGGATCTACGCTATATAACATAACATGTTATAGAATTTGATTAAATAAATTTATTTTGAATAAGTTAGACAGAGTGGTTGTAAGAAACAATATATGTGTATATATACTCGTCTGTATATATATATGTTGTATTTGTGTTGTATAGCAATGCAAACAACGGGAATGTGTTATACAAATGTACTCATGACATATTATGTTTTAGACCTCACGCTTAAAAATGACATTCATGTGGTATACTTCAACTTTACCCTTATAGCTCTAAACAGCTGCATGTTTATATCGAGAACGAAGGACACAGTATAATAAGTGATCAAACGAACTTACCTGAAGTGAAGTTCGATCATTATTATACGAAGTCCTTCGTTCGAAGATATAACTACCCAACCCGCCCTGCCCGTTGGTAAAGTTGAAATGTACTACTTCTAAAAGGAATGGTCGCAGAGGTTATGTCCACAGATACCATAGAGGAGGCGTTGACGTTTCTAAAAAATTTAGCGGCTTGCCAAGCGAGTAGAGAGAGCTGCATGTTTATATCTTCGAACGAAGGACTTCGTATAATAATGATCGAACTTCACTTCAGGTAAGTTCGTTTGATCACTTATTAAATAAGATTATTCAAGAAATTAATAACTATAAAAAATAGTTTTGTAATTAGTTTGGAATGTGTACAGTTATTTTGAACACCAGTGATGTTTTCTGGTATAGTTATCATAACACAAGCACAAACTGCTACCATTAAAGTAACAAGTTGGTTTTAGAGCACTATATATGTTGTAATTTATTTAAAGGTGTTTCAGTAAAAAATATTGGATTGAGATATACAAAAATTTGCAATTTTGGTATTGTTATATTTAAATTATTACATCCACATGTTACATGTATCTTATAAATAGGTATCTATATATAAAAAGAAAATAAAGTCATGCAAATGACTTGATAATAATATCCATTTGAAAATTTAATGATATTATGTTGACAAGCTACGGAGGATGAAATATTGAGTTACAGTATTTGAAAGTATGGATTATCTTAAACAAGAATAATCAAAAGTATATTCTTATCACAGGTATGATAAATATTATGTAGTATCTGCAATAATCTAAGTCCTAAGGAACTTGATATTATTTATTTATTATTAATGGGGGATACATAATAATAAGTTGAGTAACACTCAATTCTCACGGTTGGACATCTAGAACTAACTAGAAAGTTACCCATTGCAATTTTTGTTTTTACTTATAAATACAGTCACATACAAAGAAGCAAAGGAAGTGTGGTATGAAATGAAAATTTCATGGTATGAAATAATTCAGTTATGAATAGGATTCCCAATATGATACAGTTGTAACCCATGGTTCGGTTTAGTCGACTGTAACTTATTCGCTTCTTAAGTTATTACTAAATTAGGAGTGTATTTTAGTATTTTTAGTATCAGTAATGTAATTGGTTCAGGAGTGGTCCAATCGTATTGCAAAAAAAAAAACGAACGTTCGCGGGCGTTATTGCGCAAGAACGAATCATTAAGTAATACATAAATATTTAGGTAGCCAAGGATTTATTTGTCGGCGCACACTCAGAACATAGAAATGATTCCGGGATAGTTTCGAAATTTAAATTGAATTAATAATAGTGGTATAGTAATAACACTGGGGTAGGTTATGTTTGTTTACCACGCATTAGTACTGCCCTTCGTTCCAGACTCTAAAATTAGGGGGGGGGGGCGAGATTATATAGGTAAAGCACATAGCCTTATGTGAGGAATCTCTCCAGATAAGGTGTGTGTGTGAGTGATGTACGCTGATGGCCGCGAGGCCTTTAAAGCTTCACCGGACTTAATTCCATATAAGTTCATTAGTACAAAGGCCTCTAGTACAAAAAATGTTAAATTTTGATATATGTACATCTTTAAAGATTAAAAATATAACTAACATTAAATATAGCCGAATGTTGATATTAAAAAAAAAAAAAAACATAAATTAAATATGTAATGATAGCAAAAACATTCTTATAATCACCAAGTTAATTCGTAGCCTTCGTTTGGTACCGTACTCAAAAGGAGATCATTTGACAAAAAAAAAAAAAAAGAACCACATGGCAGTTGGAAGACACATTAGTGGGGAAATAGGTTTCCCTGTTATATTTGTATCATATTGTTATAGATTGGGTACTAACAGACTTTGTTTTCAGGTCTAGTACACAGTAAGGGTTTCTAGCTATCTATCTATCTCTATCCATATTATGACGCCAGATCTCTTGCGGGGTGGGCAGAGAGTGCAAGGTTCCGACGGGTTCTTTCCTTGCATGCCTGCCTGGCTTTCTTCACTCTCATAGTTCGTCTCATAATGGTTGTCAATGATACAAGAATTATTATAAAGGATTTAATTTTATATAAACAAAACTCTAGATGGGCAATTCCTCAACTCTTGTTATATAGAAGATATCTATAGAAGAAAGATCTCTATAGAAGACATAACAGATAGAGACTGCACTGATATCTGATAAGTAATGATTGATTAATATTACCCGGTATTAATGAATTTTGGACAACAGGTGTGGTATAAAGGTATATAACAGGTGCTTTAAAGGTTTTGTTGGGATGGATCTACACTACATAACATAATATGTTATAGAATTTGATTATATAAATTTATTTTAAATAAGTTAGACAGACTGGTTGTAAGAAACAATATATGTGTATATATTTGTTGTGTTTGTGTTGTGTGGCAAAACAAAGAACGGGAATGTGTTATAGTACAAATATACTAATGATATGTTATTTTTAGAGGTCACGCTCAAAAAAAAAAAAAACCTTTATGTGGTATACTTCAACTTTACCCTTATAGCTCTAAACAGCTGCTAATATAGTTTATATCGAGAACGAAGGACACAGTATATGTTCGCGGTAATCGAACACCGAGCTCGCGCGGCACATTTTCGCCAATGCAGTCTTTTACCCGATCATCATAGTTTATAATTTAAATTAGTGTTCAATCAGACCGCGTAGCACTCAAACGTTTATCATTAACCGTATCATAAAATCATTAACTATCATTTGAATCAATCATTATCATTTAGCATTAAATTTAACTTTGTGGAAACTGAAATAAAATAATAATCACTGCAATCTTAGCATTTCATTATTTATCAACTATCAAACGTAAGTGTACGGTTAACGCCGAACATTTATTGGTCCTTCGACGTATTAAGGACCCGCGAGTTTTAGGACTTTAGTCTCTATTCTTGTGAGGTGCTTGAACCAGTGAAAAATTATCAGGAACTTTAGCAGTGAAAAATATCAGGGAGCATTTTCACTGATTATTTATCAGGGAGGGATATATCATATTGTGTTGCAGTGAACACTATCAAAGGACAATACCAGTAAACATTATTAAGAAACTATCCAGTGACATTTATCAGATAACATTTTTAGTGTGGAACAATTGAGTGTAGAAACATTTTCGTATCACGGATAACTATCAGTGTCTAGTACGAGTGTGAGTGAATACTAGTGTAATTGGATTGCAGTGTTTGGATTATCCAGCAGCAAGATCAAGCAAGTCTTATCCGCTTGCACACATCGTTAGCATCAATCACATCTAACAAGTAAGATCGTTTCTTGTTATTTAAGCCTAGGAGAATGCCCCTTACAATGGAGAACTTGTACGAAAATCAAATAGAAATTTATGATTTTATGGTGAAACTTCTGACCAACATTAAGAAGGAAGGCACCGAGCGTAAGACAATAGATAATTGTAAACGACGTCTTGATACACTAGAAAATTACTGGCAAGAATTCCAGGTGAACCATAATAAGCTACAGGAATTCCCAGACTATGGTAATCATGACTATTTTATCAATAGAGATTATGAGAAGTCAAGAGATCTCTATCAAATTATCATGAACGTCATTAAGGAGACTATGGAGAAATTGCAATCTTTGAAGGAACAAGGAGTAGGACAGCATGAAGTACTGGAGCAGAAGCAACAACACGCAGAAGACTATAAGCGGTCAACCTACGATAGACCGCAACCAATAGCATCTACGGCAAGAGAAGCAAAACAACGACAGGAGACTCAGAATTCTGGCGTATTGAGTAAGCTAGATGAAATGATCAAAAAGCAAAGTATCAATTTTCGAGCATTCAAACGAACTATTGAGAACATCGATTTAGACACGTTGCAGAATAAGTGGGAGTTCGAAGATGCATTAAAATCAGTGCAAACGCGTTGGACTGTAATAGACAACCTCCACTGGGAGATACAGGGCGAAACGGATGGAGAAAATTTCATGTATGAAGATGAATTTAATATGTTTGAGAAACAATTTATCAGTATCAAGAAAGCTTTGAATACCAAGATGTGGTCTGTATCATATCGCGAGAAATCGACCCCTCAAATGGACATCCCATCGTTCAATGGAAATTATCACCAGTGGATGTCATTCAAAGATTTGTTTAACGAGGCCATTCATAGTAATCCGTCTTTATCCAACGCCCAAAAAATGCAGTTCTTATAAAGCAAAGTATCAGGCGAAGCTGAGCGTTTAATCCATCATTTACAGATTAGCGCAGACAATTACATCGTATGTTGGGAGATCCTGAATCATAGATATAATAATAAAAGACTTATCTTTACATCGCACGCTAATATTCTATTAGGATTACCAGGTATGCAACAACAATCGTTGGTTCAAATCAAAAAACTTCACGACGTCACAAAGGAATGCCTGCATGCTATAAACAATTTGGGAGTCGATACGCAAACTTGGGATTCGCTCCTAGTCCATATCTTAGCTCAAAAACTCGATAGTGATACCTATGCTGAGTATATCGAATCCGTGAAAAACCCAGGAGAGTTGCCTGAGCTGGAAGAGTTTCTCAGCTTTTTAGAGAGTAAGTTTACGGTATTGGAATCATCACGCCGTAAACAAGACAACCTCATGACTGTCGAAAAGTCTTATCAACCAATATCATGCAGAAAGCCGTCGAATAATTTTTATAAACAATCGTCAAATTTCCGTAACAACTATAACAATAAATCAAAACCAATTATGAAATCACTACACGTGTCGAAATCGGAGTGTGGACTTTGTCACGCTGAACATGCATTGTTTAATTGCGCCAAGTTTCTAGAACTGACGGACGAGCAGAAATTGAAAACCGTCAAGCGACTTAATTATTGCGTAAATTGTCTATATAATCATCATAACAAGCAATGTTTTTCGACGAAAACATGTAGAAAATGCAATGCAAAACATAATACCATTTTACATGGGGCATTTAACATTTCGAAACCTAACCAGATTGAAAGGACAACAAACTCAACAAGTAATAATAAAGAACAGGGATCGAGCTCTTCCCACGTATCCCAAGATGATTTATCAGAGATTTTATTAGCAACAACTTTGATCAAAGTAAAAGGTGCACAAGAAACTGAGCATAAGATGAGAGCCTTAATCGATCCAGGTTCTCAAATCTCTTTGATAAATGAAAATGCAGCACAGCTGTTAGGTTTGAAGCGAACATATTGCAAAGGCACCGTATTTGGTTTAGGGGAGCGCGAAAATAACTGCAAAGGTATACTAAGTCTGCAGTGTGCATCCTTACACAACAATTTCACATTTAACGTGAATGCTCTTATAATGAGTTCTTTAGTGAAAAATTTGCCTAACAAATCAATGATCAAGCCTTCATGGTCCCACATTGAAAATATTAGTTTAGCTGACCCGGAGTTTAACATCAGCCGCCCAGTAGATCTTCTTCTTGGTGCAGATGTTTATTCAAAGATCATACTTTGCAACTATAATAGCAACGCTGTTATTCTTTATTACCTTATTATCACCAACATTGGCATCCTTTAACATTGCGAAAATGGCCAGTAATCAATCGCTATATTTTGAACCTATATCCAAGATTCAACTCGTGCAAGATAAATGGACACTTGTAACTTACTATGACTTGGAGCCCTATCAAGATGCTTTAAAAGCATATAGCAAAATATCAGAATATTTAGATAAAATTTGTAGTAAAATTGACCAGCAGACTCATTGTAACATGATAACGTCACAATTACATCACGAATATAATGAGTTACAATATTATAATGGACTTTTGTTGAATCAGCATTATAATAATCACGCCAGACAGCGTCGGCGAGGTCTAATCAATGGAATTGGATACATCGCAAACGATCTTTTCGGAGTATTGGATACCCGTTTCGCAGAACAATACACGAGAGACATTGAACTGATAAAACGCAATGAACGACATTTGTCGAACTTGTGGAAAAATCAAACGTCAGTTGTAGAAGCAGAGTTTAATTTGCTCAAGAGAATGGAAGAAACAGTAGATAGGCAACACAAAATTATTAACAGAAAGCTTAATTCGTTAGAAGAAGTATCGAATTCAGTTCAACGAAAAATATTTAATATGTCACAAATAGAAGATTTTACAATTACGGCTATAGCAGGGAATAATTTATTACAGAGTTTAAAGAGATTACAAGACACTCTATTAAACACAATAGCTGATATTTATCATGGACAGATCAGTGTGCATCTCCTCACACCAGAACAACTCCGAAAGGAATTACAGATCATTTACAGCCAAATGCCTACTGGGAGTAGATTACCTATAAAAGATATTAATACTGATTTGCGTTTCATCTTTAAACTACTCAAAGTCAAGGCACGTGTAACACCGGAGTACATCATATTTGAAGTAATCTTTCCACTCATTGGGAGAGAAGACTTCCAGCTTTACAGATTAATAGCAATACCTCAACAATCCCAAAATACCATGGTCAGTGTTGTGCCTATATCAGATTATTTTATTTATTTTATTTTATTTTATTTTATTTTATTTTAATACTTGAGAAAACTTACAGCTAATACAGTGAGTAAGAACATAACAATAAATAGAATAAGGCCAATTAAAATATAGCAGTTAATTTAAGGAATGATGCATATTTTACAACTACCAGAAATGATTTACAAACATGTTTATACAATGAAGATTCCTACATTTGTGCATCATCTAAGCCAATCAATAACCTGCAACAAGATGAAGATTTTTGTAAGAAAGATACTATAGGAAAAAGGTGCGTTGTCCAAAAATCAATATGTACAAACAAATGGGTAGAATTACAATCGGGATCAAGATTTTTCTATTTCTGTTGCAATACTTATCCTATCAAAATCATATGCGATGACCTGATTTTGCAACAATATCTTAGTCGAGCTGGAATAATAACAGCGGGACAGAACTGTATTTTAAAAAGTAAAGACTTTACACTACACCTTATTCAAAACCATTCCAATCAAATGCGTGTAGAATCGGGTATTTTTGTACCAAAGTTTGATATCATTAATGAAATAGTCAACCTGAGCATTCCGATAGAAAAATTTGTCGAGGACTCTGAAGTCAATAAGTCGATTACCCTAATAAACGAAGAGTTACGCAAATTAAAATCTAGTGTATCAGACGTGGACTTGGATGAATTGTCGCAGCACGATGTGCATCAGTATATCATATGTTACATGCTATTAACACTAGCAGTGATAGCAGCAGGACTTTGGATCTGGAGGCGTTGCCGGTGTTCGCGACGCCGCCGCTCCCGGGAGGAGCGAGACTCGCATCAGTCTTCTGCGCCGGCACTGCCCGCGGCCACAGCCGCGTCTGTGTGTAGTGAAGTGAAATCGCGAAAGCAGAGCACAGCTGACCGTCAGCTGAGTGGTAGTGAATCAATTAGTATCAGTCAGCGGTTACCTAGTGTGTTTAGTAGCAATCGCAAAAAAGATACCGCGACCTCCCCAATTGTGCGTAAACCCAAACCTATCGAGGTAGAAGATTCAAGGGTATAAAAGTCGTTATGCGTACAACACTACAATACTTCATGTTATATATTATACCTACCTAAACATACTACGGCTATATTTCCACTAATCACTATTTCCTCTACACTACACTTAGCACTCCGGGTCAACACAAAGATCGTCCGGGACTTTCACTACTAGCGCCGGAACCAACTGCCTGATACTGGCACCACATTGCTTGCATTTCCTGATCATCAGCATCAAAATCGCCTTTTTCTTTTAAACTGTAATTCTTCTGTGAGCTACAATACCTCTAGACCCTGAGCGGGAGGGAGGGTCGGTCCATCTCGCGTGACTTTTGTCCGCATGTCTTCTCTTTTGCGGAAAATCTTGAACATTCTTCATACGTTTCGTCTTTTTTTTATATTCATTTTTCTTTATTTTATTACGCTCTACACAACGGTACAAATACATCAATAAGTCCTTTTAAAGCAATGGAATTTGCACTCCGCGGTCGCTACCCGACACCTTAAGACGCCCGCGTCGGCGGCGCCTGCCTGGCATGGTCGCCATGTAAGGTTCGGTGTATGTAATAAAAGATGTTTACTGTTCAGTGCACAAGTTTATTCTAATTCATATAGTATGGGTTGCAACAGTATTTATATTGGCCCTAACTACTACACTACAAGCAATCCAAAATTGTTCATTGTGTACCTCAATCCTTGAAGATTGTTAATCATTTTATTTGTAAGTTGAAATTGTTAAATCACCTTGTATCATCTGCTGTCATTTTTATCACTTCATCATCATTTTTCTCATTTGTGGCCCGGGAAAATGTTCGCGGTAATCGAACACCGAGCTCGCGCGGCACATTTTCGCCAATGCAGTCTTTTACCCGATCATCATAGTTTATAATTTAAATTAGTGTTCAATCAGACCGCGTAGCACTCAAACGTTTATCATTAACCGTATCATAAAATCATTAACTATCATTTGAATCAATCATTATCATTTAGCATTAAATTTAACTTTGTGGAAACTGAAATAAAATAATAATCACTGCAATCTTAGCATTTCATTATTTATCAACTATCAAACGTAAGTGTACGGTTAACGCCGAACAGTATAATAAGTGATCAAACGAACTTACCTGAAGTGAAGTTCGATCATTATTATACGAAGTCCTTCGTTCGAAGATATAAACATGCAGCTCTCTCTACTCGCTTGGCAAGCCGCTAAATTTTTTAGAAACGTCAACGCCTCCTCTATGGTATCTGTGGACATAACCTCTGCGACCATTCCTTTTAGAAGTAGTACATTTCAACTTTACCAACGGGCAGGGCGGGTTGGGTACTTATATCTTCGAACGAAGGACTTCTTATAATAATGATCGAACTTCACTTCAGGTAAGTTCGTTTGATCACTTATTATACTGTGTCCTTCGTTCTCGATATAAACATGCAGCTGTTTAGAGCTATAAGGGTAAAGTTGAAGTATACCACATGAATGTAATTTTTAAGCGTGAGCTCTAAAACATAATATGTCATGAGTACATTTGTATAACACATTCCCGTTGTTTGCATTGCTATACAACACAAATACAACATATATATATATATATATATATATATATATATATATATATATATATATATATATATATATATACACCTATATTGTTTCTTACAACCAGTCTGTCTAACTTATTCAAAATAAATTTATTTAATCAAATTCTATAACATGTTATGTTATATAGCGTAGATCCATCCCAACAAAATTCTTTAAAGCACCTGTTATAGCACACCTGTTGTCCTTAACTCATTACTACCGGGTAATAATAATCAATCATTACTTATCAAGATATCAGTGCATTCTCAATCTGTTATGTCTTCTATATAAAGATTTTTTTTTTTTTTTTTTTATAGATGTCCCTTTATATAACGAGAGTTGAGGAATTACCGATCCAGAACTTTGTTTATATGAAATTAATCCCTTTAATAATTCTTGTATCATAGAAAACCCTTCCGAAACGAACTATGAGAGTGGAGGAAGCCAGTAAGTAAAGAACCTGTTGGAACCCCGCACCCCCCCGCCTACCCCGCAAGGGGTCTGGCGTGACGATATAGATAGAGATCGATAGAAAACTCTTACTGTGTACTAGATCTAGAAACAAACTATATTAGTACCCAATCTATAACAATATAAGACAAATAAGACAGGGAAACCTGTTTCCCCACTAACGTGTCTTCCAAGTGGCATGTGGGGCTTTGTGTGTTTTTTTTTTTTTTTTTTTTTTTTTTTTTTTGTCAAATGTTCTCTTTTGTGAGTACAGTACCAGACAAAGGCTACCAATTCTATTGGTGATTATAAGGATGCTTTGCTATAATTACTTATTTAATTTATGATAAAGTATTATATGAAATTAATCCCTAATTAATTTCTAGTACACAGTTAGTCACCAGGAGAAAAGACAGCGCTATTCAAATTAAAACAGTCAGAACAGCCTTTGCCGCTAGACAAAATGAGAGACAAACTGGCTGTCTATATAATTTAATAAATAATAAACTTAATATCTATCCCCTAAACCATTACGATTGTAAGAGGACTCTGATGACCTGGTTAAAATCTCTAAACTATACTGAAACAGAAAATTTATTAAAGAAAATAGCATAGTCATATTTGTCTACTTATACGTATATATCTATATTTTGATTTAAAATATATAGACCCTCCAGAACTAGTTTTAATTACACACACATACACACACACACACACAAAAACACACACATACACATACACACACACGCGCACGTACACACACACACACACACACACACACACACACACACACACACACACACACACACACACACACCCACACATAAACATATGCATGCTTTTATATTAGATAAATTTAATGTTCTTAATATAATATAATTTTATTTTATTCTATGTGCAAACACGGGATGAAAGAGCGGTGGCTTCCTGCTACAGGTATTTCATACTTACTAGGAAAGTCACCACAATATCATTGTTAATATCTAGATTTTTAATGAAATAAATATTTTTGATTTTTTTTTTTGATTTTGATTTTCCTTTATGTCAAAGTTCGGTTATATTTAATGTTAGTTATATTTATAATCTTTAAAGATGCACATATACCAAAATTTAACATTTTTGTACTAGAGGCCTTTGTACTAATGTCCTTATCTAGAGCTATTCCTCACATAAGGCTATGTACCTTAACTATATGATCTCGCCCCCCCCCCCCTCCCCCATTTTTGGGTTTGGAACGAAGGGCAGTGCTGATGTGTGGTAACCTAATTTAACCTGCCCCACTGTTAAACTATACTACTATTATTATTATATATTCCGAAACTATCCCGGATATCATTTTTATGTCCACCTAAATATTTATGTATCACTTAACAATTCGTTCTTGCGCAATAACGCCCGCGAACATTCATTTTTGGCAATACGATCGGGCCACCCCTGACCCGTTATATTGCTGATGAAAATTACACTCAAATTTACTAATTTAGTAATGACTTAAGTAGCGAATAAGTCACAGGCAACTAGACCAAACCACGGACTATAACTTTATGATATTGGGAATCCTATTCATAACTTAACTTTTTCATACCCTTAAATGCCACACTTCCTCTGCTTCTTTGTATGTGGTTGTTTTTTATAAGTAGCAACTGTAGTGAGTTACTTTTTAGTTAGTTCTAGATTTCCAACCGTGAGGATTGAGTGTCACTTAACTTATACATGTAGTACCTACGTATCATTCATATTT
The DNA here is from genome assembly GCA_905147815.2 of Phalera bucephala. Lineage (NCBI taxonomy): Eukaryota > Metazoa > Arthropoda > Insecta > Lepidoptera > Notodontidae > Phalera > Phalera bucephala. The sequence goes on along the minus strand of CAJHXA020000002.1, from coordinate 1,746,654 downwards.
CATTTAATATCATAATAATATGTTTTGCGCCCTCGCCTACCCACTTGGGATCTAGCGTGGTCTTATAATTATTAATAAATAAATAATATCAAGTTCCCTAAGACTAAGGTTATTGCTGATACTACCTAATATTTATCATACCTGTGATAAAAATATACTTTTGATTATTCTTGTTTAAGATAATCTATACTTTTAAATATTGTAACTCAATATTTCATCAACTTCATCAACAATTTTTAAATAGGTATTATTATTAAGTCATTTGCATGACTTTATTTTCTTTTTATATATAGATACATTAATAAGATACATGTAACATGTGGATGTAATAATTTAAATGTAACAATATGAAAAATGCAAATTTTTTGTATGACATTTCCAATTCAATACTTTTACACTGAACCACCTTCAAATAAATTACAGCATGTATAGTGCTCTAAAACCACCTGTTTCCATAATAGTAGCAGGTTGTGTTTGTGTCATATCTCCGATATCCTAACTGTACCAGAAACATCACTGGTGCTCAATATAAATGTGCACATTCAAAACTAAACACAAACCTATTTTTTATAGTTATTAATTACTTGAATAATTTTATTTGATTATATATTATTAATTGATTAAAATATTATCAAACAAAAGTACAATAAAAACATCTAATTCTTCAATTCATGAATTGATGTATAATCTTTCCTCTGTGTGTCTCAAATTTCTAATGTATTAATTACACTATAAATGATGCAGGACGCAACCAAAAACCAAAACTATTGGACTCATTACCCAATAGAAAGCTGAATAGCTCCTAATAAATTTTTTATTAGTATATTTAATATGACTCTAATGTCTATTATTAGCATTGAGTTTCTTTGTGGGATAAGGATTATAGTAGCACAGTTGTGATCATCCATCTTTAATTAAATTCTAATGAGAATGGCTATAAATTGTATATCAATTATTAAAAATTATGTTTCTAATAATAATGTTTCTATACATAATGTTAAATATATGTAGGACCAGATTTATTTAACCTTCACTTGTCTGGATTACTTGCAGTATTTGCACAAAACCCATAAAGTTATGTTTGCCGTTGAAGGCAGACAGACACACATTTTTATTAGTGTCATAGATACATTGTTACATACCAAAGTCAGTGAATACCTTTAGCCTCCAATATTATGGTTTATTTGTAACAGCCATGTTGTATTCCTGAATGTTTAACTGATTTTTTCAGTAACATAAAAAAAAACAAAACAAGCCTTTATGTAAAAAGCCTAGCAAGCTTTTCTTACCTCACATTCTCTGGTAGGAGACTTCCAATGTCCATTGTGATTTGTTTTTGGTGGGCTGATAGGTACACTGTAGGTACATTTATACATACATTTGTGGATAGATGTACATTTTTACACACCGGATGAGGATTGTTGTTCCATATTGGTTACAACACTGGTGGTTTCTTGAAATTTAAACTACTGCTTATGAATAGCTAGTTATAATTCCATCTTGGTACTCCACTATATTAACCTTATTTAATACAAAATATATACTGCTGACCACAAAGGTTCTTATCCCAATCAATGTTTCATGACTGTATTGTTAGGACTCATCTTCCCTGGCTACCCTGCAAGGGGTCTGGGCTGATAATATTGATAATTATTAGTTTTATGTTAACTGGATAGACCAGGTATTTTATATTATATTTTAAGGATGTATGTGTGTAACACAAATTATTGTACAACTTGCCTGTCTCAGCATCGGTAGACTGTGATATTATATTTGGAATATTTCCACAATTCTGTTGCTTGTCAGTTATAACAGGCATTGTTATAAGTAGAGACTACTTTGGCTCATCTGTTTATAAACCCTGTTCAGGGATAAATATTGCAAGGTTTACCTTTTTAATACAAGTGCTCATAATATTGCACAATTCTTTGTGTAATAAGCTCCACTTTGGGCTATTTTAGGATTATTATACAAGTATGTCTAATAATGAAATCAATGCAAAACATTATGTTTCTGCAAAGGGGTGGCTTATGTTATTAATAATGTATTGTTATTCATAAATTCATAAACAATGTCCCTTTAGTTACCCTTTCAGAAAGTCTCCTTTAGGAGATATAATATCACAAATTGCTTATAGTTTATAGCAATAGTCTTTGTATTTACTGTTTAAGGTATGTATGTTGGGTAACATTTTAGTTTCTTACCATTGTAGAAATGTGAACTGCACAGGAGCACCTCATGGGTGAAACCTATGAGTAGTATGACCTTCAGCACATATCTCGTATGGGCCCCAAGTCTTGCGGATCACGCCGATGCATCTCGTACACCGCTCGTGTCCTTGAATTACCGTTAAGTCTTGCGGACCACGTCGATGCATCTCGTACATCGCCCGTGTCCTTAAATTGGCATCGATCCTTAACAATCATTATTGATTAATGTCCCCGCTAATTTCTCTCATTAGAGGTTTTACCTTGCCAATTTATAGACGGTTAATAATTGTTTGCAGGTATATTGCGTGTTAAACTGTTTTTACACGAAGAGGGACATGAGACTTCGTAAGTTTACTTTTCGAGTGAAGACTTTACTTTATAATAAAACTCACGTCTCCAAATATTCGATATTATTATACATAAACATGTTAAGCTGAAAACGCCACAATTAAACAACTATCAGTTGATCTTTTTGGAATGTACTTTTTTGTCAAGACGTAAATTATTTCTGAATTTGCCTATACGATGTTTTAAATTTATTTCACAACATCACTTGAGTATATAAAAACCTTTTGTTATATAATTTCACTGCTACGATTATTTGATTAAATTAAATGTCGACCAAAACTTTATTACAAGGCATCGGCTGCCACGCTAAAAGAAAGAATGGTCGCAGAGGTTATGTCCACAGATACCATAGAGGAGGCGTTGACGTTTCTAAAAAATTTAGCGGCTTGCCAAGCGAGTAGAGAGAGCTGCATGTTTATATCGAGAACGAAGGACACAGTATAATAAGTGATCAAACGAACTTACCTGAAGTGAAGTTCGATCATTATTATGGCTCCTGAGATACAAGTATTTTTTACTTAGTTCAGGAGTCAGTTGTTTTAGTATTATGATTACTGTTTTGTACAACTTAGGTTCTATATGTTTGACTTATGTAACATGATAATTGTACAATAAATAAATATTATTATTATTATTATACGAAGTCCTTCGTTCGAAGATATAAGTACCCAACCCGCCCTGCCCGTTGGTAAAGTTGAAATGTACTACTTCTAAAAGGAATGCTTGCAGAGGTTATGTCCACAGATACCATAGAGGCGGCGTTGACTTTTCAATTGTCTGAATGACGCGCGGTTGCCAAGCGACTCGAGAGAGCTGCTAATATAGTTTATATCTTCGAACGAAGGACTTCGTATAATAATGATCGAACTTCACTTCAGGTAAGTTCGTTTGATCTATCTATCTATCTATCTATATCATCACGCCAGCTCCCTCGCGGGGTAGGCAGAGAGTACAGAGTTCCAACAGGTTCTTTCCTTACATACCTCTCTGGCTTCCTCCACTCTCATAGTTCGTCTCATACACACTCGCCGGTTACGGAGACTCTTGACTTGCCCTTCAGATAAGACACGGTCTATTTGGTCATGGTAAGATAGTCTAGGTCTTCCCCGGCACCTACATCCTTCCACTTTCGCATTGTATATCTGTTTTGTCATTCTTTCTTCTGGCATCCTTTCTATATGCCCGAACCAACGGAGCATACCCTTTCTCATCTTTACACCGATACTATCCTTCATACCTACTCGCTTTCTTACTACGCTGTTGCGAATACGGTCGGTCAGCGTGACTCCGCACATCTTCCGCAGAGATCGCATTTCGACCGCATTTATCCTGCTTTCGTTCTCCTTCTTACATACCCAACTCTCACTGCCATATAACAGCGTTGGGACAAGCACTCCGTTATGCATGGCCAGCTGCGCCTTTTGGCTTAAGTGCCGGCTCCCAAGTAGCCTTCCCATCGCACCATTCACTCTATTACCTGCATTCACTCTTCTCTCTATATCAGCGGTGTATTTCCCATCCTTACTGAAGGCGCATCCAAGATATACAAACTCATTCACTTGCTCCAGCACATCGTTACCAACCACAATCCTTGCATTCGTTCTGGTTTCTTCCCGTTCAAAAACCATAATTTTGGTTTTCTTCACATTCAAATGTAAGCCATTATTCATGCAGTCGTCTCTCATAACTGTGACTAGTGTTTGCAGATCACTGGCTGTTGGCGCTATCAAAACCGCGTCATCTGCATACAATAGGTGGTTTATCACTAGATCACCCATTTTTACCCCTTCAGTCATCGCACACAGTCTTTGAAGACTTATTATATCTCCTAAAGGAGACTTTCTGAAAGGGTAACTAAAGGGACATTGTTTATGAATTTATGAATAATAATACATTATTAATAACATAAGCCACTCATTTGCAGAAACATAATGTTTTGCATTGATTTTATTATTAGACATACTTGTATAATAATCCTGAAATAGCCCAAAGTGGAGCTTATTACACAAAGAATTGTGCAATATTATGAGCACTTGTATTAAAAAAGGTAAACCTTGCAATATTTATCCCTGAACAGGGTTTATAAACAGATGAGCCAAAGTAATCTCTACTTATAACAATGCCTGTTATAACTGACAAGCTGGAGCAGTTAGGGTTTGGTGCCGCCCGTTCGCCCCTAAGGCGAAGGCGCACACCGCGTCTCCCCGGTAGTGCCACCCCCCCCGCCGCCGCCCGGTGGGGGGATCAGGGCATCGCTCACGCCCGGGTCTTAGGGCCCTATTTTAGTTCACTCGCCCTGCCATTTCCCCTCTGGAAATGGCCGAAGACTTCCATCCCGATTTTGTCCGGGACTTAACGAAGTACATCGTCCTACATTGCCCGGACATAGTCCGGGAATTTAGGGCGACGTACTCGCCCGCCTCGCCCGACGCGTCGCCCGCGCGCGCGTCGGCCCCCGGCCCCGCGCACCCCGCGCCTTCTGCGCGCCCCGCGACTCCGTTCGCCGCGCCGCGAACTGATTTAGTCGCGCCGCCCCAGACCCCCGCCGACCGCCCCGTCTCGCCATGCGGGTCCGAGCCTCTCTCGGACTCGGATATGGAGGTCGAGCGCGCGTCCGCGCGACGCGCCGCCCCCGTCCGGTCCCCGTCCCCGTCCCCGTCGCTCTCGTCGGAGGACGACTTCGTTCCCATAGCGAATGGGAAGCGCGCGCGCAAACCGCGCGACTCGCCGCCTCCCAAGATCCAAAAGGCCGGAAACATTTCCGTTTCTCCCGGCCCCTCCGGCCCCCGGCCGTCTCCGTCTCCCGACGCGGCCGCGAGGGCCTCCCCCCTCGCGCGCCCCTCATGTCCGAACATCACTCCCCCGCCGCTTGTCATTCAGGACAAGAGCGCCTGGGAGCGCATCTCCAAGGCGATTTATAATCGCCAAATCAACTACACGCACGCGCGTTCCACCGCGCAAGGCATAGCCGTCAAGGTGGCGTCCTCGGACGACCACCGACGGCTATCCGCGTTCCTGCGATCAAACAAGATCGCTTATCACACATACACCCTGGAGAAGGAAAGGGAGCTCAGGGTAGTAATCCGCGGTGTCCCGAGGGAGCTGGACACCGCCGTCATCAAGGCCGACCTCCAGTCCCAGGACCTTCCTGTGCGCCAGGTGCACAGAATGGTCAATGGGCGCTCCAAGGAGGCGTACGACATGGTGCTGGTCGTCCTCGACCGCACCGAGTCCGGCCGCAGGGTCTTCGACCTGAAGGCCGTGTGCCATATATCTGGCCTCTCCGTGGAGGCCCCCCACAAACGTGGCACGCCCGGGCAGTGCCACAATTGCCAACTGTACGGGCACTCTGCCCGAAACTGTCACGCGCGCCCTCGATGCGTTAAGTGCATCGGGGACCACGCGACGTCCCAGTGCGCCCGCTCGAAGGAGACGGCGGCCGAGCCCCCCAGCTGCGTCCTCTGCGGCACCAAGGGGCACACCGCGAACTATCGCGGTTGCCCCAAGGCCCCGAAGGGGAAGCGCGGCCGGGCGAGGCGCGGCGGCCGCCGCCGCCCCCGCGCGGTTGCCCCCCCCTCTGCGCCCTCAGCGCAACACCCCCCCGCGCCCTCAGCGCACCCTCGTCCGGTGCCTTCTGCGCCAGCGACCACGGCTCCCCGCGCTCCCGCGCCTCTGAAGCTGACCCCCCCTCCCTCGCCGCTCAGGCCGTCCCTCGGCGCCAACGCGTGGGTGAAGCCGCTGCCTTACACCGCGGCCTCCCACCCTGCGTCAGTGGGCCCTGCCCGCCCCCCGAAGCGCGCGCCGGCGATGCAGCCGGTGGCGGCTTGTCCCCCTCCGCCCTCTAACGTCAGTCAGGACGTCGACCTCATAATGAGCGTCTCGGCGGTTATAAGCCCCGCACTTTTCCCCAGAGTCCGCGAACTCGCACTTCGACTCCGCGCCGCCACCAACTTGGCGGACCAGGTTCTCCTGGCCGCGGAATACAGGGACGTATATGACGTCCTGGCGTCCCTCAAAACCCAACCCCCCCGCACCCAATAATGGATCTACGATCTCCCCGCCAAAAGCCCCACAACCTATCCCTGGCGTTCTTTAACGCCGATGGCCTTCGCTCCCAGCGAGATCAGGTTGCTGATTTCCTCCGAGATCACCAACTTGATATCCTCCTCGTGCAGGAAACCTTCCTGAAGCCCGCACAACGCGATCCTAGGATCGCAAACTATAACCTCGTGCGCAATGACAGAATCGGCTCCCGCGGAGGCGGTACTCTCATTTACTACAGGAGGTCCCTGCACTGCATCCCTCTCGATCCCCCCGCGCTCACCAACATCGAAGCCTCGGTCTGTCGCGTCTCTCTCACGGGGCACCAGCCCATCGTGATCGCCTCCGTTTACCTTTCCCCCACTAAATCCGTTCTCAGGAGTGACTTTGAAGCACTCCTCAATCTGGGAAGCGCCTTCATTCTGGCGGGCGACTTCAACAGCAAGCACGTGGCCTGGAACGGTCTCACCACTTCCCCTAACGGTAGGAGCCTTGACGCCCTGGTCGACGTTCTCGACTTTGACGTCATCGCACCCATGCACCCTACCCACTATCCTAACAATCCCAATCACCGACCCGACGTCCTGGACATGGCGCTTCTGAAGGGTGTCACCCTACGGCTGCACTCCTTGGAAGTAGTCCAGGAACTCGACTCTGACCATCGACCTGTAGTCATGAGACTCGGTTCCCCCCCTTCCGCCCCTCAGCGACCCAAAAAGACGGTGGTGGATTGGCATGCGCTAAGCACGGCCTTGGCGGATGCCGACCCTCCCCCCCTGCCTCTCAGCTCGGACTCCATCCCGTCCCCTCAGGACACCGATCAGGCCGTAGATGCCTTCACCGAGCACATCCGATCGGCTGTCAGTCGATCGTCCAAGCAAGTCGAGGCGGAAGATCTCTACCTCAACCGCTTTCGACTACCGGACGATGTTAGGGATCTCATTCGTTCCAAGAATGCTTCTATCCGAGCGTACGACTCCTACCCCACCGAAGCCAATCGGGCCCGGATGCGCGCTTTACAACGAGAGGTAAAGCGTCGTGTCGCGGAGGTCCGGGAGGAACGGTGGGGTGTCCTCCTAGAGGGCATCGCGCCGTCGCATCTGGCCTACTGGCAGCTGGCGCGTAGCCTCAAATCCGACTCCACGACTGACATGCCCCCGCTGTCCCGCCCTTCAGGCGCACCCCCAGCCTTCGACGACGACGAAAAGGCCGAGCTTCTCGCTGACTCCCTCGAGACCCAGTGCGCCCCCAGCTCTCAGTCCGTTGACCAGTCCCACGTCGACGCGGTAGACAGGGAAGTCGAGCGCAGGGCATCCCTCCCCCCCGTCGATTCCTTGCCTCCTATCACGCAAACGGAGGTCGAAGATCTGATTATGGGTCTTAAAACTAAAAAAGCCCCCGGCCCTGACGGCATTTCGAATCGCGTTCTGAAATGCCTGCCCGCCCAGCTCATCTGCCTCTTGGTGGCCATTTTGAACGCCGCCATGACGAACTGCACCTTCCCCGCTAAGTGGAAGGAGGCGGACGTCATAGGCATTCCCAAGCCCGGCAAACCTCGCAATCTCCCCGCGAGCTACCGCCCTATCAGTCTCCTCAACTCCCTGGCCAAGATATACGAGCGCCTACTTCTGGCGAGGCTCAAAGACTTCGTAACGTCCAGGGGTATCCTTATCGACGAGCAGTTTGGCTTTCGAGCCAAACACTCTTGCGTCCACCAAGTGCACCGCATCACGGAGCACATCCTCTCCGGTCTCAATAGACCCAAACCCATCTACACGGGCGCCCTCTTCCTAGATGTCGCGAAGGCATTCGACAAAGTCTGGCACAACGGCTTGATCTACAAGCTCTACCAATTGGGTGTGCCGGACAGACTCGTGCTCATCTTACGAGACTTCTTGTCGAATCGCGCCTTCCGTTATCGCGTCGAAATGACGCGCTCCACTTCCCACTCCATCAGTGCTGGAGTCCCACAGGGCTCAGTTCTCTCTCCGCTCCTGTTTAGCCTTTACACGAACGACATTCCTCGTTCGAGTAAGGCACATCTAGCCCTATTCGCGGATGATACCGCTCTCTACCTTCAGGCATCCGCCAATTCCCTAGGGAATTGGTTCAGGAAGTGGCGTATTGAGGTGAACCCGGACAAGAGCGCTGCGGTGTTCTTCTCCAGAGGTGCCACCCCGCGCCACTCCCTGCGCCGCCCTAGAAGTAATCTCGGCCAAGTGACCATGTTCGACCGACCCATTCCCTGGGTCAAAGAGGTCAAATATCTAGGGGTCACCATAAACAGTACCATGTCCTTCGGCCCGCACATCAAGCGGGTCCGTCACCGAGCATCATTTGTGCTCGGTCGTCTCCATTCGTTAATCTGCAAGCGGAGTAAAATGTCCCTTAGAAATAAGGTGACACTTTACAAAACTTGCGTTCGACCCATCATGACTTATGCGTGTGTTGTGTTCGGGCATTCGGCCCCCTCTCACATCGATAAACTCCAAGTGGTTCAAAACCGCTTCCTCCGTAAAGCCGTAGGAGCCCCCTGGTTCGTACGGAACGTCGACCTCCACTCCGATCTAGGTCTCGAACCTATTCGCGCCTTTATTAAAAAGGCGTCAACACGTCACTTCGCGAACGCATCTACCCATGCGAATCCGTTAATCGTAGCCACCGCCGACTACGATCTCCCCCCCGACCCCTGCCGCCACCGCCGGCCGCGACATGTTCTCACCGACCCCCCCGATGCTTTGTCATCCCTTCTTTCCGCTCAGAATACGGGCGACGACGACGACGTAGTAGTAGATCCCCTCCCATAGCCGGCGGTTGACCGGTGCACTTAGTAGTGCACCCGTCCCCCTACAGCGACTGTCCCAACCGAGGGCACCTCTTCGAGGCGCCCTCGAGTATGTCGCCTCTTGCCCTTCTGGCTGGCTAGAGCGTAGTGGTTGCACGCTCGCCTTTAAGTCCGGTGAAGCTGTAAAGGCCTCGCGGCCAACAGCGTACATCATTCACACACACACACACACACACTGACAAGCAACAGAATTGTGGAAATATTCCAAATATAATATCTCAGCCTACCGATCCTGAGACAGGCAAGTTGTACAATAATTTGTGTTACACACATACATCCTTAAAATATAATATAAAATACCTGGTGTATCCAGTTAACATAAAACTAATAATTATCAATATTATCAGCCCAGACCCCTTGCAGGGTAGCCAGGGAAGATGAGTCCTAACAATACAGTCATGAAACATTGATTGGGATAAGAACCTTTGTGGTCAGCAGTATATATTTTGTATTAAATAAGTTTTAATATAGTGGAGTACCAAGATGGAATTATAAATATCTATTCATAAGCTGTAGTTTAAATTTCAAGAAACCACCAGTGTTGTAACCAATATAGAACAACAATCCTCATCCGGTGTGTAAAAATATTAACCCACAGTGTACCTATCAGCCCACCAAAAACAAATCACAATGGACATTGGAAGTCTCCTACCCAAGAATGTGAGTTAAGAAAAGCTTGCTAGGCTTTTTACATTAAGGCTTGTTTTGTTTTTTTTATGTTACTGAAAAAATCAGTTAAACATTCAGGAATACAACATGGCTGTTACAAATAAACCATAATATTGGAGGCTAAAGGTATTCACTGACTTTGATATGTAACAATGTATCTATGACACTAATAAAAATGTGTGTCTGTCTGCCTTCAACGGCAAACATAACTTTATGGGTTTTGTGCAAATACTGCAAGTAAAGGTTAAAAAAAATCTGGTCCTACATATATTTAACATTATGTATAGAAACATTATTATTAGAAACATAATTTTTAATAATTGATATACAATTTATAGCCATTCTCATTAGAATTTAATTAAAGATGGATGATCACAACTGTGCTATAATCCTTATCCCACAAAGAAACTCAATGCTAATAATAGACATTAGAGTCATATTAAATATACTAATAAAAAATTTATTAGGAGCTATTCAGCTTTCTATTGGGTGATGAGTCCAATAGTTTTGGTTTTTGGTTGCGTCCTGCATCATTTATAGTGTAATTAATACATTAGAAATTTGAGACACACAGAGGAAAGAGTATACATCAATTCATGAATTGAAGAATTAGATGTTTTTATTGTACTTTTGTTTGATAATATGATAATCAATTAATAATATATAATCAAATAAAATTATTCAAGTAATTAATAACTATAAAAAATAGGTTTGTGTTTAGTTTTGAATGTGCACATTTATATTGAGCACCAGTGATGTTTCTGGTACAGTTAGGATATCGGAGATATGACACAAACACAACCTGCTACTATTATGGAAACAGGTGGTTTTAGAGCACTATACATGCTGTAATTTATTTGAAGGTGGTTCAGTGTAAAAGTATTGAATTGGAAATGTCATACAAAAAATTTGCATTTTTCATATTGTTACACTTAAATTATTACGTCCACATGTTACATGTATCTTATTAATGTATCCTTATATAAAAAGAAAATAAAGTCATGCAAATGAATTAATAATAATACCTATGTAAAAATTTAACGATATTAGGTTCACATGCTATAGTTGATGAAATATTGAGTTACAATATTTAAAAGTATAGATTATCTTAAACAAGAATAATCAAAAGTATATTTTTATCACAGGTATGATAAATATTAGGTAGTAACAGCAATAACCTTAGTCTTAGGGAACTTGATATTATTTATTTATTAATAAATATAAGACCACGCCAGATCCCAAGTGGGTAGGCGAGGGCGCAAAAAATATTATTATGATATTAAATGAAATATGAATGATACGTAGGTACTACATGTATAAGTTAAGTGACACTCAATCCTCACGGTTGGAAATCTAGAACTAACTAGAAAGTTACTCACTACAGTTGCTACTTATAAAAAACAACCACATACATAGAAGCAGAGGAAGTGTGGCATTTAAGGGTATGAAAAAGTTAAGTTATGAATAGGATTCCCAATATCATAAAGTTATAGTCCGTGGTTTGGTCTAGTTGCCTGTGACTTATTCGTAGGCGAGATCATATAGTTAAGGTACATAGCCTTATGTGAGGAATAGCTCTAGATAAGGACATTAGTACAAAGGCCTCTAGTACAAAAATGTTAAATTTTGGTATATGTACATCTTTAAAGATTATAAATATAACTAACATTAAATATAACCGAACTTTGACATAAAGGAAAATAACATATCATAAATTAAATAAGTAATTATAGCAAAGCATCCTTATAATCACCAATAGAATTTGTAGCCTTTGTCTGGTACTGTACTCAAAAAAGAGATCATTTGACAAAAAAAAAAAAAAAAAAAACAAAGCCCCGCATACCACTTGGAAGACACTTTAGTGGGGAAACAGGTTTCCCTGTCTTATTTGTCTTATATTGTTTTAGATTAGGTACTAATATAGTTTGTTTCTAGATCTAGTACACAGTAAGAGTTTTCTATCGATCTCTATCTATATCGTCACGCCAGACCCCTTGCGGGGTAGGCGGGGGGGTGCGGGGTTCCAACAGGTTCTTTACTTACTGGCTTCCTCCACTCTCATAGTTCGTTTCGAAAGGGTTTTCTATGATACAAGAATTATTATAAAGGGATTAATTTCATATAAACAAAGTTCTGGATCGGTAATTCCACAACTCTCGTTATATAAAGGGACATCTAAAAAAAAAAAAAAAAAATTATATATAGAAGACATATGGAGAATGCACTGATATCTATATCTGATAAGTAATGATTGATTATTATTACCCGGTAGTAATGATTTAAGGACAACAGGTGTGCTATAACAGGTGCTTTAAAGAATTTTGTTGGGATGGATCTACGCTATATAACATAACATGTTATAGAATTTGATTAAATAAATTTATTTTGAATAAACAGACTGGTTGTAAGAAACAATATATGTGTATATATACTCGTCTGTTTATATACGTACTCACGCTTAAAAATGACATTCATGTGGTATACTTCAACTTTACCCTTATAGCTCTAAACAGCTGCATGTTTATATCGAGAACGAAGGACAGAGTATAATAAGTGATCAAACGAACTTACCTGAAGTGAAGTTCGATCATTATTATACGAAGTCCTTCGTTCGAAGATATAAGTACCCAACCCGCCCTGCCCGTTGGTAAAGTTGAAATGTACTACTTCTAAAAGGAATGGTCGCAGAGGTTATGTCCACAGATACCATAGAGGAGGCGTTGACGTTTCTAAAAAATTTAGCGGCTTGCCAAGCGAGTAGAGAGAGCTGCATGTTTATATCTTCGAACGAAGGACTTCGTATAATAATGATCGAACTTCACTTCAGGTAAGTTCGTTTGATCACTTATTATGTGAAAATGCGATTTTCTTGTTGATTTCGAACATATGTTTGTTAAGTGATTCAGATGAATGTTAAGCAATTTTGTTGCTTGTCTGTAAGGGCCCATATCGTAATACGTAATAATTTTCCAGTCGTTGCGAATTAATTTCATACTTGTCACTTCATCGAAATAAAGTCCTTTTTTATCTTCGAATTTTGATATGCTATAATAAGCGCACTGCACTGTTGATGATAGAAAGAGCATAAGGAACATAAACATCGACATTAGCGACAAGTGTACCTTTTTTGCCGTGCTTCTCCTTTTTCTTGGTTGATTCTCCACGGAAAATTCACCTTCCTTTTGGTCAGTTTCACTAGGTTTCATATCTTCGCTGCTTGCTGGTAATAACGATAATTTAATGATTGGCCGTTTTAGAATTCCGTTAGAGGTTTTCACACTAACAACCCGAACATTTCCGTCAGTCCCAGGGTGTAGGTCAACTATCCGGCCTAGTGCCCACTTTCCAGCTGGCAGGTTGATATCATGAATGACAACTATGTCATCTATTTTAATGTTCGGTTTAGGTTGTTGCCATTTGCTTCTTGATGATAATTGTACTAGATATTCAGTTCGCCATCTTCGCCAAATATCTCCAAATATTTTTTGAGTCAAATGCCATCTAGTTCTTTCATCTTTCTCTGTTTCATAAATTGTGAGGTTAGGACCACTTGCTAAAAAGTGCGAAGGTGTTAAAAAGTTTATATCGTTCGGATCTTCTGTTAGAGCGCATAATGGTCGTGAATTAAGGCATGCTTCAAGTTGTGATAGCAATGTGTAAAATTCTTCATACGTGAGTTTTTGATCACCGACTACTCTGCGAAGATGATGCTTGAGGCTTTTCACTGCTGCTTCCCAAAGCCCTCCAGCACTGGGCCACGAGGGTGCATTGAAATGCCAATTGATTTGCATTTCGCTGACCTCTGTGAAAAATTCCTCATTGAATACTGATCTTAAGTCAATGTATTCTTCTGACAATATTCTATGCGCTTTGACAAAATTGGTCCCGTTATCACTATATATGTGACGTGGGGCTCCTCTCTTTGCCGCTAGTCTACGCAGCGCGGCTAGAAAAGATGACGATGTCAAGTCTGACACCAACTCCAGATGGACTGCTTTTGTGACCATACAAACAAACACAGCTACGTAGCCCTTTGTAGTCTTTATACCGCGACCTTTGCTTGACTTAATATAAACATGGCCACTATTGTCAACACCGGTATGAAAAAAGGGTCGTGATGGAGTTGTCCGCGAATGTGGTAAGTCACCCATTAATTGCTGATGCTTGCTTGGACTGTGTCTTCTGCACAGGACACACCGTCGTAAAAGACTTCACTGCTCTATTCCCTGATACAATCCAGAAACGCTGACGAATCCATGAGTGTGTGAGTCGTGCACCTCCGTGAAAGGTTTGTTTATGCGCATGTTCTATCAATAAATTCGTTACAGTATTTTTATACGGCAATATCTTCGGGTGCTTCATATCATAACTAATGTTGCATAATTTTAGCCTGCCCCCTACTCTGAGTACACCATCCTTGTCTAGAAAAGGATTTAGGGACAATAAGCTGCTCCTTGAGTGCAATCTTCCATGTTTTTGTAAATACTTGATATCTTCTGCGAAATTACACTCTTGTACATATTTTATTATTTTTGTCTGTGCTAACTCCAATTCTTCAGTTGTTAGAAATGCTGGTTTTGGCGGTCCTCGCGTTACAGCTCGCATAATCCATGCTAATATGCGGGTTAATCGTGTAAAACTGCTATACTTGCTAATTAATACTGAAATAACATTATCATTGACTGGATGTTCTGTTTGTGCTACATTTGTTAAATATGACTTTGCTTCTAAATTTGTTGTGTGGATGATATTTTGATCATCATTTTGCTTCTTAAATGACTTCAGCCACTTAGGTCCAGTCCACCACAGTTCATTTTGCTGCAATTGCTCCACTGTTATACCGCGACTGGCGCAGTCTGCTGGGTTTTCTTGGGTATTGACGTAACGCCAACATTGTGCTGTCATAACATCCGTGATTTTCTTAACTCTGTTCGCTACGAAAGGTTTTCAACGGTTTGGCTCGCCCTGAAGCCATCCGAGTACAGCTGTGGAATCACACCAACCATATATTTCAACTTTGTGCTGTGGTAAGCTGTTTACCATTTTATACATTAATTTTGATAATAGATGTGCGCCGCATAGTTCCAGTCTAGGCAACGAAACATCCACATTCGACGATTTTTTGTTCTTTGGTACCAACTTGGTCTTGGCTGCTAAAATAACGACCGATGATGGGTCTTGATTTTCAATTCTTGCATAAATCACACAGGCATATGCTTTGTTAGAAGCGTCACAAAAACCATGTAATTGTATACACTCCTTTTCATCGCATTGTAACCACCTAGATATTTTGATATTACTAATGTTCTCTATATCTATTCTTAGTTTGCACCATTCTAATTGTATTTCATTAGATATTATGTCATTCCAATTTAAATCTTGATACGAAACCTTCTGAAATAGTAATTTCAATTGGACTACAGCTGGGGATAACCATCCCAAAGGGTCGAATAATTTTGATATTTCGCCCAATAATGCTCTTTTAGTAAGTTTGTTTCCAGTATGCTTGGACATTTTACATTGAAATGTAAAAACGTCGTCCTTTGAGTTCCATGTGAGCCCTAAAGTTTTTGTAGATTCTTTATGCTTAAAATCAAATTCCTCTTAATTTGGGACAGTGCTTACGTTTGCTAGTAACGCTGGATTATTTGAAGACCACTTGCGAAGGTTGAATCCTCCTAATTCAAGAAGCTTGATGAGATCTGATTTTAATCGTCTTGTAGACTGTATGCTGTAGCCTGCAGTAAGAAGATCATTAGTGTAGAATTGTTCTTCCACGGCCTTAGCTGCTTCCGGGAACCTATGACCTTCATCCGTTGCTAATTGCTTGAGCGTCCTCATTGCTAAAAATGGTGCTGCTTTTGTGCCGTATGTAACCGTGACTAGTTGATATTCTTGTAATGATTCATTTTCAGATTCACGTCATATGATCTTTTGATACCTTTGGTCATCCTCGTGAATCAAAACCTGCCTAAACATTTTCTCTATGTCGGCAGTTATCGCATATTTGTACTGTCGCCATCGAGTTACGAGTAACATAAGGTCTTGCTGCAAATTAGGGCCACGGTACATGCAGTCATTCAAACTCAAGCCATTGGAAGTTGGTTGTGACGCATTAAAAATCTTTCTGCCCCAACGACCGTCCGATCTTCGCGCTATGTGGCCAGCCCATTGCCACTTCAGCATGCTAATCCTGAGGGCTATGTCGGTGACCTTGGTTCTTCTACGAATCTCCTCATTCCTGATTCGATCACGTAGAGAAACGCCGAGCATAGCTCTTTCCATAGCTCGCTGAGCAACTTTGAGCTTTTTTATGAGACCTATTGTAAGAGACCACGTCTCTGATCCATATGTCATCACTGGTAACACACATTGACTAAAAACTTTAGTCTTTAGGCACTGAGGTATTTTGGATGAGAAGATGTTGCGCAGTTTCCCGAACGCTGCCCAGCCGAGTTGGATTCGTCGATTGACCTCTCTCTCAAAGTTGGACCTACCTAACCGGACTGCCTGTCCCAGGTAAATGTATTCGTCGGCAACTTCAAGAGTAGAGTTCCCAACGGTGAGTGCGGTGGGTACGACATGGACATTAAACATTATTTTTGTTTTGTCCATATTCATTTTAAGACCCACTTGTTGGGATACTCTATTGAGGTCACCGAGCATTCGTCCTCATATTATCGTCGTCATATTAAATATACGAATAAAAATTTATTAGGAGATATTCAGCTTTCTATTGGGTAATGAGTTCAATGGTTTTGGTTTTTGTTTTGTTCACGTCCTCCATCATAAATAGTGTAGTTAATATGTTACATCAATTCATGAATTGAAGAATTAGATGTTTTTACTGTACTTTTGTTTGGTAATATGATAATCAATAGATAATATTTAATTAAATAAGATTACTCAAGATATTAATAACTAAAAAAATAAAATAGTTTGAATGTGTACAGTTTTTTTGAGCACCAGTGATGTTTCTGGTACAGTCAGCATATCAGAGATATAACACAAGCACAACCTGCTACCATTATGGAAACAGTTGGTGTTAAAACACTATACATGATGTAACTTATTTGAAGGTGTTTCAGTGTAAAAATATTGGATGTTATACAAAAAATTTGCGATTTTCATATTGTTATATTTAAATTATTACATCCACATGTTACATGTATTTTATAATTATATGTATCTATATATAAAAAGAATATAAAGTCATGCAAATGACTTAATAATAATGCCTATTTAAAAAAATTAACGATATAATGTTGACATGCTATAGTTGATGAAATATTGAGTTACAATACTTGAAAGTATAGATAATCTTAAACAAGAATAATCTAAAGTATATTTTTATCACAGGTATGATAAATATTATGTAGTATCAGCAATAATCTTAGTCTTAAGGAACTTGATATTATTTATTTATTGTTAATTATGGCACCACGCCA